>OU015742.1:70781196-70805361 GCA_907169655.1 Acomys percivali
GAGAGAGAGAGAGAGAGAGAGAGAGAGAGAGAGAGAGAGAGAGAGAGGAGCACACAGCCCCCAAGAAGGTTGTGTGAGCAGTCTCGGCCTCACGCATCAGAACCTGTCGGTCCTGCATTTCATTCTTGAGGGAGAAGAGGATGAAAATTCTGAGGCTCAGGAAGAATTTGAAGGACAACAGTTCCATCGCCCTTGACAGGTTGCAAAATCTGAGCCAGGTCCCTGGAATGGCAGGAGGTGCCAGATCACAGGCTGTGGCTTTTCTAACTATAGGGGGTACTATCCACATAGTCCCTCTGCTCTGCTCGGATGGCAGGCCCACTCACCATCTGCTTCGCAGAGGCTAGCCTTGTCTATGCAGTGCCTCCTCAGTGCTCAGCTGCCAAACTCCTGTTGCAAACCCACTCACTGCCTCTCTCCACTGCCCTTGTGGTAAATGCCCCGGCAGGCCAGGAACCTGGTTCCTTAACAAATGCCACACTCGCTGCTTTCCTTCCTTGCTCACTCAGTAGTATCTGTTGAACACTTACTATAGGCTACAGGCTGTGCCTCACACTCCAGTGGGTGCGATAATGGCCCAGCTAGGAACCTACACATGATCTACACCAGGCCGCAAAAGCCTGGGGCTGGGGGTGTACTGAAGGCCACAAGAGACCTAATTCACCCCAGAAGCTATCCCCAAGCCCGAGGCCCGACTCTCAGTAGGAGTGAGAAAGTGGGACATAGTAGCCACCCAGTCTCTCCTCCTTTTCAACAATAGTGTCTCCAGCTAGAAATACGGTCCATACCACTCAGCTAGCTACTAGAATGCTTGTGACATTCTACATATTTCCCAGGGCAGCATAGAGGCAGAAACATGAAATGTTAGTACAGCCACAGCTATTTATTTGTGTCCTTTAATAACATCCTATAACCATTTAAAAAGGTAAATTAGCTTAAACATTTTTTTTTCCTCTTGGTTTCCTTCCAGCTGGAGATGTCCATGCTGCTCAAGACTGGCCAATTAGGAGTTAGTCCAATGGGCAGGCCTTCCTAGGAAGCCATTGCTTTTTCACCCTAATGAGACAAAGCCAGCCTTTTGCTCGTCGCCCCCAGGAACACTTCACACTTCCTGGAAGGTGGCTGCTACGCCTACAACCTCGACAACTGTCCTGGGCTTCTCCAGGAACAATTGTGGCATAAAGACTCACCCGATGGCAATGGCGCTGATTTAGACGTGTTCCCTGGAGGGTGGTGGGGGAGGGGTGGGGACATCATAGAGAAGTGCACCGAGGAAGAGAAGAGGCCTGTGAGAGCGTGGTGTGGGCAAAGCCCACAGGACAACTGCCGCTCCCGCCCTTGTTAGCCACACACAAGACGTTGGCTGCCTGTGCAGGGAGAGGGGGGAAAGGTTTAACAAACAGCCACAGACTGTAGGTTGCCCAAAGGGAAAACATCCCAGGAGTCGGTGTGTGCAAAAGGCTAATGGATCCTCAGGCAGCCCTGCACAGGGCACCAGCATCCCCCACTCCTGGCATGAGGGCCCCACCAGAGAGGAGAGGAAGGAGACACAAGGAGCTGACCCTCAGCTGCTGCTCGTGAGCATCTGTGTCCGCTGCATCCTACTGCAAAAGACAGGCTCTTCTGTAGTGAAGCCACTCAGAATCCATTTCTGTGCCTGCGGATAGCTTAGCCTGAGAGAGTAAAAGGCAGGAAGGGTTATTTATGGGGATGGCACGGCATGTGCTAACCCGCTCTGAAATGCAGATGGAAGATGCTGCTCTCATTTCACACATAAGGAAGAGAAACAGCCCAGAAGGGCCTCTTGGCCCAAGGTCACACAGGAACCCAGTGGCAAAGGCCTCATCTATTGCTGAGTGAGTAACAGTTCGCCACAAATGAAGTGGATTAATCAATGCACGTTTCTTAGGTCATAATTTACTTGAGTTAAGAAGCCACGTGCAGGTCTTGTGCTTCCTGAGGCTGCGGTGACATGTCTGCCCAGGTGGGAGTCTTGTCTGAGCCTCACCTAGAGAAGGTTTTGTTAGCAAGTTTTTGCTGGCAGCATTTCAGCTCCGTGAGGATGAAGGAACCAAACACCCAGCTGGCAGGAGCTAGAAGTCACCCTCATTTTCCTGCCCTTCAGCATAGTAACTTGCCTCATGAAAGCCAACAGAAGTCATAAACATGCATAATGTAACCACGGAAGGGACACGTCATCACCACACTCTAGACGCAAGCCAGTAAGTCACACTCACAAACAAGTACACACACTCACATATACTAATACACACTCACAAACACATATATTAATACACATACACTAACACACACACATAAACACAGGCACTAACAGCAGACACACACACCCAAGCACACACTTAGACTAACATGTATGCACACATGTATATTAACACACTCAAGTATACACACTCACATATGCTAACACACATATGCATACAGACACACACACACACACATTCAAGCACACACGAATGAGTACAGAGTCTAGTTACGCCTTTCACAGACTTCTCATCTAAAAAAATAGTAAGATGGCAAATCTTTAAGGTTGGAAGCTGCTCAAATTATAGTAATTTGTAACACTGCAAAAAACAAAACAACAAAACCTAGCATACTACATTTGGAAGACTTAAACTAAAAATTGAATATAGAAAATAACTCACTTTTAGTTTCTTTATTGATATCATGTTAAAATTATATCTGGGATATATTGGGTTCAATAAAATATTTTTTTAAGTTCATCTGTTTCCTTTTTTAAAAAAGATATTTGTTTATGTATATGGGTATTTTTTTTTCTTCATGTTTGTCTGCACACCAGAAAAGGGCATCAGTTCCCATTGGATTATAGTTAAAGACAGTTGTGAGTTACCATGTAAGTGCAGGGAATTAAACCTAGGTTCTCTGGGAGAGGAGCCAGTGCTCCCAACTGCTGAGCCATCTCTCTAGCCCCCCCCCCTTTTTTTTTATTTGATTTTAAAGCTACTATCAGAAAGAATAAATGTTTGAAATAGCATCTCAAGTATTTCAGCTGGTGTGGAACTCACTATTCAACCAAGGTTGATCTCGCACTTCTGACCCCTCCCCCCTCCACTCTCTGCCTGCTGTGATTACAGCTATAAACCACAGAGCCTGGCTAACTTGCACTACTACAGTTGGGTGGGAGCTTTATGCCCAACAGGCAAGCAAGCACTATGCCACTGAGCCTTGTTTGCAGTTCATAATTTGTAAATGGCCTAGGTGGGTCACACTGTATGTGTTGTGTGGCCGCATGACCCTGAGAGTCACGCCTTACCCTTCCCACTGAAGAATAACAGCTCACTCACGGGACAGATACCCTCTCACACTGAGTGAGATAGCACAGGGCCTGTGTTGGCCCAAGGGAACACACACACACACACACACACACACACACACACACACACACACACACACACACAAGAAAAGCTGGGGAATGGGGAATGGTGAGGGTTCTCTTTGTCAGCAGGCAGTCCTCCTGAGAGGAAGTAATCAAGATTCTCTAGGTAAGTGGGCGTCCTGAGACTCCCCAACAGAAGCACAGGATTCTAGCTTCACAACTCACTCTGAAGAAGGGTGCACCAGAGCCTCCTCAGGCACAGCCTGGGGGCTCCGAGGAAATGAAGCACCCTCCTGCCTCCTAACTCAGACTCCCCACGGTCTGAGCAAGTATTTGGGCACCTATAAAACCAGAAGCTGAAGAGCTTGTCCCTGCCAAGTTTGTGTCAGACGCAACTGGGCTGAGTCCTTTGAAACAGTGCCGGGCACATATTAATTACTAAATTAAGCAAGTTGTGGTCGCTGCCATTCCTGGCCCGGAGGTTAAAACCTTTCTCCAAAGGTGTTCCCATTCCCTAACCGGCCCATCCTTCCAGGCTCAGACTTTGAAAGATGCTCCCAGCTGTTAGGCCCCTATCCATCCCAGGCAAGAATAGAAACCACCGCCTCCGGCCGCCCGAGGCCTCCCTCCCTCCCCGGGCTGCAATCGATGCGGCCTCAGCTGTGGGGGACGGGAACGCAGGAAAGGAGGGGAGCCTGGGGCCTCCGCAGTAGTGAGGCGCTGCGGGGCCTCGGGGCAAAAAACAGCCTGGGCGATGCCTTGCTGGGACAAACGGGCTGGATCCTTGGAGGCCAGGACAGGTAAGGAGGCTCCCTCAGGGAGGGGCGTGGCTGGGAGAGTGGGAGGCAGGGGATGGCCTGCGGGATTCAGGCTGCTGGCTGGAGTCCCTTCTAGGAGAGCTCCAAGGAGGGACAGCATTACAGGGCACAGACTGTAAAATGGGATTTAGAAAGCCTGGGTAGTGTTAGGATAAAACTCAGGGCTCTGTGTGTGAGGAGCTCAGGGAAGCCGCAAACAAGCAGTGGGTGCTCACAAAAAGTATTAAAAGTGCTGAACCAGTCCCCTGAGAGGTCCACGGACAGTTGGGGTGATCTTGAAAAAGTCAGCCCAGTGTTTCCGACTGACTGTGTCTTAACAAGAAATGTTTGTTAAAATTAATTATCCTAATTCATAGGGAAGTAAGTGCCAGATTGGGGGGTGGGGAGGGGTGGGGAGAGAGTTGCCCAAAATGAGACTTCTAATGGGTGATAGAAGTGGACTAGAAACTGTATGTTTGGGTGCCGAAGCCAGTGCTGCACAGTTACGGGCCAGGGAGGGCACTACCACAAACATTAGGCTTGTTTAACCCTGAGTCTCTCTAATGCAGTCCAGGCTACAGAATACGGAACCTGGCAGCTCAGACAGGGCTGGCGATGGATCCACTCAGGTCAACAACTAGCAAGTGGCAAATTCCGATTTTGAACTCAGATCTGATTTTTAAAATAGGACGGGAGTTTGATGTTTCCTGAGCACCTAAGTGTGTGTACCAGGGACTTTGCATGCATTCTCAGAACAGTTCATCCACAGTGTCCTCCTAGCGCACAGAGCCCAGAGGCTGGCCTGGCTTAGTCAAGTCCACCTAGTGTTAAAGCCAGTGTTAGTGAAGGGTGTCTGGGCTTGAGTCCCCCCCCACCCCCAAATCTCCTCGGAAGAAGGTATCACTGGCAGTAACGCTCCCTACACGTCAGATTGCGCAGTTTCTTGAAGCAGCAGTGACCTAGCATCCCTAACTTAAAGGAGGACCAGGGATCTGGGGACAGTGGGGAAATCTAGCATTTCTGCAGTATCCACTGAGGTCGGACAGTTTCCATAAACTATCTTAGCCCTTGCCTGTCTCCGGAACGCACACTCTTGCCTGCGTTGTGTATTCTGCAGGAAAGTAAAATCAGGACAAGAAACATTTTAGGTCTACTAAGGATAAAGTTAAATCCTGCCTTGCCTGACTTCAATAGACAGTGACATGAGTGGCTAATTTAACAAATTAACAAAGTGAGCTTGAAAAAGATATTAGGCAGCACAATCATTTCACTCACCTTTTCTTTTTTCTTTCTTTCTTTTTCTCTTTTACTTGCTTCCTTGCTCTTTTTCTCCCCCCCCCCCCACTCATGTATTTGCAATCCTATTCTTCCACGTCTTATCTGGCATTCTGTTTATTAGGACATTGATATTACACCCATCCCTGCTAGGGGCAGACCTGTAAGAGACAAACTAGATTTCTTGAATCATATCCACAGAGAAATTTACCCACATTTTTCAAGTGAGTATTCTGATCTCCCCCGGGAAGGCTAAGAGGGAATATGTGAGTGCTAAGATAACACAGAACCAAGGTTTAAGGTCGGGTCTGAAGGACACCACAGGTGTATTATTACATGTGTCTCTCCTAGTAGCTCTCAAACTTGACCGTGTATTAGAATCAGCCTCCAGGCTTGTCAAAAGCAGACTGGTCAGGTGCACTGGTGTGTGTGTGTGTGTGTGTGTGTGTGTGTGTGTGTGTGTGTATGTGTGTGTGTGTGTGTGTGTGTGCGTGTGTAATGTCAACCCTCAGGAGACTGGGTACAAGGGTCAAAAGTCTGATATCAGCCTCCGTGGGCTGCATGGTGAGATTCCGTCTCCAAATATATACATGCACACATACATACGTACATACATACGTACATACATACATACAAACAAATAATATGAAAACATTCAAGTGCAGGCTCCTACCTCAGAGGTTCTGAGTCATCAAAATCAGGGCAGACTGAGAATCTGCATCTTCATCCAAAGATTCTCCAAGTCCTTGGAACACGCTCTGAGAGTCAAGAGTCTCCGCTGACTCTCTCCTTAGATCTAGGTAGCAAGCCTTAACTATTCCCATCTACGGAGGAGGAAATCAAGGTTCAGAAGACATCTGCCTTCCAAGATCCATGCTTGTCCAGGAAAAAGAGAAATGCCCTACACTCACCCCTAGCAGATGTCTGGCCACCCCGCCTTCCCATCGCTTCTATAGTCCTAAAAGGTAGGCCTTCCCCATTTGTTGTGCCCTGGAGGAAATAAACTGGGCACCGGGAGGATGGGTGATTCCGTCCAAGTCACCCAGTCTGGAGTGAAAGGTATTCAGACCGAGACCTGACCTACTGCATGCCGCTTCACAGTCTCCAGCACCCTGTTGGTGGACGGAGACGTTGATTTTTAACCCACAGGTACACTGTAGCCATGGTGAGCGAGTCCCCAGGTCCGGACTTTCGAGTCCCCTGGCGGCCAAGAGACGAGGCACTGCGCGTGAACGTCGGAGGAGTGCGGCGGCTGCTGAGTGCGCACGCTCTAGCGCGCTTCCCGGGCACGCGGCTGGGCCGCCTACAGGCTGCGGCGTCAGAGGAGCAGGCACGGCGCCTGTGCGATGACTACGATGCAGCTGCGCGCGAGTTCTACTTCGATAGGCACCCAGGCTTCTTCCTTGGCCTGCTGCACTTCTACCGCACCGGTCACCTGCACGTGCTGGACGAGCTGTGCGTCTTCGCCTTCGGCCAGGAGGCCGACTACTGGGGCCTGGGCGAGAACGCGCTGGCCACGTGCTGCCGCGCGCGCTACCTGGAGCGGCGCGTGGCGCGGCCTCGAGCCTGGGACGAGGACAGCGACGCGCCGAGCAGCGTGGACCCGTGCCCCGACGAGATCTCCGACGTGCAGCGGGAGCTGGCACGCTATGGTGCGGCTCGCTGTGGCCGCCTGCGTCGTCGTCTCTGGCTCACCATGGAGAACCCCGGCTACTCGCTGCCCAGCAAGCTCTTCAGCTGCGTGTCCATCGGCGTGGTGCTCGCCTCCATCGCTGCCATGTGCATCCACAGCCTGCCAGAGTACCAATCCCGGGAGGCAGCGGCCGCGGTGGCTGCTGTGGCCGCGGGTCGCAGTGCAGAGGACGTCCGCGACGATCCCGTGCTACGTCGCCTGGAGTACTTCTGCATTGCCTGGTTCAGCTTCGAGGTGTCATCGCGCCTGCTGCTGGCTCCCAGCACTCGCAACTTTTTCTGCCATCCACTCAACCTCATTGACATTGTGTCGGTGCTGCCCTTCTATCTCACACTGCTGGCAGGCGCAGCGCTTGGTGACCGGCGTGGAGCCAGTGGGGAGGAGCTCGGCGACCTGGGCAAGGTGGTACAAGTGTTCCGCCTCATGCGTATCTTCCGCGTGCTCAAGCTGGCGCGCCACTCCACGGGGCTGCGCTCGCTGGGCGCCACGCTCAAGGTAGGACGGCTGAGGCCAGGTTGGGGCAGAGGGAGGATGCTGAGCATGCTGGGTTAACTGCTGCATTATAGCCTGGCCATATCCAGGTGTCCATGGACTGAGATGCCACTCATTGAGCCAAGCATAAGTCTAGAGGCCACATTCAGCTTGATCTAACCCCACAGCTCGTTAATGAAGTCCTTACGGGACCTGGAGTGATGACTCAGTTAAGAGTCCTAAGTGCTCTTACAAAGGATCCAGGTTCTGTTCCTTGCACCCACGTGGCCGCTCACAGCCAGGGATCTGATGTCCTCTCCTGGCTCCCACGGGCACTGCACACATGTGCATAAATTCACATGCAGGTAAAATACCCCTACACATAAATAACAATAAATTTCAAAAACATTAAAAGAAGGGCCTAGTGCAGTGGTTCTCAACCTTTCTGATGCTGCGACCTTTTAATATAGTTCCTCATGTTGTGGTGACCCCCAGCCACAAATTTATTTTCACTGCTTCTTCATAACTGTAATCTTGCTACTGTTATGAATCGTAAATATTTTTGGAGAAAGAGTTTTGACATGGGGGTCGCAACCTACAAGTTGAGTACTATTTGCTTACTGCTACCTGTATTTCCCCAGAATAAAGAAAATGTAATATATAAATATAAATAAATAAGTCAGTTGCAGTGGTACATGCCTTTAATCCCAGCACTCAGGGAGACAGAGGCAGGTAGATCACTGAGAGTTCCAGACCAGCCTGGTCTACAAAGTGAGTCCAGGACAGCCAAGGCTACACAGAGAAACCCTGTCTTGAAAACAAACAAACAAACAAATATATGCAGAAAACAAAATGGAGTGAACCACGGGGCTGGAGAGATAATCCAGTGGTTAAGAATGGTACTGTCTGTGCAGAGAACTGGAGTTTGGTTTCCAGCACCCACATCAGGTGGCTGCCTGCAGCTCCAGCACTTTTTTTTTTTTTTTTTTTTGACTCCAGCACTTCTGCGGGCACCAAATACGCATGCATATATAGCCACACAAATTTACACATGCATGTAATTGTAAATAAATCTTTTAAAAATTAAAGCAAACTTCTATTGGCCACTGTCCCTGTCCCCCCAATAGAAAGAAACAAGGAGGAAGGGTTTCTGATGTACCTGTCAAATATTAAATAAGACACAGTGCAAAGAAATATGCAGATCACGAATTGCCTTCCTTTAGCACTATCGGAAGGCACAGGGAGGCACAGGGCACACTGCACCATCAGAAGGCACAGGGAAGCACAGGGCACACTGCACCATCGGAAGGCACAGGGAGGCACGATGGGGCCCTCTTAGCCTTGGAACAGCCTAGAACAAACACTTACTGGGCACAGAATGCGTGTTCTGGGCCAGGGTCACATTCATTATTGATTAGTCCTTAGGACAACTTCCTCAGGAAGATGCTATAATATATTTTCTTCCCATAAATGAAGATTCTGGAGTGGCTAGGCTGTTTTATAAGCCTGGTGGCAGTTTATTGGCCACTGGCCCCGCCCAGAGGGTGAAATTACCTTGGTTCGGGGAAGGAGGCAGGCAACGTGAGCAGTTTACACCAGGGTCTGAGAAAGGAACAGAGTGAATGTTGGCAGAGTGGGTACAGAGGGAAGAGATGTGAGGTGGAGGTACTGAAGGACATGAACTTGGCTTCCGCTTTCTTTTCTTTGCTCCAAGGGCATTGAGGAGCTTGTGAAGGGGTATATTGTCACTACTTCACAGATGTGGGAACTGGGGTTCTAAGAGACCTCATAGAACACTCCAGATGTGCCCAGTTTCAGTCTTTGGTGCTCTCCTGAGCCCTAGGCAACCCTGTGAAGGCTCTCCAGAAGGTTCTCCAAAGTCCCTTCCACCCTCAATGATAAGGCATCCTGCATCCTTACCTAACACAGGGCAGCAAGGATACCAGGCACTGGCATTTGACCTGGGAAGACCCTCGGGTACCAGGCAGGTACAGGGAAGTATGTTAGCCAGACCCATTTCATTCAGAATCCCCCCAGGGGAGAGCCTTGTGCTCCTCATCCCTTGCTGCCTTGCAGAGAATCAGAGCTTGGGAGCTCCTGGCTTTGTCTACAAGGAGAGAGGAAAATAATAACCAGGGCTATCAGAGTCGAGACACGGGTGTAACATGGTTTGGGGGGAGGTGACTTGCTACTAAAGTGAGGTCCCAGACCATCTACAGCCTCCCCAACACCTAGAAGCTTGCCAGGAAGACAGACTCACTGGCTCTAACCCCAGACCTACTTAATTGAGTTCTGGCTTTTTGTTTGTTTGTTTTGATTTTTGTTGTTGTTTTTGTTTTGTTTTTTGAGACAGGATTTCTCTGTGTAGCCTTGGCTGTCCTGGACTCACTTTGTAGACCAGGCTGGCCTCGAACTCACAGTGATCCGCCTGCCTCTGCCTCCCGGGTGCTGGGATTAAAGGCGTGCGCCACCACGCCTGGCCTGAGTTCTGGCTTTTAAACAGACCCCTACACTACTACAGTTTGAGAGACCCTGCTGTTGACAAGGGGTCTCTCAGCAGTGACATTATTTGAGGACAGGTAATTCTTCACTGGTGAGGAGAGTGTTTCATGTTCTATGAGAAAGTAAGCCTTATCCCTGGCCTGGGTGCATGCGTGCATGCCAAACTGTCCCCACTGTGACAACCAAACATTGTCTCCAAGTATTTCCAACTGTCCCTGGTGGGCAGGGGAGCAGAACTGCCCCTGTTTGAGAACCAGGTACCGAGAAGCACGGGTACTTAGACCGTTTTAGAAGGTCTAAGGGGCTTATATCCGCTCATTTTTCTCGAAGGGCAGACAATATTTTTGTGCTTGTCAGAAACGTTATAGAGCAGTTCAAAGCATGAAACCAATTCTTTGCATAATGAGGTATTCTTGGTTCTGTGAAAGCATAAAAAAGCCATCATGACCCGAATTAGCGTGGCCAAGCCAGCACGACGTACACAGAAATTAGGTCTGTGGTCAGTTTCAGGGTGTTTGTTTCTTAGTGTAGTTGAAAGAGTGTAGTTCAGAGACAAGGTTTTGGCACCAGTTCTACCATTTGCTGTTGGACCTTCCTTTATACTCTGTGAGCTTCAGTGTCTTCTGACACTCAGTCTGCAAGTCCAGCTAGCTCTGACTTGGGCTCATGCCTTTTCTTTTCAGCACAGCTACCGTGAGGTGGGCATCTTACTGCTGTACCTGGCTGTGGGTGTGTCAGTGTTCTCTGGTGTGGCCTACACGGCTGAAGAAAAAAACGTGGGCTTTGACACAATCCCCGCCTGCTGGTGGTGGGGCACCGTGAGCATGACCACAGTGGGCTATGGCGATGTGGTACCCGAGACGGTGGGAGGCAAGCTGGCTGCCTCGGGATGCATCCTGGGGGGCATCTTGGTGGTTGCCCTCCCCATCACCATCATCTTCAACAAGTTTTCCCACTTCTACCGGCGCCAGAAGGCACTGGAGGCGGCAGTGCGGAGCAGCGGCCAGCGGGAGTTTGAGGACTTGCTGAGCAGCGTTGACGGGGTATCAGACGTGTCTCTGGAAACATCCCGAGAGACTTCTCAGGAGGGGCGGTCTACAGACCTGGAGACCCAAGCCCCCAGTGAGCCTGCAAAATCTTATAGTTATTAAAACTCTGCATTCCCTCCCCCCACGGCCTTAGAGCAGAGCCTTCCTCCCCTGCTTACGTTCTGCATGGGAGCCATCCACCTGAGCAGTGAGACGAAGGGGCCACAGATCTCTCTGGAAAGGCCCAGGGCAGCATAGTACTCCCCTATGTTCACAAGCCCACACAGCATCCTCCTCTGAAGTAGGTGGGCACCAAGAGGAGGGAGAAGATGGCCTCTGTGCGAGCCATTAGCCCTGTGCTTGCAGATAGTTACCCCCGTTTCACAGATTAGAGAAGTGAAGCTCATCCGAATGTCAGAGGATGTCTATGAAGAAGTCAGTTTTTAACAAAGTCCGGGGAAGGAGCTGGGGGCCGAAACCGTAGACCATCTGTAGAATCGATAGCACGGTATCTTGCTCACCTACTTCCTAGGTCCGACTTATAGCAAAAAGCTGAACAGACCCTTCGGGGACCTAGTCCCAGCTCTGCATCTGCTATGGGAAAGGGTGGCAAACCTGTTCCCAGAACTAGATTCTAGCCTATCTGTCACAACTTATGGCCCAGAGAGATTCCTGAGGAGGCGCTGACTTACAAGCAGCTCAGCTCCGAGCTGTTGGTGACAGAGGGCTGCTGTGCACGCTCCTGTCCTGCTTAGTTTTTTTTTTTTTCCAACTTGACACAAGCTAAAGTTCCTGGGAAGAGGAACCTCAACTGAGAAAACACCTCCATCAGATTGCCTGTAGGCAAGCTTGAAGGACTTTCTTGGTTAATGATTAAAATGGGAGGGTCCAGCCCATTGTGGGTGTGATTGTCCCTAGGCAGGTCCTCCTAAGGTGTTACAAGAAAGCAAACTGAACAAGTCATGGGAGCAAGGCAGTAAGCAGTGTTCCTCCTTGGTCTCTGCCTCGGCTCCTGCCTACAGGTTCCTGCCTTGCATCCCTGCCTTGGCATTACTCAACAGACTATGACCTGGGGTATGTAAGCCAAATAAACCCTTTCCTCTCCAGTTGCTATGGGTCATGGTCTTTATCAGAGCAACATAAACCTGCCACGGCTCCTGTTCCGCCCTTGGAAGTTCCTTCCCTCTGTCCATCACACAGAACTCTAGACCTGACTTAAATAAGCTCCCAGGCAAGTGCTCGAGGTGCTGGTCCCTTTTGGCCAGTGCTGGCCCTGTCATCTTTGATGAAAGTAAATCTTCTATATCCTCCTGCCAAATCTTCTGTCTCTTTGGCTGAACAAGTTGTGAAGGGGTCCTGCCCCCCACCCCACCCCCACCCCTCTTACGTGTTGTGGCTAAGCACCCATTTCTAGATCACTGGGGCCTCCTGGGGCCCTATCCGTTCCTTCACACTGAGCCTCAAGGTAGAAGACATCATCTGGCTCATCTCTATTTAGCACACATTGCCTAGACTGAGCAATTGCTACAGCCTGCTGGGCACCAGGCACTGGGAGGAAAGAGGACATAGACAGAGGCCTTGTTCTTGAAAGGCTGTGAACAACATTGAAAGGGAAACTCACTGGGCGGGATCTCTATTTGTGTCCATCTCCAGCCCTGATTGGTTTGGGATGACTTTATCAATGACTTGACCAATGACTTCATCACGGTTCTTCATTCACTCACTTAACAGATCATTATTGGGAGAGGCCTGAGCCAAGGCTTCCCATGGCTCCTACAGACATGTTTCCTTTACATGAATGGTAATTTTAGTGTATTTTAGACTTTTTCCAATGCCTTTGGAGGAGAAATGCACTCTCCAGTTTCCCATAGCTTCTTCTCTTTCCCCTCCCATACACTATGTCCCACCCTCACCCACCCCTGCCAGGCTTGCCTTGGCTGCTGGACCCCTGACTGCTTACCAGGCTCAAGAGCATGTCATGGTAGAGAACGCGAATGGCCCTGTACCAGCAAGGGAACTATTTGGGGGAGACAGACTCAAGTGTGACAGTAACAAACATGCATGATAGTTAACTTTACTAGGTAGGAAACCATGCACACGGTACTCTACCAGAGCCCATAGCCTGAGACCGTCGGAGAATGCCTTCCTGAGTGAGTGGCAGTCTAAACTGCTGTAAGAATAAATAACAATTAGGCAAAAAAGGTTCCAGGGAAGAGTGTTCCAATAGAGTATACAACAGGTGCCCAACACATCCAATAGAGTATACAACAGGTGCCCAACACATGGGTTCCCAGTCTCTGGGCTGCATCCGAGGCAGACACCAAGGCAAAGAGCCTCTTGGGAGCCATCATATTCGTCATCTCTCCTGTATATTCACCTCCTAACGCCTGTGTCCAGCTGTGCCCAGATGAGGGACAGACTGGAGAGCTTCCCGCATCTTTCTTTGGCCTGGCTGAGCTCACATCCAGACTTTCTGATCCTCCAAACAAGACTGTAAATGTGGTGTGGGGACAGAGTAGGGAGAACTGGCTAGCTGGCTACGGATCGTGTGCCATCCAAGCAGGAATGCAGTGGCTGCTCCCACTCCAACAGATTGGTGGGAAGTGTTACGCGAATAGAGACCCATGCCCGAGCACCTGCCTCTGCTAGCCTAGAGCTGGCTGCCAGGTTTGTTCTGAACAATTGGAGAAGGTGGGTAATCAATAAAATGGAGAATCCATAATCCACATCCTCAGAGGCTTTGTCTGTGGCTGGTCATTTGCCTGTGGACAAGAATCCAGTTGGAATTAATGTCGTCAGAAAGTATAACTCACCTGGCTTTGTGGCACGGGCCTATAACCGCAGTGACTAGGGAAGCTCAGAAAGATCCCGGGGTCAGCCTGGGCTACAGAGTGAGTCCAAGGTTATCTTGGGCATCTTAGTGAGATCTTGTTTCAGAATAAAAAGGGCCAAGATTGTGGTTTAGCGAGAAGGCACTTGTGTAGCATGCATGAGGGCCTAGGTGCAGTTCCTAGCATCACAAAAAGGAAAACAAGTTAATGAATCAAACAATGAAAACTATGAGTGACAATAAACATGAGCCTTTGGTTGCAAACATTAGAAACTGGAGACTGCTTTAAACACAAATGAATGAATTGGAAGGTATGTTCCTTTTTGGTGGTTCTGTAACAAATTACCACAAAGCTAGTGGCTTAAAACAACAAATTAATTCTTATACAGTTCTCAAAGCCAAAAGTCCAAAATGAAGGTGTTCACAGGACTCTGCTTCCAGGACCTGTAGGAGGGGAGCCGAACCCCGACTCACAGATCTCCAGCCTTTGGCATCACTCCCTCCTGCCCCTGGCATGCATCACACTTTCCACTGTGTATTACATTTCTCCGCACCCTTCTCCTATAAAGATACTTGCAATGGTGTTTAGGGCCCAAATACGATGTCATCTCAAGATTCTTTTAATCACAATTGCAAGGAAGACTCACATACTGAATAAGGTGACATTTACAGGTTCCAGAGACTTGTGGGAGGACGTTGGAGACCACACCCAGGACACTAAGGAAAAGTACATCAAATTCACCCAGTCAAAGGAAAAACTGACAAGGCCCAAAGCAACAGCAATGAGGAGAGTTCCAGGGGACTGGGTAGCAGCCCAGAATCCTTCTGTCTACGGGTACTGCCTTCCAAACACTCACCTCTAATAACCTTCCATGCTCGGCTATGTGTGGAGGAGGGGCACTGAGAAACTCAAGGCTGGAATGTAGTGGACACCCGTTATTTTTGTGCCTTCTTTAAGCGACAACACATGACTGTGTCTTGGGATTCTAGCTTTGTTCCATCTGCTGCACTTACAAGCCCAGCACTCTGCCCTCCAGCCAAACCAAAAGCAGAGCAGATGACACAGCCAAACCATCATCCTGGAGGGAAACTGGATCTGTAAGCAAAATGATGCTTCAACGATTAAGAGTACTTGCTTCTCTCCCAGAGGACCCAAAAATGCGGTTCCCACCACCCAAGGTAGGCCGCTCACAAATGCCTGTAACTCCAGCATACACACGCACACACACAGAGGCATGCATGCACAAGCATAGTCACACATGTGCACGCACACATGCTCATACAGAACTTCTTCCCATGTGCTCTTTAATACATGTTTCTAACATAAGGCGACTGTCACGTGTAACCCAAACACTTATTGCTCCCTAAAGAGATGCCCCCAAACCACGTCCTGCTAAATGAATCCAGCTTTTTCAGTTCCTTCGTTCTTCCATTGTGCCATTTATCCTACCCCAATATTCTGCAAACAGCAGGTGACCTGTTACCAGCATGCTCTGAGGGATGCATCTGAAGGGATGGAGATGAGATGACAGACACAGCTGTGAGGAAGACATCACAGCTTCGTCCCATTGCTGGGATGCTCGGTGGCTGCTGTGGGCAGCAAGAATGTGTTCTATTTGCCGTGTCATGTTCAGCCTACCTTTGGTTGGCACTTGAGCTGGTTGAGACTCACTCTTTGACAGGGTGACTTAACCCTTTACTCCTATAGCATATGAATCCTCGAAAGTGCTGGGAGCAAGAAGATGCCTCAGGAAGTTCCCTGGAGTTGCATGAACTCCTTGAGGACTTCTGTGTCACAGGAACGGAATTCCCCCTTCATGGCATAGTTGGTTACCCAGCACAGCACTGCAACTCTCTTTATACTTGTATTCCCAGGGATACAATGCCCAAGTGACAGGCTCAGTCTCTAATTAGGGAAGTGTTCTGCTCTTGGGCACCAAAACCTGTAAGCTTGCAAAACTCAAGCCATAGGGACAAGAAGCCACGGGTCAGTAAGTGGACCATTGTGCTTCATTGGAGACACGCACACACTTAATTCCTCAACTGGGAGCGCCTCCTCATGCAACCAGCATACCTCAAGGGTCCACTTGAGCCCTGCCCGATGAGCCCATGGTTGCACTTGGTGTTCGAGGCTTGACTCTCTGTCCAAGTGGAGGACACAGGACGCAGCTCACAATCGATACCTTCGGACCCAAGATTACTTGATGTTCATAGTTAGCCTGACATTCATCCTCAAAGCCCAACAGCAAGGCAGAATCTGAGAGCAGAACCTGTTGCATGGGAGATGAAGCCAGTGGGTACAGGTGAAATTCTATCATTTCCCTCCTTTCTTCTCCTCCCTTTCTCCCTTTCTTTCTCCCTTTCCCCTCCTATCCCTTCTTTCCTTCCTCTTTCTGGTGCTTGTGTGGGTAACACGTGTGTGTGTGTGTGTGTGTGTGTGTGTGTGTGTGTGTGTGTGTGTATGCATATGGAGACCACAGGTTGATGTCATGTGTCTCCCTTGAATGCTTTCCACCTTGTATTTTGAGACAGGCCCAGTACTCCTGACCTGGACATTCTTCAGAGCAAGAGGTAGGTAAACACATGCTGGGTTCACTGGAGGCCATCCTTAGTGAGATTTATGGGAAGAAAGCACAACTGAATCCAGACCAGTGCACTGTCTTCAGAAATCTTTTATTCCTTTCCTCTACAGGATGCCAAAGAATCTGGATTCTGTAAGGCTCAATTCATGTGGGCTGGTGTTTGGTCCAAGTTTCATTAGCCAACTCATCTAGTTGCTGGTGTCCAGCCAGCTCCTGGAGTTAGCACAGAGAAGGCCAAATCCCTGCTTAGTGGTTCCATCTCAAAATCAGACTGGTCACACATTACATTTCCTCCTCCTCCTCCTCCTCCTCCTCGCACATGCATATGCACACATGCACACACACATGTGCATGCACCCATGCAAGTGCAAACCCATCTCCACAAATGTTCCTCCAGCTGATGGTATCAAATAACTTTTTGGAATTCTGTTTGGGTCAGAGATCGTTCCTTGCCCCTTGTTTCCTTTGATTCCACCTTCTAGCTAAGCAACTGTGAGCAAGTAGGAATCTGTGAGGTTTCGTACACTGAGAAAGGTCATGACCATCTGTACCAGTTTCTACAGAGCCTTGGGTTTCACCCACACTCTCAGTGTGTCCATTTCTTTTGTGATCTTGCTGCACACTCTCAGTGCTGCCACGCCTCTTGCAATCCCACTCAACCAATACCAAACTCCATAAAGGTGCGAGTTTGGCAACAACCAGTAACTAACTTTGGAATTTGAACTTGGCTCTACTCCAGGTCTTAAGAAGTTCTTTACTGAGGAACAGAAGTACTCTTTATTTTGTGCCAAACAAACAAACCCACCAAAAACAAAAACAAACAAAAAAAACCCATTATTTGTGCTTGCTTAATGGAACTTTCCTTTGATCATTCAATGGATCTAGAAGGCAAAGGTTCCATCACACAAGCTGTGCATTGCTAACTTATAGCCGGATTGTGCCAGGCACTCCAAGAAGTGCTGTTGGAACAATCCCCTGTGCACTGTGGAAAGGTTGTCTTTGTCTTAGCCAAATGCTGGTTTCTATACCGACAGAGATCAGAAAACAGGCTGGACTTTGGCACTGTTTTCATATGGCTACATCTTATTTTGTAAACACTCCCTCCAACACCCTCTGATTGGTTTAATAAAGAGCTGAGCAGCCTATAGCAGAGGTGGGAGAGAAAGGTGGGACTTCCAGGCAGAGACAGGAACTCTGGGAAAGATTCAGAGGCCAGAAGTGTCACCAGCCAGACACAGAGGAAGAAACAGGTGCCAGACTGAAGAAAGGTAACAAAGCATGTGGCGGGGCATAGATTAATATAAACAAGACAATTTAAATTAAGAGCTAATTGGAAAACAAGACTAAGCTAAGGCCAAGCTTTCATAATTAATATAAAAGTCTCCATGTCGTTATTGGGAACTGGCAGTCCAAGAAAGTCCAGTTATATTTGGTACCCAATGTTTATAATTTGTGCCCAATACTTATAACCTACACCACTCTCTCAGGTCAAATTATACCAAAGGACACAATAGGTAAGCCTCGGTACCACCACAACCTCAGTTTGTTGACTCTACAGGCTGAGGCACAAACAGCCACTTTGCTTGTTCTGCCCCCTTAAAGCACTTTATAGATCACTCTGCAGAAGCTAAAATTTCCTTAAGAGTAAGTCTAACTGGTCTGAGTTGGATGGTTAGTATGTCACCTCAATGAGGGACTCTCTCTGTCAGGTGGCCTGTGGGCTTATCTGTGGGGGACTGCCTTCATTATACTAGTTGATGTGGGAAGACACACCCTAAGGCGGGCAGCACCCATTTTTGTGTTCTGAACTGCGCGTGCTTCTCCCTCTTCCTCTCCTCTCGACTAAGGAAGGAGTGGGACTGCTACTTCAAGTTCCTGCCTTGACTTCCCCAGAATTATAAGCCAAAATAAACCCTTTCTCCTCTAGGTTCTTCTTATTAGGGCACTTTATCTCAGCAACTAGAAAGGAAACCAAGACAACAGCCCAGGAATTTTGAATATCCCACATTCACTGGAGAATGTGCTACCTACAACTTAACTCTAGTTCCAACCTACGTTACAAGCTAGGGATATGGGGTTGCAAACAACAAAACGATTGCATTGGATAGACTGGCTAAAAGTAAAATTAAATGACCAGGCTTGAAGAAAGAGGGTCTGGTGGCACATACCTGTAATCCCAGCAGAGGCAGAGGCAGAGGCAGAGGCCGGCTGATATCTGTGAGTTCAAGGCCAACCTGGTCTACATAGTGAGTTATAGAACAGCCAGAGCTACATAAAGACTCTGTCTTAAAAGAAGAGGAGTGGGGAGGGAGGAAGACAAAGAAGAAGGGAGGGAGGGAGGGAGGGAGGGAGGGAGGATAACTAAGATTGAGGTATCAAAACCTATGAAATTCTCTTTAGGTCACTGCAATTAAAAAGCCGAGTGACATCTGCCTCCACTTTATAGATCACTCTACAGAAGCTAAAATTTCCTTAAGAGTAAGTCTAACTGGTCTGAGTTGGATCCCACACCCCTCCGATGGCCTGAGTGACAGACAGGAATAGCAATCACAAACGTCCTCACAGAAGTCTCCCTAAGAAAAAGTGGAATGCTTTCATTAGCATGAGGGTCAAGGGCCTCACTCCATGTGAGCGTATCCTTTACCACTGGGTGAGCACAGTAGCCAGCAGCACCAGAAAGCCAAGCAAGGAAAAACCACCAAGGCTGATTTCAGTACCACTTGGTATACAGTGGCCTTGTTAACGGCTGCTGATCATTCATCTCAACTTAGCAGCCACCATGCGACCATCACTGGCATGGATGTCAAAGAGTTCCGGAGAGAGAGGGAATACTGGACAGATGCCGGTTTTTGCTTAGAGTATTGTTTTCTTAGGCCTTGATGCCATCTATAAAGTGGACAGAAAGTTCAGGAGTGACTGAGGCCTGGGTTGACAGGGTTCATGGGACAGATCAGGATGTGGAGGGACTTGGAGGTGTGCTGCGCTGTCAATGATCAGCCAATAGTTTCTCCGTATTCACTGTGGCTGACAGCTAGGACCTGGCCTGCTGAGAGAGACATAATATTCTGTAGGGACGCTTGGATTTATGACCTTCCCTCTTCAGCCACGTTTTACAAGTCAGAGAGACAGAGGATTCTAGTACAGTCATAAGGTAGAAGCCAATTCCATATCCAAGTCTCTTTTTGGTTCAAATATAAACCAAGCCAGTTGTACAGTTCAAATATGCAACGCCCCTCAAGGGCTCGGGACACCTAGGCCCCAGCGTTGGTGCTGTTTGTGGGAGGTGATGGAAACTTCAGGGGGCAAGGCCTAGCTGAAACAAGTCACTAAGGACCTTTAAAGGTTAACCTTGTACCTGTCTTGCCCACTCTTTATCCTCTGCCCTCCCTGTCGGCCATGAAAAGGGTCCTCCACAATATGCTCTAACAGCCCCAGTTAGGTGGAACTACAGATGCACAGTACAGAGCTCTCCTGTGACTTGTTCTCTTGGGTTACCTGAGTTGCAGTGATAGGGAGTAACACACGAGCATCACGTTAGGAACCGGCCTGGGAGCGACTCTTTTCTTGAGACATTAGGTGCCTTCTGAGACGCTCAGAGTGAAGATGGACCAGTGAAGCCAGCATCCCTCCGCCTGTCTGGGGCACTCTACAGTCCATAAAGTGGTTTCGCAACCCTCTTTTTCAGTACACATCTTGCGAGAGCACTGAACGGCAACAGAAAACATCATGAAACAGCATCACCATTAACGCACAGACGAGGATGCCAAGGTCCACAGACAGTCAAAAGCAGTGGACCAGGGATTCAAGTCCAGGCTTTATGGTGCTGAGTATCCCCTTTGGTGCCACATTGCTGTTTGGCAAACCTAATTCCCTGGGTACCACAAAGAATAGGGCTTTGAAGTGAACCAGCAGACCTCATACTCTAGACCTACTCCTGAGGCTAGAGCATTTCCCTAGATGACTACATTGAGAAGTTCGTTCTCTTTGAGACTCTAACCAGAGGCATCATCCAGAAAGAATAAGGCCAGAGAGGATGCAGATGGGTGTTTTCACTCAGCACCAGCTTAAGACTAACAAGAAATTTAGTCAAGGGGGGGGGGGGCCAGAAGCCTGGGTTTGAGCCTGGGCTTAACATTGCCCAAACAAGATGCTGGCTGAGCTAAATGCTAGTGGCCTAAGAGGAAAACGCTCCACCACTGGCGTTGGGTCAGGGAGTTTCCCATCCATGACCTTGGAGAGGAAGAGGAGGTCTGTTTATTCAAGTGCAAAACACATACCTGGAACAAATGCAAGCACCAATCACAGAGCTCCTAGATGACCGTTCTCAGCGTGCATCCCCGATGTAGTGAGCACAGATAACCAGAACTTGGCATCACCCTAAAGGCCCTCCTCACGGGCCTGTTCTCCATCCTGACACTATCCCATAACTATCCAAGGTGACATTTGCCTTCCCAGTAACTCCCAGACATGGCGGTCGTACTCGTAAACTCACTGCAGCCATGGTTACCTACATGGGCCCTGCCCAAGATCAAGCTAGTCAACATTCCAGCAAGGCTGAGGGGAAGGGCCCATGAGGCCCCACCCCCAGCTGAGCACCCATGGGTTGCAGATGGCAGCTAGGCCCCCGGTAGGTTGACCATCCTCCAGTGGCTGGCCCCACACTCCTGCACTAAGTGAATGCAATAGGTTTTTTTTTTTTTTTAAAAAAAAAAAAGGATATAAAAATAGGAATGGGGTGTGATGGGGGCTGGAGGATGAATTGGAGAGCTTTGACCTACCACAAACTTACCCAGAAAACCAGTTTAATTCTTAACAGTGACCAGCCCAGGAAGCCAGCCTGCATTGACTAAACTTTGCAGGCAGCCAGCCAGCTCACCGTTGTTACCTCTGATGGCTATTCAAGCAGCTGAACCCTAACTTCTGTCACAGCCAGCCTAACAAGGCTTTGGCTTGATTAGTAACTGGGCTCCCTTAATTTCTGTTCATTTCCAATGCGAACCAACCAGCAGCACAAAAATGTTGTTAGGTTGCCTGGAGAATCCCAGGCTACAGCCTCTAAGCAAGGCTGAAAAGCCTTCCACGTTTTCCCGCTTCAGAGTGAGGTTCCCACTCCCCCTTTATGCCTTTGAGTGAGGCTAAGAGTGACAGAGCAAGCTCTAAGCAACCTTTGCTTTTCTCATTTGGTCAGTCTTTGCTTTCTTCCATAACAGCCTTTGATGATTCGTTTACAGTGCTGTGTAGTACTCCAATGTAGTGACTTAGGTAACTTTATCCATGTCACTGGGTATCTGGGTGGCCTCCTTTTGCAAAATAAAGGACTACCACCTTTCCTCCGCGCACATGCCTGACCTCTTCCAGTGTCAAGCTAAGCGGGATTGGGCCAGGTTAGGTCTAGGATGGAGACCACTGGGAATATCAGTATTACAGGCATACAACACAGGCCTATAACCCCAGCTACTCATGAGTCTGAGGCAGGAGGACTGCTAATTCAAAGGCTGCCTGGGTATGCTTGGACAACTTAGTGAGACCCTGTCTCAAAAAAAAAAAAAAAAAAAAAAAAAAAAAGAAGAGACGGCTATGGTTCAGTGAAGGAGTGCTGACCTAGCATGCGTGAGAACCTAAGATGCATGAGACTCGACTCAGTTCCCAGCACTGCGGTTGACTATGATTATAATAAACAATGCCACAAATATGCACACACGTCTTGTAAAAATATGCACATAGTTCTATTGAAGAATTACCCAGAAGACTCTCCAGAAGAACTGCTGGGTCTCAGGTAGGCTCAGCAGTTTTCAGGGATTTGGCTGCTCCACATCCTCACATCCTTCAGCGATTCCTTTCTTCATCTGAGCCGTTAAGGTGGGTATGAGGCACCAGCACACATGTTTTGCTATGTTCTTGATTAAAGCTGAGTACTCGCTTATAATGGCACTGCAAACACATCAATCTTTACATACCAGTCCCCTGGGACAACCAGGCCCTCTGCCCATCTGAGATGCTGCTGTGGCTTCCACAGTGCCACTTTAAAACTCTCTCATGCGTTTCCAAAACCACCCTCGTGGGCAGTTCTGCGGGCTTAGAGTAAGGCAGCCACTGGAAGGAAGCACTGGGTATCTCAGGGCTCTGCGCTGTCTGTCATATGCCAAGTGCTCAGCAGAGTGTCACAGCATTGTTCCTCTCTCACAGGCCAGACTGAGAATCTGACAGTAAGAGTATATGTCAACAGCGGCAAGGGTTCAAAAGGGGCCCTTAGCGTTTCGGGGAGTGAACACATTAGGCAATAAAAACACCATCTCTCCACTCCTAGAAAAACACAACAGCACAGAATGACAGCAATAAATATTACAGAACAACCTGACTTGCAAGATCTGCACTTGCCCGATCCCTCCCTGCTACTGGATGAGCTTTCTACTGACTAAAGAGAACCCAGAGCCAGTCAGGCTCGGTAACTCCTGGACGGGATGCACCGCCCAAGGGCATGGCCCTCCTACTTCATCTTGAATGCTGGCCCATGTCTGACCTGGCTCTGTGGAAGGACTTCAAAGTGGCCCTGCATCAGGCTCCTACCCAGCCCGTCTTTCCACTTGTTCGTCCCCTCCCTTCCTCCCCATCCTCTGCTAGCCTAGTTTCTTCCCCACTTTCCAAGTTCCCGGATGCATGCCTGATGCCACAGCAGCACTGCCACTCCCCTCTGCGCACACGGATACTTCAGTCAGTGCTGCTTTTGTGCTTAGCTACTTCTCTTGTGCTTTGATTAGTATGTCCAGGCGTTGACCCAGGAAGAAACCTGCTACCCCTGTTCTGCTCAACAGAAGCATTGCCAAACGGCCTCCTGAACACACAAGCCCATGGTTTAGTGATGTGTCCGGCTTTCGTCCGAAAAGCTCCTTACTGCAGCCGGCAGTAGTTAATGCAGAAACCTATAACTGGCCAAAGTGTTAAGAGAGGCGGTGGAATACTTGGCCCTCGGTGGGACATAACAACCCCACCAAAGCTCAGGGAACATCTCGGAAGAGGGGGCGGGGGAGAATGAAGGAGGCGAGGATGGGGAGATGTGCGGCACAGAGTTATCTCCTGCTATGACACGCCGTTGCACACTGTGTGAGACACGGTGAGTCAGGAACTCGCTGCAGCTGTGGTCACCTGCACAAAGCGCACACAAGAATGGAGCCGTCAGCACTTCATCATGGACGAGGGAAGGGACCACAGGCCTCGTGCCTTCCAGAAGGACTACTGGCAATTAATGCTTGGAGGAGGAGTGCCGCTTCGTTGAGTAGTGTCGTCTCGCATAAGTTGGCCTGGCTCCACAGAGTAACTTTCCACTCACACTCAGGCAAGTAGCTCTAGCTGAACTCGGTAAGCCATGCGCAAAACGAAGTGGAAGGGAACTCACAGAACAGGGGGTGCTAGTGGGAGAAGGGAGACGAGGGAGGGGAATGGAGGGACGAAAATGACTAAACTTCCTTACGTAAGTGTGGGAAACTGTCAAATGACAATAGGATGCATGGGAGTACAGCAAGAGCTGGGACACTGCAGTGTTCCCAGAAACATGTGAGCGTCTGGGTTTAACAAAGACGTTAAGTGCGTGTGTGTGTGTGTGTGTGTGTGTGTGTGTGTGTGTGTGTGTGTGTG
>OU015742.1:70805371-70817296 GCA_907169655.1 Acomys percivali
TGTGTGTGTGTGTGTGTGTGTGTGTGTGTGTGTGTGTGTGTGTGTGTTTATGTGTGTGTGTGTGTGTGTGTGTGTAAAACACAGAAAAACCGATGTCATTCCAGTTCACTGTAACAGCACTGCCAACTAGCTCTGTCATCAAGTCCCACTCAGCTGTCCTCCCTCCTGGTTCTGGATCCTAGAATATACATACACTCAGGAGCAGCAACATCCACAGCGCTGCTCGGGACACGTGTGGAAAAACCTCATGTTACAAAGGGATAGTCTGTAGTCTAAAGAACAGTTTATTTAAAACAAAGGTGACAGGGGAGGAATGAGGGAGAACACCGCTAACATAAAAGCACACAGGAAGTACCTCAGTTAAGAACAAATGGCAGTGGAAGAAGCTATGGCTCACACATATACAAACAGCTGACCTCTCATTATTTACATCCAAATCTTAAAAATAGCATTCTGAGTCAGCACATAAGCCAGTGTATTAGTTTTTTTTGTTACAAAATATTAAAGCTACAAACTTCACATTTTTTAATTGTACATGAGCAACAGCATTTAAGATTTTTTTTTTCCTCTCCAAGTTGGTCTGAGTGCAGGCTGGTGGGAGAGACTTCCCCTCTAAACACAAAGAACATAGATCCCAAAGATGATGAATGTAATCTTAATAAAAAGACAAACACAGTGCTTAAAAAGGATGAGGAGTGTGGTTTGGGCAGGAACAACTCCCCCCAAATAAAGAGCTGCAATCTTTAGAAGGCGCAAGGTATGCTGGGAAGGACAGTGGCCTAAGAACCGGACTCTGCTACACTCTGCTGGCACAACCCTGAGGAGGGACGTTAGTAGAGCCTGAGTTTCCTGGTCCCTAAAAGGAAGAGCTACCTGTCTCTCTTGGAGCTACCAAGCTGTGGTAGAAAATGGGCTTTTTTTTGGATTGCCCATGTCTTCTTCCAGGAAGCTTTGTTCCTCTGCAATCCTCTGAGTATCGGCGCATTTCACTGAGGCCAGTGAATTCAATAGCATTAAGCTGTTCATAATGTTCTCCTATTAGTCTCTGAGCATCTGCAGGGTCTATCTACAGTGACGGTATCGCTCTCGTTCCTGACCTTAGACGGAGGAATTGAGTAAAACCAATTTCTGGCATTAGCAGGTGCTAGTCTCCAGTGTCGCGGTCTCAGACTCCACACCCACAGCGTCAGGTTACTGCTCCTATCTGTCTACTCACCCAACTTTCTCACTCCCCACCAGTCAAAGTCTTGCCTGGTCAATAGGAGTTTAAGAAAAAAATAAAAATAAAAGAGAAATAAAAATTGGAAATGTGCTTCAAATTTGTGAATAGGAGCACAGCTACAATATTTTCTTAAAGAGTATGAGGCTTTGTTTGTTTATTGAAAAGAAACTTTGGAAGCAGAGAGCCCAGAGTCCTCTGCGAGTCTAAGTGACAAATGCACAAGCTCAAAGGAAGCAAGGTGTGAGTCTGAATTTGGCCCTCATGGAAAAGACGGTTTGCTCCCTTGCCTGTCACTGGAAGCACATACACCAGGAAGCTTCCGGCAAAGGCCCCGTCCAGCCAAGCACCTGACTGCAAGCTGTGTAGTGCAGACACGCTTGCAGGCCAAAGGGACTCACCACAGCAGCAGAACAGTCACAGGAAACTCTTTTCCTGTGCTTGGACCTTGCTTCAGAAGGGAGCCGTGGGCTTCCTCCTTCTGCCTGGCCCAGCTCAAAGCATTTTTCTTCAAGAGAAAAGGTTGAGTTATTAAGCAGTACAGCAAAGGCTATGCATGCCAGATGCTCTGGTTTTTAAAACCTTGCTTGACTAGGGGACCTGACTATTAACTCAGCTGGTTTTTAACATAAAAGCAAACAAATAAAAAACACCACTTAGACTCAGTCTTTGTGAGAAGCCATGGTCACTTCATTCTAAACAGTTAGGGCCTTCCTGTTTCCGTGACTACTAGGCCTAGAGTGATGTCATGTGTCCAGATCCAGTGTCATGGGAAAGAATATTTCAAACTCCAACTCGTCAAATGAGAAATAACTTAGTGAGCCACCCACGGGAGTGCACCTAGCTGAGTGTCCGCCCGTGCTACCCAGGGAATGCTACCTGCCTTCTGTCGTTCCAGCAAGAGCTCCACAAATTGTCCTCTAGCTTTTTCTGCCACAGCCACTTTGCTAGCCAAGGCCTGCAGACCAGCTGCCTCTTGCATTTTTTAAAGCTTGCTTCAACTGCAAAGAACAGAGTCCGGTCACGGAAGAGAACATCCCCTGCCTTTTTATCGACTCTCAGGTTAGGGAGCAGAAGCAATTATGGAGTCCAATTTCAGCATCCTCTCAGGTGCAGCCCAATCACGCCCCGTCAGAGGGAGGAGATGAGAGGAAAATACAAGGGCAAGTGTCTTTCCAGTCTCTTCCGACTGCAGTTGTGAGCCAAAGGTGCAGGGGTTAACTCCGTAACTGTCTTTCGCAAAGCCCTACCCTGCTTCAGGCCGGTCACGAGTGCCTGTCTGTATCTGGGAGACACTGCAAGGAACCCACTGGTAAGCTGAGATGGAATGACATGGTTCCTTTGGGGAGCCTTTCGATAGCACCTTAGGTACCAAAGAGACGAGGCAAGAACAGGGGTCCCCAGTAGCTCCGACCCCTCAGTGAAGAGGCTCTTGGTCCAGTGACATCCCTGCTTTTTGTCTAAATTTATTTGTGACGTTGGCAATGTCACCTCTCCTGTAAGTCTCATTTTCCCACCTGCACAACAAAGGTCAGACCCACTGACTACTGCAGTCCTTTCCAGCTCTGCCATTCTGGGTCCAACTAAGCCTTCTGGGAGCGAGTCTCAGTCTGGTGTTCGTTTACCCTTGCCAGATCCTCTACAGTGAATGAAAACAATGAAAACAATCACATATTTGATTATGGATGACAAAAGCAATGCTCTTTACCCTGTATATAAGAAACGCAGAGCAAAATGCCACATGTGAGATTTCATACGAACAGTGAGATTCTTCTGGACTGCTATGGCCCTGTTTGCTAGCGAGTTCTTGGTAGGCTGTCCTTCCACCAAATGTGTCTCCTCTTAAGGCACTGGGCAGTATCTGGGTGTGACTTTAGGCAGCAGGGAGGGTAGAGATAGAGAAAAGGTGTTGACGCAGCAAAGGCTAACTTGCAAAGAGGGTGCCAGGCATACTCAGCTCTCCAGGCCTTTCCCTGGCATCACCAACAGCTTCAGAAGCCAGTAATGACAACACAAGGTCATCACTGTGGCAGCACAACCATCCCAAGACACAGGTCTGCAATGGGCGAGGCTGACTCCTGGGATTGAGTGACCACCTAGGAGCCTCCCAGTGTCCTGCTCTCTTGCTGCACAGTACCACAACCTCACAGGAAAGAGGCAAAGTGTTTGAAATTGTACCTGTACAGAGACACCACCACACAGAGTGGGGAATCTATTTATAATTTATATATATATATGTGCATATTTATATATTTTTAAAAAGTCTTCCATAGAGGGCAACCAAAAACTATTACCAGGAGGAAAACAAAAAGATACAATGTAAAATGTTCCCAGCTATCACTCAACTAGGAGTCTCTGTTTCTGGGGTTGAAAATTCTGAGATAAAAGCGCCACACCCTCACGACACACCCTGCTGGTGTAAATGCACACACCAGATGGCACAACTGTCAAGGCAGCCCTTCCCACTGGCGCAGATTCCTGAGTTCACAAAGGTGCTGTGGAGAAATGACAGAGCAGAAGTGCTAGCTAGCATAGGTGACACTAGCGACCCAGAAGGCACCAAAGGCCTGGCTGGTGTCGTCAGAAGTTCTGTTGCCTCCTCTTCTTGGCTTCAATGGCATCCAGGATTGGCTGCCGCTTGGACCGGTACTTTTGGCGGATCTCTTCCATCTCCTGTTCCATCATAGGGTCAAGGGCCAAGAGCCTCTTCTGCAGGTCCTCCACAGTCCAGCTCTTAAGCTAGAAGAGAAGAGTGCAGTCAGCACAACATCCGAGCTGAGAAGCCCACAGAGCTGTTGAGAACATGCATCCCTGATAAACGCTCAAGAACTGTTTTGATTTAATGTGCTATGAACAAGAACAAAGCACATATTCATAATATACAGTAATTTCCTGTATGAAAACTAATGGCTGCCTCTCACTTCCTGCCCAGGCCCTAACAGGGGGAGAGGCATTCCCCATGTTTCTGTCTGGAACTTATCCTAGAGGCCAGTGTTCAGTGTGGTGAGCCACCTCTCTCCCCCACCCCTCAGGGTCACCAGCAGCCATACTAACCCCCACCAACATTCACTAGAGTGAAAGTGAAGCCAAGCATTCTGTGTGGGTCATCTACAGGTGGCTCCTGAACGCATGGATACAACCTTTGCCTAGAGACACCCTGGAAGTGCCCAGATTAATTTTATATACAGAGAGAAAAGGACAACCTATAAACTACGGATGATGGCTGGTGCTGACAAGGTGAGCTCTGGGGACCAGACAGACTGATGCCTTTAATAAGGACAGAAGTGCTCTGTTATCCCCATGCTACAGGGCGGACAAACCAGGGATGAGAGACTAGATAATCTGCCTAGCATCCCCCTCCCAGCTAGCACACAGTATCCTCAGAGTGTAACACATCAGGATGGCTCTACCAAGATGCTGAGCCAGCTCTGCAGAAAGGCAGGCCAGCCCAGCCCAGCCCTTTGCAACAACTCGTGTTTCAAACAGGGCTCTTGAAATGCCAGGAATCTGGCAAGTTATGGCCTCAGGCTGGTGCAGTGGCACATGGCTATAACGCCGGCACGAAGGGGCACATAGCTGTAACCCAGCACTCAGGAGCACAGCTGTAACTAAACATTTGGGGGCGGGGCCCACAGCTATAACTCCAGCACTCAGGGACACTCACTCAGCTGTAACCCAGCACTTGGGGCACAACTGTAACTCAGCACTTGGGGGCCCACAGCTGTAACACAGCACTTGCAGGGCACAGGCAGAAGATTATTGGTCCACACAGACAGTTTTAGGCTAGCCAGGACTACATAACATGATCTGTCTCAAAAGAAAGAAGGGAGGAAAAGCAAGTAACAATCTCGTTAAGCTGCTTGTATCTACAGAAGGAGTGCAGTGAAGGTTCGTGAGGAATACTGTAAGAATTGAATGAAATCTACTGCCGTAAGTGTGAAACGCTGCTGATTTTACAAGGGCAGTCCTGGCTGGCAGAGGTGTGAGTGAATGCTGGCGTTATCCACTCTGGGTGCTGAGATGCACTGTTGCTTCTAAGAAGTTCAGTGTTCCTAGAACTCCAAGGCTCGCCCAAGTCTCACAAGGGATCTGTTGTGCCCACAATTATAAATCTAGCTTATCCCTCAGTCAGCCCCTTCCTGAGGCCTCCACAGAAATGCATCATAGAAGGTGGGTGAAGGAGCCCCTTTCCTGCCCACCTTCCTGGGGTGGGGGTGTAAATGAGTGCTACAGTGCCTCCCTAGAAATGGCTGAGTGTGACCTCTCACCACAGGAATTTTCTTTGGCTGGTTTCAGGAAGTTTTCCGAGAAGTGAGAAAAGCCTACCAGTTTAAGACCAAAGGTTCTTTGTAATGGAAGACTGGAAAGACTTAAAAGTATAGGGAAATGCTGGAAAGCTGAACTAAAAAGTGTGTCCTTTTTTCCAGGCTGTGGTTTTATACCACCTTGGAGGTTGATGTTTTTGGCCCAAGGTCACCCCAAAGATTGGTGCTTGCCTCGTTTCTAGTGTTTTCAATTCCTCCTCCAAGAGAAAACACCCCAAAGCCAATACTGAATGTTACTGGTAGCTGAGAGCTTAATCCTTAGATCACTGTCTGTACTGGCTGTGTGACCCTGGAGCAGTAACTTCCCTCTTGAGCCTCAGTCTCCTGAGAAAAGACAGTCTAGGTACCCCCCAAGCCCCCCCCCCGTGCATGCACTGCATTGGGCTATAAGGGGACTCAGAGGGGACCCCAGGTTCCATGAATGTGACAACTCCTTGGAGTGCATGCTTGACAAAGTGTGAGCCCTGAATCAAGAGAGGCTGGTGATCACAGTTGTTACTGCTGCTATCCCAGGGAAGTCTAGAATCTTCCATAAACAAGCTGTTCATGCAAGTGCACTCAATTAGAATCACACAACTGAAAAAAAGGTTTTACTCATTTGTGCCAAGAGTACCTAAAAGCTGGTACTTTCCACAAGGTCCACCAACTCACGGTTTTTAACAAAACGCTTCACCCATCTACTTATGAAATAGTCACTGAACTAAGCATCAATCACTATGGAGGACTCACAAGACACTTAAGAGAACTAAAGTAGAAGCCACTGCCCTGCGAGACAAACACAGTGAGACGGTAACTATCCTCCGGTCAGAGAGACAGAGAGAAGAGAGGAAGGGAAGCTAGGACCTGGGATGCAGATAGAGGGGACACACCCACATCCCGACTTGTTCTGCCTTCTACCTTTTACCCTGAAGGCTTCTGTCTCCACTGTAAGAGAAGGGGGATCACATAGTTCCCAGACACCTCACAAGCTCAGGCTATCTCCATGGACACCTGCGTCAGAATGGCCTGTGTGTATCAGCGCAGAGCTGCTTTACCAGACTCCACGGGAAGTCCACCATCTTAGGCAGAGATGCTACTCAAGTACTTCTGACACATCCTCAGAGTGGTAAGCACGACTCTACATCGGCTTTTCTCTTTATCTCTTAACAAAATTGCTGCTTGATCTAAAGCTTCTTAAAAGATTCCTAGTTTCTACGCAGCTTGGTTGTCCTTGATTCTAGCCTGGGGTAACAGACTCTCCCGTTTTAACTCGGCCACCACAGTCTAAAGTATGGGGTTTTATGCCTGCCCCATTAGGACACAGCAGGCTCAGCTGAGGATTTGATCACACCATCCAGATAAGGATTCTGACAAACAAGTTCAGACAATGGTTTCATGGCACCAGGTATAGCATTTCACCTTCCAGGTCCTTGGTGACATAAATAAATTTCAAATGGATATCTTGCAATAAAATATCCGGTTCTGCAGTTCCACTAGAATCGACATCCAAAGAATCACATTCTCAGCCCAGCAATTTAGTAAGCTTGCATGTTTTTCACTAGACAGAGGAAGTCAACAAGAGCATCCCTCTGGGTTTGCATGTACTCTCTGTGCTGTGACTAGCCCAGAGTCCACAGCTGGATGCCATAAGCATGACCTAGATCTGATCCTGCTGGCTATCTTAGTCCCAGGTATGTCAAAGGAGCTTACAGCTTGCACCAAAGAGGAAGCTCTAGAGTCCCACCCCACCTTCATCTTCAGCTCAGGAGTGCACCGCCTTTCTCTCAGGCACGCAGACTCACCTTGCTCCTTCCTTTCCCTCTCCCGTGCCCACTCTCAAGCTTCAGCAGCCCTACGGAGCTCATCTCTGGTATGCTGGCAAACCCAAGCAGTGCTTTCTGTTTCTGCCTCCAGTCCCAGAGTCCAAGCCACCAACCCGCAGCAAAACCACAACTGAATCCAGAGTGCAGCAGGCCTCACCATCTCTAAATCCAAGTCCCCTACGGAGGCCTCACCTCCCGCTCAGCCTCACTCCTCTAACTCTGTACCCTTTGTTCAGACTGTGGACAGTTCACTTGGGAGTCCTCCAGCAGCTTCCAGGGCACAATGCCCCTGTCTCAGTGCCTTGTGCTCAGATTTAGCCTTCAGCCTTCCTCTTGGATGCCCGCTCTTCAGACGTCACAATACTTTTCTGACCAGATGATCCAGAGGGGCTGAGGCCACCACTTTTCTTTAAACATCATGGTTCAATGAACTTAAAGAAGAGGGGAAATATGAATGACTAAATGGTAGATTAATTTTATAATGAGTCTAGTCTGCTGAAGTCCATAAGACCTAAGCCATTCAGCCACTTCTGTCAGGACAATAAGGATACTTCTGTAAATTCCTATTTTTCTGTTTCTCTTCCCTGCTAAGTCCAGAGTTATTTTCATGACCAGGCAAAGGCTGTACTATGTCTTCTCTCTTAGATAAATACACATGGTCATAAAAAGTACATCTTGTTATTTTTACTCATTTTGTTTGTTTCTCTTTCTAGCATGAAAGTTCTAGGAGGGAATGAACCGCCTCATCTTCTTCACTCTCCTAAGCTCTATCTGGCTGAAGAATGGAGAAATAAATGTGTCTGCACTTCTGTCGATGGCTTTCAATGATGAAGTCATTAACCTTGTCATCTAGCACCACCAGCCTATCCCTCACCATGTGAACCTTAGTGCAGGGGTCAGGGCAAGCCTCATGCAAACTGTAACATCCTCAAAGACAAACAGCTCAATGGACACTTGTGGGCCTTCTGCTGATGAGAAGCAAGTGTCCAGTCCCAGGTTAGTCATAGCTGAAGTGTGCGCCTGATGTAGTGTTTTTCCTTAGACCCTCCCCCAAAAAACAAAACAAAAACAACAACAAAAACCTTCTACTGTAACAGTATTCCTTGAAGAAAATGAAATAATCAAAATATTAAGAAATGTGACCCTTCTGGCCAAGAACTAAATCAATGGCCACAGGCTCGTTACTGAAGGTGAGAACGCCTATGCACAAACAGACTCTTGTTCTAAAAGAGCTCTCGTTTTAGATGGAGAGCACAGAATTAGCCTTTTGGTCAAGGGCATTTAGAATTTCTGGGGCCACCCAAAGGCGAATCAATACATCAGCCCTGGGTTGACGGAAAAAACTGGGCCAACAGCAGCAGGTTCTGTGGCTCACCCACTCCAGTCTAACACTCAAATGCCACTGGCCATCACCTTTGTCCAGTCCGATGGTGTATGCTGTCTGACCAAGGATCTCTGAGAAAGCAACTTCAACAACCTCAGTATAGGTGCCGCCAGTAGCCAAAGTGTGTTCTTAGATTTGTTGTCAGCATGAAGCTCAGTCTTACCCCTTTCAGCAAGATACCATGTCCCCTTATTATTGGACTCCACACTTATGTGTATAAAAATACGCTAATTACTTAGTATTTGCCATGTATTAAGCACTGTACACTATCTACACTGCTTCATTTAACCTATCTCTTACAGAAGAGGTCAACGTGGGAGCTGGGGAGATGACTCAGTGGTTAATAGTGCACTTGTTGCTCTTGCAGAGGACTGGAATTCAGCTCCCAGCGTCCGTATCAGGTGACTCACAACCATCTGTAACACCAGCTCTAAAGGGATCGGATGCTCTGGCCTCCAAGGACACCTCACACACATGCTCAGAGCCACACATTTATACACGTTTTTAAATTTAATCTTAAAAATTAAAAGAGTGGGTAAGTAACTTGCCTACGATGATACAAGTTACTGAAAGAAAGCAAAGAGTTCTGAAAATGAAGCAGTGAAAAGTATAAAAAAAAATCAGAAGTTATGAACCTAACAATATTAAAAATGTCTCACGGCCCTCACATTAAAATGCCTACTGTGTGATGTGCGGAAGTGCGGTGAGTAAGTACAACAGGGGCACTGCACTTGACTGGCAGCTTTGCCAGGTCAGGAACACTGGTGGCAAGATGCCCACCAGAGGAGTGACTATCAGGGCCAAGGACAGTAAGTGGTGTTGAACTCTGTCCTCTGTAGCTCTACAGTAATGGGCATATCATCTAGTGTGTGCCTCAGAGGATGACAGTATGTGTTCCACAAGAACTGGATGTAAATATTAGGAAAATATATACACTGTAAAGCCTGGGGTGTTCCAGAACAAGTGCTACTGCCTCAAATTCCCTGGGGGAGGGGGAAGTAGACAGTTTAAATAAATAGTGGCTGCCACTGCCTTTTCTAATCACACACAGAGGCATCCAACCCTGATGGACCTGGCTCATTTCCTCTGGGCGAGACCACTGTGAAATCCTCTAATTCTAGTATGTGGAGGAATACAGAACCGACTTCCTCTCAAGGCATCTTTAGCAATTCTGACTACGGTGCTCTAAGGCCCATCATGTCTCTGTCCATGCACCACCTGGCTCATTAACTAAAGCACCAGCTGAAGACTCTACAAGAACCGCGTGGACAGGTAGCCTATCTGGGATCAACAAGGACAATATTAACTAAGCACCTGAGAGCGTACAGCTGCGCTCCATCCTGCCTTCAAAGCAAGCCCACAGTGCACAAACGGGTATCCATGGCCAAGACGCAGGGTTCAAGGCTGCCTCAAGTTCTTTACTTCCAGAAACTGCCACCTTGACAGTATACCATACAAACAGCATCAGGAGATGCACATTTTGTACACACCCTGCTTGAGCACTCCCACAGAACTTGCTCCTTAAAATGAAACGGGAGAATTTTAATGAAAGATTTCCTCTGATTCAAATAACAGTTGTGGAAAATCAAATTCCCATCAGGCCCCTAGAAAATCTCTCTAATGCTATATGTGGTGCTCTGTGCTCACAATTCTAACTCTTGGTAAGCTAACGCAGAAGAATCTAGAAGCGTAGGCCAGCTTGGGCTGCACAGCAAGACCACTGGATGTAAATGTTGAGAAAGTATATTCAATATAGTTAAAGATGAGGGCGGGGTGAGTAAGGCGCAGAAATTCATAATCCCAGCACTTAGGAGGCAGAGGCAGGAAGACTGCAGTGTGAGGTTAGCGTGACCTCTACAGTGAGACCTTATCTCAAAGAAAATATACAAACAAAATGACTCAAGAAATAAAGAGACTTAAGGGCTTCCCAAGTCTGTGAAAACACTGACCACTGCACCCCCACACTTCTGCTAACTCTGCTCCCTGCATAGGGGGCTGTCCACTCAGCCCTCTAGCCTTGGCTCCAACTTCTGTTCCCCAGTACCTTTCTTTGCTAATCTGAGACCAACTGAGAGTCCGGAGACCAAAAGTATTCCAAAGCCAGCAGGAAAGAGTTCTTAATAAAAATTTAATTAAGAAATCTATCCTTACACTTTAAACCTCCACGTGAAAACGACACTGATGTCTCATTGGGTTCTCTCAGGCACGAAGAAGACACTGGGCTGTCCAGAGGTTTTAAAAGTATATAATCAATAAATATAAAAGCCTAGGAGAACAATATATGTTCATTAAGTAACATCATATCAATTACTCAAAATGGACCCATGCACTCTAAAATCAAAATGAACCACTCACTCTGAGTCCTGATTATGATGAAAATACAAGAAAAAATTCACTTGGCCTGGGGGGTTTATCTCAGTGGTAGAACATTTGTGTACCATTTATAAGACCCTGGTTTGACTGCCAGCGGTGCAAAGAAAAGAAAAGCTTCATTCCCGGTCCTGTTTGCTAGCACTGCTCTTTAAGAAAAATTCTATTTTAAGAGTTGTTCTAAATTGGTACACAAATTTCATATTAAGAAGGTCAAACTCTAAGTCAATAAACACACTAAGCCCCTAGAATAACTGTAAATGCTAAACGGTGGAGGCCGAGAACAGCGCAGGAGAAGACAGATGCTCCTGACATTTGAAAACACTAAAGGGAGAGGCAGAGACAAACGTCACTCTCGTAGAGGTATTATCTTTCAGAGGACAGGAAGGCCTAAAACATCAAGAGCACCAAGCTACTGTTTTAATGTAGCTTAATAATTTAAGAAAAGAGTTGGCTAATCCCACATGCTGTGGCTTCTGTGCACTTTCTTGAGCTGGAAATTTCCAGGAGAGTAGGAAGGTCAAACTTTCTTCTCTAATCCTGTCAAATAGGTGAGAGCATTCCATGCAAAGCTGGGATGTGAACAGCAAACTGAGTCTGTGTGTGGCAGCGCACACCTGTAGTCTTAAGTATTTGGGAGGCTGAGGCAGGAGGACTAAAGTTCAAGGTCAGCCTGGGCAAGGTGTGCTCTCTCTCTTTCAAAAATTCAAAGCCACTACACACACACACACACACACACACACACACACACACACTGGGAAAACCGGCTCCCAGAAACTGTACACACACACACACACACACACACACACACACACACACACACAC
>OU015742.1:70821448-70840676 GCA_907169655.1 Acomys percivali
ACACACACACACACACACACACACACACACACACACACACACACACAAAACAAAACACCAAGAGGTTGAAACAAGAACAGTGTGCCCTGTCCGGAGCCATTTAGAAGACACTTCTCCCTGCGCAGTGAGGACCCAGTAACATGCATCCATTATTTCCCCTGCTAGCTCCTGGGCACTCAACTTGGCACCACTAGGCCAGAGACCTAAATACTATTCATTCAGCTTTCTTCTAACCCAGGAGTGTGAGGAAAAGAAACCTCACCTGAACATGATTAAAAACTAAGCAATCATAGGCTGCCCAGAAAAATGGCGGGAGATTTTGTGGGCGCAGTCTCCATGGTTAACATCTGGTACTTTACATGTAAGTGAGGAGGAGGAGTCCCACCAGTAAACGCAAGCAGAAAGATCCAGACCCTAAGCCGCTCTCCTGTGGGCAACAATTTCTGGCTTAATAATTGGAATGATCTAAATTAACCAAAAAGCCCCAAATACTAAACGTCAAATAAAGGAGACCGATTAAGTCAATCAAAATAAAACAATGTGGTGGCTATTATGTGACCATAAATAAGTATTTTAAGCCAGGAATGGTGGTAGCTACCTACAATGACAATATAAGGAAAGTCGAGGCAGGAGGATTATGAATTAGAAGCCGGCCTAGGTACACTGCTAGACTTTATCTCAAGAAATATTTTTAAAAAGATAGTTCTAGGGGGCTGGACAGATGGCTCAGCAGGACAGTTCTAGGGGGCTGGGCAGATGGCTAGACAGGACAATTCTAGGGCGCTGGACAGATGGCTAGGCAGGATAGTTCTAGGGCGCTGGACAGATGGCTCAGCAGTTAGGGCATGCACTGCTCCTCCAGAGGACTGAGCTCACGTCCAAGCACCCACACCAGGTGGCTCACAGTTGTCTGGAACTCCAGTTCCAGGGACAGTCAACACCTCTGGCCTCTGCTGGCACCTTGTGTGCATACACCCCCACACATAATTAAAAACAATAATTTGTTAAAGGTGGTTCTATAAACATTTTTATAAACATAAAACAGTTTATGTTATATGAAAAAATTAAAACTACACACAGAAAGATTTCAGTTGTGTAAAATTATAACCATAAAAAACTGGAGGAATGCACCTCAAAATACAAACTATAATTGTTGCTGGGGGTGATAAGTAACAAAAGACATCTTTCAGTTTTTCTTCAATCTCTAAACTCTCTGAAATGAGCATAAAACATTCTCTTTATGGTTGGAGTGGAAGTGGGAGAATTTCCTAGAAGACCAGAGCAGCACTAACAACCAAAGCAAGGAAACAACACTTATCAAATGCTTGATGCAGGCAGAGATGCCTATGTATCTAACTCATACTACATCAAGTGCTGCTCACTAGCTCCATGAGAAAAGTGCAATTTTTTAAAAGCTGTGTGTGTGCACTTATATGTATGTGTGTGTGCTTGCGCACGTGTCTCTGTATGTGTGCAAACACACATGTATATAGTAGCCACAGAAGCCGGAGAGAGTAAGAACGATCTTGAGGCGCAGAGGCCAGAAGAGGGCAACAGACCCCCTGGAGTCACAGGAAATTGAGGGCTGCCAGACCCAGACGTGAGTATGGGGAGTTAAACCCAGGTCCTCTGGAACAGCAGCTAAGTGTTCTTAACCACTGAGCCATCTCTCCAGTCTCTTATCTATGTTTGACATATAAGGAAGTCGGAGGTTAGACTGGTGATGAAGACGGCTGCAAAGACTGACAGACAGGAAGACTCCAGTGGCTATCACTACTGCATGTACTGACCTTCGGCCACACTGCCATAACGTATTTCCTTTACTGGTAGAACTTATGTTGAATACTGCTGCAGCAGCTCAGGAGACTGGCTTCAAAGGACAAATCTGCAAACATCCTAGAGCAGTGGTTCCCAACCTTTCTAATGCACCAATCCTTTAATACAGTTCCTCATGCTGTGCTGACGCCCAACCATAAAATTATTTCATTGCTACTTCATAACTGCAATTTTGCTACTTTTATGAATCATAATATAATTACCCGATATGCAAAATATCTGATATGTGATCCCCAAAAGGATCATAACCCACAGATTGAGAACCACTGTCCTAGATACTCAAGGAAGCTGTCAGACTGTAACTAAACACACTTCCAATCGAACAACAAACTGGGCCAGGTATCGCTGCATTGGAATACACACCAACACAGCAAACTCAACCATGATACAAGACAAAGCTAGAACTGACTGTCAGGGAAGACCCCAGGTATCTACTCATCGAACTGTCCAGAAAACAGACATCTAAAGAGACAGTTGTTAGCACAAGGACTTGGAGACTATACCGAGCAAACCCTCCAAACAGGCCCCTGCAACAGGACACAGACCACTGGCTACTAAAGCTTACGAGGAAATTCAAGGCAAGGCACCCAGAGCCAAAGCATGACCTGAGAAGCTAAGGGGCTGCCTTTCTTTCTTTCAGTTGGGCATCTTTTGGTCAGGATTAATCAGTTTTGCTTGGCAAAAGGGCATCGAGACATAAAAGAAACACTTTGTATCAAGTTCTGTAGAATCAAACTGAGATGCATAATGTTAACGCCAAAACCAACATGGTATTTCACAGTTCCTTTCTGCAGGCTTTTAAAAACCGGAATACTGAAACTCTGAGTCTCCAGTAGAAACCTTTCTTCTCTCTGTAGAAACAAGCCACACTTAGATGCAGATGCCGCCATGAGCTGATGCCTCTAAATTAACCACTCATCTGTAAATCCTTGGCTGTCAGCAGAGGAAGCTAAGAAACATACAAAGCTGCATGGCTATCTTATTCTTTATACCAAGATAAATTCCAAAAGACAAAAAAAAGAAAGAAAGAAAATCAATAAACTGTGTTCAAAAAAAGAAAATCAGAAGCTCCCAACACGGTTTTAACTCACAAACACATCACAAAACACATGTTTTCAGTGTCTGGCACAAGCTGAACGGGTGTGACAGCAGCCTTATAGGAAATACGTCCAACATGTAGTTATAAGGGACACACAGGTGTGTTTGCGATGCGCCCAAGCTCATTTTAGTAATGCAAGTTACACATATAAATGCTGAACACTCATCTATCTCTTCTGCCACATCTGAGTGACCACAGAAGCTCATTAATATTGTTATCACAGGCCTTCAGGGCTGGACCAGAAGGCTAGAAGTGGGCCAGGCTATCCTGTTTGATTTTCGTTTTTCCATAGAAACAAGCCTGTGAGCCTGGAGGAAAGGTAGTGAAACTGGAAAAAGAGAAATTCCCAAGTCTCACGTAGCTTCCACACAACTCAACAGAAGCCTCACACAGTCACCAAATCACACGCGCCCAAGCACCACCTCATTAAACACCAGTCAGGGTTCCCTTTTTAAACATTCCCTCAGCAATCAACTTCCAGACACCTTTCTCATTAACCACTGGTGAGGGGAAGGCTACCACACATAATGTGACAGATTGTGTATGGTATTTTTTTCTGCAAGACCTTAATTCATCCCAGTAACTACTTTTAAATTAATCCTAGAATGGCTGTAGTTTGTGATTACAGTCTCAACAGCTCTTCCAAAAGTGGAAATCCTCCACTGAATCTGGAATGGAACATTTCTCCACAAGTGTGAAAACAGCCTTTGCTCGCCGCTGCATCTGGGAAGAGCACTTGGGAGGGGTAGCAAGTTTCCCAACTGCACCCATTTTAAACACCACTCCCATAAAATATTTTAAACTCAAACTACATACAGCCATGTGTGAAGGCTATAAAATCCTAGAATAGTTTTTGCCATGGTTTTTCTAAATAAAGAGCGAGTGGGAGAGCGTGGTGTGTCTGTGAAGAGGACACGAGTCTGCTCTTTCTCTGGGACTGGCCACCTTGGGATCCCAGGTTGTGCGACCCTTTAGACACAAACAGGGCACCCCTGTGGCCCTGCCCCGCTGGCCCGCACCCTGCCCCCTCTTACTGGGCCACCAGGATTAAAACTCCTTTGAAAAAGTCTATCAATGTGAGAACCTTCAAGTTCTCATAGCTTCTGAGGGAAGCACAGCAGAGAAGCATTCAGGTCAGAGAAAAAAACCATTGCCAGAGTGTCAATCAGCATGACTGACACTTGAACCCTAGGAACAGGAAAGCCAGAGTCCAGCTGTGTGGGTGTTACCCAAAGCTTCCAGGGGTGGCAGGGCTTCCTTCTACCCTTCTTTTGGGGAAGCTCACCTAATTTAACTCTTTCCCCCCTTTTGCTGGTCCACTTATCCTCCCTACCGTAAGTATTAAACATGTGCATAAAATTTACTAAATGCTCACTCGGCTAAGTACTTTAAAAGCATTTTTAAATTTAATATTCTCAATAACCCTGAGGCAAATGCAGCCAGGACACTCATTCCACATTAAGCATCTGGCCTCATGAGAGGCCCAAACAGGTCTATCTGCTCTCGCTCAGTTGTCTGACTCTGGTGTTATTTTAATCCTCTGAATGCTCAAAGCATCACAAGGAGAAGCCTGTGAACCCTAAGCCTCTTCCACACGCCATCCCTAGCACTTCGAGGCTCATATGGCTGCTATGAAAAATACATAGTAGCGCCATTTTAAAGATGAGGAAAGAGCCAGAGAATTTGAGAGTGTTCAAAGAACTTTTGAAACTAGAAGGCTGAGGGGGCTGCCAAGAACACAAAGCCAGCTACTGTGAGACCGGAGCCCACATCCCTACGCCACTGCTGTCTTTATATGTAAGCCTGAACTGTAGGAACGAACCCACATGTTAACAATGGAGTAGAATACCAGGCACTTTCTAAATGCATAATATATTTTATCCAACTTCAAGCTAGTGATTCCCAACAGTGCAGGTCCAATCAATGTGCTCCTCCAAGAATAAGTGTTCCTCTGCCGACATCCACCCTGGTCACGTCACTTCCCATTACATATGAACAATGACTCTTATTCCTGGTTGTAACACAAACTAGGTGCCTAATATGGGCCTTGGCTGTTTTCATTAAAAGGAAGCATCCAAGAGTTAAGAGACCCAGGAAGTGATCTGGGACTGGATTCTGGCATGAAATGACAAAACCGACTTGTTTATAAAAAGATCTCTGGGCTTCCATTTCTCAAACTATTAAAATAATGTATATATGTGACATATACATATAAAACACCTGATTTCATGCTCCCACAAAAACACACATCATCAAATAAAAGAACACAACTAGACTGTAACTGCACTGGACTTTGTATTAAACGGTGGTAACATTACAATCACCAGCCATGCCCCGCGCCTGCCTACCAATGCTTTGGCCTTCTGGTGACCCTGGATTATCGTTCACCATTCAAAGAGCTAATAATACTTTTTTTTTAATTTACAAAAATACAATGTGAAACAGAAATAAAATGCTTAATACACAAGTCAAACAATATATCTAACGGAATGTCACAGATCTTAAAGTAAACTTGATTCAAAAGTCCAGTCTACATTTGCTTTGGTCCTTTCTCCAACCAAGAAGAAAAATATCAGGACAAGTGGTTTCATGCTTGACTTTTGCAAACCACAAACCTCAAGTTCAAAGAGAAGAGCCCTCACGAAGGTCCCAGCCAAGGCTCTCTGGGACCCGAGAGATCACTGACCTCTCTTCTCAAGCAATCCGGTCTGCATTTAGGTACTCATTTTCAAGAAATTTTACTTCATACAAAGTCAAACTTCAAGACTGGCAAATTGATTTTGTCAGGCATTGTGCACAGCTGGCAGCCTCTGCCACAAGACTGCACAGGGCAGATGGCACACAAGAAGCAAAAGGCTGCCACCTGCTGCCCAAAGTGTGCTGTCACAGGGAAGTATTTAAAATTTTGGACCATAAGAAACATCCCTAAACATCAACAGCTCATGAAATGAGGGGAAGTGGAAAAGAAAACTACATGGAATAAGTATGTAAGAGAGATGAAAGGGAAGTCGGAGTGGGGGGGGGGCGGAGAATAGGCTGGAACAACCTAAAAATGATACCCAAGACACTTGGTATTTCCCACTGGCAAGAGTTTAAAATTCCTGTTTTGTAAATTACCCCATTTGGAGGCAAGTGTTCTTTGGGAATGTGTCTCGGACTCTCATATGGCAGGCAGCCAACAGCCAATCATGGAGGAAAAGATTTAAGTAGCTAAGGCTCACTCCGTGGATAATATTTCAAGAAAGGAAGAGATAAAGAGGGAGCCGGCATTTATAAAGTGCCTGTCCCTCTGCAGGCCAATCACAGCAGCACAGCCTCCGCTGTGGGCTCTGGGAAGGTCCCTTTCCATTTTACAGAGAAGAGAGGAAACCCGCCACATGGCCAGCCAGAACCCGGTACTGAAAGCCCAACTCTAGTGACCCTGACCGGCTTGCTGCCATGTGCTTACGTATAGACAGAATCCTCTTCCATGGGAGGGTCATCTGCAGTTTTATACAGTATCTTTTGGTTGGTTGGTGTTTGGTTTTTTAAGACAAGGTTTCTCTGTCCTAGTAAATGTTAATCTAACATAATCAAAACTTCCCAGACTTAAAAAAATAAATAAATAAATTCCCCAGACTTGGATGTGCAGAGCCACCAACACTGCTGGCCTGCCTTCTCTTGGAGGTGATGCAGTGAACGGCCACCAGGGAGCCTGTCCTCCTTGATCATCGCTGTGCCGCTTCTTCCCCACTCTGCCAGCTGCAAATCTCAGCAGTCAAGCGGTAACTGTGACAGGAACCACCGAAAAGAGATGTGTCTTCATCCCAGAGCTACCAGTGGAGTCAACTGCTGCCTGCTGAGGACGGGCTGCCCAGCTGGCAATGTGTGGGAGGGACTGGGGCACCAGGAGCTCTAAAACCACGCGTCACATTGGGACAGGGAAGCTGACACGACAGTATAACAAGTGCCACTGGACTGACTCCCTTCAGGGGCCCCAGGGACACAGGCACACAAGGCAGAAGAGGGGCAGGCTCTAGTACTCTGTGTGGGTCCGGGCAGCCTTAAGCACCATCCTTCTGCCTCCATCCAACACCTGCAGAGTTCTAACAGACTGACTGTGGATGGAAGTGAGAAAACCATTCTACCTCTGTCCTTTAGTCTTCTCAGCCTCTCATGTCCTAGTAGCAAGGACTTCTGACCCGACTGAAGAGTCACGGGCCCACATGAGAAAAGAAATGGAATGTGAAGGTGCAAAGTTTGGATAAGGTATTTCTGGCATGCTGGAGGAAAAAGACGAAACCCCTGTGTCTGGAGGAAGGAGAGTGCAACACAAACTCAACAGCTGCAAGTCTATCCAGTAATAAAGAAGTAACTAAAGCCAGATAAAAATTAAACATGTTTTCTAGATCAAGAGCTAATTTACACTGAAAATACTTTTCAGCCTTGGAAACTTCCTGATGAATAATAAACAACACTGGATTTAGTTGTTTTCTTTTTCTTTTCTGACTTCAAGTTACATTAACGTAACTGAACCAGATCTGGCCCTGGCTGTCAGGAGATCCAACTTTGAAATGCCAGGCTCTGATGACAGCACTGTGGAATTCTAGGCCTACAGGGACCTCTTCACTTGTTAGCACCAATGTGGCAGCGTTCTGATTGACTTCGGGGGCGAGCTAACGACGTCTGGCCAGAAAACTGGCTGCTCCTTCTCCTGTGGCATGTGGTATTGAGATTAAATTAGTCTCACAGGCTAGGTACTTCATATAAACAGCAACAGCTTAGCAGAGGGGATTCCTTTGAGAGAATCTACTCCTTTTTGGGGAAAATAGAAATCTAAATAGGCAGTTGACAGCGCCACTCAAAACTGAAACAGACATTAAAAACCAAATGCATAATTTCTAATATGTATGTATATATTCCTAATTCATGAGCTGTTTTATGTATTAATTAACTTTAAAGCCACTGCCAGCAACCTGAGCATGTACTCTGGGGCTGGAGAGATAGCTCAATTGTTAAGAGTGCTGCCTGCTCTTCCAAAGGTCCTGAGTTCAGTTCCCAGCAACCACATGGTACCTCACAACCACCTGTAATGTAATCTGATGCCCTAATAAATAAATAAATAAATCTTTTTTTTTTTTTTAAGAGAATTGTGTCCTGCTATAAAGATGAAGCTAGCCACTTGTGGGAACATGGCGAGAACCCAAGACTGTTATGTCAAGCAAATGAGTCAGACTCAGAAAGATACAGATTTAAAAAAAGAAAGATACAGAGATGCAGGACAGGAAATGAGCAACCATGTAGCCAACAGGAGGTGATGGGATGGATGACATGAAGGCAAAGCAAGCACAGCATGATGGGGGAAAGAACCAAGCAGAATGGTGCGTGTATGAAAATGTCACAGTAGGACTGGCAAGGCAGCTCAGTGGGCAAAGGTGCTTGCTGCCAAGCCTGGTGGCCTGAGTGCCATTCCAGAACACACATGGTAGAAGAAAAGAAACAACTCTTGTAAATTGTCCTCTGATTTCCACACAAGTGTGCTCGCACTTGCGCTCACACACACACACTTTTTTAAAAAAGAAAATGTCAGAACAGAATGCATTTATTTGTATACTAACCAAATATTAATTTTTAGAGGAAAAAGAAAGACCTTTAAAACTCACTGCTCATCTTTGTAGAATGGTAGGGAACCAAATAGTTATTTTTAAAAATAGCAAACAAAGGGTAAAGTCTAGTATAAATTCTGTAATCCAGTATTGGGGAGGTGGAGACAGACAGAGCCCTTGGCTCACTGCCCAGCCAGCAGCTTACACAGTGTGTAGCTCCAGGCCAGTGAGCACCCTGTCTCAAAAAAAAAAAAAGAAGAGGAAGGTAGAACTGACATTTGAGGGCCTCCTCCTGCGCGTGTTCTCTATCTCTGGACATTTCAGGGTGGAGCTCTAGCTCAGTGGTAGAGTATATACTTAATATATGCACAGACTCTGGGTTCAGGCCCCAGCACCAAAACTAACAGCTCACATTTACAGCATTAGGAAAACGTTTCAAATAAATATTAAACTTTAAGAACAGAAGCTATTTGTAAAACCTTCCAAGTGCTGAAAGAGAACTCTCATGCAGTATGGAAACCATACAGGCAATGTTATTTTGTCTGTAATCCCCCTACCTCCCAAAAACCTCAATTTTAAAAATCTCTTCTAATTCTAAAGCAGAATAAAATGATTTATTTGTTCATTTAAAATAGCAGTAAATCTAATATGTATTAGTATAAATATTTTTTATGAAAAATAATATTCCATTCTATAACAAAAATGTAATGGTGTCAGTGTGAGCATGCTTTCAGATCTGTGGATGGGAGACGCTGTGGAAGGGATGTTAGGTTCTAGAGGGCTTCTCTATTCCCGTTCCCAAATAATCAAGACAGACACCTTTTAGAATCATAAAGGCCTCAAGGCATGATAACTGGGAGGGTATCAACCCTGTAAGCTGTTTTGTTATTTCTTAGCTACACCCCTCAGATTATGTAGCGTAACTGTTCTTACCTGGGCTGCTTCTGTTCCGCCAGGCAGCCTCTCATGGCCATGCTGCTCATGGTCCATACTGCCCCATGGTGACTTCCTTCTCTTGGCTTCTCCTCCTGTTACCTCTTCTGCTTCCTCTCTGCTGTCCTCTCAGCCTCCTGGTCCTCATCTGACCCCAAGCCCAGGGACCTAAGCCTCACTGCTTCTCTTCTACCCAGTTACTGACTGCTAACTAATTTTGTTAACCCACCAACTTTAAATTGGGGAGCAAGGTTTACACAACACCACTTGGTGTAGGTGAGGGTATCCTCGTCTGGATAGCAACCAGATTTTGGGGCGGGGGTCAGTGTTTAGCATTAGAAGACACAGCACCAGAGCAGCCCCAGCAGGGAGGTTATTATGTGAACATTTGTATTCAGTCCGTCACACACTGTGTTGTGTGAAGAAGGCCACTGGAAAGGGGTGATGGATCTTAATTGCTCGTTCAGATAATTGCAGATATTTTTTCTAACCTTGTATAGGGGATTTTTTTTTTTCTTTTGGAAAAGATTCTGTTTTGGTTCTGTGTATATGCGTGTGTGTGTGTGTGTGTGTGTGTGTGTGTGTGTGTGTGTGTGTGTGTGTGTTAGTGATTGTGGATGCGGGTGTCTGCAGAGGTCCACTAGGCCATTGTATCCTCTGGACCTGGAGTCATAGGTGGTTGTGAGCTGCATGATTTGGGTGCTGGGACTTGAACTTGGGCCCTCTGAGAGACTCGCAGGTGCTCTTCTCTGCTGAACCGGCTCATCAGCCCAACAGTGGTGTTTCTTAAAGGTTAGTGATGTAGAATCTGAGGCCATCAGTGAGCGTCTCGTGTTCCAGCACTGCATATGGGAATCCATGGTCCATCCGTGTGGACATGGTCTGTCTGAACAGGGAGTTTACTTGCATGTGGTTTTGTAACACCGCGGCTTGGTCATCTGGAAGACAGTGAGTTGCAGAGATCTGCCCAAGTGTTGGCATTTCATTATACAACACGAAACAGTTATGTTCCTTGACATTATAACCCGTCCTGTCCACAGAGTGTCCGTGTAGGAGAAGCTGTCAAACTTACCACGGCAGAGTCAGGTTTTCTGAAGTTCTAATTTTGTTGAAAATTAGAATTTTATCATTGGCAGCAAACAGCCCACTATTTTAAGTGCCAGACTCAACATTTTTCATTTCTAAAGGAAACGTCTGCTAGATACTCAAGTCTGGATAACCAGGTTGTTAACATTTCTTTCAAGAGCAATTGACGTTTCATGGAAAAAGCAGCTGGTTGAGCTTGCAGCTTGATTGCACAAGTGCTTAAGACAACCATCGATTTTAATTCAGTTAAAAAAATTTTATCGTGGACAACTATAAAAGACTGTAGTAAAATTAATACTTTTACCACTTCATCTGAGAACATCCTAAAGGAATGGGTTTTAATTTTAAAAAGTGTTTTATATTTTATTTTATTTTAGTTTTTCGAGACAGGGTTTTTCTGTGTAGCCTTAACTGTCCTGGACTTACTTTGTAGACCATGTTGGCCTTGAACTCACAGAGTGCTGGGATTACAGGTGTGTACCACCACACCCAGTTCTTATTTTATTTTTTAACTGTAGTTTGTAGCCACGAAAAATAAAGTAACTGCTAATGCTTGCTTGGTCCCACTTCTTGACTCCTAATAAAGTTAGCACCTCTACTTTCAATCCTTACTTTCTACTGCCAGTCCAAGTGCCAACACAGCAAAGTCAGACAAGGTCTTATGACTGTAAGGCAGTGTGGGAGAGGGCTCCATGGCCACAACTGAGGAACTGCTGATGGGCTCTCAAGCCTGGATTAGGCTCAGGCTCAGCATTTCGGCAAAGCCATTTCATATATGTGTGTGTATTCTTCCTCTGGGGCTTTGCAGTAGTCTTCTCTCTTTTATTTTGGTGAGAGCTGCTGCAGGCAGTTGTCTAAGTGCCATTTTACTCCAGGAGACGAGACTGCAGTATCTGACCACGTCTCCATTCATCTCCTACCTCTAACAGTAAGCATTTCATCAATGATGTAGACACTCCGCTACAATCGATGCAGAAAAGACAGAATTTATACTAGACTTTACCCTTTGTTTGCTATTTTTAAAAATAACTATTTGGTTCCCTACCATTCTACAAAGATGAGCAGTGAGTTTTAAAGGTCTTTCTTTTTCCTCTAAAAATTAATATTTGGTTAGTATACAAATAAATGCATTCTGTTCTGACATTTTCTTTTTTAAAAAAGTGTGTGTGTGTGAGCACAAGTGCATACATCACGAGCCCTGGATTGTTTGTTTTAATGTGGTTCTGGGGATCGGACTCAGGACCTCAAGCACTTTGCTGACTGAGCCCTCTATGCCTCTAGCTCCTAAAATGTCCAATTTTGAGAGAACGGCATTTTCGCCATTACAGTGCAGCTTTCACGTTGTTCTTTGTATTTCTATTACATACTGCATCGGATTGTGAGGCTTGTCAATCCATCCATCAGTAGATATATATGCTCCACACAGATTGACGACTCTGATCCACTGTTCATCTGTACGCTGTGGTAATGAAAAGTAGACTTCCTGCTATGCAGTACTCTCTTGTCTTGAATTACGTTTCATTTCAGTACCATTCTTTGTTTCTGAGAGGCAGTATTGCTATTCTGGCCCAAGGTGCCCACTACCACACCTGCTTTCTACCTTAGTTTGGGTGCTGGCATAGTGTATCCTTTTCTACTTATTTTAAGCTTTTTGGTGGCACTATCTTCTGTACCTTCAGTGCAGTCACATTTGCTGCAATTCCTGTCACTAGCTCCAGCCACTATGACTTCCTTCCTTCCTTATACACCCTAGCTACGTCTGCGAACAGCTTCCTTTACTCCGACAGCTTGTTCTTCTTGTGTCTCAGTGGGATGCTCTGTCTACACATGGCCTCTCCATGGTTTCCCTTCACTGTGCTCTACAAACTCAGCCAGTTGCACCTTAAGAGATTGTGTTCAGTGAACTTAGTGGGTTTTCATGGAGATCACAGTGAGGAGACGGACACGGGCTGTCTGCCCCGGGCATCCACTGTGGGCTGGCGAGCGGGCGAGCTTAAGCAGAAGTATGAAGACTCGTGAACCAAACTGGATTCAAATTTAAAGCTTTTTGTAGCATTAGGAATAGCGAAATGAGAATGTGCAGGTTCTCATAAAAGGGATATTCTTTTCAAAACTGTGATCTGTTTACAGAATATCAGTTTATAGAAATATCAGTTTTAAAGACTACTGCTTTTCCAAACACTATTTTTCAGTAATCACTACATATCTTAAACACTACAGGGAATCACTGAAGGTTTTTTCAACTTGGCAAATAAGGCAATTCAATTTTTAAAATGGGATAAATATTCAATTTCAGATAAAAATATGAAAGTTTTTTTCTTAAGTATCAAATTCTGCCACTTCTAATGAAATTATTTCCTGTTTCCCATTTTGGGCAAAAATTTCGTTTCAAGAACAGCAACTGAATTTGCAGGAAGAAAGAAGGTATTGTCGTCTCCACAGTTAAATACTGCCTGTCTGGACTCCGATAGCTTCTCCCTGAGGCTGCGGAGGTAAACACCTCATCTCACCTCACAGATACATGTCCTAAGCACGCTGAGACTGTCCAGGCATCCTTCCCTCAGTGCAGTGTGCTGCTGCAGCTCAGGATTTACAGACACACATTCTCTGTGTCCTGTCTGCTTCTGTGATATTTCCAATTAAACTATAGGGAGACCTGGGGGGGAGGGACATTTAAAATTCAAGCACTATTAACAAAATGTTAACACACTCAGCTCTAAACTAGGTCAGACCTTCACGGCTCAGTGTCAGCAGAAATGCAGACTGAAGCATCCCATGTGCTGTCCTCAGCGATGCTAGTTCAGTACCTCCTGGTAACTGCTGGAGTGAGGACACTCTGTGCACCATCTTTTAGAGCACCGTTCCCAATCCTTGCTTTAGAGTTGTGGCAAGGACTATGACACCAGGCGTTAGAGGCAGCTTTCACAAGATCTTCAGGAATGGTTGGTGTACATCCTAACTCTATCTTCTTTCATTACTCAAATACAAAATTCTGCCCTTAAAGGACAGTATTAAAGAACGAGTTCTCAGGAACCTGGAGAAACAGCTTAGCAGTTAAGAGGATATACTGCAGGGAGAGTTCAATTCCCAGCAACCATATGGTAGCTTACAACCATCTATAATGAGATCTGGTGCCTTCTTGTGGCAGGCAGGCATACATGTGGGCAGAATACTGTACAAATAATAAACAAATATATTTTTTAAAAAGTATATACTGCTCTTGCAGACAACCTGAGTTCAGTACCCAGCACCCACATCAGGTGGCTCACAATTGCCTGTAATTCCGACTGCAGGGCATCTGATGCCCTGTTCTGGCTTCCGTAGGCACTGCATTTATATGCACGTACTCTCACTCAGATCCACATATAAACACAATCAAAAGTAAAAAATAAAATCATTTTTTAAAATGGAATTCTCAAGCTGGTGAGATGGGTCAGTAGGTGAAGGCACTTGCCACCAAGCCTATGCAATTGAATTGGACTCTTGGAACCTCCATGGTAGGAGAACTCACACATGTAAACTGTCCTAACCTCCCATGCATACCGTGCACGTGTGTGTGTGTGTGTGTGTGTGTGTGTATGTGTGTGTGTGTGTGTGTGTGTGCATCCTTAATGAACTCTTTGGTACTCTGAAGGTAAAAACGGAGAAATGTATATCAGGACAGGTTGGCTCAGTTATATATAAATCCAAATTTGGATTTGGAACACAAGCCATAATAACTAGTATCTCTAAGTGTGAGATATGTTGGAATATTATTAGAAGAGTGAAGCTGTCCAGATAAGGTGGGGAATCAGAAACACCATGCTCAAACACGCAGCTGCTACTGACCCCAAATAACCAAGATCCAGTAGTAATAAGCCATGAGGCCACATCTTCCAAGTTTCTGGAACAAGTTGGAAATAATAACATATTATATAAAATGTCTCAAGTTTTAGACAAGGGCAATGAGTTTAAATTCTGTAATGTTATACAGGACTCATAGAGGCAAGCCTTTGGGTTAGTAGAGTCTTGGGTGCAGTACAGAATAGACAGGTGCTAACCTGTTCGCTCATGGGGGGTCCAACTCCGCTAGCTGTCACGTCTTTCAATAAAGTCCTCTCTGAGGACCAATGGACACCTCCCTGGACAAACTGCCTTCCTGTCAAACCAAGCTCTCTGCCGATGGCTCAGCTTGCGAGAACCAGGGCAAAGATAAAGGAACTCTTCATACTCTACAGCCACTCTGGTCTTCAAAAGACCTCCACACTAGTTGTGCAAAGCACGGCATTTTATGACAGGCAGATGAAGGTATGGCAGAACGGCATCACTTCCTCTAGGTCAGCCAGCAGTTAGTGGAAAGAAGCCCCAGACATGTCTCGGAGCTCAAGTCTGCTGCCCAAACTAAACTCTATAAGAACCAAGAGAACTGTGACACAGCTGAAGATCACTTTAGATTTAAAAATGTAAAGGCAAGTGTTCCAACAGAAAAATAAACATTGTCTGGAAATAGTCACAAATAAAACGTGGGCTCCTTAGATTACTTTTCATCCCGAATATTGTATTACCTCTACTCATTAAATGCTGCAAACATCAGTAAATGTCTGCAGTTGGAGGAAGACGGACTATAACACAAGGAGGAAACATGCTTACTTTCACAAGCTCTGAAACGGTTTAGAATAATCTTCTCAGTCTAAAATTAAAAGAATGATTGATAAAAACAAGGCACTAGGAAATCAGTCAAGTGCCCACCATGGCAACCCTCAGTAGAAGATTGCAACCCCACACAAACTTTTAATCATTTCAGCCTGGACAAAACAGAAAATAGAAAGTGAATGAAGAATGTTTAAAGGGAAAAAAAAAAAGTCAAAGATCTCAGAACTTTTCAGACGTGAGTAAAATTGTCTCAAACTAGTGAGGCCCTTGGCCCTCCAGGGGCTTGAAGAAGGTGTACAAGGCTCAGGCCCTGTAAGCAAGCTGCCTGGCCTGGATACACTGCAAACCCTCCCCAGAAAACACAACCTTCAGTTTCAGCACTACTTACGAACTCATAGTCTCCATCCTGAGGTATTTTCCAATCTGAAGAATTTTTCAGAGAGCCAGATACATTCTTGCCAAAGCTGCTGATCTGGTTTTCCTTTTCTTTTTGTTCGAAGTATTCAAGGAAAGATGGTTTTGCAGGCTGCATGGTCTCATCTCTTCCTGAAAACAAACAAACAAAAACAAAAGGTGAAAAGGAACGCAGACACACGTGTGGTCAGGATGCCCAGGGGGACGACAGTCTGCAGGTCAGTTCTCCCTGTTGGATAAAGACCTCTTTATGTATGTCTCTAATGAAGCTAAGGAAAAACTCACAGATCCTCACTTGAAATACTTCTTAGTAAATAAACAGATTCTGTGGTCCCTCTGTAATGTATGTTAATTGCTTTCCCAGAGTCTTTATTTCTAAAATGAAAGATTTGGGTACCTCAATAATTCTGAGAAAGCTTCAAGTAAAACCTGTATTATTGTTGTTCTTTTTATTATTATTGGTTTCCTACAGCAAATAATTCTTGAAATACTTAAACTGAACATATCTCAGAAGCAAACAAAAATACTTGTGCCCACTGTATTCATTACTCCCTACTGCACTGCAGTCACATGGGTGAGGCTGGAGGAGACTGGTCCTAAGTAAGCTCCCATTCTTGCTGAAAGGAGGAGATAAAGAAGCATGAGAAAGGAAACATAATTCGGGGCAATCCTTCCACTTCTGAGCTAGTGTGTGACCTTCTGCTGCTGCTGAGGAGCAAAGCCAAAGCCTTGTATATACCAGGCAAGAGTGCTGCCACTGAACTATACCCCTAGCCTTATACAACATTCATTTTCTTTTCACACATTATCTATCATCTATCCATCTATTTGAGGCAAGGTCTCACCTCATAACCCTGGAATTCACTATGTAGACTAGGTTGGCCCTAAACTCGGAGATGCTCCTGCTTCTGCCTTTCAAGAGCTGGGATTAAAGGCATGCACCACCATGCTTGGCCCACAAATAACATTTAAAATATTATTTACACACCAACCAAGGACCAGGCATGGTAGACCCTCTGCTCAGATGTGGTAGACAGGCAGCACAGTCTCCTTGTGGGTCCCATAATATGGAGCGCAGAGGCTACCTCTGACATGGACTCTGGTGATAATCACTTCCCCCTGGCAGGGTAGCATTGCCAGGCAACAGAGGAAAAGGATACCGGCAGTCCAGATAAGACTTGACAGGCTGAAGTCAGATGACTGGGGAGGAGGGCTCCCCTTTCTGAGAACTAGGGGAGGGGACTACAAAGTAAAGTGTACAAATTTTAAAAATATATTATTTACAGACAATTTAAATGAGGTACAATATCATATATATAGCATGAGCTGAACTGTGTAAAATCATATACACAGGAGAAAAATACACCAAAACGTTAAATGAATCTCTCAGACATTTGTTGACTTTCTCACCATCAGCCTTTTCAACCAAAGCCAGGTCTGCCCACTGCTAGGTGTTACCACTGTTTACTGTGCTGTTCCTTCCTCCTTATCGGGGACTCAATACAGGATTCCTAAGACCTGCCAATCACCCAACAAAGATATGATGTACTATTTATGTAAAATAAAGGTGCTTTTTATGTTTGTTTTGTTCATTTTTAAGCCTCATTTTATTGCATATTCAAGTACTACAAGAACTACATACAATAAAACAAAACTTGTAAAAATGTAACACTGGATTTGCTGAGGAGACAGAAGGAGTTCCTTCCTCTGGGAACTCAAGGGGAAGACCAGCTCTGAGACAGTTATGCAACGACCCTTCACCTAATCCTACCATGAACAAAGATAAGCAGAAAAGCTAGTGCTGGGGCTGGAGAGATGGCTCAGGGGTAGGAGCACTGTCTGTTCTTCCAAGATCCTGAATTCAATTCCCAGCAACCACATGGTGGCTCACAACCACCTATAATGAGATCTGGTGCCCTCTTCTGTCATGCAGGCAGAATACTGTATACATAATAAATAAATAAATAAATAAATAAATAAATAAATAAATAAATAAATAAATAAGTCATTTTTTAAAAAAAGAAAACCTAGTGCCAACCAGCCCGCAGACTTCTGAGCGACACAGTCAGAACATGGTAACTACACAAAATACCCTGAGTTCCCCGGGCAGCTGAACAGACTACAAAATCTAGACAGTCTAAACTATCACATGGCTGTTTAGGAAGAGATCACATTGTCTATGTATATCACACCCAAAAAAGGAATTTCCAAATGGATAAACAATTAACTGCAAAAATAGAAACTATAAACTGTAGAGGAAAACGTAAGCATGCACTTGAGCCCAGCTGTGGGAAGGCTTGCCAACGGTGGCAAGACACAGAGTCAAGGGGCTGCTGCATGAGTGTGAAGGACACAACACAAAACCAAATTCATTAAATAGTGTCCGACATACATGAGAAAAACTAAAAGGCAACTTATAGAAAGAAAATGTTTGCAACAAATACAATAAAACATTTTAAAGAACTTCTTTTTTAAAGGAAACTGTAAGGATACTTTGTGGATTTCGGAAGATAAATAACCAATACGTAAACAACCTTTTAAATTAAAGAAAAGGGGACCCAAAAAGGGAATAGATAGTGAACTAAAGATTGGTAGCACACACAAGCTACCCAACCACTCCTTACAAAGGGGTTTTTTTTTAAAGTGCTTTGGTTCACTTACAAGAAGTTAAATTAGAGCCACATGAGGTACCATTTCTTAATACTTCAGCTGGCAAAACTTCAAACCTAATAATACACTCCTGGGTAAGGCTGTGGGGTCAGGCGCTCTCACTGTGGCTGAACCAACCACACAGCATGCAACTGCTGCCATAGGGACTGGTGCTGAGTATGAAACCATGGGCCAGAAGCAAACATGAACAGCCTGTACCGATGAATCTCAACTAGAGCCTTTACCATGAACTCACAGTGTTTTTAAAAGATCCTGCCAAGCTCTTTTGATACAAGGAAACCAAAGCCACACACCCCAACACCAGTGCAGATCTGAGTCTGGAAAAAAAAACAAAACAAAACAAAACCAAAACCAAAAAACAAAACTCCTCTACTGAAAAAGAGACTTCTTAAGGGTAACAGCAAATTCCAGGACTAAGCAAGAAAAATCATGAAGTGAGCCTCCACCTTTTTAGGTAAGCATATCAGCTGGCCCTCAGCAGAGACGCATCTTCTTGCAGTAGATGGTGATCTACATTGGACAATGTAGACAATGGGAGGCCCTGGGGTCCCCACTCCAGATGGGATGTCTTTATCAAAGCTCTCCCTTCAGGGCTCAGGGATCCATGAAGAGGTAGAAAGACTGTAAGACCCAGAGTGACTCCACAGACTAAGCATCCTCCAACAGAGCAGGCTATGCACATATGAACTCACAGAGGCTGTTACAGCACACACAACCTCACAGCGTCAAACCAGACAAAATACCAGCCTGGGGAAGGGGAGGTAGGCGCATGTCCCACCAAGAACCTGGGCACTATTGCAATTGATAGTTGCTAAGAAAGGGGAAAATCTGTTTTCTTCAGTGGAGTGACACTGGTTCTACCAATCACACTCCAAGGCAGGCCTCATGCTCAGGAGTAGTTGACCAATCCAAACCAGAAACTATGGGTGTGTGTGTGTGTGTGTGTGTGTGTGTGTGTGTGTGTGTGTGTGTG
>OU015742.1:70844332-70856673 GCA_907169655.1 Acomys percivali
ACACACACACACACACACACACACACACACACACACACACACACACACGTTCACACACAAAATTAAACACTGATACACAGTGGAACATGGATAAACCTTGAAAGAATTATACAAAACAAAAAATGCCATAGCCAAAGAGAAGCATCCTTTCTGAATCCATTTACATTAAATATCCAAAACAGGCAAATCCATAAATAGGGAAAATAAGAAGTAACTGACAATGGAAAGAGAGTTCCTTTGGTTTGTTTTTGGTTTTATTTTTTGTTTTTTTGTCTGTTTGTTTTTTTCGAGACAGAGTTTCTCTCTGTCTCTCCTGGATTTGCTTTGTAGACCAGACTGGCCTCAAACTCAGAGCAATCTGCCTGCCTCTGCCTCCCAGAGTGCTGGTATTAAAGATGTGCGCCACGGCACCTAGCTGAGAGTTCCTTTGCAAGTGATCAAAATGCCTGGAATTTAATAATTGTTACTCTTGTTAATACTTTGTCAACACACTAAAATCTACAAAACTGCTTGCTTTAAAATGGTAAACTTTATAAATGTATACCATAGCTTAAAATTATAAAACTTTAAAAACTAAATCCTGGTGATGGTTGCACAACTCTGGAAACATACTAGAAGTCACTGTACATTCAGGATGAGTAAGCCCCGTGGTTCATAAATTATGTCAGAAACGCCATCTTGAAATAAAGTGACAACAGCCTCTATGACATGCTCTTCTTTCTGGGCTTCTGAAAACTATAAAATAATGCCAGGACAGGCATGCTAGAAAGAAGCTTGACCAAACGCTGGAGCTCACATCTCCTATGGAATGACCAGATCACAAACTGGACGGCTGTTCCACGCCAACCCTTCACTTGGGAACTGTCACTCATTAACCACAATGGTCAGCTTAGCCTTTCCTTAGTTCACAATAACCTGTTCTTATCTAAGTAGTAATTAATCCTGCTCAAATATGGAAGTGAGCACACAAGCCTACATTTTCTTCTGGGCTCCATGCATAAATATTTCTAAGACAAAAACTACAGCAATACCTCAGTGTGTCCCACTGCTTTAAAATAATGTGCTATAATGTAAATGCATTACTTACATTATAGAGGGTTTGTTTTTGAAACCTATCATTTGTTAAATATGTGGCTGCTGGTTTTGTTTTTGTTAAGAAGCATTTATGGGTTTCAGATGTATCCAGCCACTCATTTACATAAAGTCATTATCCAAGTCTGTGTAACCATAAACTTTTGGATGTTCTTGAAGCCACTAAGAACTGAGGGTTTTAAGATGCCCTGGAGCCCAGAAAATCTCTCTTCTTGGTAACAGTGGCTCACAGGCATGTTAATGCTAATGAGCTGCACATGGATCACAGGCGCGCTCCCGCACTGGGGACAGTCAACGATGAGGACGGCCCACCCCTTGGTACAGCAACAATCTCCTGAGACTCGGTCTGGCCTCTCCTGACCAGTGTCTTGATGCTCCCTGTAACAGGATCAGTTCAAACTCCTTATCTGCGCGCTCCAAGTCCTTTCAAAGGCTGACCAGTGCCCCCCTCTGGTTTAGCCACCTTCACTATCAATACGCCCTGTCCAGTTTTCCGACTTTGTTTCATTTTTAACAAAGTCTTCACCATCCTTCTCACAAAGTCTTTAACTCTTTCCTGTGACTAGCCCAGCCTCTCATCACGTGTTTTGTTATCTTCATATACAGAGGGCCTCTCTCCTCAGCTAATAAGTCACTACCAAATGCCATGGTCTGAGGTATGGTTTACACATGCGAAGGGCTGGAAAGAACAGCAGCAGCATGTACAGCCCTGGACCCTGACAGAGGCACCATCTTACATTTTTTAACCTATAAGTTCTTTGACAGCAGTAAATGTTTCATTTGGTCTCTCTGTACATTACACGGTTGTGACACATAGGAAATATCTAGGAAATACCTCGTGTATTGCATTGCGTAATTGTTTTTAACAAATCCTGAAATTGACATTTCTTAGGGTGGACACTCTTACAGGAAATCATCTACTCTTCCTTATAGATCCACTTCAACTTCGATTAGTATTAAAGAGTGCATCTCCACTCCTCTCTAGGCGAGAGCCAGAACAGAGAGGCACTGCAGGCAGCACTGATAGACCAGGCCGGCCCGGCTGCCTTTCAGCCTCTTAGGCCCAAGCCGAGGCCTCGCTTCTGGATTCACCCTTTCTTCTCACTGCTATTCTTGGCTCTCCTGTGACTAACATAAGCACACTGGAGTCCCTTATATTCCAAAGACTATAGGCCGTGGGCCCATCCTCAGGTCACACGGCGATCTGGTGCTTTCCCGTCCTAGCTTGTGGTCTGGCTGGACTCTTTGGATGAATATTCAGGCACCAAGCTCAGCAGTCTTGGCTCGTCCCAAAGAAATCAAGAATGTTAATAGTTTCCAAAGATAAAAGTGAGCCCAACATGTGGACACAGTAAGACAAACTGCACAAACAACTAGGAGTTAGCTCCACTCTGAAGGATGACCTGGAGTCATTTGTGAAACTGTTTAGTACCGAGTCTGCTTCTCTATTGTAAAGCTCACCCAGGAGGGAACTTCTCATAAAATGCAGTTCACCACGGAGATTACCTTTCAGGGATGGAAATAAAGGCAGTCAGTAATAAATCCCAGAGTTAAGATAAGAGTTTGAAGCCTTATAAAAGAAGCTCAAAGGGATCCAAAGTCTGGCCTGCTTTAAATCTGCCATCTCGTGTATTGAGCTGTTTAACTGGTTCTCAAAATAGCTGTCATCTTATTGCCAGGGAATTTAACACATTCTCTCTCTCTCTCTCTCTCTCTCTCTCTCTCTCTCTCTCTCTCTCTAGGGAATTTAACACATTCTCTCTCTCTCTCCAGGGAATAAGGGAATATAACACACACTCTCTCTGTGTGTCTCTCTCTGTGTCTCTGTCTGTCTGTCTGTCTGTCTGTCTGTCTCTCTCTCTCTCTCTGTGTGTGTGTGTGTGTGTGTGTGTGTGTGTGTGTGTCTTTCTTGGTGTGGATATGTGTCTCCTCTTTCTGAATGAATGAATAAATAAATAATAATAATTGTTTATTATACCACTTTCGTCTTTGGGCATTTAGACACTCAGTATTTTCTATGTAGTTCCTTACTTTAGTTTGAGAAAACAAAATATAAATTCTGAAGGCCAAAAAGGGAATCCCCTCAGTAAGGAGACTCCACCTGTGAGGCCTAGACATACACTCCAAGCCAAGACTGGTTCCAAAGATCAGTCCACTACTTTTCCTTCCTTCTCCTGCCCACCTTCAGAAACACAGCCGCAACAGAACTAAACGTTGTAGCTTCTCGCTGCAGTGCATGCACAGCCCTGGCACTATGCAGAACCTCCCTGTGGCATCAAGTCAGAGTGGCAGGGACACAGAAGCACTGAGAACTCACAGAACTGTGCTGAGCTCTGAGGCACTCCGAATCTGGACAAGAATGCCTCTGCTGTCCAGAGGAGAGCCAACCCGGTGCAGCGCTTACACCTGAACCACCGTACGTACCCGCAAGGGCTGTCAAGTCAGACTGACAGAGACAGCACAAGGACAACGGTTAACAACCCCCTTTCAGACAATTGCAGGAGGAAAGAAATGGGCTGTGAGTCAAGAATGTCTCTCTTATGCAGCTCCGATGAATGTGTACCTAACAGACAGTGTTGGAATGAAATCTTTTCAACAAGAGCCTGGACTTTGGCTTTAAAGGGGGAAACACAGCAACAGTAGACGCCCTCAGTCCCAGAGCTTCTTGGATGAATCCACGCCACGGTGCTTTACATTCCACTTCAAAGACATTAGCGCAGCTGCTGCTAAGGGAGTAAATCAGAACCCTGGGAATCAAGCACAGATTTTAGGAAGAAATCAGCTCACCCCCCTCAGTTCACAGGGTCTAAGTGGAAAGGCCTGAGTCCAGGATGAGAACTTAGCAAATACTAGTTCACCTCCTGCCTCCACTGCGAACAGGCCTGGGAAGGAGGAGAGGGAGGCTGACAGGCGTCTCCCGGACAAGGCCGCATCATCATGGCCACCGGGCACGGCAGCAAACGGGCATCCATGACCTCTCAGAACTGCTGTGCTGACCCCTGTCAGTCCTTCACACAGGAAGCACCGCCAAGCAGCACATCTGTGCAGAACAAGCCAACTCCCTTCTTCCGTATTTTGCTGCTACTGCTCTTTATTTTTGTCTCTGAAAAATCAAATATCGAAAACTGGTGGAGAATGTGCCATTTAAAGGCACCAGTAAATTAAGCTTACAGATATAAATTCTTATACCAAACAACTAGAAAAAACACGTTCTCAAGTTGGCAGACGACCCACTGGGTAAAGGTATTATGCAAGCCTGTGGTGCTGAGCTGAGTCTCAGAACCCACAAAAGATGTCTGCTGATTTCCACACCACGGCTTCAGAGCACACACATGTGGAGTTTTAAAACATTTTCAATAGAAGAAAGCACAATCTGGCTAAAGCATGCAAAGACCACTTGACAAAAATTCACAACAAACATGCTGAGCCACAAATGTCTCAGAAAGTAGCAAAGCACAGTTGCCACGCAGGCCGGGGTCTTTAACCACAATTCTCTAACCCATCCCAAGTTTACAATTTCACACACTTAATTTTGAAAACAGCACTTCTGAGTATTTCGCAGGCACAGTGGCACATGCCTATACTTCTGGAATTCAAGAAACAGAGTCAGGGGAACTTTGAATCTGAGGCCAGCCTAGGACACATAGCAACTCCCAGGCTGGCAAGGGGTACAAGGTAAACAAAACCCTGTTTCTAAAAAGCAGACTAGTTCTCAGAGCTTGGCATGCGGCTGCATGTGGAATGCCTGTGCAGTGCTGACGTCCCTGTGCTCGCACTGGCAGCTGACAGCAGACAGAGCAGAGCACATGCACCATGCAGGCATGCAGTGAGGCTGGACTAACGCTAAGGGAAAAGCCACCGCAATCAGAGCCAATGGTAAGCAACGCTACACCAGCTCTGTTCCAAGGACTGTAAAGCTACAGGGAGAGACTCTTTAGGTGTTATGATTCTGCTACGCCATCAGACTCAGTATTAAGATATTAGAACCGGGGGCTGGAGAGATGGCTTAGAGGTTAAGAGCACTAACTGCTCTTCCTGTGGTCCTGAGTTCAATCCCAGAAACCACATTGTGGCTCACAAGCATCTATAATGGAATCTGCTGCCCTCCTCTGGCAGGTAGGTGCACATGCAAACAGAACACTGTCTACATAATAAATTAAATCTTAAAAAGAAAAAAAAAAAAGATATTAGAAGAAATGTCTCTAAGGTGAGCACCAAGACAAGAGCAGGCATTACTAGTCAAACTGCATTAGAGATCTAAGTGAGCCAGAAAGCAAGGTGTACGGATCAAAAGGGGGGGAAACTAAGACCGTAATTCACAGAGAAGGCCTTCTTTGTAAAGAATAAAAAAAGGGAACTTACAGATTTGGACTCTCAAAGGATAATGAACAAAACAATCCACTGGAAAACATCAACACATCAACTATAAAAGTAAAGCAAAAACAAAAGACTTGGAACGTCAGTGAAAAGACACTTGCTATAAGCCTCAGGTTAATGCCCCAGGCCCGCATGGTGGGGAGAGAACGGTTGTCCTCTGGCCTCCACATGTGTGCAAGCACACATACACACACACAATAAACACAAAGATAATTTTTGAAGATCTGAAAGTACATTTAATAACTTAATAAAACTATTTAAGGTGCTAGGCTGGTTAAGGAGACAGACAGCTCAATCAGCTAAGTGCCTGCCAGGCAAGTGCAGGAACCCAAGTTAATCCCTAGAACTCACACACCACATCCAGGCATTGTGCAGGCATATAATGCCAGGAGTGACTGGTCCTGAAACGCAAAATGCAGGCTGGGGAGATGGCTCAGCAGTGAAGAGCATGTACAGCTCTTCTAGAGGATTCTTGCTTGGTTCCCAGCTCTCGTACCAGGTGACTCCCAACCACCTGTAACTGTAGCTCCAGGGGATCCAAGTCACTGGCCTCCTGAGGCATCTGACCTCAAGGCACATACCCATACGTATACATGTGATTTTAAATACAAAAAGTAAAATATTTTTTAAACAAAAAATCTACTTGGACAGCTCCTGAAGAACACCACCCAAGGGTGACCAACTCTGGCCTACACATGAGCATATATGTGTACACACACACACACACACACACACACACACACACACACACACACACTGCCAGGCATGATAGTGCATACCTGTAGCTGCAATACTCATGAAGCTGAGGCAAAAGAATCAGAAGTTGGCACCAGCTTGAGCTATATAAAAAGGCCTCGTAAAGATAGATAGGCCAGGCAATAGTGGCGCACGCCTTTAATCCCAGCACTCAAGAGACAGAGGCAGGTGGCTCTCTGTGAGTTAGAGGCCAGCCTGGTCTACAGATCAAGTTCCAGGACAGCCAGGGCTACAAAGAGAAACCCTGTCTTGAAACACCACCCCCAAAAAGAGAGACAGACAGACAGACAGATACACACACAAAGACAGAATGTGACTATAAAATAAACTATAGTTTTCTAGAGATATGATAAGTAAACCAAGTAACAGTGTTTGACAGAACTAAACTATATAGTCAAATCAATCAAATAAAATCAAAGTAGAGTACAAAATTTGATACACTGATCCTGAAATTGATGAGATCACTATGATGAAAATTTCAAATAGCAATCTGTATTTAGGAGGACAAGGAGGAGGAAAAGGAGGAGGAGAGGACAAGGAATCTATTTTAGAAAATGAGTCACAGAAGACATGCAAAGGGACTGGACCACACAGCTGAATGTGGTAGGGAAATATGGTTTTCAAATGAGAAAAATGGAGCAGATGACTGTAACTCATAGTATAAACAGAAAGAAATCCAAGAAACATTAAATAACACCTGTAAACAATAGAACTTTACAATTGTTTAAACACACACTACTTTTATGATAAAATCTAGGTAGAAAGAATTTTTTTCCCTTTTGATTTTTAGAGACAAGGTTTCTCAACGTAGCCCTGGCTGTCCTGGAAGTTGCTCTGTAGATCAAACTGGCCTCAAGCTCACACACATCCACCTGCCTCTGCCTCCCTGATGTTGGGATTAAAGGTGTGCACCCCACCACCTAGCAAAATATCTTGAAAAACACAAAAATAATGAATAAAACAATTAGAACAGTCTGATGTCATGAAAACTACAATTGCTAAGAATGGCTGCAAAGTGAAAGGCACAAGTCATGAGCTAAGGCAAAATAATTAGAAAGCACAAACCATACGCCAAAAGTCAGTACCTAAAACACAAAGAAATTCTGCAAACCAGTACAAGGCTATTCAGATTACCTTTTCTGCATAAGGACAAGCAAGGTTAAAACAAGGTACAGTGCAGCTCAGTGGTACACAGCCCAGGGTTCCAGTCCCTGCACTTCCAAAACCAAGATCAGGACATACCAAGTAACAAATGGCTACAAAACGTCTTTAACACTTGTTTTTCTAAACAGTGTAACTTTTCCCCAAATCAGGTCTGTGCTTGAGTTGTTTCCTATTCCACTATTTGGTTGGAACTGCTTAACTGATGACATTTTAAAAAATTATGTATATGAGTGCTTTATCTGCAGAAGAGGGCATCAGATCACATTATAGATGGTTTTGAGCCACCATGTGGTTGCTGGGAATCGAACTCAGGGCCTCTGGAAGAGCAGGCGGCGCTCTTAACCACTGAGCCATTTTAAAAGCTACGTGTGGCACTGTGCTGAAGAACAACAAAACAATTCCCACTAAAGTCAACTAGAAACCTAAGAGACACTGTGCTAAGATGCCTCAGCTCTGCCGAGTGTCCAGTTTCCTAATGAAGTGAAATAAAACAAAGCCCTAGCACTGCTGTGGTAACTCAGAACAGACTGAATGGTGAGGCTGAAGAGATGGCTGGTTGCTCTTCCTGAGGACTCAGGTCCAATTCTTAGCACCTACAGCTCACAGGAACTCTAGTTCCCTGCAGGCACTAGGCACATGTATGCACAGACATTGCAAAATACCCAAACCCATAAAACAAGATAATGAAATATACATATGCTATCTATATACTTCAAGATAAATAAGTAGTAGTCTTGATCCAAAATAAATCCTATCATACAAAGGGTATCAGTGAACGTGAAAGGGAACGTAATTCCAACTCATAACCAATTACAGAGCTCCCTCTGCTGGCACAGAGGAAGTACAGCAAGCCCAATACTGACCATTCACACAGGAGTTTGATCTTTATTTCTGATGAAGCAAAGTTCTTTTAGAGCCCTAATTCAAAATAACAGGAGAGTCTGCCCTGCACATATTCTACAAACAACTAACAAGAATTACCAATATGTTTTTAGACAAGTATAATTAGCTAATGTCCACTCTCCTTCAGATTTCAGCTAAGGGCTGGGACTGTACCTAATGTTTTTATATATACAGTGTTCCATTTACAATACCATGTTGAGGAAAAATTCTTAATTATCTTCAATTATTTTCGTGGGCCTAATTCCTACTAGTGGAATTTAGCAGGTCAAAAGTTTGACCTTTTCCTTCAGGATTTGTTTGTAATTATGTGTGCACAGCAAAGATTCTATGTGCGAGTATAGGTTCTTCAAAGTCTAGAAAGAGTATTGGATCCCATGAAGCTGGAGTTACAAGTGGCTATGTACCTAGTCTGGGTGCTGGAAACTTGAATTCAGATCCTCTGGAAGAAGAACAAATGTTCTCAGCTGCAGGGTGATCTTTCCAGCCCCCAGATTTGAATGCTTGATACACAATGCACTGCAGAAGTTTTATCAATGTATAAATCTACCAATATAACATTACCTTTACCGCCCAAACAGACAAAGGGAACTACTTTTACCTTTGAAAACAAGAGGTTAGTGACCAGAAAGGTAAAGAATAGAAGGGGCACGTGAACAGTGCCCTGCGGATGTCCTTCAACCACAAGAAGCCACTCTGAGTTCCTCAACTCACCAAGCTCTTTCTTGGTGAGGCTCCTGTGTCAAGTGCTCCCTCTGCTGGAATACCTCTACCTACCTGTATGCTGCCAAGCTCGCTGTCTGTCTATAAAGGAACCCCAGTACACGTCAACAGCCTCTACTATACTTTGACAACACCCTTACACCAATATTAGAACTCATTTCCTTCACTGAACTTGATGGCATCTGGATTCAACTATGAGATACAACTATGAGCCAGTCTTTGAGAGAAGTCTCTCCCTGAGAGTGGACAAAACCATCTGACACGACAGCCTAGATACGCAAAAACAATCTCTTGCTTGCTAAGCTGTCTCTGCTTCTTACTGGCACACCAACCCCTGGTGCTGCTACAACCACTATTTCTGTCATCCCTCTCACTCTGGCATTGCACTCCAGTTTCTTGGTCTTTCAACATGGACTTAAGACCACTGACTCTCTGGGGATCTTCCAGGCCCTCAGATTGGGACTGCCAAGACATCCAGCTTTGTGGCCTGAGTGGCTCTCTGGTTCTCAGCCTATCCAGTCTGCAGCCAGCCACTATCAGGACTATCCAGACCCTGTACACCTGTACACCACTCCATAAGACCCTACCTGTACCCCACTCCATAAGACCCTACCTGTACCCCACTCCATAAGACCCTACCTGTACCCCACTCCAAAAGACCCTACCTGTACACCACCCCAGCAAGACCCCACCTGTACCCAGCAAGTCCCCTTTGCTTAAGTTTAAAGCCCCAGGTCTCCTTGATCATCTTTTTTTTCTTTCCTTTTAACTGTGCTCCCTCCCTAGGGATGAAACCCAGGGCCTCTGTGGCAACAGAACAGCAGACCCAAGCCCAGGGCTGCCTGGCTGTGAGAACCCATCTCTGGGTCCGTTAGTGTGTCTCATCAGAGCTCACTTTTCATGGTTCCTTCCTCTTCCTCGTCCTCCGTGTTGATCACCATGGTGCCCAGCTGGGACGGCAATGTGTCACCATGCTCAATCATGGTATTGGCTCCGTCGCTCATTGTACTGGCTACCCGGACAGTGCCCATCTCATCACCGGCAGCTCGAACCATTGTGCCAGAATCCAGTTCATCCTCCTCCTGCAAATGAACAGAATCTGAAGCTAATGTAATCAAAAGATTTTGAATTTTCTGAATTATTGTTACTCAGCTTGGTGTAAATATTCCCAGGTTTGACATCTCTCCAGGTTGTATACATACTTTAGAAGCTAAAAAGCACTCATTTAACCAGAGATGATCATAAAGTCACTGGTGTGCCAACTGCATATCTAATCTAAAGGAACGTCCTCCTCCTCCCTTCTCACCTGACCTCCAGTACAGACCTAAGAAGCTGACACAAGTACCCTTGGAATCTCAAAGCCATGGGTGACTCCGGAATACACTGAAATTTTAGAAGAGCTTGGGAAAAACAAGTCTCCAAAATGGGAGATTGTCTGTCTGTCTGTCCATCTCTCTTTAATAAATAGATGAACTAGATAAAAGATATGGAGGCAAAATAATATAATGTGTTTTAAAAAAACACTGAGCGATAAGCAAGCACAGACCTGGCGACAGTGTCCAGCCACACTGAATGAGATCTGGGACAAAGTGCTGTTAGAGTCTCAAGTTCTAAGCTGGACCACAGCAGCTACTTATCTCGCTTCTGTGGCAACGAGGGCCTAACGTCATTTACTCCTGAAGCGCAGCGCAGGGCCTGCCACTCACTGAGTTCTCCTCATCATCCTGCTCCACTTCCCGCTGCTGCTGGGCCTCCTGGCGCTTCAGTTTCACATCCATGGCTTCGTTGATCAGGTCTCGCAACATTGACACTCCTTTGGCACTCTTGACAAATGGGTGCTTAAGTAAGGAAATGGAGAATAAATGACACGATTGTTTTGTTTAGTTTTGTTTGTTTCTCGAGACAGGGGTTTTCTGTGTAGCCCTGGATGTCCAGGAGCTTGTTCTGCAGGCAGCCTAGCCTCGAACTTCGAGATCCACCTGTCTCTGTCTCTTAAAGGCTGGAATTAAAGACAGGCACTGCCGCCACCACCCAGCCACAATTTTCACTTTAAAACAATGCATGGCACATAGTAGAAATCTGGCAATATTTGTCATATAAATCAGTGGATCTAATTTTTCTCTTCCAAGCTGGGGCAAGTAAGCCACACTCACTTCATGGCTCTAAGAGACAGATGACCATGTGGACCTGTGCCATTTCTCTGTCTCAGCTAGAAGGTCTTGTGTCTTTCCTTCACTGAGAGAGTCCATCCCCACTACATCAGTTCCAGCGTCTGAATTGAGGCTGCAGGTCTGAGGGCAGGCTCCTTTACCCTCTGAGACGCCTCACTTGCCCCATCTTACGTTTTCCTATCTTTGTGGAGCAACACGAAGCCCTGGTAGTTGACGTTACATATGGAAAGTATGCAGGAGTTACCTAAATATCCCAGCTTACTCTGACAGAACCACATGTTTCCTCCTTGGAGGGACAGTACATCCCTGTCCCCATCACCAACAGGGTATAAGTACTCTAAGACTAGAAGGGTGCTTCAGCGTGTGGTGGGGCTGCGGAGCGTAAGACTCTTCCATCAGCCTCTGTCATCACTTCAGCCAGGCAGAGTTGATAATATTCTTAGAAGAGCCAGACTGTTAGCAAGATTATCCTATCACCTGGCACTTGCAAAGCATTTAAGATCATTTCCTTCCACTCTCACCAGACACGTGCGCATCTGGCCTGTTATGACCTCAGACTTGAGCTATTACTACCCACCCTCCTCCTGGTGGTACAAATGTCTCTGAGCTTCTTTTACTGCTCGTAAGTCTGAACTCATGCGTGATGCCCTTCCTTCCACTACTGCTCTGCTCCGAGAGTTAAGTACGATTATGTCCTTTCATCTCAATAGCTGTCAACTCTCGCGCGGCATGGAATGTCTTTGACCTCAGTACTGCTTCCAAGCAAGTACCTGCTTAGCAGCAGGTGAATGGCTGGGGACGGTGGCATACCTGCAGGAGCTGAGTGGCTGTGGCTCTCTGCTCAGGGCTCTTAACCAGGCACTGCTTCACAAAATCCATGAAGTTGTCTGACCACAGCTCTGGCTTACGGAATGTGGGGGGAGGGTTTGTAGGAATCATGAATATTGCCTGGTTGAAAAAAAAAAAGGTAAAATGGAAATGGCACTCCGATACATACAACTGCATTTTCTTAGTAAAATGACTTTTCACTTTCCCAAACACAAAGTGTGTCCACATGGAGTATAGCAACCAGAGAATCGGAAAGCATTCTCCTGTCCTTTCCCTTGCTCACACACAAACCTTTCCTGTGTGTGTGTGTGTGTGTGTGTGTGTGTGTGT
>OU015742.1:70869061-70880853 GCA_907169655.1 Acomys percivali
TGAAGCTGTGAAGATGAAGCCAGTATTTGTGTTGCCCTGGAGACCCCACGTTGTTAGAGATGCCAGAGCCGTGGGGTACCTGCCAAGGAGAGCTGCTAGCAGGGAGTGGAACCAACCCAAGAGAGAAGTGTGCTGCAGTCATCAACTGAGATGAAAGGAGATGGAGAGCTGAAGAGGGTTTTGACATCAAACATGGAGACGCAGAGTCTGGAGTTTGACTAGCTGATTTTCCATCTTGCTTTGGTCCAGTATTTCCTCAATGTGCTTGCTTTCCTGTGTTTTGGAATGGTACCATGTATTCTGTGCTATGACATGTTGGAAGTATGTGATCTGCTTTTTGGTTTTGATTTTATAGGGGATTACAGTTAAGAAATTGTATGAATCTCAGAAGAGACTTTGGACTTTTTAAAAAAGATTTATTTACTATGATGTGTACTGTGCTTTGCCTGCATGTACACCTGCAGGCCAGAAGAAGGCATCAGATGACATCACTTAGATGGTTGTGAGCCGCCATATGGTTGCTGGGAATTGAACCCAGGACCTCAGGAAGAGCAGTTGGTGCTCTTTACCTCTGAGCCATCACTGCAGCCCCTGAACTTTGGACTTTTAAACATTGTTGACACTGTGATAGACTGTGGGGGCTTCTGAAGTTGGAGTAAGTGCGTTTTGCATTGTGTTATGGCTATAAGCCTTACGGGGGCCAGGGAGTGAAATGTGTGGTAGTCTGAAAAAGTTTGTTCCCCTCCCATACACACATGGGTGAATGCTTGGCCCATAGGGGGTGGCACTATTAGGAGGTGTGGCCTTGTTGGAGTGGGTGTGGTCTTGTTGTAAGAAGTACATCACCATGGGGGCAGGCTTTGAAGTCTTACATGCTCAAGCTGTGCCCAGTGTGACACAGTCTCCTGCTGCCTGTGGATCGAGATGTAGAACTCTCAACTCCTTCTCCAGGACCATGTCTGCCTGCATGCTGCCATGCTTCCCACCATGACGATAATGGACTAAAGCTCTGAACTCTAAGCCAGCAGCAAACTAAATGCTTTCCTTTATAGGAGCTGCTGTGGTCACCATGTCACTGCACAGCAATGGAATAGTGACTAAGACAGCAGCCTCACTAATTTTTTCCAGAGCCTTTTTCATTACCTGACATTTCCTTCCTAGTTGACATTCATCTTCTTTTTGCTTCCTCAGTAGAAGGTGTGCTGCCATAAGAGCACAATGCGCCATAAGCTGTGGTCCTTTTTACTTACTCCTAGATCCCTAATACCCACAGCACTATTTTGTAACTGAAAACTAGAATCCATGACTCTTAGGTAGAATCCCACAATCTCAGGCATAACAAATAGTCTTTTACAATAGTTCTTGTTCCCTGTTCAACAAGTAGAAGAAACCTGCTGGGTAGGAGGACACATTCAAATCAAAAAGTCAACATTTAAAACTCAATCTAGAGGCTGGAGAGATGACTTAGCAGTTAGGAGAGCACTCTGCCCCTGTGCAAGACCTAGGCTTGATTCCCATCACCCAGTGTCCAGCTCATAGCTGCCTGTAACTCCAGCTCCAGGGTTAAGTAAGGCCTGGCCTCTACGGGCATGGGCACTCACCTATACAAACCCATACACAGACTCACTACAGCCAGACATGGTAGGGCGAATGACACACAAGGGACATGAGTTCAAGGCCAGCCTGGATAGCACTGTCAGCTCCAGGTTACTTACTCTTCACTATGAAATCCTGTCTCAAAAAATGAAAATTCATGCCCATTAACTGATAATTGTTTCATGTAATAAGAAATAAGCAGAATATTATGATAGGCAGATTTGGGCCCAGGGGTCCCGCTCAAACTAAGGCACCAGCCAAGGACAATACAGGTGGTAAACTTTAAACCCCTACCCAGATCTAGCCAATGGTCAGAACACTCTGCACACTTGAGTGGAGAGTGGGATATGACTATCACACGTACTCTGCTGCCTCACATTTGACCATGTCCCCTGGAAGGGGAGACCTGGTGGCACTCAGAGGAAGGACAGCAGGTTACGGAGAAGAGACTTGATACCCTATGAGCATATACAGGGGGAGGTAATCCCCCTCAGGAACAGTCATAGGGGAGGGGAGTAAGGGGAAAATGGGAGGGAGGGAAGAATGGGAGGATACAAGGGATGGGATAACCATTGAGATGTAACAAGAATAAATTAATAATAAAAAAAAAAGAATTAAAATTTAAAAAAAAAAAGAAATAAGCAAATGTCACTGGAATGAGTCAATACCAAACTGTCCCATTTAGGAGGGAGCCGAGCCAGCTGGCAAGCCCTGTAATCCCAGCACCTGGCCTGGGACAGAAGGATCAAAAGGAAAAGACCTTACTGAGATTCTGTCTTTGTTTGGGGGGGGCAGTGAGGAAAAAAATACAAAGACACAAGGAAAATGAAAATTTTGACAGTCATTTCTTTACCTGCAGAAGAAGCACATGAATAAAAGGCCAGAGAAAAGATGACAAAAATGCTATCCCAGTAGCACCATTCTATGAGGTTAGCTTACCGTCTTGTTTCGTAGACGAATGATATCAGACACGGAACCAGCCCCACAGTACTCCATTACGATCCACAGGTCTGTGTTCTTAAAGTAGCTGCCATAATACTTGACTACATGAGGGCTGAAGAGAGACACAATACAAATTAGTGGAATGTTCTTCAACACTTTAATACATTCTGTTCAATGCATGGAAAGTAACTTCTCATCTCAAAAAATGAATTATTTCTAGTTAGGACTAACAAGAGCCATCTCCTAATAAAAACATAGAGTGGGATGGCTTTCCCTAAAAGAAATACACAGATTCAAACCAAGGGAACAGTATTTTTGTTGTTGTTATTTTGTTTTTTTGAGACAGGGTTTTTCTGTGTAGCCTTGGCTGTCCTGGACTTGCTTTGTAGACCAGGCTAGCCTTGAACTCACATCGATCCACCTGCCTCTGCCTCCCTGAGTGCTGGGATTAAAGGCGTGCGCCACCATGCCTGGCTGGGAACAGTATTTCTAAGTGTGTAATTTATCCTCAGAAAAGAATCACAGATTCTCAAAAATTAGCTACAAACACAGAATGGCGATAAAAGAGAAACGAGGCACATGACCACCCAATATGAGGGAACTTAATGAATCTGGCATATTCACATACTAGACACAAGTCCATGGAACATGTCATAGGAACATTTAATAAATAACATTAATATATCCTGGGACTACAGATGTGCCTTAGCTATGAAGAGCACTTGCTAATAATCTTCCCGAGGACCTGGGGTTCAGTTCCTAGCATCCACATGGTGGCTCTCCACTGTCTGTAATCCAGTTCAGATGCCTCAGGCATCTGTCCTCAGGCACCAAGCATGGAAGTGGTGCAGAGACATACATGTAGGCAAACACCCATATACATAAAGTAATATTTAAAGTTTTAAAAAATCAGAGTGAGGGTAGTGAGTTATAAAACAATAAGGGAAGCGTGATTAACACTCCCAACAAGACATGGATAGATGCATCAAAGGATACATAACAATGATGAAGCATAATCTTTTTTTCTATTTCTTTTCCAAAAGTCATAGTATAATTGGGAGTAACAAAATCATCACTATATAGTATAGAAAAAGACTATTTAGCATCAAATCTGTAACCTTAGGTATTACATTTGAAGAGAGACGCCAAGTAAGGAATATCTTTAAGAAGTCAATTGTCCCAGTACAATGAACAATCTGTCTCAACGACTTGTAGCATTAACAGCTGGACTGCTGTTGAAAACTAGGTTGCATAGCAACCAAAGATGCTAAAACTACCCTGGCTTCCTTGATTTGGATTTCAAATGTCCCTTCATCCATGGGATATATACCAGTGACAAGGACAGAAGAGAAACACAACACATAAAATGAGTATTAATGAAAGCACAGGGACGTGAGTGCCTACAGGTCACAATCCCCACGGCGCACTCTTCCCTATACTCCTATAGTCATTTACTTTATTGTTTAAACACACTGGTGGGATATATCTATGCAGTCTTGAACTGTCAGCAAGATGTCCTGCACTATACAAGCGTGAACTATGAAGTCCCAGAAAATGGAGGGAGACTATTAATATTCTTTCTCCTGTACTTTTTCTAGTAAACCAGGAAAATGTCCCCATGCCCTCCCCTTACTCAAGACAGTAACATAAAAATTAAGCAAACAAACAAAACTCCCCAAAACAAGGATTCTGCCCTCTGGTAAGGTTTTACACAGAGGAGGATCTTCAGAACATCACTTCTTAGCCCATGATGCTCTTGCAGAGCACACAGGTCCAGATCCCAACACCCACATGGCAGCTCGTATCCATGTGGTCCGCATATATGCATGCAAGCATGCACATACAAAGGAAAACTGCATAAAATTTTAAAAACAAAAAACTCTTTAGTTAGATGCATTTCCAGACTCTGTCTAGATACAGTCTCAATTTACTAATTAATTAAAGAGAGTTTGAGTAAGTGAATCACAGAGAAAAAAAAAAAGCTGTTAACTTAATTCTGGCAAATCCAGGTGGGGGTGCGGTGGGCAGAGGTTTTGTATCGTAGACAATAACCACAAAAAGAAACCAAAACAGCAGAGAGATGAGCAGCAGCTATACTTCAAAGTCGGGGAGACTTAAGGTCCTGCAAAGTAACGAGGTCCAAGATCCACTGCCGCCACACAGTCTAGCGCAGAAGCCGCTGGACAGGAGGTAATGAACTGATGGCCTCAGAACTGGATGATGCCTCCAGCTCAAGGCGTCTTCGCCCTCACTGCCAACTCATGGACCTTGCCTCTCCCTCCTAAGCAGTGCTGGGGTATGCCTGCTCCATCAACCAGCCCATGTTGTCATGGAGCTTCTCAGCAGATCACGTGCTCTTCTGTGGTTGACTTTGGGGCCAACTTCCTGCTTAGAGCTTGACAAAGCTTAGTTCCTCAAAAATAAAACTCTTGACTAGAATCATACTTAAGGGCAAAAACAAAACAGTTAATACCTAAGGAAACATTCTCTTTTACAGACCAATATGATACTCTACATTTCAGGAGCTAAAAGGTATTTGAATTATCTTAGTTATTTGTGCAATAGGAAGTAAGAGAGAGCATTTTCAAAATAAAATTAAAAAAAAGAAAGCCAGTGCCACCTTCTGCCTCTTCTTCCTACTATCTAAAAGGGCTACTTGATGAAGGGAGAAAGTGCGAAAATGGAACCTGAATTATCTACAAAAACATACAAGCTTCCTCATATTTCTCAGGAAAGAACATGCATAGTGATTCTACTGACCTCATTCTTGTGCAAGTGTCTTGGCAAATCAATCTGTAGGTGTCAAGCTATATGATCATAGCAAAAGGAGAAACTCGCTCTGTCTAAGGATGCCACATGCTTTACCTGTCACACTGCTGCATTATGGAGATTTCTTTGATGATCTCCTGCAGGTCTGACTCCACGGGCACTTGCTTGATGGCGACAATCTGGCCAGTCTCTTTATGAATAGCCTTGTACACACTCCCATACGACCTGCAAGTGGGGGAGGGAGATCAGTTAAAGCCAGAGCACTGGGACAGAAGGCCAGGTACAGCAGTCAACCCACAGGTCTGCCTTCTCTCCCAAGCCTCCAATGCTTACAAGCTTAGCTACATTTGCAAAGCTGAGATGGCTTAAGTACCTGGGAAAAGATGGACCCCTAAAATCTCACACATAGGAACTAGGGTGGAGCTCGGTAGGACAGCACTTGTGTAGCATGAGCGAGGGCCTGGGGTTCATCCCTAGCATCCAAAGAGTAATCACATCCACATTATGATTAGCAAATGACTGCGACAGCCTCCGTGCGATGTCCCTAGTATCTGTGAGAAACTGTACATCTATTTTTTTAAAAATTTTTTAAGATAAAGAGGTAATTATTCTATAAGTAAATATTAACACGGTTTAGAGAGGTCACATGATTTACCCAAGGTCACATAAGTGTTACGTGATGAGCTTATGATCTGAACCCATGTCGTCTGAACGCAAGGCTTGTTTTCTCTCCATATCAATGCAATATATATGTCTGTTTCCCTATAGCCACGTTATTAGCAGTCTGTCCTTAGCCCTCTCATGTGCTGCAAAGCTTAAAGTATAGAAACTCATTAAAGCCAAGCCTCCTTCGTGCCAGGATCAGATGGACAGTGCACACTCAAATCCTTCTGCCTTCTCTGTTTTCTTCCCTGAAAAGCTTCTTATCAGAACCAAGGTTCTATGTTCATTCAACCCATGTCCTAAAAGAGCCTCAGGGTTAGAAGTAATGCATGACTGCGTCCCACCGCCAGTATACACTGTAAGAAACAGAAGGTGGCTGTCTTCTGCCAATTCGTATACACAAGATGGAAAAAAAAAAAAGAAAGAAAATACAAACTCCCTTACAAGACAGTTATGGTGCTCAAGTAAGATACATCAGAATCTTGCATGCATTGTTCTCATTAACATCCTGGGCAGCTCTCAGTGGAGCATGAGAAAATCATCTTTTCAATGTCCCAAATTCGCCAGGTCCGAGCACTTGGGAGGCAGGCGGGTTTCTGTGAGATCAAGGCCAGCCTGGTCTGCAGAAGAAGCTCTAAAATAGCCAGGACTACACAGAGAAAGCTCTCGAAAAACTGAAAACCCAAAAAGAATAAATTTCCCAAACACATCTGTTTCTACACATTATCTTTGTGGGGGAGGAAATCAAAATAAAGTATGTGGCCTAAGATGTCATAGTAACAGAATATTCTCACTGCCAAAAAGGAATTATCTTAATGTCAAAATGTTAATATTTAAAATGAAAAAAATAGCATCTATGAACATAAAGCACATAAAAGATTCTATCTGAATCCCCTATACTTAAAAGACAAAGATGCACAAAAGAGCCGGGCGTGGTGGCGCATGCCTTTAATCCCAGCACTCGGGAGGCAAAGGCAGGTGGATTGCTGTGAGTTCGAGGACAGCCTGGTCCACAAAGCAAGTCCAGGCCAGCCAAGGGTACACAAAGAAACCCTGTCTTGAAAAACCACACACACACAAAAAAGATGCACCAAAGGAGCTTCAAATACTGTTTTATCACAGCAAAACAACTCCTGAGTATGTGTGGAAGACCAAGCCTTCACCATTTCTTCCTCACTGAAATAAGCTCCAATTAGGATAGCAGTGTGCTGGTCCTTGGGGAAATCGTGATCCGGCCTGCCAGTCACGGTACTCCATCTGTCTTTCCAGTGGCTGAACCAGCAGCAGGAATTGAACCTAGATCTGGCCAGTATATGGCTAGAATGCTGAAGGACTTTCTTCTCGGATAGGACAAGTAACAAGGCTGTCCAATTTCACTCATCACTTTCCTCTCTGCTTTGGATACCGTCTAGAGTAATGACTCCAGAAACTAATAAAACCATCTTGTGACCATAAGCACTGCCCAGATCAACGACTACCAAGTCAACTATCCACTTCTGGAAGACTGATTAGTGTGTCACCACATGCCTTCAGAGTGAGCCACTGTTAGCAAATATTGTTACTGCCATCCGCGGACCTTTCATGTCAGCTTCATGCTGGAGCAAGTTCTGCTAGGTGCAAAGCTCTTCTTTCCTTCAGTATCAGTTCTGCAGTTTCCCACACCGAGAGCTTCCGGAAGTCTGTTTTTTAAGTCATAGTCTTCACAGCTAAGCTCTCCATGGCTTTCCATGATTAAACACTGTACAATTTTACTATAAATAGGAATTGACTTATCAAATAAGCTATTGCCTTTACCCTATGATTAAATATTTAATAGAAATTTTATTCATTATTCTTATGCATTAGAAATGAAAAGGCAACCCTTTTAAGTGGACTTGTTCTATAATCATGACTAAAACACTGTCCCTGACCCGCTGTGCCGTCCTGATAGGAAAGAAGCCTCAGTAGATCAGATGAACAAAGAAAAGGTTCATGATCCCACAGGTCACACTGACCACAACCTGAAGCAGTGAGGCCTTGGCAACCATGTCCCTAACAGGCCCTTGGGTTTCAACAGCCCTCCGCAGAAGACGATGCTGTTTTGTGAGGTTGTAGATTCTCTGTAAGGTGGAGCCAAGCTGGAGGAGGTTGAGTTGGTGAGGGGTTTATACCCCACCTTAGAACCCCCTCTACCTGGTCCCCCAGTTGCCCCTGCTCCCACTGCTACAGCTGCAAGCTGCTCCTGCCACACTTTCTCCATGTTGGACTACACCCTCCTCTCTCAACCATGAGACAATTTCTTCCGTTGCCAAGTTGTCTGCATCAGGTATTCCATCAAAGCAATAAAGGGGCCAGTAACCACACACACAAGTTCCTTAACCCCCGCCTACCCACAGCGTTAACTAAATGAGTCAACAAGAAGGAAGAGAATGAAGCAGCTGTGTCACATAACCACCAAGGTAGAGATCAATGTAGAAAAAAGGAAATAAACGGTATCTGAGGCCAAGCCAAACAGGCCCGAATTGCACTAGTCAACAGCACTCAATAGCTATGTAACTACGGAAACAGTTTGTTGTTATGATAAAAAAAACATAACAAAGGCTAAGAATGTAGCTCAGTGACAGAGCATTTGCCTAAAGTACATGGGGCTCTAATTGGGGGGGGGGGGGGGGAGGCAGAGACTTGAGTGAGCCAGTGAGTAAAACTTGAAGTAAGAGAAGGAAAAGGACCCTCGGCTCCGCTCTGGGTGCTCCAGGTGCTCGCCCACGCAGAACCACATCATCTCTTCAAAGCAGCACGGCCACGGACGGCTCCAGAACTCCACATGGCTCTTCGGCACATGCTCGCTTTGAAAACAGGCCACAAGTCACTGGAAAGTCACAACCCTTTCACTGAGGGCCATCTGAAGACGCTGTGGCATTCGCTCGCATTAGGCAAGAAATGCAGGTAAGGTCTTCCTTCGGGGTTGTGCTAGTTCCGCGAGACCTGCTCAACGTCAGAATGAAAAAAATCCAAGTGTCTGTGATGTCATTTAGAAGTTCAACGAGACGACAGCATGAGAAAGGCTCTTTAGAAGAAAAGTCCCAAGGTCTTTGCTGAATACATCCATATCTAAACACAATAAAAAATAAAAAAATTAAAAAAAGGTTAGTTTTTGCCCTCTCAAATTATATTTCTGACATTTTCTGCCTACAATTGTGATATTTCCTAAATCAAGCATGCCAAGCCGAGTTCCTGATATGAACACCTAACTGTACTTTAAAACTTAAGATTCAGCCATGATTTGACATAAACTCTGAAAACTGCTTTGGCTGATACACTCAGAAATAACAGTGTGACTTGCTGAGCACTGAGTATGTGACAACCACCGTACCTAGTACTTCACCTCTCATTTCATGCAGCATTTCCATGACACCATGTAATAAAGACTGTTATTATCCCCACTCCATAGGTGAGGGTCGTGAGGTGCCAAAATATAAGCTCATCTACTGTGACTAATAAATAGGATACCAGGGCTGGAGAGATGGCTCAGAGGTTAAGAGCACTGCCTGCTCTTCCAAATGTCCTGAGCTTAATTCCCAGCAACCACATGGTGGCTCACAACCATCTGTAGTGGGATCTGAATCCCTCTTCTGGTCTGCATGACAACAGAGCACTCATATACATAAAATACGTAAATAAATATTTTTAAAATACTTAAATAAATAGTACTATTAACCTAGGTGTGTGTGACTTCAGTGAGTGTGTTATTACTTTAACATGTCTTTATTAAAAATGAGAAGAACAAGTTAGTTACATATATAATTATTTCCACAAATTTGTATCATATTCCAGTGGCTGGAGAGATGGCTCAGCAGTTGAGAGTACTGGTCCAGAGGACCCGGGTTCAAATCCAGCACCCACATGGCAGCTAACACTGTCTGTAACTCTAGTTCTTAGGGCTACAGCCAATGCATATAAAGTAAAATTAAATAAAAATTGAAATATATATATTAGAATACATATATGTGTATATATTCCAAAAATAAACTGTGAACGTTGTTAGAGTAAGGGGCATGAACTAATTGCCTTCAGGAGAATAGCAAGAATGCCAAGCTAAAGCTAACAGACTCCAAGCAAAAGAAACAGAGTAACCGCCACCACATCATACCTTCACCGACGCCACTCAGCCAGCAGCCGTCCGTCACCCTGGGCTTGTCTTAGGCATCACAACTCAGGTTCTTTCCTTGCTTCCATCGGACTCATTTTTCTGATGGATCCCAAACAGTACTTTTCCAACTAACAGAAAGTTGAAGACTAATGTTTTTAACAAGGAGGTAATCCATGAAAATCTATTCCATATAATCCAGAATTGCACTTCTTATTATTGCAGATCAGTGTTAAACATAAATAATACTGAACTCTCAACAGTCAGGGAAGAGGAGGCTTCCCTCAGGCAGAGCACTTGCCTAGCATGGGTAGGACCCTGGGTGCAGTCTCTAGCACCACAGAAAAAGGGAAAAAAGCATTCAGTCAGCCAGTCATTAGTCAGAGGTATTCTGGAGGGTTTAAAATTTCACATACAACATCTACTTGTTTACATAAGCATCAACTATCTCTTAGTCATATGAATTTATTACCTATTCAAAAGTTAAACACTTAACAGTATCTCTAGCATTTTAATGTACCGATCATTAATGACAGAAGAATGACTAATAAATACAGAGTTAAATTGGAAGGATATGCAGACATAAAGGAGCTCTGATGTAACGCCCCGCTGTATCAATGAAAGTCAGTCACGGCCTCATCTGTTACTGAGTGTCACTGCAGCAGGGTTTCAGAACCTTCACCAGAAATCGGCACCTTAAGAAGCCAACTGGGATTCTGGATCTCCTGAGACAATGTAAACAGTTTATTTGCTCTTTTTTACAAAGCTTCAACCAAAGTGTTGAAGTCTATAGCTTTTCACTGACTTGTGATTGCATACTAGTCAGAAATCCTGATGAGCATATAAATTGCCTAAGCCTAACTTTTTTCTTTGGAGGTGGGGAGGGGAGAAGGGGACAGGGTCTCACTATGTAGCTGGCCTGGAACTTGCTATGTAGGGCAGACCTGCCTCGAACTCATAAAGATCCGCTTGCTCCTACCTCCTAAATGCTGGAATTAAAGGTGTGTGCCACCATCCTGGCTGACTTGCTTAAACATTAGTGAATTAGAATCTAATTAACGTTTCCTGTTAGCTACATAAAATCATCACACCATGGAATCTGTAAGAGAAAACAATAGATGCCTTAATATTAAAAAGACTGGAAATCAGGGCACAGTCCACGCCTGCAATCCTAGCACTTGGGGAGGCAGAGGCAGGCAGATCGCTTTGAGTTCGAGGCCAGCCTGGTCTACAAAAGCAAGTCCACGACAGCCAAGGCTACACAGAGAAACCCTGGGGCAGGAGAGGGGGGAACCATTCAATCTGCTTAGTGACAAGGGCAAAGAATGACAAGGCACTGCAGGGAGTAAATGCTCCCCCTGGAATCCCGCTGGCATTCGGTGTTCCTGCTTGAGTTTTACACCATGACAAATTCGCATCCTTCAGCTCCTAGGTGAGGAGAGAGCCTGGGACCTTCGGGTCTACACATATTTTACCTATACTCACCCTTCTCCAAGTTTCTCTAAGACATCAAACACTTCTTCGGGCTGCTTGGTTAAACTATCTTCATCCAACTTTTTCAGCTGCCTGTGGATGAAGGAATATAAAACATAAAATATGTCTTACCTGCAACTGAAAAATAAAGTGCACTGTATTTTACAAAGACTGTTCTAGGACTTGCTCTACAAAGTCTAATTTCACTGCTAGTAACTAACAG
>OU015742.1:70883121-70909591 GCA_907169655.1 Acomys percivali
AAGAAAGAAAGAAAGAAAGAAAGAAAGAAAGAAAGAAAGAAAGAAAGGAAAAAAAGAAATTTCTGTTGCTTAAACCATCCATGTGTGGTGCCTATTATGGAAATCCAAACTACTTAGTTCTGATAATAAAATATGGCAGCCACTAGTTACAAGGAATAAGACAGCATCAATCACCCAAGGAGTCGGTCCTACAACAGTCTTCTCTTATACTTTACTACAGTTCTCAAAAAAGCCAACGTGCTGTGGTGGTGCATGCCTTTGAGCCCAGCACTTGGGAAGCAGAGGCAGGCAAACTCTGTCTGAGGCCAACCTGGGCTACAGAGTCAGTTCCAGGACAGCCAAGACTGTTACACAGAGAAACCTTGTCTCAAAGGAAAAGAAAGAAAGAAAGAAAGAAAGAAAGAAAGAAAGAAAGAAAGAAAGAAAGAAAGACGAAAAACAGAAAAATGAGCCAGGCGTGGTGGCGCATGCCTTTAATCCCAGCACTCGGGAGGCAGAGGCAGGCGGATTGCTGTGAGTTCTAGGCCAGCCTGGTCTACAAAGTGAGTCCAGGACAGCCAAGGTTACACAGAGAAACCCTGTCTCGAAAAACCAAAAAAAAAAAAAAAAAAAAGAAAAGAAAAGAAAAGAAAAACAAAAAAATGAGCAAAGTCAAAACAAAACAGCAACAAAACTCACCTCTACCCACACTCACGAACACAGAAGGAAAAAGCAAAACTCAAATTCCCAACTCTCATTTTAATTAAATGAAGGTTTGGGGGAAAGGAACCAAAGAGAAAGAACAAATTTAGTGATTACTGAACTACAAATACACAGCAACTATCTGGTAAGAACCAATGCTACCACCGTTGCAGGTAACTTCCAGAGAGCCCTCAGAGTACAGAAGTCAAGAGCAAGGGTTTGGGCTACAATCACCAGACAATAACTCTTACTAACTACCGAGCAGCTACCAAATGGCCTGCCTCTCTGTGGCCTGGCTTGGTCATCTGTAAAACAGGGATACAAGGATGTCCTCCTTCTATGACAGTTGGGAAGGTCAGTGAGTCCCTAAGTGGTTCCATTTCAAAGTGTCATCTTCACAAGTTCGAAAGTGCTCCAACACCAGCCATTTCATATGGTTGAACAGGCGAGATGGAAAGCAATTAAAACGGTGCCTCCTGTCAGAGCTCTCTGGGTGTAAATGAATACTTAATGCTATACAGTCTCAACACACCGCACTAAGTGAACCGTGAGCCCATCCCGACAAGCCAATGTTTTATTCCATGTTTGTGTACTTCCAACAACCCCCACCAAAGAGCGCTGCCAGGCTGTCAATTCGCCCACACACACCTCTAAATTGCCTGGCTTTTAATCCCCCCCTTCCCTCCCCCTCACCCCCATCCCCCCACCCCGGCCTTCACCTCTGGTTGCGGGGCACTCCCTTACTCTGAACACTTCCTATTTTAGTGCTCACTCTGCTGCAGGAAGTCAAATGTCTTCTCTGTGAAACCCAAGTTTTTAGCGGCCTCTGAGAGGAGTACGATTCCCTCAGGCTCTAGGGCGCTCCTTTTCTCCAGGTGAGGGGGAGTGGTCCAACACAAACAACAACCAGTCCAGGAGTTGAGACTTCCTAGAGTCAGTCACCTTTATCTCGATCCAAAACAACTCCAGATACTTCTAGAATCTGGAGCAGATAGCATCGAAACAGAATCGAAAAGGACAAAGTCTGGCTGGACCTACTGTGTCTAAACTCTATTTATTGGACCTCGGCTTACCCATCCTCAGCAATTTTCTTTCCTTATCTACGTCCCAACTTTGGGTTTTGGAAGGCTGAGGAGGATATGAAGAAAATTAGACAGACACTCGGGACATCAGCAGTAAAGGCCATTACCACCACCAGTACCGTATCATCCGCAGCTCCACATGGGGAAGACACCCCCGCAACACCACGAGCCTCCCTCCACTACTAGACCCACGAAACACTGGTGCTTCTCCAGTAATGCAGTTAGGAGCAATGACTTTGGACAGGACCACCAAGACACAAAATTCCCACTTCGTCTCTTGCTAGCTATGGGACCTCCAGCTAATTTTTCTAACCACTTCTACCTCAGAAGCAAAGCAACAGATTTTTTCCCCCACCGCACAGTCGGTGGCACTCAGGACCCTTTCAGTAAGTCCTCGCTTATCGGAGCCCACGCGAGTTCGCTCTCACCCGGCCTCAGCATTCGCCTTTACGTCCTCGAGTCCTTTCTTGGGACGCTTTCCCTGGCCCTCCGCAGGTGTCTCCCTGACTTGTCCGCACGATGCCCAGAGACTGCTCCGTCTTAACCCAAACCACTTCTGTGCCGGCCAGTGGATGCTCCCTCACTCAGCAGGTGCGCCTGCAGCCGGGTCGCCAGCCTCGCGGGTCCCTCTGAGACCAGGACTTGCACACAGGTGTCCCCCCCCCCCCGTCCCCTCCGCAAGTTCGCGCCTTCCCTCCCCACCCAAATTTCTTCCTCTCAGGCCACGACCCCTCACCTTCGAGGCGGGTTCCTCAGCTGCACCGTCTCCATGGCGCCGCCAGCAGCCGCCCAGACTGCCTCAATGCTCCATCCTCCCTCCTCCGGGAGCCCGCCCCGCAAACCCTCCCACACTTCCGCTTTCCGCCCCTACCGGAAGCGGGAGGGGGCCGGGCTGATTGGCGTGTGTCACGTGGTACTGTGGCGCGCGGATGCAGAAGTCTCTCGGGCGGCCTCTGTTGGCGCAAGTGTTAGCGACACCCTCTCCTTGATTTGCCTTGGGACAGAATGCTTTAAGCCTGACTGCTTGAGGGGGTCCCCAATTTTTCAGATAGTGAGGCTATTAGCAAAGCATGGGCTTGATAAAAATTGAGTTCTTGCCAGGAGTGATGGCACACGCCTTTAATCTCAGCACTCAGGAGGCAGAGGCAGGGGGATCGCTGTTAATTCGAGGCCAGCCTGGTCAACAAAGGGAATTCAGGACAGCCAGGGCTACAAAGAGAAACCGTGTCTCGAAAAACAAAACAAAACAAAACAAAACAAAATTGAGTTCTTGTTAGGGTCAAAGGGAAAAGCCTCAAGCACTCAGTAAGCTAGGGAGCATTAAAGAAACCACCCAAATGTCTGCTCCATGATTGTGGAGGTTTTATTATAGATGAGAGACCAGCCAGAGTTATCTAGAAGTGTCCCGAGTAGAGAGAAAGAGCAGCTTGACCGTGGCCAGGAATATTTCTTTGGGGATGGGGTGAGGGAGACGCAGAGAAAATAGCGGAGAGAGAGAATAGCTAGCGGGTGGGTGGGGAAGTGCTGTTAGCCCGGCGTGGTGGCTCAGGCCTTTAATCCCAACACTCAGGAGGCAGAGACAGGCGGCTCTCTGAGTTCGAGGCCAGGCCAGCCAGGTCTACAAAGGTAATCCAGGACAGCGAGGGCTGTTACACAGAGAAACCCTGTCTCGAAAAACCAAAAGAAGAAAAACCTTGCTGTTATTAGCAGAACTGCTGCAGACCGGAGTGAGCTAACTGTAATCTGGAACAGCCTGGGAGCTAGCTAGCATAGTGGAGGAGGAGGTGAGGAGGGCCAGGATGCCGAGCGTGGGGGCTTCGATATTCATAACAGATACATGATACTAGGCACCCAAGGAGCCTGCAGGTTGCCTTGGGCTTTGATACGTAATCACAGCTATGTGTCAATCAACAGCCTTCTGTCTCCTTTGCCAATGGCAGGGAAAGATAATACAGTGGCTCCTGTTGATAGACAGAAACTCCAGGTTCTACAGTAATATCCCAATCTATCCAACAACATCCTTTTGTTTACCCTCTAAATATTCAACACAAGCTGATGGGGAATGGGGAGAGGGGCTTCCTTTGGACCTGGCACACTCCAAAAAGGGGCAGACCCATTTGGTCCAAAATGACAGTTCTAGGCTCTGCTCAAAGTGGCCTGTAAGATAGTTGGCAAATAGACCAAATCTCACCAATTTCTGTAGTTTCTTAACTGCTCCCTCACAGTCTCGTTGTTTTTCCAGACAGGGTTTCTCTGTGTAGCCTTGGCTGTCCTGGACTCCAGGCTGGGCTGGAACTCACAGATATCTTCCTGCCTCTGCCTCCTTGAGTGCTGGGATTACAGACGTGAGACATCCCCACCCGGCTTTTATTATTTTTAGGAGTTTGAGGGTTTTATATTTAGTTTGGGTATTGTTTTGTAGGGATTCGTTTGATGATATATATATATATATATATACATATATATATATTAAAGGTATATGCCATCACGCCTGGCTTCAATGGAAGATCTTGATTTATCTTTACTCACTCATTAAATTTTGTGGTCCACAAGATGCCAGGTACCTTCCACCTACCTGGAATCCTATTCTTTACATCCCAGGTCTCAGCTCAGTTATGACACTCATTTAGAGGCTTTCCTTGGCCTGCTCATGTCTAACAGCCTCCACGTGGTTATTTCCTATAACATCATTGTGTTTTCTTGCTTTTGTTTTAAAACAGAAGTTCATTTATACTGAGCTCAGCTTCCCAAGTGATAGGATTGCAGACCTGAGCCACCAAACCCTTTGAATTTTGTTGCTTCTATTTTTCTTTTCTTTTTTTTTAAGCGCATTGTATTCTTTTGTGCGTATTATCTTTTTCATCATTCTCACTCTATTGACCAGGCAGTCCTCGAAGACGCTTTAAACCTTCCATAGGTTTGCATCACCCCGCTCTTGGCTTTCTTATATAGCATTAATCTCTTGACGAAAAGTGAGTCTCCTTCTGGTCACGGATGAATTGCTTCCAAGGCCCAACGGACTGTGAACTCCACGAGGGATGGCAGTCTGTCTCCTAAGGTGATTCGGCCACTGTTGCCTCCGCAACGCCAAAAGAAGCACGGAGCGCCGCCCTCTTCAAAGCTGGTGGAACACAAGTTCCAGACTGAGAGCGCGCAGAGGCACGTATTTCTCATAGGCCCCGCCTCCCAAGCCTTTAGCCCCGCCCCTCCCTAGCCCCGCCCCTGGAGAACAATGAGCCAAGAGACCTAAGGGCTTGAGGCCCGAGCTTCCGCCCGCCCCTGGTTACCTAGCCCCGCCCCGTCTGGCCCCGCCCCTCAAGGCCAGTCCGCAGCGGGTTTTAAAGGCACGCCGCCGTGGCTTCCGAGTGGAAGCTGTTGCGCACTACTTAGTTCGTCCGTGTTTACCGGCCCTCCCGGGGTATGGCCCCCAAAGTCGCGGACTCTGTGGAACAGCTCCGCGCCGCCGGCAACCAGAACTTCCGTAATGGCCAGTACGGCGAGGCCTCGGCGCTGTACGAGCGCGCACTGCGGCTGCTGCAGGCGCGAGGTAGGAACCCGCCCCACGTTTTCCTCCGGGCCTGCGTCCTCCACCCACATCCCCGCACCGGGCCTCACGTTTGGCCCAGCCTTCTGGGCTTTCCTTTCCCTGGGTCCAACCGCCGCAGCAGGCCCTCCCAGGGCTTGATCCCGCGCTTCCTTCCCGCCCCGGGCTACCTAGCCACGACCCTGTCTAGCCCCTCCCCCCGGCCTTAAGGGCACGCAGCCGCCGCTTCCGCCCGGAAGCTGTTGCGCACTACTCAGCGCGGAACGGAGGTGGTCCCTGTTTGCCGGCCTCCGGGGATGGCCCCCAAACTCTCAGACTCTGTGGAAGAGCTCCGCGCTGCCGGCAACCAGAGCTTCCGCAACGGCCAGTACGCCGAGGCCTCGGCGCTGTACGAGCGCGCGCTGCGACTGCTGCAGGCGCGAGGTAGGAACCCGCCCCTCATTTCCCCCTCCGGGCCTGCTGGCGTCCTGCACCCTCAACAAGCGCTCGGGGCCTCAAGTTGACCCCTTTCTTCTGGGTCTTTCTTTCTCCAGGCCAGCCGCCGCACCAGCCCCTCCCGCATCTTCCCCACTTAAGCATCCTACGAGAAACTTGCTTGGCTCTTTTCAGCCTGCTTTTTAACTGCCCTATTGGCTTATAGCCTAAGTTACTCAGGCCTTGAGGATGTAGTGCACTTCTCCTCCCCACATGTATTCATTTGACAATTCTGTTGAGCACCTTTTGTATACTTGACTGAGTATGCCCAGACGGGAGGGCCTTTCAAAGGTCGGACTTGGGGGGGGGGGCGGGGAGGAAAGGGGAGCGGGCAGTTGTCTTATGTTTGTGAATAAGTGAAGGAGACCTCTGATATTAGAGTTTTTAAGACAAGGTAAATAAGATAGAGTTGGATCCTTTAGACAGATCTCTTCTCAAGAGATCTTTGAGATGTCCGTCGGAAGTTCGGGGGTGTCTAATGCTTTATAGGCCCTGAGCACCCCAGGTGTAGGGAACCATCAGAAAGAATACATAGTCTAAGCAGCATGAGCTCTTAAGGAGAATGTTTAAGACATGAAATAGATAAAAACCTTACAGTGTCGGTGGATTAAACCCTCCAAAGAGTCGAGGTCTTATCCCCTAATTGGAAGAGTTTTAAACTGAGGAATAGCTTATTATCAGTGCTCCTAGCCCTTTGCCCAAAATTCCAGAAGTGTTGACTTGAGGACAGCCTTGAATCTCATTCTCATTTTCTTGACTAGTATTTGTTGAGTGTTTTTCTGTGTGCCAGATGCTGTCTTTTGAGTATCTTCACTATGACCAAATCGATTAGACACTTGTAGATGAGGAATCCCAAAGAATTAATTGCCTTAAGGATTGCTCAGTGAAGATGGCAGACCAAGAATTTGAATATAGATTTTACTGATTTCTGAGTCCCTTTGTGTGTGTGTGTGTGTGTGTGTGTGTGTGTGTGTGTGTGTGTGTGTGTGTTTTAAGTTTAGTTTTTATTCGTAATCGTGGGTTGGGTGATGTGCATGAGGTTGCGTGCCCCTGGAGCTGGAGTTTCTGGTGGTGTTTGCTGTCTGGTGTGGGTTCTAGGAACTAAGCTCTGGCTCGGTGCAAGATCAGTACATGCTTTGAACCCCTGAGCCCTCTCAGCAGCCCCCTCAGTACAAAATTTTAATCTTTAGCTAGACTTCATCGTAAGTCCTCAACTTTTTGTTTGAAGTTTTTATAGCTTTCAAGACACACACACAGAGAACACACACACACACACACGCACACACACGCTCCTCTGTGGATGTCGGTTTCACATCATGAAGTTGCTGAAGTTGTTATTTCCCTCCTTCGTCCTCGTCCCCCTTCCCTGAATAACCTCAAACCCTGCTGACCCAGAAAGGCTGTGCTTCTGTGTGGGTTTATTCTGAGACTCTTAGAGTAGTTGTCCTGGTGTTTAAACTTACATACTACTGATTGCCTATGTGACTATATGGGTGATTCTCTTGCCTCTCAGACCAGTTTTCTTGCCCTTCAGAGGAGCACAGGGAAGCCTTGTAGCAAGTCTGAGAAGTGAGACCTTCCAATGTGGATGCACACAAGTGCCCAGAAGAGTTGAGTGGAGAGGTAGGGCCATCAACCAGGTTGAGATTCTGACCTTTCCAACACACTCCTGCTGCTTGTAAGCAGCTCTGTGCTTTGGCAACATGAGATAGATTACTGGTTTTGAGTTTGTACCTGTGCCTTATGGCAAGGATGTAATTTAACTGGTCCAAGAGAAGAAGCACGGGGGTATAAATAACTTATGTTTATTATTGTTAGTATTGAATGGAAGATATCAAGTGTTGACATGGTATCGTGCTTCCTGAAGCAAGTTGCCAGAGGATAGGCAAACACTTTAGCGGTGCCGCACCTTAGCTGTTAATGATGGACTCTAAAGTGGGCGGGGCCTGAGGATTGTGCTGCCCTCCTGGGAAAGGGAGTACAGGGACAAGGATGAGGATGGATGGAGCTTTAGCCATTTCAAACGTAGAAATGAAAAGAAACTGTGTGTGATACCATGAATCCTGAAGCTCCAGTACTTTGGGAGACTGAGGCAGGAGAATTGCTAGTTCAAAGCCAACCTGAAATAGGTAGTGAGACCTGACACAAGAGGGTTGGAGGTGTGGGAACAACTAATTTTGGTAAAGTGGTGGATACTGAATATCATATAGTTTAATGTCTAAATGAAAATTTTCGGTAAAACCTTTGAGCTATATACCTAGGAGTTACTTGATCAACAATAAATAACTGTTTTCTTATTTTCTTTGTTTTGCTGTTTTGGGGTGGTTTACAACCCATGCTAGTGAGTAAAATTTAGTTGAAAATGTCTTTTAAAATGAAAACTAGGGATTAAAAAAAGAAAGTACAAGTTGAAGCATATGGGGGTGGGAGTGCATCTAGAAGTTAAGGGAGAAATAATAGGGGCTAATACAATCAAAATAAATGTAATGGAATTCTGAAAGAATTAATTTTTAAAATTTTAATGAAAAGCGGGGGTCTACTGAGGTCCTAGGCCCCACACGGTGAAAGGAGAGAACTGACTGCCCTCTGACCTTCATATGCTTTCCTTCCATACACAGAAACAATACATTTTAAGAAATGAAAATAATTACAGTCAGAGTGATAGATTTGAGCTTCTGTGACTGGGGATAAGCATGGACTTTAGAGAGATGACTAGTAATTATCCCAAGAAATATGTAGTTCCCATTTCTTGATTGAGTTGCCCATAGTCCCAGCACACCCAGCGCTGTTGCCGCTTCTCTGGTAGTCTTTTCTGACTTAACTAATGCCCTCTAGCTTGCATTTCCCTCCAGCTGCGGGTTGCTCCCTCTTCCTGGCATTTATTATTGTCCTTTTCCTTGGTTTGGTTTTTGTTTTTCCATTGAATCCCATGCCTTCTGTAATGAAGTCAGCACAGGCCCAGATCAGAACATGGCTTTGACTGCAGCAGAAGCCAGCTGCTTTACCTCCATCTTTTCATCTGATACCGAGTTCAGTGCTAAAATGAACAAATGAAGATGGGTGCTTAGTTCCCTGTGAATGGCAGAAGCCCCGACTTCCCAATTGCGTGACAAGAATGGTGGATGTGCTGTCTACCTGACACATAGGCCTAGTTAGGCTGCAGTAGTCCCTGCTGCCTTTCCCCAAAGCCTAGAAAGCTCCAAGAGTGCATCCTTATGCCTCTGACATCCATTTCCCAGCTCATGATCTTGTTGTTCCTGCCTCCATCTGGGCAGGTTCTGCAGATCCTGAAGAAGAAAGTGTCCTGTACTCCAACCGGGCAGCGTGCTACTTGAAGGATGGGAACTGCACAGACTGCATCAAAGATTGTACTTCGTAAGTGGCCCGGGAGCCTCTGGAATGCCTGAGGGTTCCCACAGAGCAAGCCAGGTTTCTTTTTTGAAAGAGTCCCGTGAGGAACAAGAATCAAACTGAATACAATGTGGAAACCTTTCATATTTTATTCTTACTGGGTGTACCCTATGTCGCAATGGATACAAGCCATGTGCGCACAGGGATATTGAAAGAAGCAGCATACCTCTCTCCAGAACAATGAGAAGATATGTAGGCGTTCCCACTTTGATTAGACTTTATGAATGTGATACAAGGTTACAGTTAACTGTTTTCCAACGTCATTGTGAACATCCACAAACTCACACTGCAGAAAATCTGTGTGAGTACTAAGAATGTGAAAATTCTTGTTTGTCTTGATTCACTTTTCAAATGTGGCATGACTCACACTATGGAAAAACGTGTGAATGGCAAAGCTCTGCGTTCTTCCAGTTCTCTTCATACATGAAAAACACATAGAAAAATGATGCTATAAATGTGAGCCATGTAATAAATGCTGATCTCTCTGGGAAAAAAGAGTCCCACCATTTCTCTCTATGATGAATAGTAGAAAGTGTCACTAAATATCATTAGGCACTTAGAGTGACAGGCTCTCCTGGGACCTTTTCTTTGGAGTTTGGGCTCCCTGCTTCTGAGAGTGGGTGTGGGGTGGGAAGTTAGGAGTGGGCTTCAGAGCCTCTGTGACACTTGGACGTGAGGCGAGACACAGTCACAGTGACTTGATTTGCTTAGTTGTTTCCCTGGGATGATGGTATGAGAGGTAAGAGGAAAGAAAAGAGGATAATAGATGTTAACAGATTGTCTAAAGAAGCAAAGAGATGCTTCTTTAATCCTGGTGTTCAGTAGGCACAGGCAGGCAGATCTTTGAGATCAAGGCCAGCCTGTTCTGTATAGTGAGTTCCAGGCCAGCCAGGGCCAAATAGTGTCTCAAAAAAAAAGGAAAGAAAAGACAGTCTGTCAGTTAGCAGTTGTACAGGACATTGAACAGTTTGCGATCTCATCCTTCTTCTGGCTAGCCTTTGGTCATCATTGCTAAATGAACATACGTCAACTAACTGGGTCCTTGTGACTGATCCTAGCTCAGACTGTTGCGTGCAGGGAGAGAGGCACGCTCACAGAGCCTGCGCTAGTCTTTTACCTTCCCCAGGGTATTCACTCTGATGGTGAGTTTACCCTCTGTCCCCGGCAGGACTGAGCTGACCGAGACTGGCGTGATGAGTGGTTTGCCTGAAGTTCCGTGGCTAGTGGTAGCGTGGGTAGAATGCAGACTCAGTCCTAGGCTTGCTCATTACTCATTACTGGACCATGTGTGGAAACATGGCCGCATGAAAGCTGTGAGGCCCTTGATGGTCATTTGGGGTGGGCGTAGAGGGTATAGAAGTTGACACAGGCGTATATACATTTCATTAGTTGTCCTCTGCCTTCTTTACCTACCCAGTTCAGTTTACGTTGAGAGTTAAACTATTGTAGAGATGGTATCTCTCTCCCGAAATTAGTTCTGTTATGCTGACTGCTGCAGATGGCTGTGCCTGAATCACTGCGCTGTTGGGGAGGCCTGTTGACCCAGCAGACAGATGACATTTTTGCCTCCTATTGTAGAGCACTGGCCTTGGTTCCCTTCAGCATCAAGCCCTTGCTGCGAAGAGCATCCGCATATGAAGCCTTGGAGAAGTACCCCCTGGCCTATGTCGACTATAAGACTGTGCTGCAGATTGACAACAGTGTAGCATCAGCCCTGGAAGGCATCAACAGGTGAGCATCTCCATGGAACCAGGTCTCTTGATTGGCTTTGGCCCATTGCTTTGGTGGTTTTCTGAGCCATGGTCCCTTTGACTATGTTTGAAAATCTGTGTGTGTGAGTTTGTATATACATGTGGGGGCCATGGGTTGATGTTGGGTGTCTTTTAACACTCTCAACCTCATTTTTTAAAAGTCTCTTATTGAACACAAAACACATTCATTTGGCTAAACTAACTAGCCAGCAACCTCCAGACACCCTCCCTCCTATCTATATCTCCAGGGTTATTACAGGCATACATGACAAATTTGATTCAAGTGTGTGGTATTCAGTATCAGGTCCTGATGCCCACATGGCAAGCATCTCTTTAGCTTCATTAACTTGAGAAAATCTTGTTTGTTTTCAAATAGGGTCTCACTATGTATCTTGGGCTGTCCTAGAACTCACTATGTAGACCAGGCTGGCCACAGAGACTTGGAAAACTTTTTTTTCCAACATAACATTTTTATTGATTCTCTGGGAATTTCACATCATGCGCCCTGATCACACTCACTTCTCAGTCCTTCCATGTCCACTAACCTCACAAAAAAAGGGGGTAAGGGGGGGTGTGGGTGCACGCCTTTAATCCCAGTACTCAGGAAGCAGAGGCAGGCAGATCAGTGTGAGTTCGAGTCCAGACTGCTCTGCAAAACCAGTCCAGGACAGCCAAGGCTACACAGAGAAACTTTGTCTTAGGAAAACAAACAAATATCCAATTTGTGTTATCTGTATAACACAATAGAGCATGGTCAGACTCTCAGTTCCCGCCCCTCCCACATCCCTGCCAGACGCCCTCAGTTATGGAGAGCTGCACTCAGCGTCCTTATCACACTTTTAACAGTTCTCTTCAGTGGCTTCCTGTCTAGGCTGTTACTTTTCAGGTGGACAGGGTAGGGGTTGTCACAGAAAGCCTCCATGTCCCTCGTCCCTCGCCTCTCAACCATCGGCAGTCATCGACATCAAAGCAGAAATAACCTCCATGCTCTTTACAGTCTGAGAAACATGGATCATGGGCCAACTTGGAAACTCTTTGTATATAAACTCTTTGTATATAAAGAGAAGCTGCTGCTGTATATAGCAGATTATGTAATGTTTTACTGGAGCTCAGCAGTTATGAGTGCTCACTGCTTTGTAGGGTACGTGAGTTCAATTCCCAGCATACATTGGGCAGCTCACAACCACTGTAATTCTAATTCTGAAGTACATCCATAGGCCCTGGGACTCCAGTGGACAGACTCATGCATAAACATAATTAAAAATAGTAAAATAGATTTTTTTTTTAAGTCAAGTTACTGAGACTGATGATTGGTTAGTGTCTATGTGTGCACATTCATTCGCAGACTAATAGTTATTGAGCGCTCTCTGAAGTGCAAGAGGTCCAGTAGAGGGTAGCAAAACTGACAAGAGCTTCAGACCCCTCTTTATTCAGAATGCTCACTGCGAGTAAGAAACGTGAGAGCTAGACTGCTGCAGGATGCGATAGTGTAAGTCTGAAAGGGTCTTTCTGTCCTTATGGCCATGCCTGATTCTGTTTCATAGATACCCTTGTTTGTATAACTGATCATGATTCCCCTTTATGTGGGCTGCTAGGAAGCCGTGCACCAAACTAATAGTATAATATGATCTGTGTTTGGTTTCTTGGTTGACTTGTCAACATCCGGTTTTCTCTTTGAGTCTTTGTCATTCACCAAAGGCTTCCAGTTGTGTGCTAGGCTTTACACAAGGGCCTGGGCTGCCGAGTGAGGTGTAACTCCCTCTGTCCTTGCACAGCTCTTGGCCTCAGAGGGAGTACTAGTCAGTATTGCACAGGCTTGGTGTGGTCAGTGCAGTGTTAACTGTTACAAGAGCGGCTAGCAGAAGCCTCTCCAGATCAGAAGAGCGGCACTCATCCAGCTGGGAAGAAGACAGCTTTTCATAGTGAAGTCACTAGTAAAGCTGAGACAAGCAGTCCAGTGAGGTCAGAAGCAGGTGGCAGGTCAGAAAGTAGTTAATGGAATTAAGGGAGCTGGGAATGTAGCTGGGATGGGTAGTAAGGGGTGTCCAGGAGAGTTTAATAAGTGAGCAGGGTTAAGGGAGCTTTAATCTGCAGTCACTTGGAAGAAATGATATAGGTGGGAAAGAAAGATGTTGCCCAGATGAGCAAGGATAGGACCCAGAGCTTACATGGAAGGTTGGCTCAACACTCTGTGACAGGAGAGAAGTGGGGATGAAGGGACAGTATCCTAACGTTTATGTTGTCCCATGGCTAGAGGATGCAGTCCATCACGGCAGGCAGCAGGAGCTCGTGACAGCTCTTCACATTGCCTATGCAGTTAGGAAGCAGGGTGCTCAGTGCTGGTGCTCATCAAGTTGACAGTTCAGGGCTTGGTTAGCTGGTTTGGGGTTTTGTTTGTGTTTTTTCATGATGTTTTGCCTGCCTGTGTGCATGTGCACTATGCACATCCCTGCTGCCCTGAGAGGTCAAGGGAGCATGTGGGATGCCCTGGGATTGGAATTACTGATGGGTATGAGCCACCATGTGGGTGCTGGGAACCAAACCTGAGTCCTCGACAAGACTATCAAGTGTTCTTACACCAAGGTTCTCTCCAGCCCAGCAGTTCTGATTAGCCCTCACAGCACGCAGGCAGGCAGGTTGTATTTAGGGTCTAAGGAAGGATGCTTTGAAAAACAGTAGGAAATAGGGCTAAGAAGAGTTGAAATTGCCAGGCCAAACAGGAATACGACTTCAAAGCCTAATGAGAGGCTGGGAATTTGTTGTAGTTTCAGCCTGTGTGGTTTTTATTCTTGTAACATAGGAACATGGCTATCAGAGCTCTGTTCACTCGTGTAGCACATACTTGCTATGTCTTGAAGCCAGGGGATGCACTGGGTGCTGGAAATCTATTACTAGCATGGACATACAGGTAGAGAGCACTATTTTAAGTTGAAAATTAAATAAGTTCTGAAGTCTACTCCTAGCTTCCCACCCCACAGAAAGGATATGTGCATACGGATCAGGAGCTTGTTTGCTTGTTTGTTTTTGCAGTGCTGGGGAACAAACCTAGCACCTTGTACGCGAGGCAAACACTATCACTGCGCCACACATCCAGCCCAAGGATCAGGAGTGGATGTAACACAAAATAAAAATGGAGAGAAGGCGGAGTAGCAGAGCTCACGGGCTATATTAACCTGCAAATGGGAACCTCTAAGGTTTACAATCTGAACAGTGCAAATGACAAGTGTTTGCATGCTTTCTCAAGAAAATGTGTTTTTAAATGAGATCCCTTCTTGGGGTGTGGTATGCAAAGTTTATCCTTATCAAATAGCAGAGCACCTTAAAATTCACAGGTGGCAACCATCATAAGGGAAAGCATCCCATGGTGTTGGCTCTGAGGAAGAGTGGACGGGGAGCAGTTCCTCTGTTAGAGCCTGTGGGACATACAGACGGTGGTGGGGGTGGGAGGTACAGCCTCCCTGGGTGTGAGAGAGGGACAGCTTGACCTAGCTAGACACCTGAGATCCAGCCTTTCCTTCCAGAATAACCAGAGCTCTCATGGACTCGCTTGGGCCTGAGTGGCGCCTGAAGCTGCCCCCTATCCCTGTGGTACCTGTTTCAGCCCAGAAGAGATGGAATTCCTTGCCTTCAGGAAACCACACGGAGACACCTAAAAGCAAATCCAAAGAAACTGCAACTACAAAGAGCAGAGGTGAGCCGTGACTCTGTCTGAGAAGTTTAGAGTAGCCTTCTAAAAAGTGGCCTCATTTAGCTATTAGAAGATAAATGAACTGAAAACATAAAATGGTCTCAACTTCTTAGTGTCTCTTTGACTATACAGTGACATCATTGGTGTAAGGCCTAAGTACTACAAGGTATATTAACCTCCTGGCTGGCACATAGGTACAAGTGCTGGTTCTCAGTCTCTAGCAGTACTTGGAGTGTGTTGCTTAGGATGTTTTTTATTACAAGAATAGAAACTTCCAACATGGCAAAATAATAAAGGGAATGTATTGGCTCATAATTATATATGTCGTGCCCAAAAAAAAAAAAAAAAAAAAAACCATCCCACCCTTCAATTCACTAGTTATGTGAAAAGATAGTTCCCTCATATTATTAGCTATATTTTCCCAGTATCCTGGTATAATTGCTCACAGACTCCTATGACCAGATGAGGCTTTGTAACTGTCTCAGCCCCATCTCCCTGTGACCATCCACCCATGCCCATGACTAGAAAGGGACACCTCCCTGAGCATATAGTCCTGGGTGACTCTGGAAGGATGAATAAGAGCAAAGAGCAGAGCTCAGCCAGCATAGCAGGAGATGGTGTGCTGGGAAGCGCTCACTAATGCCCAGGAGAACGTTCCAGGCCAGCAAGCATGAATCAAGACAGGGACGTACACAAGGGCCGAGGGATGAGAAAGTAAGCCTTAGAGCGTGAAAGAGGGCACTCAATGCTCCTGTTGGCAGGAAGATGCTGGGTAGCCATGTGGGAACCTGGTTGGTGTGTGCCACTCTTCCTTAGAAGGAACTCATGGAGTGCTAATGAAGTAGATGGCCGCCAGGTGCCCACTGCTCATTGTGTTCTTTGAAGTCACCGAGCCATGTGTTACTGGCTCTGTACTAAGCAGTGGAGCACAGAGGAAAGAACTTGACCTGTGGGGAGCTCCTGCTCTCGTGAGAAACTGAGTCATGGAGACAGTCTTTAAGAGCTGCTGAACAAGTGCCATGGGATTATTAGTGTTTGGGAAGCTTAAATTGAGTCAGGACAAGGCTCACGCAAGGGACAGATGATAAAAGGTGATATCTTGAGCTGGACCTTAAAGGTGAGGTCATTAGAGAGGGAAATTGGAGGCAGAGGCTGTGGAAGGAGCTGAAGAAGGAACATGTATGGCTGAACAGGCCTGGGGAGGACCATTGCAGAGCAGGGCAAAGCGGAGTGCACCTACTGAACTGCTTCTAGGGCTCATGCTCCTGTGCACAGTACAGGATACTTTGTAATAGCAAAGCAGAGCTAGGAAGTACCCAGGTCAGCATGCACAGGACAGGGGACAGATCCTTCCCGAGATTTTGGCAGTGATAATATATCACCTACAGGTCCATGTATCAGCACACAAAACCTCAGGAGGAGAATGCTGAGGCAGAAAGCAACCAAGCCATAAAAGACTAGACCAAGTACTTGTCTCTTTGTCTGAGGCTCTGTGACAAGTGCCTTGTAGATGCTATTGTATCCATAGTGTAGTTTATATAGGGAGAAATAGTGAGCTTAGGGAAGAGGAAACACAGAATTAGAAATAATAGCCGGGCGTGGTGGCGCACACCTTTAATCCCAGCACTTGAGAGGCAGAGGCAGGTGGATCGCTGTGAGTTCGAGGCCAGCCTGGTCTACAAAGTGAGTCCAGGACAGCCAGGGCTACACAGAGAAACCCTGTCTCAAAAAAGGACCAAAAAAGAAAAAAAAAGAAATAATAGTTTCCTTCAAAAATGGGTGGGCTCAGGAGGGTCTTAAACAGGGCTGAGTTGTCACACTGGTTTTATTCCCACAACTTTACCCTGGTTGTAAATATCGAGTGTTTTACCATGATAGTTTTTAAAGATTAAAAAGTGGTGCTGTAGGACCAAGCTGGGACAGTTTTGGAGCCACACAGTGAAGGACCTTGAAAACCCTGTAGTATGAAAGCTTGGGTTTCTCCTTGTTCTCTGCCTTCTTCCCTTCAGAGTTGGAGCAGAGCTGCAAATAGCAGGTAAAAGTGACAGGCTCAAGCAAAACAGAACAAGCCCTGTTCTGGAGCTTCATTAGATGCTTCTCGTTGAGTTTGTAGGTGATTCTCCACTTTTTTGAGTGTTATTCTCAGATTTGATCCTAACTTAGCCCTTTGCACTGGGGAGGAAACTGAGGTACTGAAGTTAAATAGGTCATGCAGAACACTTCCAGTGGCAGTACCACAAGGAAGCCTGGCTTGCTTTTTATCATATATGTAATATGCATGTATAAGCGTGGTTATAAGTCTCCATCCTCTTCTGATGAAAAACTTTAATTGACTGGAAGCCATTAATTAGGGGCCTCAGTAGTCAGGAAGAATGCTCCATAGCCGCCCAGTCAGTCCCTGGCTTGGAAGGGATGACGCTAAAGAGATCGCACTGATCTCATTTGAGCACCTGATCCATGGTTTTTTCCTCTTCTGAATTTGTGTCTAGTGCCTTCTGCTGGGGATGTGGAGAGAGCCAAAGTTCTGAAGGAAGAAGGCAATGAGCTTGTAAAGAAGGGCAACCATAAGAAAGCTATTGAGAAGTACAGTGACAGCCTCTTGTTTAGTAGCCTGGAATCTGCCACATACAGCAACAGGTATCTTCTGCGCAGCTGCTGGCCTCTGGTATTTCAGAACACGTGATTCTCCACAGGCTTTTCTGAAGGCTGGGATGTAGCTCAGTGGGAGGATACTTGCCTACCCTGGGCTCCAAGGCTGAGATGTAGCCCAGAGGGTACTTGCTTGCCTACCACAGACTCCACAGATAGTGGAGAGGTTTGGGTCCTCTCAGGTAGTCGTGTGCATCCCCACCTACCTCAGGGCTTCAAACAAGGTGTTGACAGTGGCAGCTCTCAAAGGGGTAGAGACGTAAAGAGATGCCAAACAGTGGTCTCCATTGTCCGAACTCTAAGCTTGTCAACAGTCTTCCTACCCTGCTGTCCATCCTATGGCTGCTTTAACTCACCTCTGTTTCTGACAGTTCTGGCCTTGAGCCCAGTGAGTGGAATAACTATTGCTGGCTGGGACAGGAGGGAGGAGTGCATCCTGGCTGAGTGGGACCTGCAGCAGTAACTGCTGTTCGGAAGCACTGAGAATGAGGACTCAGGAGCCAGGGCACCATCCCTGTAGTGAGGACCCCTGCTCTATTCAGATGCTCGGAGGTGTCGGTGACAAAAGGCAGGTATTACTAGTGTTTAAAGTTGAGAAAATCAAGGTGCTGTCTAAGCTTTGACCAGCTATTAAATGGTATGTTTAAAGTTGAGAAAATCAAGGTGCTGTCTAAGCTCTGACCAGCTATTAAATGGTAGTAGTAGAACTGGAATCTGGTGCCTTTGAAATCAGTTAGTTTACCGTCAGAAGCTTGCTACAAGTCAAGAGGCTGTGTCTGGTCCACACATTTGTTACCGTTGCCCACATGCATTTAGTACTCTAGTTAGAAGGTGTTCTATCTGGGAGCAGGAGATGGCTGAGAAGTAAAGAGCATTTGCTACTCCTACTGAGGAGCCAGGTTTGACTCCCAGCACCATATTAAGCAGTTTACAACCACCTACCTATAACTTCCATTCCTGGGGATCCACTGCCCTCTTCTGGCCTCTCTGGGCACATGCACACATGTGGTGCAAATAAACAACATGCAGGCGCACGTAAACAACATGCAGGCACACGTAAACAGTACATCCTTTCAAAACCCTTGGATCTGAAAGAAGGTCATTGTTCCTTAAAAAGTCTTAAGATAAAGGTGCTTGTCACCCAAGTCTGGCAATTTGAGTTTTATACCCACAGCCCACATTTAATAAAGGTGGAAAGAAAAACTGACCTTCACATGTGTGCCATGGCATATGCATCCATATGAACACATCATGTACACACATAGACAGTATTTCTTTTAATTGAAGAAAACCTAAAAATAAAGCATGCTTCAGGTGTAGTGAGGAGATTTGGTCCCATACTGAAACACTAGTGCAGGATCTAAGGCAACTTTCTGAAATCAACTAGTGTTTTCTTCAGTGAAAACAGTGGGAACAGTGTTCACAGGAGATGGTGTAAGTAGCCCACTCAGGTTTGGTTTTGCTCCTTAAGAGATGAAAAGAAAAATTTCAGTTTTAAATTTTGGATAGAACTTAGGGTTTTCTGAGCTGGTTGGAGCAGGGTGCCGCCTCCCTTTGTTAGACTGCCCTGGAAAGGGAGCCCCAGCTCATTGCTCGTTGTTGTGCCGTCTCCCCTTCTTTCCCTGCACTGCTGACCTCGATGCTGCTGCACACCTGTTAGCACATTCTAAATAGTAGTAGTAGTATTTTGTTTAAATACTGTTCTTTAATCAAATAGATCAAGACCTCACAGTTCTGCTTTCCCTTCTGCTTGTTTTACTTCCCTTCTCATTTAAGATGTGGTCTTTCCCCTTGGGTGGGTGGGATGGGGTCTGCGGAGGAGGGTACAGAGCTAGGCATCACACTGAGGGCCTTGTGCATGCTACACAGGCACTCTGCTACTGACCTGTACACCCAGCCTAGGTTAGATTTTCGTCTTGTGTTTGTCTTTAAGACGCAATAATGATCCCAGAGTTTGTCAGGAAAAAAAATTAAAACAACATGAGCAGTTAGTTTATAATAAAGTGTGGGGAGAAAAGATGCCATTCAGTAAGTGATATTGGGTTGATCAGGTAAGAGTTAATTATAGATTCTTTCTCTTGGTATTTTAAAATAAACTCTTAGAAGAGCACAATTTCAAATGCAAAACCAGAATAAATGCAGGACATACAAGCTGATTTCCATACAGTGTGGAAGGAAAAACCCACAGAAATTATTAAGGATAGATTGGATAACTTTGTTTTTATAATATTAAAACGCTTTATGAAAGATATTCAGCTTTTCATGTTTATAGCAACCAACATAAGGCCGTAGGTGTGACACCATGTAGGACCAGGAAAAAAAAATAAAAATTCACTACCATTTTCTTCCATCTTAACAGCACTTGAAATTTGAGACCCAGGTTTACTACAATCATAGGAAAAGAACTCATGGTAACCTTGTCAGAGTGCTTGGCATTAGCAGTCAGGATTTGAGCTGTTGGTATCTCTTGATCCAGCAGTCTTTTCCCAAGGGAGCTCACTGCAGCGTTCTCTACGTAATACCCTGGAAATAGTGAAAATGCATGCAGAGAGGAAGTTGGTAAATCAAATGATGCCATATCCAACTAGCAAGTGCTCTGCATCCACTAAAAGCAGTGAGAGAAGATGAGTGGGCCGAATCTGAAAGGCTTCCTTCTAGGGGCCTGTCTTTGAAGAAAAGGACCAGACTTGAATGATGAAGATACACAGTGGGTATTCTCCACATTTTAGTATGAGACATTTCAAAGTATGGGAAGTTGGGGAAATGTAAGTACCTTGAACACCACCCATCTACCCACTTGTAGGTTCTCCAGTGGTCATAGATGCTTGGCCCTATCTAGTGCTGAGCACAGGGTACCATCCCCAGCCTTCCATCTTAATGTTGATGTGTCCAAAGTAACTGCTTACATTTTTGCCTTCCACCCTGAAATGTAAGCATGCTTAATGTTAATTAGTATTTACTATTCATGCATTTGCTTTGTTTAAAAATGGGTATGCGTTTCATCTGTTGAGGGAAGGGTTTGGGATCCTTCTTTGTTTAAAGAACCTGATGGAGGGTGGTGAGTGACAAGACTCTGCAAGGTCAGGCTGTGGGCTCCTGCAGGCTCGGCGGCCACCTGTAACCCCATCTCCAGAGGGTCCAACACCTTCTGCACTCCGTGGGCACCAGCACACATGTGGCAGTCACATGCACACAGGGCTAGAACTGAGGATTGAAGGTAGAAAGCAACAGCACAGAATAGGAGTTTAGCATATCAGGTCTTTCCCCCGTTGCCTGCAGTTTGCTTGAGGGGATCCACAAGTGACTGAAGTGTGTGGTCTTTGTGCGTAGAGCGCTCTGCCATCTGGTCCTGAAGCAGTACAAGGAGGCAGTAAAGGACTGCACAGAAGCCCTCAAGCTGGATGGGAAGAATGTAAAGGCGTTTTACAGACGGGCCCAAGCCTACAAGGCGCTCAAGGTAAAAGACTCGCCACCCAGAGACCTAACGGCAGGGCCATGCTGGCGCTTGCTGTGTCAAGTGAAGCGGCGCTTCCTGTGCTCCTGCTCCCAGGCCCTGGGATTGCCGCATGCTGGGGTTTGGAAACATTCTACTGCCTCGGCAGCGTCCCCACTCCAGCTGGTTCTCAATTCCTCTAGGTCCCTTCCCCAGCTCTTCTTTTCTCTCCATAGGACTATAAATCCAGCCTTGCGGATATTAGCAGCCTCCTACAGATTGAACCCAGGAACGGCCCTGCGCAGAAGTTACGGCAGGAAGTGAACCAGAGTATGAACTAAAACCCCAGGAGGGCAACAGGAACCCTCCACCTGACCTTCCCAGAGAAGCTAGGGCCTTCCCCTGCATCTGCCCCCAATACCCAGCATGCCCCCAAGGGAGTACAAAAGCAACCCCACTTTAACTCCTTGGAGAGATAGCAGCCTTTCACCTAAGAAGCTTCGCTTGTTCAAATTAAGTCCATTATAGACAAGCACAGGGCATTTTTTTTTTTTTTTTTTTTTTTCAGAAAGGTCCCCCCTAAAGTTAAAGTGTGAAGCTACATCCCTGGCCTCATCGGCTTGCTTCAGCCTGGCCTTTGTCAACAAAGTACTTGCCTGATGCAGATGTGCCGCAGATTGAGTGTCCTGTGGCTTCTCCAGACACCAGGCCTGTGCAGTTAATCTGAGCTGGGAGAGTGGTGTTGACAGGCTAGAAGTGCAGGTTTACGTACACCCAGAGCAGCCTGTTGAGCTGGTTCTCCAAGGCTGCCATCTCCCCAAGGGTACAGCTGCTGTCTGCACCCTGTCCTTGGCACAGTGTCCTGTGTTGAGTCCCAGTGCCTTTAGTCCAGGCCCTTTGTGGGAAGGCAGAGCCTGACCCTTGGAGGCTCTGCTGTATGGAGCTACCTACATCTGGTAGGTAAGCTCCTACCAGAGCTTTTAAAGAGTCCGTATTCCTCCTGGGATGGGGAGAGACCTTGAGATTAGTGTCCTTCCAGTCTGAGCAGGAACTTGCCTTTTCCCCCAACAGCAGCCCCTCAGGCTTCTTTTTCTTTTGTTAATATGTTGAAGTTAATTAAACTGATTTTATTGAATTGTGTGTTGCTGTTGCATTAAAAGGTTTTCTTCTGTACATCTGGCTCTTGAGCATTATTTTGTCTTCTCAGGCTTGCACCTGAAACTCAGTAGTGGTAACAAAACAGAAAACAAAGACAAGCTAGATCTTAAACATACTTTTGCACTACTGAATTTCAATCCTGTAAAAGAAATGGTAATTTTTAAATGTTATGTTTCCTGAACAAGATATCAAGATATAGAATGGTCTGTGAAGAAAAAAAAACAACAACAGCCATTGGCTCTTGGACATTCATCTGTTTATTGAGCAATTTTTCTGAACAGCCCAGGCATTGTATAGTCCAAGAAAAATGGGATACCTAGATATGGTCCCTGCTCTCAGAGGAGTGGCCCTGTGAGAAGACAAGCTAGTCAGATAACTAAGTCTGAAGCAGCCACCCAGCAGTCAACTGTCTTACCTGCCTCAGTGAAGAGGTTTGCACAGTGGAAGGGTAATGCCCTCTGGAAAGGAGAGCTTGAACTGAGTTCAGAAGAGAAAGCTAAGAGCTGGGGATTTATCTCAGTGGCAGAGCATTTGCCTAGCACGCATGAGGCTCTGGGTTCAAGCCCCTGTGCTACAGAAAGTAAAGGGAAAACCATACCCATCAGTTACCATTCCATAGTTACACAGCCAGTGGAATCTCAAGGGAGCATGTACGGGAGACAACTGCATGTTTATTGTGGTAGCATTCACAAAAGCCAAGGATGACCGGGCATGGTGGTGCACACCTTTAAACCCAGCACTGGGGAGGAAGAGGCAGGTGGGTCACTGAGTTCAAGGCCAGCCTGGTCTACAAAGTGAGTCTAGGACAGTCAAGGCTACATACACAGAGAAACCCCGTCTCAAAACACCAAACAAAACCCAACAGATGAATGGATAAAATGCACACGTTGCAGTGAGTAGAGTGTCTTTTTGTGTTAGTACCGTGTGTGCTACAGTTCGCATGTGGACATCAGAGGACAACTTTGTAGACTTGCTTCTCCTTCCACCTTTACGTGAGCTCCAGGTATCAACTCAGGTCACCAGGTTTCTGTGGCAAACAGCGTCACCTGGTGAATCTTCTCTGGCCCTTCCAGTAGAGAAGGGGGCGGAGGCTGGAGACTATGTTAAGCAGTTAAAGTAAGCCAGACTCACAAAGACTTAATACTGCATGTTGTCTAATATGTGGAATAAATCTGTGTGTGTGTGTGTGTAAACATTTAGGAAGAGCAAGGAGCTGAAGTAGTAGATCATAATGAGAGGTAAGGTAGAGAGCAAAGTGCATGCTGTACATAAACGCAATGAAACATTTTGGTGAGAAATAATATGCCGACAATGAGAAAAGTGGTCTAAAGATAATATTAATAGGTGAAGGGCTGGAGGTTGGATAAGCAGAATGTGTGCTCCCTAGCTGGGAGTGCTCACTAAGGGAGGGTAAATGAAGTCCCATTCACGTTTGCAACACTGCACGAGGCTGCGAGCTATATGTTGCCCCTGAATGAAGTAGTGAGGTAGCAGACTTGCACAAGAGGCATCAGATTTCCCTTCTGATTGCTCGGAGGAAAGAAGCACCAACACAGTGAAGCCACAGAGGGCCTGCAGCCAGAGTCCAGCTGAGCTCAGACCAGGATGGCAATGGAGGAGTTACAGGGTAGAAACAATTGAGGGGCGGTGCGGTGTGTGGTGAGAGTGAGAAGCTGCATCTGGAAGATGAGGAGAAGGGAAGTGACAGTGAGTGGAGAGACTTTGGTTTTGGAATAGAGTGAGGGTGGAAGGCTTTCCTGAGAACACCAGACAACCAGAGGGGGCAGAGAGCTCTAAGCCACACGTTGGGCATTAGTTGTGAATTGCACTTGTTACTGATGGTCCAAAGGTAAATAAGGTGTAAGGTCTGTGGTCCAGGAGCTTCCCAAAGTGAATGGAGCTGAAGAAAAAGGAAAACAAGAGTCCTCAAGTAAGTGCAATTGAAAAGGGGCTTGTAAATTAGATGTAGAGGATTGGAACGTGGAGAGAAAAGAAGAATAAAGGCCAGGCCTGAAGAAATGCCAACACTGAGTATCTGCAGAATGGGATGAAGCTACTAGAACAGTGGGTTGGAGGTGTGGGGAGTTTTCAAATAGCATTCATGGGCGGGGCAACGTGAGACAGAATGGCTGTTGCACTTGTTCCAGACAACCTGAGACAGTACCAGTGTGCAGGTGTATCTTCAGTGCTCTCTGGTCACATGGCTATGGGCAAAGAAATGAGCTGAGGTCTGTGCCTCTTATGGAGGTGAGTGTGAACTGCCCTGAAGAACCCTGGGAGCTCCTTACCAGGGAAGTGGGGAGACTCTTAGCAGGGGAGCTACTCTAGTATATTTCTGCAGAGTTCTTAACTATGTTACACTTCTGGTCAGCTGGGACCCACACGGAGTCGCAGGCTTCTGTAGAGTTCGCCTGGCCTGCAGACGTGCCATGTACCTCAGACATGGCTGCCTTAAGCTTTAGTCTGTTTGCTCAGCCCATCACATGATGGTGCCCGTTCGAGCATCTGCTGTTGATGGCCAATGTGTAGTTTGGGGCTGTTACATGCACACTTCCTGTGTACTTCAGCCCTTGTTTGGAGTACTGGTTCTGTTCCTCAGAGCCAAAGTCCCCCTCCAGTAAAATCTTTTTCTCTACCCGACCCTCCCTCAAGGCCCAAGAAAGCCTCCTTGGGTGGCAAAACAGATTTTTGCAGCATTTTTTAATATACAAAGCAAAAAAAGTCAGCAGTGGGCTTTGTCCAGCCTTCATTACACATCCAAAGCTCAAGAACAGGGAAATAAGTTAGAGTTCACACAGCCTTAGAACCAAGAGCAGAAATGCTGTAATTGGCAGTCAGGGGAGTAAGGGATTCCATTTTCAATGGGGGAAAGAAAAAACAAAAAACAAAAAGCTGTTGCCGAAGTATGGAAGACACCCAGTATTCAGTTTAGAAGGTGGACTGACCCACAGCAGACCAGGCCTTCGGATGGGCAGAACCCTGAGGCCTGGCAGGGCAGCTGGCATGAGAACACACTCCAGCCACTGTGTATGTCTCCTACAACTTGCTCATCTTCACCGGACTCCTTGGTGCTTCAGACAAAGTCATGAACACACCACAGTGAGCTTTTTAATGCCGACCTCTGTTGGGTTCTATCCAGTCTCAGGGGAGCAGCTCAGCTGCTCTGTCGTGGGTCCCTCCACCCCCAGGCAGCCACCGTGTTCAGTTCTTTTAGCCTTCTGCTGACTCCAGGTCCCGATGTGCCTGCAGTACCGCCACTGCCTCTTCTATCTGTGGGACACAAGACAGAGAGGCTTAGTGCAGCTGCCCCAGTAAGGCCCCAGGAGAGCCATGACTTCTTCACTTGCATAATAAAGGAGTCATGGAGCCCTCGTGCCCTGCCGCTCATAAGATCCCAGCCCCGTGGCCACCTTCTCAAAATAGAGGTGAGACTATCTGCAGGACGTAACTGTACTGTCTGAACACAGCCACTTCTACTGAAGCATTAGTGGGGAGCTGCACAGAGCTCGTCTGTGGAGGGACTGAAGTCGTGAACTCAACTAAGATCCAGCAGACTGATACGTCTTTGCTGTGCTGCTACCCAGTCTCCACCTGCCTTGGCATGGAGGGACTCTGGGGATTCCAGCAAGAACAGAAGCTCCAGGCTGTCCATCTCCAGCAGCATGCCCGTGATCTTGCCAGTCAGTGGGGCGCAGGTATCGTGGATGAGGGAGTAGAGACGCTCCCCTGTGTAGAACAACCTGATGACTTATACACACACCTGCCTCGGAACCCAGCATTCTGGGAGTGGCATGGACTGGAGCAACGAGGCCGTCCGGGATGCTTTCCTAGAACCTGTCACCCCAAGCTAGGTCATTTAACCTACCTGGAAACTTCTCTTTCCAACTCTATAAAAGCAAGCAGAGCAACCCCTCCCTGGAGGACAATCTGAAGGGTCAGCTTGAATAGTGTGTGTGAAGGGATCTGCAGCAAAGTCAATTGAGTTTCAAGACTCCGTTTGCTGGTTTTTGTGAGAAGTGGTTTTGACTGGACATGCTGAAATGCTCAGACAGGATGTAATGCTCAACTTGAGACTTTGGGGGGTGGGAGGCAAACACACAATATAAATGGACCTTCCACCATGTACTTCCAGCAGGACAACCTAGTTTTGGTGTCTGGCCATCTTGACCATGCATGGGGAAACACTGCAGGATTGGGGGGGGGGTTGTCTGAGTGGAAGTAGAAAGGTCTTCCTGTAAAGAAGTGACAATGTTTATAGACGACAGCCAATGGAGCCTACATTAGGCATATGTAATTTTCTTCCATATTAAGGAGGGGCACAAAGTGGCAAAAACCTAGTAAGCAACCTAAAGAAACCATGGAGCGGGCTAGAGAGATGGCTCAGAGGTTAAGAGCATTGACTGCTCTTCCTGAGGTCCTGAGTTCAATTCCCAGCAACCGCATGGTGGCCCACGACCATCTATAATATGACCTGATGCCCTCTTCTGGCCTGCAGGTGTACATGAAGACAGCACTGTATACAAAATAACAAATAAATAAATCTTTAAAAAATAAGAAAGAAAGAAAGAAAGAAAGAAAGAAAGAAAGAAAGAAAGAAAG
>OU015742.1:70915099-70968180 GCA_907169655.1 Acomys percivali
CAGCACATGGCAGCGCACACAGCACAGCACCACCACACACAGCACATAGCACTGCACACACCACCACACACCACATACATAGTACCACACACAGCACTATATCACTGCATCACTGCAGAGAATCTCACACAGCACTGTACCACCACACCCCTGCACATAGCACCGTACACAGCACCACTGCACACAGTACCACACCACACACCACACAACACACAGCGCCACACTCTGTCCTTAGGAGAGAACTCAGGTCCTCATGCTAGCAAGGCAAGCACTTGAGCACTCGCCAGACCCAACCTCCCATCTCACACTAGTGATGCACCTGACCTTACCACTAGATCATGAAGTCCTCAGAGGCATGGACTGCAGCTTACTAATTTGTATATACTTCCCACAGAGCCTGGCATGAAATAATGAATTGTGGGCTGTCTTACTGTCCCCGGAGCTGCCTTTATATAGTCCAGTGTCCTTGGGGCTGCAGAGATGGCTCAGCAGGTCAAGGCACTTGCTGCCAAGCCTGATGACCTGAGTTAGAGTCCTTGGTCCCACACAGTAGAAGGAGAGACCTGCTCATACAGGTTGACCTCACGGACACAGTCCATGCTGCCCCTACATCTTGTGAATGAGACATGGGCTCTAAGCCTCGTTCACTGTCGCAGAACTGCTGAGTAGAATGGCCATTTGTCACATCTTAGATGGTTCACAAGATTGGGCACACAGCTAGGACTCAACAAATGGGGAGGAGAGAGTGACAAGAGGTGAGTAAACTGAGGCCTAGACATAGGATGCATCTCTGGGATCTGGCATACAGTAGGTATCTGTGGAGGTTTGTTGAGGAAAACAAGGTTACAGTGCACCAAGCCCAGCTCTATGGCTAGATTATATGTTTATTTTCTTCCTATCTAATCCAGCAAGGCTGCCGATGGATCTCAAAAGGCGTCAACCAGAAACAGAAAGAGGGACCCAACCCAAAGGCCCTGGAAGCCAGGTGAGAAGCTGGGGGTTATGCAGGGGTGAGAAGCTGGGGGGGGTGAGAAGCTGGGGGTGTGCAGGGGTGAGAAGCTGGGGGTGTGCAGGGGTGAGAAGCTGGAGGTGTGCAGGGGTGAGAAGCTGGGGATGTGCAGGGGTGAGAAGCTGGGGGGGTTCAGGGGTGAGAAGCTGGGGGTGCAGGGGTGAGAAACTAGGGGTATGCAGGGGGTGAGAAGCTGGGGGTATGCAGGGGTGAGAAGCCGGGGGTATGCAGGGGAGAGAAGCTGGGGGTACAGGAGTGAAAGGTTGTGTTGTGTAGGGATGAGAAGGTGGGAGTGTGCAGGGGTGAGAAGCTCGGGGTGTGCAGGGGTGAGAAGCTCAGGGTTATGCAGGGGTGAGAAGCTGGGGGTACAGGAGTGAAAGGTTGTGTTGTGTAGGGATGAGAAGGTGGGAGTGTGCAGGGGTGAGAAGCTGGGGGTGTGCAGGGGTGAGAAGCTCGGGGTTATGCAGGGGTGAGAAGCTAGGTGTTATGCACGGGTGAGAAGCTGGAGAGTGCAGGGGTGAAAGGTTGTGGTGTGTAGGGATGAGAAGCTGGGAGTATGCAGGGGTGAGAAGCTGGGGTGTGCAATGGTGAGAGGTTAGGGGGATGCAGTGGTGAAAGGCTAGGAGTCTGTGTAGGGGTGAGAAGCTGGGAGTGTGCAGGGGACAGAGTCTGAGGGTTACAGGAGTGAAAAGCTGGAATTGTGCAAGGAGAAAAGCTGGAGATGTGCAGGGGTGAAAAGCTAGGGCTGTGCAGGGGTGAGAAGCTAAGGCTGTGCAGGGGTGAGAGTCTGAGGGGTGTGCAGGGGTGAGAGACTAGGTATGTGGGGTGGCATGAAGGGAAGGAGCCCTCTAGGAGTGCTGCACCCCTCACCTTAGCACTGGTGATCACTCCATAGGTAGAGAAAACTTCCCTCAGCCTCTCATCGTTAATGGAGTCATCCAGGTTCTTCACATAAAGGTTCACACCCTGAAAAGAAGGGATACTGCTCAGTGCCCCTTCCCCCCCACCCCCACCCCAGACTGCCAGAGGGATATGCAGAGCCCAGCCTCATGCAGTCAGTCACTCAGCCTGCCTGTCCCCAGCTGCTGCAGGGCACATGACATCTAAGGTTCACAACCGCCCCTCACACCCCTGCACAGATCTTAGCTTCCCGTTTCACACAGGAGGACCACGGAAGAAGCTCTCAGCCCCGCAGCAGGCTGAGACTCTCCGGACAGCTGGCTGGAACAGCTGTAGGCAGGGCTCCTGACAAGCCCATTCTGCTTTAGCCACAGAGTATAGGGTAGCTGCCGCTTCGCCATCTGGCCGCTGACTGATTATCTTACACAATGCAAGACACCATGCCAAGCCCTTTTATGTATCAATCCTGTGATAAGGAAACTTTAATCCCCATCTTAGAGAAACACTAGCACAACCTTTCGTCCCATTCCTCTGTCGTGTGGACTGTGCTGCCCACCACAGGACATTGGCCAGCGTCCCTGCCTCCCAACTGTGACTCCTGAACGTTCTAGGCATTCTCAAGTGTCCCTGCAGTGGGGAGAAAGCTGTTTCTTGAGGAGGACCATTACGTATGTATACATGTACATGAGAGTATGTATACATATGGCACACATGCATACACATCATGTACACGCTCCATAACATCTAAAACTTTGCTTTTTTGTTTTTGTTTTTTGTTTTTGTTTTTCCAGAGCTGAGGACCGAACCCAGGGCCTTGCACTTGCTAGGCAAGCGCTCTACCACTGAGCTAAATCCCCAACCCCTGCTTTTTTGTTTTTCAAGACAGGGTTTCTCTGTGTAGCCTTGGCTGTCCTGGACTTGCTTTTGTAGACCAAGCTGGCCTCGAACTCACAGAGATGACCTGCCTTTGCCTCCTGAGCGCTGGGATTAAAGGCGTGTGTCATCACGCCTGCCTCAAAATCTAAAACTTTTATTAAAAAAAAAAATTAGAGGAGTTCATCTCCATAACGTTACATTGTGCTTATCTACACTATTTTTTTTCTTTTTTGGGGGAAGGGTTTGGTTTTTCGAGACAGGGTTCTCTGTGTAGCCCTGACTATCCTGGACTCTCTTTGTAAACCAGGCTGGCCTTGAACTCACAGAGATCCATCTGTCTCTGCCTCTTGGGTGCTGGGATTACAGGAGTGCACCACCATGCCTGGCTCTACTAATTTTAATGGATCTAAGTTTTAAGTAGTTACTTTGCAGGTTGTGGTAGCTCATGACTGTAAGCGCAGCATTCAGGAGAGAGAGAGACAGGAGGATCATGGCCAGCCTGGTCTACACAGTGAGTCCCAGGTGAACCAGAACTATCTATGCAGTGAGACTCTGTCTCAAAAATGGTGACAAGGAGGTGGAGAGATGACTGGACAGATAAGCGCACATGCTGCTCTCGCAAAGGACCCTGAGCCTGTATGATGGCCGACAACCATGTATAGCTCGGGTTCCAGAGGATCTGGTGGCCTCTTCTGACTTCCACAGGTAGCAGGCATGTATACACACTGTTCTACACACATTCATGCAAACACTCAGACAGGGAAATTAGATAAATCCTTAAAAAAAAAAAAAAAAAGGCAGCTAGCTCACTGTAATTCTTTATGTGTGTACATGCAGGGAGGCCGGAGGTTGGCCTTGGGTATCTTCCTTAATCATTCCTTGGTTTTTGAGACTGACCTTCTTCACCAGCAGCCGAGGATCACCAGTTAGGCTAAGTCTGTAGGCAGCAAACCCCAGGGATCGACCTGTCTCTCCCAGTGTTTGTATTAAATTCTGTGCTGCCATACTCAGCTTTTATGTGGGTACTGGGGTGAGGGAGGGCGGGGGGCGGGGGAGTGCGGGTGGCAAGGGTCAAACTCAAGTTCGCATGTTTGCACAGCAAACACTTTGCTGTCTGAGCCACAGCTTAAGGTGAGTTTAATGACTAAATTACATTCCAGCTTCTGGATGTAACACATCTGGCCTAGTTATTATCGACCTAAAGTAGGGTGTCCTCCAGAGGCATTTAGAAATACGCAGGGCGCTTTTGCTGTACATCGCTGAAGGATGCAGTTGGTATCGGACACACAAAGGATTATTCTGACTAAAGTAGATAGCATTCCAGCCAGCCCCTTGTTGGTTCAGCCACGTTTCGTCCATCACCAGCCAGGCAGGGAAGCCTACCACAGTGCTCACCTGGCTCCTGCCCTGAGCCATCTTTCTAGAAGCAGGGTGGCTATAGGAAGGACACATTTGGAGTTGCTAACCCCCCCCCCCCCCCCCCCCCCGCCCTCCAGGAGCAGCCGCCCACTCTGAGACAGCCCGGCCTCCAGGAGGCCCCGCCTCACCTGGTAGCGGCTCTGCCTCTCCTGCTTCATCTGCTCGAACCTGCGCTTCAGCTCGCTCTGCCGCTCTGCCCGCTTCTGGGCCCGACCTACATACAGCTGCTGCCCGCTCACCTCCTTCCCGTTCATGTGGTCCACAGCCTGGAGAGGAGGAGTGCGCATGGTCAACTCTCTGGTCGTGGCCTCCAACCATGCCTCCCAGGCCACAGGAGGCTTCTTCCTACACCTAGGCTGGCCTTCCTGGTGGATAATAATGAATACCAGGAAAAGGCCTCTTACAGGGCAACCACTTTTTTTAAATATATGGCACAAAACTCTACAGTAATTTGTGGATTTAAAATTTTTGATTAAGGTTTTCTTTAAAAACAAAAACAAAACCAGAATAGAAGCCTATGTGGTGACAACACAGCTATAAACCCTAGCATTGGGTCAGAGGAAGGCAGTGAGGACAAGGCTAGTTGGGTGTACTCCCTGACAAGGCCAGCTAGGGCTATAAGCCAAGACTCTGTCTCAACCAAAAAGAAAATAAAAACAAAACCCACTGGGTGGTGGTGCCGCACACCTTTAATCCCAGCACTCGGGAGGCTGTGAGTTCCAGGATAGCCTGGAGTACAAAGTGAGTCCAGGACAGCCAAGGCTACACAGAGAAACCCTGTCTCAGAACAAAACAAAACAAAAAAAACAAACAAAAAGAAAAAAGAGAAAAAGAAAAACAAAACACAAACAGAAACTTCAAAATTAGTGCTTTTTTCCTATTTAAATTTTAAAGACTTTTCAAGTGTGTGTAGATGCGCATATCTGAGTGGCGGTGAGCACTCACATGCAGTGCCCAAAGTGTCGAGAAGACAATATTACACCCCTGAGAGCTGGAGTTACACGGGGTTGTGAGTCTCCTAACGTGGGTGCTGGAAACTAAACTTGGATCCTCTGGAGGAGCAGTCTGTGCTCCTAACTGCTGAGCCATCTCCCTAGTCCCAAGTACTTAAATGTACATTACACTGAAAGAAGCCAATCAGTACAAGATGCGTCCCATCTACTGGTCCCGGTTACATCCTGGAAAAGGCAGAACAATGAGGCCGGCAAGAAGCACAGTCAGGATTGGGAGCTGGAGTACTGGAAAGGATGGGCTGAGCCCAGGTTTTAGAGGGGTGAAGATACTCTGTCATATACGGTAATGGTGGATGCATACACTTCTATATTTGTCCAAGCCCAGAGAGTGAACACCACCAAGTACAAACCCTAGTGTAGAATGGAGATTCTCAGTTGACGATGGTGTTTGTGTCAAAGTGTCATCGGTGTGGTGACAAATGTGCCACTCTGGTGGGGGTGCTGATAATGGGGGAGGCTGTGTGTGTAAAAGGTGTGTGGACTATCTAGGCCACTGACTCAGTTTTGGGTGTGAACTTTACACGGCTCTAGAAGGTCTGCTACAAAATAAGCGATCACACTGGGCTAAGTTGAACAAAGCAACAAATATCATTCTTGAAAAATGACGTGAGTGTCAAATCACTATCCCTCGTGCTATAGTTTACAATACAGAACAAGTTTTTGGTTTGTTTTTTTTTCAGTTCTCTATTTATTATGTATACAGTGCTCTGCTTGCATGTACACCTGCAGGCCAGAAGAGGGCATCAGATCACACTATAGATGGTTGTGAGCCACCACGTGGTTGCTGGGATTTGAACTCAGGACTCTGGAAGAGCAGCCAGTGCTCTTACCCCCTGAGCCATCTCTCCAGCCCCACAGAACAATTATTTTTCCTAATCATGAGGGCATTCTTAAAGATTTTTAGAAACATTTGCACTTCAATCTTGATTTTTATTTTCTCTCCTCCTTTCTTCTTTTTTATTTTTATTTTATTTTATTGTGTGTGCGTGTGGCGGGGGGAGGGTTTTTCTGTAGCCTTGGCTGTCCTAGAACTCACTAACTTGCCTCTGCCTCCTGAGTGCTGGAATTAAAAGCGGGGTGCGCCACTACCACCCAACTTTCTCTCTCTTTAAAAATCTTTTTAAAAAGTTAAAGTTAGTTTGTTATTATATGTGCATTAAGTGTTTGTATTTGTGTCTCTATGCTATGTGCGTGCCTGGTGCGCATGGAGGCCAGAAGAGGGTGAAGGATGGCCTGGAACTGGAGTTATAGACGGTTGAGAGCTACTGTATGAGAGCTGGGAATTGAACCTGCGTGCTCCGTAAGAGCCGTCAGTGCTCTTAACCACTCTGCCGTCTCTTAGCCTCCTCAATCTTTCACATTACATTACAACACATTTTAAAGGCTTACTGCACGTGTATGGTGTGTATCTGTGTGTGAGTATGCCATCTGTGGCTAGGCACATAAAACCGTGCATCTCCTGCCAGAACAGTGCAATTGACTTGGAGAACCGAATTCCCATCGGTTGATCCACAGAAAGCAGCGGAAGTCAGTCAGACTCAAGCGCTCACTGAGTCAGTGCTTGGGACTTTTCACTGGTATGGAAAGAAATCTTTGAAGGGGAACTGGCTTCCTAAGAGGTCAGCTAGTAGTAAATATTTACACATGGTGATGATGACTTTTGCTTCCCTGCCTAAATGTTCAATTTTTTTTTTGAACTTCAAGGCTTAGAAGCCAACAAGGAAAGATAGAGCATCTTTATCCTTGCATTAGGTCTTGCATGCTGGGCCAGGGGGAGGGTGTTTTCTTGCCCTCTGCTGCAGGCACACTGCCCATCTTCTGGCTTCCCAGCCCTGGCTTTGGGCCTCTTTCCTGGATCAGAGCCACGGAGGCGCCTACCTTCTGGGCTTCCTCATGCTTCTCAAAATTGACAAAGCCGAAGCCCCGGGACTTGCCGTTGATGTCTCTCATCACCTTCACACTCTGCGTCTTTCCTAGGAAGGACCAAAGTGGCTTAGCAGGGAGTCAGTCGGGGGAAGGGCCAGCACTTTCCCTTCTTTCTTTCTTTCTTTCTTTCTTTCTTTCTTTCTTTTTTTTTTTTTTTTTTTTTGAAACAGGGTCTCTCTGTGTAGCCTTGGTTGTCCTGGACTCACTCTGTAGACCAAGCTGGCCTCGAACTCACAACAATCCACCTGCCTCTATCTCCCGAGTGCTGGGATTAAAGCCACCACGCCCGGCTCCCTTCTTTTTTATGTAAGTCCCCAGGAAGACCCAGGGAAGCCCTCCCCCCTCCTACACGGGCAAGGAAGAAGAGCAACAGTGTGCCCCTCCTCCTCTGGGGAACATGCCCACCAAACTGGGAGAAGAGGTCCTGGAGGCCTTGTTCATCCGTGTCCACGTGCAGATTCTTCACATAGATGTTGGTGAACCCTAAGGCCCGAGCCCCCAGCTCTGCCTCCCTCTTCTGTCGAGACTTGAAGTGGCCTACGAAGCTGCGGACACATCAACAGAGTAGAAACCACCCGGTTCATTACCTCCCCATCCCAGCCTGGGCCCACCCGGCAGCCCTGGCCACGTAGACTGATGGTTGGTTAATCCTTCAGCTGCCTATGGTGTCGCTGGAAACTCCGGCAGGGCCATACTCCGTGAACAGACTCAGTCCAAAGCCCGGTTGTTTTCAGTAGGCAAGAAGTTTACTCTAGAATTCAACCCTCGTGTGAGGCTGTAAGGACTTTACTCTAGTGACAACACATTCACACAGAATAAATGCTGGAGACGAGGCAGCTGAGAGCACTAGAAAGAAGAGCCTGAGTTTGCATTCAGACACGAGCCTGGACCCTCACTGCCATTGCCTAGCTGTGGGATCCTAAGTGAGCTACGGACCCTCTCTGAGCCTCTCGGGGTTCATTCTTATAAGTTCGGGGTCTAAATCACACTTCTGGGGCTCTGTTTATCCACCAGGGAGGCGAGGTGAGCTAATCAGACACAGTCAGTGCCAGGGTCACTGGTGGGGACTGGGAGGTAGCCTGACATTTAAATGCGTTGGTTATAAAATCTGGAGCTTTAGCGCTGAGCATATAGCTCAGTGATTAAGTGCTTACCTAGCGTGTATGAGGCCCTAGTTCAGTTCCAAGTATAGGCAAAAAGGAAAGGGGAAAAAAAAATCTAGAATTTTCAAGGACACATAAACACATCTAAGAATCATTTTTGGGAGGAGGGAAGGAAGTAGAGAGGCGGGAGGAGGAGGGGAGGGAGGGAAGGAAGGAGGGAGGGAGAACGAGAATCTTGCTATGTTGTCCAGGATTCCCTGAAACTCCTCCTGCCTCCGCCTCACGCCTCCTGAGAAGCTGGGACCACAGGCACATTCTACTGCCCTTGGCTGAAAAGAATCCTTAATTAAGAAACAAATGCCAGGCATGCAAAAGGCAGGAGCAACACGTATCATAAGTTGGAGCAGACAGACACCAAGAGCTGAACGGCAAGCAACAGCGGTGAACACACAGACATGTTTGTGAATAACCCAGGAAATCTCAGAAAAAAAAGGCACCGAGGCCAGAACACAGGACCCTCCCCAGAGAACACCCGTAGCCCAGAACTCAGTGCTTTTGGCAACTCGAAGTTGCCTCTCCAGTCAGGGCTACTAGTGTAATTTTAATTTTAGTCCTTGGGAGGTGGAGGCAGGAGGATGGAGAGTTCAAGACCATCCTCAACTACATAGATTGAGATCCTGTCTCAAAAAGAAAAAGAAAAGAGGGAAAAAAAAACCCATAAAAAAGTTGTCTTCCCTCCAGAGCACCGGCCAAGTAGCTGAGCCATCAGATGGGCAGATTCCAAATGTAGGAAGGAACAGCCCCAAGCAGGTTCTCTCTAGATCTGCAGCACAATTTTCTCATCTGTGAAGTGGGGTGATACCAAACTTGGGCAGGCAAGATATGTGCCTGCTTTCCCATCACCCCCAGATCCCATGGGACAGCAGCACACAAGACCAAGGAAAGAAACTGCAGCTATACTGGCCAAAAAACAGACGAAACCATCACGGCCATCAACAGTTTGGCCATTAGCTATTTCCTCTAGAACTCTCGCCCCTTGCTCAGAAGAATTCATAGACACCTATCAACACCAATTTTACACAAGGAAAGAGTCCCTCAGAGGCCGAGCAACTCACCTGAGGTTACACTCCAAAGAAATTCTCTGCTGCAGCACCTGGTGCCCACTAGATAGTTGCAGAAGCAACATTCCTGACCCCACAGTTCTGCCCCCTCAGCCTCTACCCTCCCCCGGGCCTGGGAACTCACACTTTTCGGTCATTCAGCAACATCCCATTCATGGTGTTGATGGCCTTCTGGGCAGCCTCGTGGGTCTCAAAATGCACAAAGCCGAAGCCTCGCGATCCATGTTCATTATATACTACCTGAGTCACAGGGAGGAAGGACAGGAGAGACCACCCATTGGGGACTTCAGGGAGAAAAAGAGGACATAGTGGTAATAATGACAGTACATGAATGTTCTTTGGTGAGTGTAAAAGACAATTTTACGCAGAGGCTAGGGGTGGAGCTCAGCGATGGGGTGGAGCTCAGTGATAAGGGTGGAGCTCAGCGATGGGGGTGGAGCTCAGTGATGGGGTGGAGCTCAGTGACTAGGGTGGAGCTCAGTGATGGGGTGGAGCTCAGTGACGGCCTTTGCTAAGAGGTGCTAGACCTTGGGTTTCATCTGGGGGGCGAGGATGGGGAGGGACTGAGACTTAACCTCACAACAGCCCCAGTTTAGAATTGAAATGGAAATTTAGAGAGACAGATTCACTCGCTTGAGGTGACAGCCTAAGGAGGAGTGGACTTGAGACCACAACCCCCACTGCTGTGCCCTGATTCCAACAGCAAACTGAAGAAACTGTGATACTGTAAACGTCCAGGGAAGGCTGGTTCTAGAAGCTGTAGGTGCGGTAGGTGATGAGGCTCACGGTTATTTGAAACATATAACTAAAGGTCAGGCAGAAATCAAGCCCATTGAGGTTAAAGTGGGATCTACAAACAGGAAGTTTTGAAACACACACACAGACACATGCACACACCTGTTTTAGTTAGCTTGTGTTTTGTTTTTTTTGGGGGGGTATGATAGGATCTTGCTTTGTAGCCTACACTGGCTTCAAACTTGACATCCTCCTACCTCAATTTCACAAGTGCTAGAATTACAAGTGTGTGCAACCGTGCCCACCTCATAAAACTATTGACAATGAACATTCTTGGGGACCAAGGCTGGAAAGAACAGAGACTTATTTTTTAGTTTCTTCTCTTCTATATTGAGTTTTACCAATCCATATATTATTCCCAAAACAAGCCCACTTTAATTCTATAACATAACGTTCTGTGCCTGTTCTGTAGTGTGTCTGACTCACGCTGAAAGGGCAGGAGTGGAGGAAAACAAGAAAAAACAAAAACAAAAAACAAAAACAAAAACAAAACCCTCAAAAACAAACAAACAAGAAACTTTGTTCGTAACTCTTGGTGAACTTGAATTAAGCATTTGACCCCATTTCTAAGGTGACCATGACCCCAGTTATCACAGAAACACCACCTGGCTCAGCTCAGTGTACTGTCCACCACTCCATCCATTCCCACGTTAATTGCTGGAATGTTCTTCCTAAAACTGGAATTGTGACTAGGTCTCTTTAGCCTCCAGTGGCTTCAGCTATGCATAGGAGTCATCAACTTAGCATGTAGAAGCTCCTCTGATGAACGCTGCACAGCAAACCCTGCATCTAAACTCTTGCCCGTGGAGTTGGGATGGCTCTGTGGCTAAGAGCACTTGCTCTTGCAGAGGACCAGTCTTTAATTCCCTATTGGAGAGCTCACATCTGCATGTAACTCCAGTTCCAGGGGATCCAGCACCCTCTTCTGGCCTCCAGGGGTACTGCTTGCATACAGCACACACAGAGGCAAGCAGACACAAACACATAAACATAAATAAATACAATTCTCAATCTCATACCCATTACACACTCCTCTGCCTCTCCACCCCCAAGCAGGGTCTTTTCACTTTCAGTTCAAGGTCGGCCCTTTTGGACACAGCCATGTTGAGTGCCCTCCCCACCAACTAAAGATGGACTTGGGTCCATCACCAGCTAAAGATGGACTTGGGTCCATCACCAACTAAAGATATATACTTATCATCTTACATCTTCCAAGTAATTCTCAACTTCTGAGACCCAGTGGGAAAATCAGAGTAAATGGCTGGTCCAAGCCAACCACTCAGTAGCAATTTCATAATTATTATGTTCATTTAGACACTTCACATCCCAGGTACCTTTTCATAGATGGCACATATAACTCAGTCCATCCCCCCCCCCACACACACACGCTAGGAAGGAAGTTCTACTGCTGCCTCTTTTAGAGGAGCCAAAGGAGGTGCAGGGTAATGAAGTGCCGTGACATGGTACCCAGGAACTGAAAGCATTTGATCTTGGGATTATCTGGCCTCGAGAGTCCTCTTTCTGGCCCAATATATTATGTTGCCTTAACGCTACATAGCTGGCTTTGCACTTAGGTGGCCTGACTCAGCTCACGTGTTCGTCCCAAAGTTCCACAGAAATCTTTCTAGACTGACCTAATGGCTCCTTCCTTTCTGGGCCTCTGACTCCATGAAAACCCCAGTGCTCTCCCCAGGCCCAATTCCAGTTATTCCCACAAATCCTACCAACTCTGGCCAAGCTCCATGGAGTGGAGGCAGGGACCACACTGTAAGCCTTGTTCCTAACTAAGCCCACGACAGGGCTTCCTTAGGCCCACAAGGACTTGCCTGGGTCACACTAAGCTTGCGAACCAGTCTTTAGTGGTCCAGAGGACTCAGGGCCTGAAGAAATGGGCAAGACATACTTCCCTGTTCCATTTGCTTCAGTTAGCCTGGAAAACTACTGGTTCAATGACTCTAAAGCCAGCCACAGCACTGCACAGAAGGAATGCCGGCACTCCAGGAGACTGTGGGGCAGGAGGGCTGCTTTGAGTTTGAGGGTAGCAGAAATACACAGTAGCCATAGTAGCCAGAGTAACTCAAGGCCAGCCTGGACTATGTAAGACCTTGTCTCAAAACAAAAACAAAAACAAAAGTGAAACGACAAAAAACCCCGCAGGATCAAACCCAAAGCTTTTCATGTTAACCCTTCATAGATGTACGGCACCGCAGTGCACTAGCGATCTTACAGCCCCACACCTCTGTGGCTGCAGCAAAACTTTGGAATCCTCCTGGTGACACCTTAAGGAGTGGTAGGGAGGAATGCAGAGTGGCTACAGAGACAGACAACCAAGAACACAGAAAGACAATCTGCTGACAGTATGTAAGAACTTATCCCACAGATAACTCTTCCTCCTACCGGTCTTCAAAACAAGGAGCTGCCCTGTGTCTCTGTTAGTACAGTGTGCACTCAGGTGTCAATCTGCTCCTTTTGTTTTATTTGTTTGTTTGTTTTTTTGGTTTTGGTTTTGGTTTTGGTTTTGTTTTGTTTATCGGGACAGGGCTTTTCTGTGTAGGCTTGGCTGTCCTGGACTTGCTTTGTAGACCACACTGACCTTGAGCCTCTGCCTCCTTGAGTGCTGGGATTATAGGCATGCATCACCACACCCCAGCTCAGTCTGTTCCTTTGGGTGGCAGAGACAGGCCCTATGCACAGGGAAAGTGGAAAGGGCCCAGCTGAAAGCTGAGGAACTGTAGCTGGCCCAAATCAGTGCTCAGGAAAGACTCAAACCCAGAGATCATGGCACCTCTGCCTTTGCCCCTCTAGAGACTGCAGGGGACCTGACCTGCCATCCTCAGTAACATCTGGGGCACAACAGCAGGCTTCAGCCCTCTACTCAGCACACACTGACCTGCTGGTAGGCCTCTAGTCCCACATAGCCTCCTACATAAGGTCAGAGAACTAATCAAACCATAATAATCCATTTGGTACTTAGTGCATACTATGATAGAGGGAAATTCAGTGTTCCCACGGATGCAGAAAACTGAACACAAAGAAAGACTCGGAGACACAGCAGTGACTAAGAATAATATCATCACTCTGGTAGACTTTATGTTCTAGTATAAGAACTATCTTAAAAAACAAGACGTGGTGGGACTGGGCGTGATGCTCGGTGGTGGAATGCGTTTCATCTCCAGCATCAAGGGAAAGCCAAAGCAAGATGTGTTTGCTGACTGCTCCAATGCTCCCAATCAATAGCTCTGTCATAACTACACACTTCAGTCTGTTTTGTTGTTTTTTTGTGATTAAGTACCCCCTCACTTGAATGTGGATTGGCCTGCAACTTGAGTAGGAGTTAAGAGTTGAAGTTTCAGGTAGCCTGGGGAACCTCTCTGTCTCCTGAGGCGTGCCACAGCTGTGAGGAAGACCCGGGCTAGCCTGTAGAACACAGACAACCATGCAGAGGAAATCCCAGATGTTCTGCCTGACAGCTGGCCAGGCCCACACAGACCTCCTGAGTGCTCACTCCAGGCTCAGGTAGAATGTGAGAGAACACAGCCAAGGTCAGAAATGCAACCCAGCCACTGAGCTCAATGCAAATCACCAATTCAGAATTATAAACTAAGTACACAGTCAGGTTGACAGCCCTGAGCTAGGGCAATTACACCATGGTCTGGCTACTGGATGTAAGGGTGACCTCTACTGGGCCTAGGAAGATAAAACTATGAATAGCTACTGGCCACGTGCCTGCTGAACCCAGACCCTGTGAAGTGAGGTGCTGGCTGCCCTCCCTTTTCCACAAAGGTATCTGACACCAAATGACTCTCCCAGAGGGGCACACTCACCTTAGAAGAGAGGATGCTCCCGAAGGTGGAGAAGGTGTCATAGAGAGCCTTGTTGTCAATGGAATTCTCCAAGTTTTTGATAAAGATGTTGCCCATACCAGACTTTCGAAGCCCTGGGTCTCGGTGGGACCACATGATGCGGATGGGCTGGCCTTTGATCATCTCAAAGTTCATTGTGTCCAGTGCCCGCTCCGCTGAAGAGGAGGCAAGGAGAGAAAGGGGCAAGTCAGGTGACATTTGTGACCCTGAATCTTCAACTGCTTACTAGGAGCAAGGAAAGGAGAGCCATAGTCTGGCTCTCACTTGAGATAAGAGCCTGGGAGATTCGGGTGGATAAAGCTGAGGGAATTGTTGTCCGTGGTACTCCTCACACATTGCAGGAAGTTCAACTCTCAGCAAGCAGCATGGAGCCCCCATTGTACAGTTGGGGAGACTGAAGCTTGGAGAGGCACAGCCAGGCCCTTCTAGCCTTGAATGCATTGTGTGAGTGAGCATGTAAAGGGAGGGGAACTGAACCCCACCCTCACCGGTCCCTCATCCCCACCTGTGAAGTGAGGAGGTGAGGATGCTACCTCCCTTCCCACACCTAACTGAGACAATGCTACCTACTGCTGCGCTCCCAGGCAGGTTAGAAAGCAAAGCATGCAGTCAATGAGTCGTGCTTGGGTTTAGTACTATGCAGGGAATAGGTATTTGGTAAACGGCAGCAAGTCCGGAACCAGTGGTCTCTGCCCTCCATCCTTCTAATTTGTCAGCCCGTTCCTTACAGATAACGCGCTGCCTGCCTCAGAGGCACAGAAGAGGTGAATGACACACAGGGAAGCAAGCCACAGAAGTTTGCACTTTGTGCCCAGTGCTAACAGACCCAGTCAGGAACAAAACGCTCTACAGTTCAGCTCTCCCATCTATGCACTGGGCCCTGATGGTCAGGCCATGATTCAGTCAGGAGCTTTGCAGAGAGGAATAGGCAGAAGTGGGGTGTAGTTGAGGGAGAAACATCTTGGATTCGGGGAACCTCCCAACTCATCCATGAGGCTTAAACTACTTCATTTTGAGACAGGATCTCAAGATGTAGCTCAGGACGTCCTCAAATTCGTGTTCCTGCAGTGGCTTCCCCAAGAGCTAGGGGAGGCCAATTCTTGCTTACATTTCTGCAGTGGCTTATACACTGTCTCAGAAGTGGCCATCCGGTGTCCCGAATGGTACCTCACACTCTGGTTCCTCGTTCTTCATGCTACCAAGAAACAAGCCTTGGCCTCACCAAGGGTGGTCCTGCCTAGTGGCATAGCTCCAGCAAAACCACAGCTCTTAACCTTAGTCTTCCATTCTCAGCAGACAGCTCCTAATCAATCCTCTCCCCCCTGACAGTGGCGGCAAAGCCTACAGGAGGCGGCTCTTCCGGAATCAGAAAGGTGAGGCACCTGGTGTAGACCCCACGTCAGGCTACGCTGGAGGGCAGGAAGGCAGGAAGGCAGGAAGGCAAGGCTTCCCCACTCTCCACCTGCAAGGCTTCGGGCCACTTCCTCCAGCTGCTTCCAATCTCTTTCTCCCATAACCACCCTCGAAGGGAGGCAGAACCCCAGTTTTCCTTCCACACAGGCAACTGAGCTCAGAGTGGTCGAGCCACTTGCCCAACGTCACACAGATGCTGGGTTCCTTAACCGGTCTGCTTAACCCTAAAGCCAATTCAGCAACAACCAGCATGCCCCTGCAGTCATCACCAATTCTCCCTTCGGTGACTGAATGCCTGCCTTCCAACTCCCTGTCTCTGGGCCTCTTTTTCCCTAACTGGGATAAAGAAGATGGAAACACAGGCTGCCCAATCTTCCCCAGCTATGATCTGTAAAACAAAATACCCACAATTAGTTACAGGCCCATTTCTACCTAAAAGACAGAAAAATCACTATTACTGAGCTAATATAGAAGTTCATTTGAAATAGAACTTTCCAGTTCAGGATGATAGTTATAAAAAAGGGAATTATTTTGCCCAAGGATGTTCAAAGCGAGGTTTTACTCCTCTCTGGGGCTCACCATCAGCAGGCTGCTGGAAGTTGATGTAGGCATAACCCAGAGAGCGCCGGGTGGCCACATCCCGACACACGCGGATGGACAGAATAGTGCCGAGGGGGGAGAACATCTCATAGAGCATAGCTTCAGTCACGTCGGGGTGCAGATCGCCCACATAGAGCGAGGAGAGCGAGCAGGCCTGGCCGCCGGCGGCGTCCATGGTGTACAGGGTACTCAGAAGCTGGTCAGCAAACAGCCCCAGCTCACAGGGCACCGGGGCCTGGCAATCGTGGTGGTGGCCTCAGCGGGGCTCTGCTAGTCCTGCCTGTCTGCCTGCCTGCATCAGCCCCCTTGCCTTTACGGGGCCTGCAAGCCAATCCTGGCTCCCAGTCCCACTCACCTGGGAGTCCTCAGGCTGGGAAAAGCACAGGTGGCCGGCATCTCCCACCTTTCATAGGAGGAAGGCCCACAGGCCAGAGAGGCCTGGAGCAGAGCTGCCAAGGCGAACCATAGACGGAATCCTTTAGAAGCAGGGGGTAAGTTCGAACATCAGATCACTCATTTTCTCTGTATGTAAAATGGGGACGACTCCCTTTTGGGAATGACTAAAGAAGATAGCTTTTTCGGGGCTGGAGAGATGGCTTAGTGATTAAGAGCACTGCCTGGGGCTGGAGAGATGGCTCAGAGGTTAAGGGCACTGACTGATCCTCCGGAGGTCCTGAGTTCAATTCCCAGCAACCATATGGTGGCTTACAATCATCTATAATGTGATCTGATGCTTTCTTCTGGCCTGCAGGTGTATACGCAGCCAGAACACTGTATACATAATAAATAAATCAATAAATCTTAAAAAAAAAAAAAAGAGCACTGCCTGCTCTTCCAAAGGACCCAAGTTCAATCCCAGCACCCACATGGCAGCTCACAACTGTCTATAACCCCAACATCTGACACACTCATACCAATGCACATAAGTTAAAATTAAATAAAATATTCTTTAAAAGATGGCTTTTCCAGTAATAACTAGAGAATTCTTACCAAAACATCCCATTTCAAGTTTTAAAAGAGTTTTGAGACTGGGAAGTTGGCTCAATGGGTAAAGTACCTGCAGCAAGCATGAGGACCCAGGATCGGATCCCCAACACTCATCAAAAGCTAAGGATGATGGCGACAGGCTCCTGTGACCCCTCCGTACCCTGGGGAGATGGAGACAGGTAGATCCCTGGACTTGCTGGCCAGCTAGTATAGCCCAAATAGCCAGACTCTTTGTATGAGACTGTCTCAAAACTAGGTAGTAAAATATAGACCCCCAGCCTCCACACCTGTACACGCAGAAACATGCACACACACAAAAGGTGCACACAGTCATGCCTTGCCTCCAGAAAACCCTTCTCTTGTAACTTCCCAGTCTAGTCTCTTCTTCAGCTTTGAGGGTAGAAACCAGACAGCTTTGTGATAGGGGCCGGAAGATCGCATGTGGCAGTTTGGGACATGTGGGATGTTACCTAAGAAACCATATGGGGTTCTGCTTCGGTGTTATATATTATTTGTGCTGTTTTTTTTGGGGGGGTTCAAGACAGGATTTCTGTGTGTCACCCTTGGCTGGTGTCCTGGAGTCACTTTGTAGACCAGGCTGGCTGGCCTCAAACTCACAGTGATCCACCTGCTTTTGCCTCCTGAGTGCTGGGATTAAAGATGGGCACTACCATGCCTGGCATATTTATGTTTTATATATTGATTGCATTTAAATATATATAACTATAGGTTTATATTATGCATATTTAACTTCAATGTATCACATATTTCCACATCTGCTCTTTTCTGCTGCCGTTCAGTTCTCACCAGCCCCCCCCCCCCAGTCCCATCGGGCTATCTATAGTCAAGTCTCTGAGGACAGCTAAGTTTCACCCATGTTGCTCTCAACTCAGCCTCCTGGCTACTCTTCCCCTCTCCTCTCTCGAGCCCCTTGGTATCTGTGTTCGCTGCATAGCTGTGGCCACCATTCCTGGCTGGTGAATTTACTTGGGTCACAATCTTGCTTGTACTAGACATCTACAGGTATGAGTAGCATCCCTTCCAGTCCCTTGTCCAGTTTGACTGTTGCTTCAGTGACTCAAAAGGATCTCAGCACAGCCTGGATGGCACTGGTGACAGCAATTGCAGACACCATATGGCCTTGTTTCATATGCCACCTTTGCAGCGCTGGATGCTGGGTCACCCTCGTTAGGCCAAGAGAGCTTTCAACTCTATCCTTAGCTGGATAAGTTGCTTTTACTGTTACTGAACTGGAACCAGTCAGTGGCAGATTGCAGCTGTTGCAGTGTTTTGTCGATGACTGGAAATGGCTGCTCTAATGCTGCACCTACCCTAGATGTCTGTCCCTTTCCATGACAGGGCCAGAACCCTACTGGGACAGTTTGCTCAGGATGGCTCTGCGCAGCCCCCAGCTGTAGCCCTCTGTAACTTGCTCAGAAGCTTCTTAGGTTTTTTGGTCCACATGGAATCTTGCCCTTCCCCCTTCTTCCTTTCAAAATCAAGTTATAAAGGTAAGAAGGTATGGTATAAAAATACCAGTTGCAGAGGACCCAGGCTCAGTTCCCAGCACCCACATGGTAGGTCAAACCCATCTATACCTCCAGTTCCAGGGGGCACTGATGCCCTCTTCTGCCCCCCGGGACAATGCATGCTCATAATACATACACTAGAAATAAAAAAAAAATTAATGAAAATAAAATAAAAATGTGACACTACCCTGGGAGATCCCCAAATACTCACATCTATTCTACATTCTTAGGCACAGGCTATTATAGAATTTTAAAACTATTTTTTAAAATTATGTCCATGTGTTTGTGTGTGGATATCGGCACAAGTGCATACAACCATGGAGGTCAGAGGTGTTGGTCCCCCATGTATCTTGGGTTACAGGAGGTTGTGAATCACCAAACATAGGTTTTGGGAACCAAACCCAGACCCTCTGCAAGAGCAGTATGTACTCTTCAACCACTGAGCCATCTCTCTGGTTTCCACTTTTAATTGATTCATTGAAGAGTTCATACATGCATCCAGTGTATTTAAATCATATCCACCCTTACTCCCCTCTCCAGCTTCCCCGCCTCCATGTTCCCCTCCTGACTTGATGTTTTGTTTTTTAACCCACTGAGTTCAATAGTGCTGTCCATATGTGCATGGATGTGGAGCCATCTACTAAAGTGCGGCCAACTCTCCAGGGGCCAAACCCACTAAGAAAACTGACTCTCCTCTCCTACCAGCCATCCGTTGTCAACAGCTCTTTGGCTAGCAGTGCCAGGGCTCAAGCCCTTCCCCATTTATGCTAGAATGTTGGCTGTCTTGAACTTGTGCACATCTTGTCCAGACAACCACAGCTGTTATGAGTTTATGAATGCAACAGTCATGTCCAGAAAATACCGTAGAATTTGGTCGATAATCCAGTCAGGGACCATACATGTCTTACCCAACCATAAAATTCTTCATGTGTGGACTAGCTTCCCACTTTTTCCTTTGGGCTTTCAAGAAGTTTCTAAATCTGTAGAACACTCTGAGGCTAACATCGTATCATCTCTCTAATGAAACCATCTTACAGAGGGCAGGCAGTATACAGCAAGGTCCTAGACTACCATCATGTGACCAAACACATGATGAAAAGAGCCATACATGGAAAGGGGGGGGGGGGGAAACTACCTGTAGCAGGGAAAGTGATGTTTCTAAAGCAATGCCCTGCTCAGATGAAGGAAGTGTGTGGGTTCTATACAAGACTATACCTATACTGTACTAGCTGCTCCTCTTCTAAGTACACTCAGGTAAAGGATGCATCTTAGAACACTCAGTTGAAAATGCTGAAACAAAGGACAGGGATGCTCCTGGGCATGCTCAGCTTGCACTCTAAAAGTTTTAACGAACATCAACATTTGAAGTTACATCAATGCAGGATTATGTACCCGAAGCCTACAGTCTTGTTTGTTGGCTAACGATCACAGAGGGGCTGAGGAGGAAATACTCCAAAGGTTCTTCCTGCTGAGTAACAGTTGGTCTGGGGATCCAGCAGCAAAGGGAATGGTGATACAGGTATTGGTGACCAATGTTGGTTACAGCATGGATTGGGGTGATGTTACTCTATTTAGCTCTCTGTAATTCAGCCATTCTCCATGAGATGTTTGGATCTTTTTGTTCTAGCAAACATTTTTCTTGTTAGTTTATTCATTGTGTCTGTGCACACCCATGCATGCATGTATGTGTGTACAATGGTATGTATGTAGGGGTCAAAGGACATGTGGGATTGGGTTTCTGCTTCCACCATGTGGGCCTCATATATAACTCAAGTTTTCAGCCTTGGCAAGAACCCCCACGAGCCCCATAGAGCTGCAGCTTCCTCCCCTCCTCTACGTAGACCTGGTGCTCATTATGTAGAGTCTTGAATTTACACAGATCTGTTTTCCTCTGCCTGGCAAGGGCTGGGATTAGAGGTGTGTGACACCATACCTAGGGTCCATCTGGCTTCTTTACTGGCCACACTGGGTTGCTCAAAGAGGTTGGGACCAGGTGAATAATCAACCCCTTAAAAATTCTTCATGGTTTCTGTAATTTTGTCACACATCCCTGGACAGCCTATACTATTTGGTTTTTGTTGCCTGATGCTGGTGGAGGTGGTGGGGTTAAACAACTTTACAGCTCTCACCTTATCTAACGAGGCATGCCTGCTTTAAATTCATACCCAGTAGAAACTTTCCAAAGTGATATGCAGAGTGTACTCCAAGCAGCCCATCTATCAGCCGGGGAGAAATGTGTAATAGCATCCCTTGGCAGGTACTTGGCCACCCTGTAAGACAAACTTAGCACCTGCACCATCCCCTCTCTCCATCTATACACTGCTGCTCGCTGTTGAACATTTAGCTCCAGTACGTACCACACACAGCCTGTATTTTGCACATAACGGGGCAGATAAATGTGCAAGCCATGGTTCAACCATAAAATTGTTACTTGGTAACTGTTATCTGGCTATTGTAATGTAGATACCTGATGTGAGATCCACAGGCTGAGAACCACTGTTCTAAAGGCTCAAATTCCCTTTTCTCCTTCCAACATGTGGGTCCTGGGAGTGGAACTGAGGGTCCTCTGGCTCAGCAACAGGTACATATTTTGTCTTTCCCCATTCAAGTTCTCCAGAGGCAGACTATTCTGATTATCACTGCCCTGGGAGGGGCACCACTAATGCCCCTGCATGTTGAGTCACGGACCTTCCTTTCCTCCATACTACCAACACTTCCCATGGGCTCCCAAGTTTTTGGATCCTAGGAAGAACTCAATTTTCATGTATTACATCAGCTGTGTAAAACAAGCAGTCCCTCTACCTCATCCTTCCCTTTCTCCCAGAAACAAACAGTAGGTAACATCCATTCTTTATGAAGGGAAATTCTGGGCTGGCACTTCAGGCAATCAAGTGCCACTATTGCCTGCCTACAATCCTGACCAGAAATACGTTGGGGGCTGTTAACAACTTCTTACCCATCAGCTGCTTGGGGGGGGGGGGGGGGGGGGGCGGTAATCACTTAACCTGGAAGACCCTATTACAGAGAAAACAGCCACTTCAGGGTTTTCCTGACTCAGGGGCCATTAACTGCTCCTCCTAGACATCTTGGTAATTTTTTCCTAGGGAGATATATAGACACATCTATTCACTTCAGACTAAGAGACTAAAGAAAGGATTCCGTCCAAATACAGTTTGGCAAACCAGTTAGGTTTTATTGGGGTACTAACAGAGAGGAGCATGGACGGGTTCAAAGGCAGCTACATCACCGTCGTCTCCTGAACCACTTAGAAACAGCTATGCTACCAGAAGTGTTGCCATCTGTGCATGTAATAGTGTGAAACATGCCCTGACCCCTCCAAAAGAAAAAAACGGACCAGTTCAGGTGAGAGCCTTGTACAGGCAATTACAGCTACTCTGGTTCAAGGCTACAATAATCAGGTCCCACCTAACAGAGACAGCCATGTAGTTCATCTTTACTGATGGTTCTAAAGGATGAAGTAAAACTATTTACCTTTTAAAGAAAAAGCCCAAAACAGATGTGATCAGAACAGTCCTGAGAGCGGCAGAGATGGTGGGGACACATCAATCCACAGGCAGCTAACTGAGAAAATGTTTTATTTCACTTTTGAGTTTTTACATTTTCCTGATTACTCCGTGTAAGGTGAAACTAGAATGTTTAAAAGACATACACAAATCTAGCACATCAATAACTGGGAATTTTCTTTTTCTTTTTGCTATACTATTTTCACAACCACAGGTGTGCTTGCTAGGCAAATATAACCACCACAGAAGCAAACATTAGGCAGAATACTGGTAAGGAAAAAACAAAGCAAAGAGCTACCAGATATACAGACAGGCTCGGTTCCACACTCGCTACTGCGTTGTCAAGCGCCAAGTATTAACTGCACATTTTTTGTTCAGCTAGAAAGTTTTTTTTTTTTTAATTTTTTATTTTATTTTTTTTGGTTTTAAATCAGTGCATGAGTTCTTTTCTTATTTCAGCAGATGGACAAACAGATGGACTCTATAGCTACATGGAATGTCAAGGTAGAAGGGTGATACTGTGAGACTGACAGGCCTGGCTGCTCTTGGTTCTCTCTATTGTAGTGTCCATGCAACTTCCCTGTGTTATAGGGTCTTGTTTAGACATGTCTGAGAACTAAGCTGGATGAATACACTGGGAGGATCTGGTGACAGGTGACAAGCATTATTAGGGCTGGTTGCGGTAGGGAGAAACCATGGATACTTAAAATACTTTTTTTCCCTTTTTTTCGGATTCAGGTCATAGTATAAAGAGCAACTGTGCTGAGAACTGGAGGAAGACAGGGTGATGGTGCTGGGAGGCCTTCTTTCTCAACACCTTGAAGCAAGGCTTGCTCACCATGTGCTCAATGCCTCGCCCCTGACCATATAGTATTGACAAATGCTTCCAAAGAAAACCACCCAAGGAAGCAGAAAGCTGTAAATTGAAAGAGGAGAAAACCAAAGCCAACAGTCAGAAAAACAGGGTGGAAAAAAATGTTAAATTTCAAAGTTTCCACCCTCCAAACTTAGGAAGAGCCTCAGGACTAAGTGCTCCTCAGGCAAGAGGCCACCTCTACAGAACATTATTCTTAGAAATTTCCCACAAAACTGGTAGGGCCATTCATAGGATACACTGCTGTCTTTTTTCTCTTCTTACCTAAAGGGTAACAGCCCTGTTTTCACAAGTTGCTATTCAGGAACACACTGTGTAGTTAGTAAAGGGGTTTAGTCGCACATGTGGTATGAGCACGGGACCTTTTTTGTGTTGTCACAGCCCAATTATCAGGCAAACAATTTCACTTTCAGGTTTTGAGTTTCCTCAGAAGACGACACTGCAGTTATTTGTGGTCATGAACTTTTGAGTGGCAACAGCCCAAAATGATCAAGTGTCAATAAGCCCTCAACCACAGGCAGAATTACTCTGAGTTACCAAACTCAAGATGCCGATGGTAAGCATCTCACCCAGAGTCCCAGCATCACAAAGGAATCTCTAGAACTTTCTCTGTACAAATTTACAACAAGATTGTATCTTCAGGAACTATTTTGATATCAGATTAAACTTTCCCAAAAGTTACACATAATTCAGGTCTATTTTTTTCTACCAATAAGAGTTCTGCTAAGTTACAAAACCCCATAATCACAGTGTTCAGTTTGTAAAAATTAAAACACACAGTAATCCTTGTCAATGTTGATCAAAATCAAGACTTCAGAATGCCATGGCATTTAAGGGACCAGTCTGAGTTTCAGATACAAATACCAGCTGTTTATCCCAGGGACCATTTTTGCTAGGCTTAGGCTGTGAAAAATCGAAAGTCAACATTCGATTTTTTTTGTTTTTGTTTATCGCACAAAGGGATATAATGTGGAGGATACAAAGTGACACCAAACAGATCACAAAGCACGACAGACATTAGTTCTCGCCCTCTCCAGCATCTCCTTCATCCCCCTGGTTTTCCGACGTCCAAAGCTGCAAGAAAAAAAAGCAACAAAAAGCTATAATAAAACTAATTCCATTAAAATTTTTCTTTAAAAGGGTGGCCCAGTACTATTATTTAACTATTTAAATCCCCCCAACCCCCCTTTTTAAAAAACTCAACTACTTAAATTTTTTCCCCAATTGTATTTTACATGTATGGGTGTTGTGCCTGCATGTATGTCTGTGTGCCACTTGCATGTCTAGTGTCCAAGGAAGCCATAAGAGGGCACCACACCCCTTAGAAACAGATGTACAGATATGGTTGTGAACCACTATGTGAGTGCCAGGAACCTGGGTCTTCTGCAAGAACAGGCTGAGAACCACTGAGCCATGTTTCCAGGCCCCTCTCTCAACTATTCAGAATTTCTTATTACCACAGACAGTGACAACTGGAAAGGCATAAAGTTCAGCAGTAAGATATAGGTAACTTAACAATGTAAAAGGCTACTTAACAGAATATAAATCCCCCTTAAATCTCGGTGTCAGTGGATTAAGTAGGTAAACACTTACGGTGAGATTGTCCCTCAGCAGCTGCATGATCAGGGTGCTGTCCTTGTAAGACTCCTCATTCAGGGTATCCAATTCAGCAATTGCTTCATCAAATGCCTACAACAGAGAGTGATTAGCAAAGACCTGGGCGTTCTCTGTATTAGTGCTATCCTTCCTGCTGGTAAGAGGATGGCAAGGACCTGTTCCGCCCTCACCGTCTGCCAGCTGTTTCAAATGTATGCTATGGATAAAGCCCCAGCCAGCAATGATAACCCCTAACAAACAATGTTAACTGTTAACCTTAGCACAGTTAGTCTATAAACCCACTCAAGTTTTCAATTATCAAAATGGGCTCTTTGTTTAAACTAATAAAAACGTCTGCACACAAAGGTCAAAGGAGAGATTAGCAAAGTTAACCCCTCTAAGCTTGATTTATCTCAGGGTTCAAGTTGCAGAATTCACTTCCGGCACCCTTTCCAAATTAAAGTTTCAAATAGCAGGCTGGGGTGGTGGTGGTGGGACACACTTTTAGTACCACCACTCAGGAGGCAGTCAGGTGGATCTCTGTGAGCTCAAGGCCAGCCTGGTTGACAGAGTAAGTCCAGGATACCCAAGGCTACACAGAGAAGCCCTGTCTTGAAAAACAAAAAACCAAAAAACCTCACAAACAAACCCAAATAGCAGTGTGCAAAGGAAAGAAAGCTCAAGGAACACAGGAGGTAATACAGCACAAAATATGGGCGCCTGCAGGGCGGTGGCGGCAGTGGCCCATGTCTTGTATCTCAGCACTCGGGAGGCAGAAGTAGGCAGATCTCTGTGCATTAGAGTGAGTTTCAGGACAGCCAAGGTTACACAGAGAAACCATGTCTCTTTAAAAAAAAAAAAAAAAAAAAAGGCTCATTTCTTTCCTGGAGTCCTATCCTGGCACCAAGATGACACTGTCCAATGCCTAAAGCTTGATGAGAACTACCACACTTTTACCTGGAACGTCCTACCAATGACCCCAACAGTAATCAAACAAAGCAAAACAACAGCCAGCATATATTTAGGTGAAAGCACCAAGCAGCAGGTCTGAATATATTTCTTAAAACCCCACCCCCTAGAAAACGTTTAAAAGTCTAAGACAGCGAGGACTGCTCATAAATAGAAGGAAGTTGTTGGAACTAGCAAAAGGGCCTTTCCTCACCGTTTTGGCCAAGCTGCAGGCCTTTTCAGGAGAGTTTAGAATCTCATAGTAAAAGACTGAGAAATTCAGTGCCAGGCCAAGTCGAATTGGGTGTGTAGGCTGCATTTCTTTCTTGCTAATTTCAAATGCTTCTTGGTAAGCCTGCTGAGAGTTTGACACGGTGGCTGGAAGGAAGATGCAAATGTTAGCTTCTTGTACAGGTTGCATCACACGTTATTAAGTACTTTAGTAAAGGAGGATAAAGCAAATGAGTCATAGAAACAAAGGTCAATGTCTTCACCATTCAACTTAAACATTTGCTAAATGTTTATGCTAAGTACTATATTAAATGCTTTGGAAGAAAATAGACAATTATAATGAAGTCTGTTAAAGCAGCCAAGTACAGACATAGCCTTTCCTAAGAATGAATGTGGATAATATATTCCATTGAAAAAATAATGGAGTTTAAGATCAGCATAAACAAATCTGAATTCTTAACTCACTTGGTATGTGGCCTGCAGCAAATAAAAATGTCCATATATGAACTCTGTTTTTTTTCAATTGGAAAAATGGGATACTCCCACCTAAATTCAAAGTGCTAAGAGGATAATGCAAGCCCCATTAGTTGGCACACAGTAAGCAATGAATGAAACAGCTGCAATCATATCTCAGTAAGCCATGTGTTGAAGGAAATGCATCCCTATGATGGTCTCACACAGTGGTCTCCCTCATCTATGAATGCCTGAAACTATACAGTATTGAAGCCTATCACACATGCTCAGATAACTCACACAGGAAACTAACAGAACAATTTAAGCAATACACCGTAATGTAAGTTTGTATTTTAGAAACCAGCAAGTTACTTTAACACAAGGAATAGCATACTAGAATAGTCGATCAAATAACCAATATAGCCATTAGGTGAGTAAACAGGTGACTAGCACATACAGGGCTACTTGGCGCAAAATTTATACTCATTTATATTTGGAATTTTCCATTCAGATTTCAGACTATAGCTGCACTAGCTAAAACTGGGTAAAGCAAAAATCATGGCCAAGGTGAACCACTATATTTTACAGTTCTATCTGTAAAAAAAAAAAAAAAAAAAAAAAAGAACTATTAATTCCCAGATAAGCATCCACCAAACACATTGTATACCAAACTTTTAATACCCTTTTCACGTCTATCTATGAGATAAAGAGACTTGTTAACCCCATGTATAACAATGCTGTGGCCTCAGAAATTCTCATTATTGTGATCTTAGTGTCTATAGTAAAACAAAGTAAAAACAGATTTCGTTATGGAATATTAGCCCTCCCACTGACATTCATTTATTATGTATATAAATAACTTATTTATTTATTATGTATACAGTGCTCTGCCTGCACATACACCTGCAGGCCAGAAAAGGGCATCATACCACATTACAAATGGTTGTGAGCCACCATATGGTTGCTGGGAATTGAACTCAGGACCTCTAGAAGAGCAGTCAGTGCTCTTAACCTCTGAGCCATGTCTCCAGCCCCAACCCCCAACATACACATGTATGTATGTATGTATGTATGTATGTATATATATATATATATATTTTAAATGCTACTTACTTTGTTTGTTATCTCCAGATGCAACCTCAGAAAGATACCTAAAATAGTCTCCTTTCATTTTCAAGTAGAACACCTTGCTTTCTGGCTGTGTAGCATTGGGAATGAGATATTTGTCCAACAGCTCCTAAAAAGTGATTCACATTAAGAATTTTGAATTGCTTGTGAAATGTTAAAATTACATTAAGATTTAAGATATGCACTACCACGGATTTTTCTGAAGACTAAAAACAAAAAGCCCAAATGAACAAAACAAAAAGCCCCGCACAATCAACCAAACCAAACCAAACCAAAAGCCCCTAACAGCAACCAATTTTCATCCACGCTGCTGAACACCGTTCAGCCCTAACTGCGGATGCTGTACTCATACTCTTCAGCCACTCTTACAGGTTCCTTATAATGCAGCACGACAGTGGAATGTGATGTAAAAAAGATGGCACACAACTACACTGCTAATTCAAATCTAAATGGAAAAGACTATCAACGAAAGAATCTCACTTTAATATCAAAGTAAGTGAAGTAGGTGTGGGTGCGTGCACACAAACACATGGGGAAAGCCTTGAGGACCGACAAAACAGTGCTTCTCTGGGTAATGACATTAGAAGTGACTTTCCTCTGTAACTCCTCTGTTCGTCTCTTAAAACCCCCATTTAAACTTGAATTATTTCTCTAATTGTGAGTACACAGGGAATCTTTCCATTCTGGGAAGAGGGGGGAAAAAAGCAGCAATAGAACAAAACAGCCAAGAACTAAGTTTAAAATTAATCTGACCTGGGAAGAAACCCTTCTTCTGATGTTTACTGTCTGTTTTCACATGACCCTGCAGAGACCGCCTTAGGACCCCAGTCCTCAGATTCCTTGGCTGTACAATGGGGAAGGGGACCAGCACGGCCACCTTCTAAGGAAGTTATAAGGACAAGCGAGGTAATGAACATCTAGTGCTTAACACGTTGCTTGGTACGTAGTAAGCACTCAAGAGTATAGAACTATTATTAATAACAAATTCCTTTAAACATTTATGCTTACAACAAAAGTAGTTCTGAAGGAGTCCAAGCTTCGTATACAGAGCAATATTTTCGAAGAGTTGTTTTAGAATGTGGCATCCTGAAAAACTGGTTAAGAGGCAGTAAGTACCATGCTCTTCTTCACATTCTTTCAGATGCTCTTAAAAGCTGGTCTACATTTCAGGAATTATGGAACTCTCTTGCCTTTGGAATGCATGCCATATTCCATCTGAATACCAGATGTACCTAACATTCAGGAATTAGTGCACCATTAACATCCCCCAAACAACCAATCGGCAACATGTTTAGCCATGAAACTCTTATCTTACAACAAGAATCTAATAAACAGTGAGGCTCAAAGCAAAGCTCAACAACTATAAAGGATTTCATTAACCAATATCAGAGTATGCAAGAGGCAGCAGTTGTTTTTAAGTGTCGTGCAGACAGAGAAGGGTGTAACTCCTGTGGGTTAAGGGTGAGGGGCGCTGCCTGACAACTGACAAGCTTTACACTGGTTTTCAAAAGATGTCAAAGGAAGTGCTTTGGGCAGACAGACAATAGGATAGAGCAGCCCTCACAGCTACTTTTTACCTGATTTCCCCTAGAAATATTTCCCAGTGGGCTCTAGATAATGAGAGAATTATAATCATGAGGTATTCTGGGATAGGCACCCCTCAACCAACCCCATATGCAGCTAGAAGGATCTAGCACCTGACTGAAGCATACGTAAACACAGGAGAAGCCCAAGCCACCTTTGATTTGGCTTTGGACTGTATACTGTACTTGACATATGTGCCTAACCTTCATCAGATGTCTACACTTTGTGAGGGCACATCCAAGGAGAGGCTGCAAGACCTTTACATCTCTTTTCAGAGATGAATCACTACAACAGCCCACTAGTGACAGCATCTTTCTAAATATCCTCATCTGGCCTCAATTTCTAAAGAAAAAGGAGGAATGCTGATGGAATATTCCTGTTTGTTGCAGGTCTTTTTGAGAGAAGGAAAATACCCCACAAAAGATGAACTGATCAAGAAAGGGTGACAAAAATCACATCATATACTTTAGAACAAGTTAGATGGTTTTCAACTTTTGAGTATAGTGGAACACCTCTACTCGCTCCTAGGCTGTTAGAGAGTTTGCATCTGGATGTTCGTCATGCCTAGAAATGATGTTTACAGCAGAAGTGCCGTTCTCACCAGTACATCGTTGCAGATGTCCTGCAGCTCAGCCTCTATCTTCTCACGGTACTCTTTGCCCATCTGCTGCTTCTTCTCATTCCTCTCTGTTTTCTGTTCGATGCTGGAGATAACACGCCAGGAAGAACGGCGGGCACCTACCACATTCTTGTAGGCAACAGAGAGGAGATTTCTCTCTTCATTGGAGAGTTCATGTCCCTGTTCTGTTACGGCCTTCATGGCTGCAGCCATATCGTCATAGCGCTCAGCTTGCTCAGCAAGTTTGGCTTTCTGTACCAGCTCACTTTTGTCCATGGTCATTCTCTAGAAGAACAGCAAGAACACAGAGAAAGCAAATGTTAGGCTTCCGATAGTCTCAGAAGCATAGCTCCGAATGCTATCAAGGATGTGGACCATGTACTGAGTATCTCTACAGGGTCAGGACTGGGCTGAGGCCTTTAAATCATTTTGGTTGTTGTCACCAACAATCCTACATGGTGCACATATTTCCAATAACCCTTTCAACCTTCTTAGAAGATTAAAGGAAAGGAAATGACCACCACAGCAAGTAGAATACAGTAGAGTCAAGGCCTTTTACCCTGCCTGTCTCTTCTAAAGCTTGTTTACTCCACTAGCCTACCCTCCCCAATAAACAGAAAGTGCTGTAAAAATACTTGTTTTTAGCCAGGCTTGGTGGCGCACGCCTGTAATCCCAGCACTCGGGAGGCAGAGGCAGGCGGACCACTGTGAGTTCGAGGACAGCCTGGTCTACAAGTGAGTCCAGGACAGCCAAGGCTACACAGAGAAACCCTGCCTCGAAACACACACACACACACACACACACACACACAAAATCAATGTTTTTAAACATTCATTTATGTGTGCATGTATATGGGAGAGTGCATGCATGGACATGTGTGGGGAAGGGAGGACAGCTGTGGGAGCTGCTTCTCTCCTTGCACCATATGGGTTCCAGGAATTGAACTTGGGTTATCAAGTTTGGCGGCAATCTCCCTTCCTGCTAAGACATCTTGACAGCCCCCCAATGACTTATATTTTGAGTTTATGCTACATACATGTTCTGTAACATTTTACTTTTAAAAAGTGACCTTAGATTGGGGCCGGAGAGATGCCCCAGAGGTTAGGAGTACTGCCTGCTATTCCAAAGGACCTGCAGTTGGTTGCCAACAGCTGCACAGCAGTCATAACTGCCAGTCACTCTGGTTCTAGGGGATCTGATCACCTCTAACCCACTTCTGGCCTCTGAGGGCTCTAGGCATGCATGTGGTGTACAGATATACATGCAGACAATAGACACACACACAAAGCAAATCATTTCTTAAAAAGCAATCTTAGTTCAATACCCTATTAGTACAGAAGACCCTTCACACTGTCCATTTCACAGCACCAAACATCAGCTATGAGTCGGACAGCAAGTACTTTAGCTAGGTGAAATGTCAGAAGAAACGACAGTTTTCCAAGCCAGGACAGTGAAAGCCCTAGGTGAAGGTCCCCAGGCCCACTCCCAGTGCTGTACTGGACATGCAGTACAAGGACAAAAAGAAAAAAAGAAAAAGAAAAAGAAAAAGAAAAAAACAGAACAGAAACAAAGAGAAAAAGAAAAATGTCTGGGACTGAAGAGATGGCTCATCAGTTAAGAACACTGGCTGCTTTTCCCCAGGACTTGGATTCAATTCCCAGCACCCACAATAGTGGCTTACAACCATCTGTAACTCTATTTCCAAAGGATATAATGCCCTCTTTTGACCTCTGTGAGGAAGAGTCATACATGTGTGGCACACAGACATACGCGCAGGCATGGACACATACACATGCCTATATACATAAAAATAAACAAATCCAAAATAACTATTTCAAAATTCTTTGACATTGCTACAGAGTTTTTGGAGATTAAAAATCATGTTACTGGGGGCTAGAGAAATGGCTCAGTGGTTAAGAGCACTGTTTGCTCTTCCATAGGTCCAGAGTTCAATTCCCAGCAACCACATGGTGGCTCACAACCATCTACAATGTGATCTAATGCCCTCTTCTGGTGTGAGGGCTTACGTGCAAGGAGAACATTGTATATGTAATAAATAAATCTTAAAAAAAAAGAAAATGTATTTTTAAAAAAATCATGTTACCTTAGACTAAATTATGGCTTTAAAAAGAAAACTGGTATTTCTAAAACTTTCAATTATGTATATACAAAGAAACGAGAAAACATATTAACTAAAGGTCCTGATGCCCACTATTTATGCAACTCAAAACTTATATAACATGGAACTTGGAGCAGCTAGGCCAATTTCAACAGGAAATGGGTTACACAACATTTAGTAGTTTGGAGAAAGCCGCAGAAAAGGGGAAAATGAAGCAGTCCCTCTTTCTCCGCCTACAGTAACACTCACCTGCACTTCAGGTCAGCAATTGTAGCTGCCTCACATCTCTGTTATCAGACTCATCATCTGAATCCCCAACAGAAACACTTCCTGATTAGAACTTCACAGTCCCTTCCAATGAACCATGGAGACAGTGAAAAAGAGGAGCAGCAGACAGCAAGCCGCTCTTCTCACAATACAGGCTCCGTCAAAACAGCTGTCTTCATACAAGCCTGCTTTTCTGTCTTGACTCAGCAGGCCATGGCTCTTCTTCACATGACCCCTATATCGACCTTTCCATGAAGCCACAACTGTTACTAGCCTCATGTGGCTATTCACTAGAAAATGTGACTAGTGCCACCTTTTGAAAAATTTAAAAGATGTTCATTTTGCTTGTCTTTTGGTTGTGGTACCTCTCTTTTTAAATCTGGCTGGCTTGAACTCAGGGTCTCATATATGTAACATTTTAGCATTATGCAACAGCTCTAGACTTTGTCTTCTTTTTTAAAAAGTTTGGCGTATGCCTTTAATCCCAGCACAAAGGAGGCAGAGGCAGGTGGATTTCTGTGAGTTCGAGGCCAGCATGGTCTACAAAGCAAGTCTAGGACAGCCAAGGCTACACAGAGAAACCCTGTCTCGAAAAACCAAAAAAAAAAAAAAAAAAGATATTCTATATCTAATATGAAAATATTTCTGGAAAGACTTTGGTCTATAATCATTTGCATATGGCCCCCACGTTCCTTCCACGCCCACACATAAATTCTCTCCTTCCTCAAATATAATAATCCAAACTCTCATCCTCAAACACATGCTTCCTCATTCCTTAGATTTACTACTTTAGTCTACCGTCACCTTTACTCAATAATCTCTTGGACTCCCCTTTGGGTCAGTCCATCATTTGAATCTGAACCCTACTGGCTTGCTTTCAAAGTCTTTCAGGACACGGCCTTTGAGGTTTTTCTGACCCACTGAACAGGTGCCTTTTCTCAGGTACACACACATCCCCACATGCCCTACTCATACCTTGCTCAAACATGCAGGTCTCTTCATCTAGAATGCTCTCCTAGATATTTCACTTCTTGTCTATGCAAATCCTATTCACCTGTCTAGGGCTACACAACTCATGCTGAGCTGTGATACAGGACTCAACACACGAGAGCCTGGAGCACAGTCTACAGCTTCTTTACACTAGTCTATGGTAGGTGGAGAAAGCTCTACCACTTGGCTTCCCACACATTATTTTCCAAGGAAGGATGCACATGTAATGCCTGGAACTGCTCAGATAGACACCTGTTAAGCTTTAGAACACGCATGGCTGGGAGAACAAAGAACACTCGGAAAGGCAACAGCACCATGTGTCAAAGCAGTCTGCCACTACACAGAAAAGGGTGCTGTTAATCCCAAGTCTCTCAGTTTACGAATGCAGACAACAGCACCTCCCTTAGCAGAGTTGCTGTGAACATCAGGAACAGGGCATTAAAGAACAACAGATATAAAATCTTTCCTAAAAGTAGATGCCGCACAAACAAAGCCGAAGACCATTAGTTCTCCCAAGTGCCTATATATCACTGTTCTAACCCAAAGTGTGAGCTTTTTAAAACTTTTAAAAAAAATTATATACAATTTCAAAAATGTGAATTCAGTGGAGGAACACCTATTTTATTTTATATGTGCAAGGCCTTGGGTTTACTCGAATCCAAGGTATCAAAAACAATCATCAAAAAACCAGGAAGGAGAAGTGAGTCTGGAATGCTCTTTGCACAGAAGTAGTTACATGTTAACATGAGACTCGTTCTCTCCGTGAGCTCAAAATGTATGTTAACTGTGACCATTTTAGCACTTGCCAGCCAGATTTTTTTGGAGTTAGTATGCAGTTTATCAGAAGGGCATGCACTTCTGAAACTTTGAGGGTCCCATCAAGAACATTTTTGCTAAACAGCCTTTATTTGTTTTCTACCACCCGGGGAAGATGAACTCCTTAGAGGCCATAGTCTAGTCTGGCACTGAGCCAGAGGGAAGGGACTGACATGTTTGAGAACAAGAGTTCTCATGCACACCCACATGGTAATGATGGGTATCAATCTGTATGTTTTAAGACACTGGAAGCAGCAAGTCACAGAACTGAGAGGCATTTGCTAATAAATGCAACAAATACTTAGTGAAATACTGGAAACAACTCAAACACCCAACAGTGGAGAGTTGGTTAGTTAAAAAAAAAAAAAAAAGTCAAGACAGTAGAAACTGCAAGACCCTCAAAAGGAGGCTGCACAAAAAAGATACATTTCACATGTACATGGCTATGCATGAAGGGATACACAGTTCTTTCCTAAAATGTTCCTAAAGAGCATATAAACATAATTAGGGAAGTCAACACAAACTGGCTAAGGGTAGTAATCTCACTGTTACCTCTGGGTGGTAATATTTTCACAATCCTTATTTTTAAAATTGACTTTTCTTCTTTTGGAGACATGGTCTCACTATGTAGTCCAGGCTGGTCTGGAATTCATGTGTCTCAGCCTCCTAAATGTTCCAGTTACAGATGTGTGCCAGCATACCTGACTATCCACTACTTTTAAAGTCATTTTATCCCATGTCTGGGTCACAACACAGACCAGAGCAGACAAATCACAGGGCTGGGGCTGAGTCCTCATGCCCATTTCCTAATGCTGAGGCGTGTAAGCGTGGGTCTACTTTCTACATAGCTAGTATAAGAACACAGCCTGTAATAAGCACTAGAAGGATTGACTATTTTGTTTCGTAATAAAAAAAGCTTTTTAAAAAATAAGCCACTGGAGGTGGTGGTGGTAAAGCAGATGGCCTAGTCCACTTCCTGCTCTTCAGAGGACCCAAGCAGATTTGGTTACCCATGTCCAGAGGCTCACAATTGCTTTGAACTTCGACTACAGAGGATTAGACACTGTCTTTTAACTTCTGCAGGCAAGTCCCTCCCACTCTGTAATTTTCTGAGTAAGAAGCAGTACTGAGGAACCCACCAGAGACTTGGCACACTGAGTAAGTGCTTTACCACTGGGCTACTCGTGCAGCCCTGTGGATGTTCTGAGACAGGCTCTCTCACCATGTAACCCTAGGGTAGCCTGGAATTCTACATCCTCCTGCCCATCTCCCCAGTGCTGAGACCACAAGAATATGTCAAAAATTCAATCCTAAAAGTGACTACAAATGAAAAGCTATCTCAATCAAACAATGCTCTAAGAGTCCGTGTAAGCCAAGCTCACTTCTCTGGCAAATGCTTTGTGTAAGAGACATTTTCTAGTTAGAAGTCAGTCAAAGTTTGGAGAAGTCATTTCAGAGTGGCCAAACTAGCAGAAGATCACTACCACTCATCTATATGATGTTTAAAAGTGTTATTCCAAAGAAAGAAAAGTTGACAATAATAACTTTGGCTTTTAGAACCATTAACTATATTCTCAAGGAAAAGAACACTTACAGTTGTAAAAGAGAAAGCTTGAGTGTAATATCTTGTTAAAATGTAAAAATTAAGAGTCAGGCGTGGTGGCGCACGCCTTTAATCCCTTAGGAGGCAGAGGCAGGTGGGTCGCTATGAGTTCGAGGCCTGGTTTACAAAGCTCCAGGACAGCCAAGGCTACACAAGAGAAACCCTGTCTCAGAAAAAAAAAAAAAAAATTAAAATTAGGATGCCACTGTCTACTACATGTTATAGAAAACATGACACCCTTTTCAGGAAAGCCCTACATAGAACCAACAGGAAACTATATAACGCAATTAAGTGATTCCCCCACATTATAATAACCCTTTCTGCAGTGTTAAAAGTAGGCATTAACAGCAGTCAAATAAGATAACACACCAAATGCTTAGTGCTCAAAGGTTCATTGGCAAGTAATCCTGACTCTCACTGTACTTGACAAATGAAATGCTTACAATAGTGTTGAAACAACTGCAGAAATGACCAGTATGTTCAAGAATTCTTTGGATTATTCATTTGGAGGAGCTGAAAAGAACTACCAGCAATGTGCCTGCCTCCCCCCTCCCACTCAAGCTAAAACTATGATCGTAACACAAGAGGGCAGCACATATTTAAAGTTACCCTGAGTTCCTTGGGAAAGCAATCAACTATACGTAGACAGAAGAGGTTAAAAGGACATGTATTCAGGGGCTGGAATGAGGACTCAGAAGTTAAAAGCATATAATACTCCTACAAGGAACAGTGTCTGATATCCAGAACCCGTTTCTGGAGCTCACAGAAAACTGCCATGTTAGTCCAACTACAGGGGACCTGATACCTCTGGACAGGAACAGACACACACGCACACACATGTACGTATGTTTAAGAAAACTTTTTATGAAATGGGAGGAGAGAAATAAAGGAGCTACAGTGGTAGAAAAACAAGTCTAGGCTGAGAAGTGTGAATGGTGGGGGCTGACCACATTCACTAATGTACCATCCCAGCTAGTACATCCCAGCACCAAAAGCAGATTCCAGCTGAAGGAAAGAAAGTGTGCCAGGCTACCTACCTTCAATGTGAAGTCAGTGGGACCAGTTGGTTGGTGGGTGTTATCCTGAACAAGTGAAGCACTCCTGGCTCTCAAAGAAAACTACTCACTGAGAAACACTTACTCTAAAAATGTCTGTGTGCCATTCCACACACAAAATGTAGTCTTGTAAAATTTTAATTTCATTCAAACATGTGCAGGTTCTTTGCTGGAAACAGAAATGGTGTCTCTGAAATACAATAGCTCTATGTCCAGCAAACACTAAATTGAGAAGAGAAAGCAAAAACCCTTTCCTTCCTGCACAGCCGCTGTAGAATTCTGCTGTTTGTTTTGAGATGGTAGCATGTAGCCCAGGCTGGCCTTAAACTGCCCATGAAGCTAAGGATAGCTTTGAATTGAACTCCTAATCCTCCTGTTTCCTACTGCTGCGACTTCAGGCGTGCACAGCCCCCCATCTTTCACATCAGTTTTCAAGTATCATTACTAATTATGCCAGATGAACCAACATGTAACTTAAAAACACCAGTATTATATGGTATGTCCCAGGTGTGAATAAATAGCACACACCATAATAAGTTGATCTGCTGGTTATAAGTGATCAATCCAAGGACATGGTAACTCTGATTCATAAAGGCAGCCCAACTGACTGGACCTATGAACAGATTACAATAAAGCCACTCAACCCAACTTATCTCTATAGCGACCTGCATGTCCATCCTCAGCGCTGTGGTTGTTACAAAACCTGGGAAACGGCCAGCCTAGGTGTCCATCAACCGAGCATTTATAGAGGAAATGATTTTTACTCTGTTGTAAAGTAAATAAAATTACAAAATTCACATGAAAGTGGAAAATGGTATACTAAGTGAGGTAATCCAGGCGCAGACATTAGCTTTGGATTTTGGATTTTGTGTGTTTAAGTATCTGTAGAGGTCAGAAAGCTTAGAAAGGACCCATGAGAGTGGGAGGGGAAGAGACCTTAAAGGAGGAAATGAAAATAAAGGGCGACTGAGGGAACTGTAAACTGAATAAGGCTTTTCTTCTTCTAAACTGCTTTTGTCATGTATAATTTATCACAGCAACAGAAACTAGAAGAGGAGTAACCAACCACTTTGGGATTAGAGCTGAGGCCCACACTGAAGGAAGGAGTTTATGTCAGGGGACTGCAAACCTGGTCAAAAGCCCACTGCTAAGGAGGCTCTAGGCCCGGGTGGGGGGGGGGGGCCCACTATTGCTGCTGTTTTATTAAGCACACATGTCATCAAACCTCCTTCTAAATCTCTATGCGCATACCAATAGACTAGTATTCATCTCAACCTTGGTCAGAGATGCTTCTTTTGCAGTGGGCAGTGGTTAATGCAGGCTCACAGCTGGCCAAAGTGCTGAAAATAAGTGATATTGCCTGACTGGGCCATTCCTCCACTCCCAAAGCCCAGGGAGCACTAAAGATGGACCTAAGGAATTTAAGAGCCAGAACACTGTCTTCTAGACATGATGTGGCTTTTGGGGTTGCACTCATGACTCAGCCGTGGTTACCTACACAATACGGAACAGACTAACATTTTAGCATGGATGGGGAAAGGCAAGTGAGGCCCCACCTCTAGCTGAGGAGTTACTGGCAGTGAGTAGCTGTTGGCTAGGGGCATTCATTTTGCTTCCGGGATGCAGCCACTGGTTAAGTCACCTATGATCCAGTACATACACACATCCATGGGGAGGGGATTGCCTTAGAAGGAGAATAGTATGATACCAGAAGAACTTTGCACTTCTTCAAGCAGCTGACTTGCACATAATGAGAACTCAGGAACCCCCCACGCCCGCCCCCAGCAGGATTTCTCTGTGTAGCCCTGACTTTCTTGGAACTCACACTGTAGACCAGAGAACTACCTGACTCTGCCTCCCGAGTGCTGGGATTAAAGGCACGTGCTACCACTGCCTAGCTAGAGAACTCAGAAACTCTGTAGCTTCTGGTAGTCATTTATAAATTTTAACTGTTTAAAAATACATACTCCACCTCCATTTAACTAGATTTGAAAGCACATGGATGCAAACATGGTGATAACTCAAAGTAAATTACTGTTCCAAGTACTGAAGGCCTATTTTATGCTCCAATACCTATGCTTCTAAAGTTATCTGTGGGAATCAGTGACAATAAACAGTGTTGCTTGTTGCCAAAATAATTTTAAAGTGATAAATCATCTATGATCATACTACCCTATTACACTCAATCATTTAAAAGGAGTACATCTAATTAATAATGCCATACGGTTACTGTAAGCACTTCAGTCAACAGCACTTACAACATATTTCACTAAGTTAATAATGGTCAGTGAGTAAGGAACACATAATATGCACCTCATCTTTAAAAAATCTACCTTGTTCTCTTTATGGAGTTGAAGAATAGCACATGTTAATTACATATGCTTATCTCTAGAGTTTCACTCTTAACATTTACTGTAAACACTTTTTTGGTACTAACAGTGGGGGTAAGCTTAAGTTAGGAATCCATACTATGTCATGCCCACCAAACTGAATTTCAAGCCACTTGATCACCGATGCATTTTAAAAAACCGAACAAGTTGTTATTTCCTATGTAGACAGATACAAGTAGGCCATATTAGACCTATAATATACAAATTGTATACACAGTCTCTTAGACTGCATGTTTTGGTTAGTGTTGATTCACTCTATAACTTAAGTTGGCTAGAAACTCAATATGCAGCTTAGCCTGGCCTCAAACTCTTGGCAATTCTCTCCTGTCTCAGCCTCTTAAATGCTGGGGTTATAAGGTGTGAGCCATCACATTCAGCTGGACATTTCAAACACTATCTTGGCTCAAAGAAGGACACAGCACTAGGCTTTTTGATTACTATATTTTCAGCTACCAATCATACTTAGAGATTCAAACTGGAATCCAACAAATCCCTAAAATATTTTCAAACCATATCCTCATACAAAAGTATCATGTACTCAGAACAGCTAAAAGACAAAGTAACAACACTATCATTTATGACCTGCTGAAATGGTCAAAGCACTTAGAAATTTTTATCAATTCATATAATATGAGATACCTATGAAATAGGTGGCAGCATCTCCTTTTACATATGTAAAGAATAATTTACTTAGGGCCACACAGCAAGCAATCTACAGCAAAGCTGGGATCTATCTCAATACTGTGTGTGTGTAGACCACAAATCAACTTTTGAGTGTCATTCTTCAGGTGCTGTCCTGAGGGGTGGGGGGGAGGAGGGGCAGCTCTAGGGGAGTGCTTTGTTTCTTTGTTTTTATTTTATTTTATTTGAGACCACCCACAGCTATCCAGGCATTCTATAGGATTGTATGTGCATACCACATCTGGTTTTTTTTTTTTCATGTGGGTGCTGGGGATAAAACACAGGTCCTTGGGGCTGGGCGTGGTGGCGCATGCCTTTAATCCCAGCTGTGAGTTCGAGGTCATTCTGGTCTACAAAGTGAGTCCAGGACAGCCAAGGCTACACAGAGAAAAAACAAAACAAAACATAACACAGGTCCTTATGCTTGCATAGTAAGTGTTTTACCACCAAAGCTATTTCCCAAGCCCACAATATTAATTTAAAAAGTTGGCATTTATTTATTTTGGTATACATGGAAGTCAGAAGACAACCGAGGGAGTTGGTTCTCTCCGTCTCTCTCCGTCACCATGCAGAGAACAGAAACTGAACATAGGATATCATGTTTAGTGACAAACACCTTTACCAGCTAAGCCATTTCACCAGCTCTTCAACATTAATTCTAAAGTTAATATTCTTTTCTCAATTTAGCAATTGTTTTCAGATCACCCATTATTCCCAATACTTAAAGTACTACTGTTAATTGTTTTGAAGAACCATGTAAGGTTATTACAGTAGTTATAGTACACTCAAAAAAGCTCATCAAACAAGCTTTAGTGTAAGACTTTCCCCATGAGGACAAACAATAACAGACCAGGCTCATATCTACTTTAATTTGGCTTTTCATCTGTCAAGGCCACTCAGAAATAGCTCTTCTAGTTGAGTCTTTTAAGGAAAACAATGAAATAAACCAGAACAGGAAAACTTACATAATCAAATGGCCAGAACTTGAAGGAAAAAGTTTACCTACAATTTGCCAGAACAGCTCGCTTTTGTGAGACCATCACACACTTTCATCTCATTACAGTATTAGAAACATGTAACTCTCAAAAACAGCCTCTAAATTGCCTTTAGCAGATACATCAGAGAACAGAAGAGCACTTTAAATCCATCTCTTCCTTTAACATTCTCCTTAGGAGAATCCCCTTCCAGTCCAGCTCCAACTGTTTCTCATTATAAAATGCAGACCTAAGAAGATTCTATTCATGCAGTGAAGACAGATCTAAAGTTAAAAAGTTATTATGTAACTATATTCTCCTGGCCCCTAACTAGTGTGAATGTTCATCTCCTTAGGTAAATGTATAAACCAAGGCTTTTTTTTTTTTTTTTTGAGTCAGAGTCTCACTATGTAGCTCTGGATCTTCTGGAACTCACTATGTAGACTGCTGGGCTGCCTCTGCCTCCCAAATGCTGGGATTAAAGGTGTGCAGTCATGCCCAGCCAACCAAGGATCTTCTAAACATCAGCTTACAATGGAGTTATGGTTCCTAGGGTCCCTCATTTACACAACTGCTTTCGCTTGGTGCCACTGACAGCAGGGAGCACAGTTTTGCAGGCTGTAGTAACTTAGACGGTTCTCTCTACTTATGGAAGGAAGAGACCTCCCTCTTTTCCTTCTCCCATACAAAACTAAAACCCTAAATCCTACAAGGTATTATGGTAAGCAACAATAGTTGATGGTTACACTAAAATCTAGAAAACAAGAACCTAGGATGGTTTTCTGCAGAGTACCTGATATTTCCCCCCCCAGTATACTTTTCAGCAGTTCTCATCTGATATATCCCAGCAATATCACCCTACAAATGAACAGCAATGCACCCAGCTGAAATTCCAGTTTACACATTACACATTACTAAGGTGCATGTAGGAAAAAGTAACATGGTCGTGGAATACAAGTTGTTCTACCTCAAGTCAAATTTGTCACTCTTCAGTCAAACGACCTGGGTGTGGCTCCTGATTTTACCATTTAATTTTGTGTTACATATATGTGTATCTTTGGGAAAATTCTAATTTCTGCACCTCAGTTTCCTCATCTGTACAATGAGGCTAACAGTGCTTACCTTTCATTGACTGAAGACTGAATTGATGCTTCAAGCACTTACAAGGAAGCTTGACACACGCAAAGCCCTACAAGCCGTGACTAGTGTGATCATGAACGATTTCGTGGATGATAACTCAATAGCTGATGATTAAGTCACAGTGGGTAGATTCTGTATGTTTCTATGCTATAGCATATACACCATTGATAATCTAAATGTGGGCTCATGTACACGCATAGCCAAAAACAAGATAAAGGCCATCCATGGATACTAAGGTACAGATAGGTGGGAGTTGCAAGTTCAATTGTGCTATGCACTGTACTCTGACTATACATAGCACTGGACATACATAGCATAGTATGTATTTCTCAGTGGGCTAAAAGAAATGACTTGACACCACAAAGAAATCACATTTGAGGAGACAGGCTATTTAAGTATACAATGTATACTTATATTTAAACATCATGGGGGTATGGTATAAATGTCAACTTTCATTTTTTAGTAACTTTATTTGTATGAAGAAAATCTACATCCCAGATATTTAATTCGGTCTGCCACCACACATCAAAAGTTGTATTACTAGCCCAGCATGGAGGTGGCACTCCTGTAATTTCAGCACCAAGAGGCAGAGGGGAGAAGACCGAGGCAATGAGTCTGAGACTAGGCTGAGCTACACAGCAGAAAGAGGGGGAGAAGGAACTCGGTGATCATGTATACAGTCCAGATGAGAAAAATTGGATTTGCTTTATGAAAAGTTATATAATGTGTCACTATTCATAGCAAGTGGAAAAAATAAGATTGTATCTTATCAGAAAAACAAAGAAACAAGTCAAGCAGTAAAACACAACAAAACCAGAGGCTTGTACTTAATTCAGTTTACAAAAGGTTTCAGACAACTATGGAGACAGGGAAGATAAGAACCAGAGATGAATAGCCTCCGAAGATCACAGCTGGAAAACAATATAGGGAGGAACTGAATCAAATTTACCTAACTTCAGCGCTGTTCTGAGACCCACAGCCAAATGGGAAAAGAAAGCACTTTTTACAGCAGCCCAAATCTCTGGGGACTCTGCCTAGGGAACCAGCATCCAGGGAATGTGCTCGGCCTGGTTTCCTGCAGGCGGCCTCCCTGATCCATACAGCTCCAAGTCTAAAATGGCTTCAACGTAACACAAGCACTGCATGATGGGAAAAGGAAGATAACAGAGTAGGAGCCATACTCCAGGGGCTGACAGTCCATAAATACTTGCCACAAATGAAAGGGGATATTCAATCTGAAAGTAGGTGTGTGGTTTAGGCCAAATCACCTCATTTCTTATAGACTTCATCTGTAAGATGGGTGAACGGTTTCTTAAACTGTTTGAAGGCAGAGGCTAAGAAAATAATTTAGCAGTTGGTACCGGATTTTCAGCCTTCCATTCCTAAGGTCATGACTAAAATTCTTACTTGGGTGGGGTATAAAACAAAAAACAAAGCAACAACAAAAAAAAAAACCCAATATTCTCCAGCTAAGGATATAGATCTTAAGGGAGAAAAAGACGTGGGCAACCTCCCAAAAATGAGGTGTGCTGGAGGCAGTCAAGAAATCCATCAAGAACCAAGTAATATGTGTATAAATTCTCAGCAGCTAAATGTAAAATGCTGAGTAACCACGTGTTCAGTCCTATACGCTGTATGTATGTGTGGTTTCACAGGAACACCTGAGATACAGTGAGAAATGTAAATTTCATATTCTCTTAAGGGCTGCACCTTTCTGCACCAGCTCCCGTGATTTTACACAGGATTCATAACATCTTGCCGGATTCCACCTCCCACATCAGGCAAGTAAAATCAAGAATCGAATGCTATCTGGTCTCACCAGAGAGACTGTACAAAAAGGCAAGGGCAAGAGACACGCATTTTAACTGAGGTGGCAAATCCTCACAAACGCTGCCACCTTTGGAATCCTCAATGCACGCGAGTTCTCCATTTGCAATGAACCCAGATGCGCTCATCTTGCAAAGAAAAGGGTCCTCGCCTACTCCCTCCCCACCAACAGTGAGGTTACCAGACAAAATTCAAACGGTTAAAAAAATCCACAAAAAAGTGTACGGATGAATTTGGAGCGCAGACATACGAGATTCTGGCAGTAAATGACAAATATCATGAGAAAAAGACTCAATTCTCAGCCTGATCTTCCCCCCACCCCATTGGGAATCCGGTTTGAGCCAGGAAACGGTTCAGACAAACCCATTTCTTAATTCAAACCTCAACCCTGCTGTCAGGGAATCTCGGGTGCAGCCGAGTTTTCCACACCAGCGATGATGAAACAGCTTTACTGCAAAGTGGGAGAGGGATTCGCCCCAGCTGTCGCCAAGGTTAAACCCTTACTCATCCAGGGGAGTGCGGCAGGGGCGTCGCGGCTCAGGGAACTCGCCTGCTTTCGACTACATTTCAATTTTTTGTAAGCCACAAAGAATGAACGAGGGTGACAGGCTCCCAGGGATGGCTCCGGGCCCAAAGGGAGCAGGCAGAGGCGGTGCCCAAGGGAGTCCGCGACCCAGGCGTCCCTAGCCTCGCAGGCCCGGCCGCACCCCGTACGGCACGCCGAGGGAGAAGCCCGGGCTTCCCGCGGAGGCGCAGGCCCGGCCGGAAGCGGGGAGGGGCGGCGGCGAGACGAGCCGCAGCCGCCGCCCGAGAAGGGGCTTCGCGCTGGGGCCCCTGGGAGCCGCTCCGCACTCACCGCGGAGGGCTGTAGGGAGCAAAGGCGCTTCCAGGAAGCTCGGAGGGAGGCGACTGTGTCCTTCCCAGGGTCACTCCTCAGGCGGTGGTGGCGGCAGCGGCGACCGTAGCTGCAGCGGTGGCGGCGGCGGCGGCGGCGGCGGCTACCCGGCTCCGGAATCGGCGGCGGCGGCGGCGGTGGCGGCAGCTGCACTTCCGCTCTGGACACCACTTCCGCTCTAGCCCAAGTCCCGCCTCACCCTGAGTCGACTCTTCATTGGGTGAGTGAGGCACGGGGTTGCCCGGTCCTCCCTAAAAGGGCGGTGATAGCCAGGAGGAGGGGAAGTCATGGAGGGCCGAGAGGGAGCGGTCGTGGGAGGGCGCAGGGCCTGGGTGGGAGCGAGGTGGGGGCGGACGCAGAGAAAGGAAGTGGGGTGAGGAAGCAGGAAGAGGAGGAAGAAGGGAGGGTGGAGCTGAGGTGACCGCCCCAGGGCTGGTTGGGATGTGTGAGAACAGGGCGGGCTCCAGGAGGCATGGTTCCGGAGCCTGGAGTGATCTTGGTCCAAGCTGGGGTCATACGTTCCCACTCAACCCTGAAAATAATCCTTACGGGGTCTATTAGCTGTGTGGTAGGGGAATGCTGCAACTAAAGGGGAACAGAAATGGCCCAGCCCTGCATTTTCAGTTAATTCACCTTGCAGTCCTAAACAGTACATACTGTTCCTTTTCTAGACCAAGGAAGCTACATGAAGTGTCAGGAACAGAACATTCCCAACTTCTTAAAAACACACACACTTAAACACACACACTTAAACACACACACACACACACACACACACACACACACACACACACACACACAGAAACCAATCTGTGTACATCAGTGCGCATAGCCCAATCTGATGGAGGTATTTTCTCAGTTGAGGCTACCTTGTCTCAGATGATTCCAGCTTGTATAAAGTTGACATAAAACTATCCAGCACAGTTGCTGACATTTTTTTCCTTTGAGTGTGTGTGTGTGTGTGCGCGCGCGCGCGTGCATGTTTGCACATACGTGGGCAAGCCTGAGTTTGATATCAGGAATCATCCTCTATCCTTTTCCACCGTTTTCATTGAGGCAAGGTTTGTTTGTTTGTTTGTTTGTTTGTTTTTAATCAGAACTCACTAATACGGGTATTCTCGCAGTCCAGTTGTTTCTAGGAATCCCCTGTCTCTGCACTCCAAGGTGGAATTAGAGGTGAGAGGTCATGTCCTACTTGGTATTTACCTGTTTTGGGGGGAGAGGTGCAGAATCCAGTCTTTACACTTGTGGGGCAAGTGCTTTAGTCACTTGGCCACCTCTCTAGCGCCACTGTTAGTTACCCTTTTTGTCTCATGTAGCCCAAGTGGGCTCCATCTTAGAGGTGACCTTGAGCTTCTGGTCCTCCTGTCTCCAGATCCTGAGTGTTAGGGTTACAGGTGTGTGCCACGATATGGGTTTATAGGGAGGGCTCTGGAGATCAAACCCAATACGTCATGCATGCTAGGCAAGGGCTCTACCAACTGGGGTATAGCCCCAGTCCAGTTGCCAATGTAAAAAAAAAAAAAAAAATCAGGTTTCTATGGATAAAAAAACTACATCTCTGCCTTGTCTGTCAATGCTGTCCACCCTTCTGTATGGAAGCTGAGACCACAGAGTGGCTGTTTGCTTTAGACTGGGTACATATGCACAAACTTCTCAGGGTACAAGGGTCCTCTCCATGCCTGTGGGCTTTTTTCATCTATGTCATCTGTTGTGCAGACATGTGTTCTTTAGACTCAGACTGCATCCCATGTCCTGAACCACATACAACAACTTTTTACTTGAATGAGATTAAGAGTGTGTTGTGTAATGTAATAAACATGGGCTTTAATCAAAACCACCGAACTAGAACACTGAAGGGCTTTTATATTTATATATAAAATATATATATATTTTTTTTTTAATTTTTTTTTTTTTGGTTGTGAGCCTAGCCTTTAACGGCTGAGCCATCTCTCCAGCCCTGGAGGGCTTTCTTAATACCACCAGTACCCCCATGGGATTTGTCTTCGGTAGACCAAAGACCAGTCACTAATCCAGAGTCTGTTGAAATTGCAGTAGCTTTCATGTGACAGGACTGTCTTGTGCCCCCATCTAGAAAGTGGCCTAATGGGTTAGAGGCTTACAGTGATTGCCCCACAGGTTACATCATCAGTCCAGGGAGTAAACAGAGTGCTCTTTGTCAGGCCTCCCCTGGTGCCTGCTGGTGGGTTGCGAGGATTAAGTCCTTTCACCATCTCTGCACTCTAGGCCGGGGGCCAGCAAGCACAACTGTCTACAGACAGATTCAGAGGTGAAATACCGTATGTATTCCAGTTTGCTTCTCTGTTTGTTGCTGAGATTTAAAAACAAAGCAAAACAAAAAACCAAAAACCCAAACCCAAACCTGGGGGAGAAGGGGTTGATTGGGCTTACACTTCCACAGTATAGATCATCGTTGACAGAAGCCAAGGCAGGAACATGGAGGGAGGAACATACTAGGCAAGTATTCTACCACTGGGCTACAGCCCCAGTTCTTGCTTTGTCTTTTCAGGGTTTTTTCTTCTTGCTTTAAGTATGCCTTATAATTTTTCAGTAGTCAGACATGATATAGTGTGTAACAGGAACTGAAGAAAACAGGCCTGTGGTGATTTTATATCTATTCTGGAGTTAGGCTGTGTTTATCGTGTCAAAGGCTTCAATTTCCTCTCTAATTTGGCTCCCTTGTCTAAGTTTCCCTAAAAACTACTTTGAATAAAAGCTCGTAGCTTTCTCACTTGTAATTCCCTGTCTTTATGCTGATGACATGTTGATGCTACAGTAAGGTCTGGGAATGGGAAGGTTCCGATAATCTTATCATTGAGTCCCTTTTGTGTGGTGCGAGGCTATGTATTTTAGGAGGCCAGAGTCCCTAGATTGTAACCGTCAAGATGTGTTTTAGTGTTTTTCCCTTTTCTTTTGTGAGACACGAAACTAATGGAGGCTGAAGATGCCTGATTGCTTTCTGCTGGGTAGGTAAGGCTCTGCTAAAAGTAGTTTCCTTTGAAGAGCGGCCTACGCCACAGAGAACATGGTGATCTGAAAAGGAAGAAAGAAATTCCTCTCTCTTCTTATCTAGGTCTTGACAGTGAAGTGGGCTGGGGGCTCCGTGTAGAGTTCTCCAGGAGTGAGAAGTCCACCCCCAGCCGCTAGTGCTTCCCGACTGCTGTTTAAAAATTCCTGTGCCTGAGGCTGCCCAGAAAGTTTCTGTGGACTTTCTATGCTCTCTCATTTTCAGCCCAGCAATTTCCCTCCACAACTTGCCTTCTTTAAGGACTCTAAGAAAAGCTGCCACTTGTCCGTTTGCCCATGCTTTTCTTACGAAGATGGAGCCGTGCCTTTTGAGTTTGCTGCACAATATGAGCAGAAATAGGAAGTCATCCTAGTGAGGTTTTCATTAGTCTAGAGAAAAATCGGGGAAAAAACCAAAAGCACCACACTTTATCTAGAGCTAAATGTTAGATCTTGTAAAAGTTAGTAGATGCCGAAGTCATCACTGGTGTGGAGGAGCTTCCTTGAGAGCAGAAATGGTCTCCATACCTGGGCCTATGCTGGGTGCAGAGGATGCTGCGCCTGCCTCCGAGTGAATGAAACCAAGGGCAGAAGCTCCTGTCCCACTGTGAGACAAATAGCTCTAACAATCAGACCTAGATATTCCAAGGCCATCCCCAACTTCCAAGGAATATCATCTGATGACATCACAAGAGTTTGGGAGAAGGCGGGAACTGAAGCTACCCAAGGGGTAGCCAAAGACCCACAGCCAATTTACCTGTTGCCTTCCATTTGACAGGTGGTATCCACCAACAGACTCCAAGCCTCGCGTGGTAGTTTGGCTGGTAGGTCAAAACCAATGTCTTTACCTATGTACTAAAGCCAGGAAACGACTTGGATTTATAACGATATTATTACGTTACTATCTCTCACAGATTCTAAGGTATGTGCAGCTTCCTGTTTTTACAATTTTATTTATAAAGCTAGCATTGTTTTTTATTTTATTATTAGTTTTTGCCCTTTTTGAGACAGGGTTTCTCTGTGTAACAGCTCTGACTTTCCTGGAACTCACTTTGTAGACCAGGCTGGCCTCAAACTCAGAGATCCACCTGCCTCTGCCTCCCGAGTGCTAGGATTAAAGGTGTGCGCCACCATTCTGGGCTTGTTTTATTTTTTTTTAAAGATTTATTCACTTTTACTTTATGTATAAGAAGGTTTGCTTGCACATATGTCTGTGCATCACACGTGTGCCTGGTACCCTAGGAGGCCAGAGAGTTATAGACAGCTGTAAGAAATCATGTGGGTTTTGGGAATTAAACCCAGGCCCTCAAAGAACAGCCAGAGTGCTCTTAACTGTTCAGCCATCTCTCCAGCCTCCTACATAAATATACATACATATATAAATATGCATTTATATTTCATAGTGCCTAACACAAACTAGAGTCTTTGGGAAGAGGGAACCTCAATTGAGAAAACGGCCCCACCAGATTGGCCTGTGGGCAGGCCTTTAGGACAGTTTCTTGATTGATAACTGATGGGGGAGGGCCCAGTTCACTGTGGGCGATGCTATCCTGGGCTGGTGGTCCTGGGTTCTATAAGGAAGCAGACAGAGCAAGCCATGAGGAGCAAGCCAGTAAACAGCACCCATCCATGGCCTGTACATCAGTTTCTTTCTCCAGGTTGAATTCCTGCTCTCACTTCCCTTGGTGGTGGACTGTTTCCTGGAACTATAAGATGAAATAAACCCTTTCCTTTGCAACTTTCTTTTGGTTGTGGTATTTTTATTACAACAACAGAAACCCTAGCTAGGACAAAGCCTCATTGTGCAGTTCAGGCTGGCTTGCAACCCATCATGTAGAAATGTAATAAATTTTATTTATTTATTTATTTATTTATTTATTTATTTTTACCAAAGTAGCACATACTTTGAAAGCTGGTGTGACTGGAGGCAATCTTCTACGGTCTTCCCTTGATAACTTCTCCTTGTTATGAAGCAATGATGTGCAGCTCATGTAGCTGTTCCTTGTGCCATTTTGCCTCCATATTTCCAGATGCCACGAACATTTCTAAAGCTTCAGCTTTGGTTAATTGTAATTGGCTTTTGGTATTCCCCAGTCTCTAAAGCACTCATATGCACCAGCAGCTACACCTCTTCTTCCTGTTGTATCTGTATTATAGAACTAGGGATCCCTACCCCCATCCCAGGTTAACACTTTGCTTTGTATAGTTTTTTTTTAAGGTTTATTTTTATTCTATGTGTATGGATATTTTTGTCTACATATATGTTTAGGCATATGCATGAAGTTGCCAAGAAGGTCAGAAGAGGGATCCCTTGAAACTGGAGTTATAGTTGATAGGAGCCATGAAAGTGCTGGGAATTAAACCTGGATCCTTAATATGGGCAGACATTGCTCTTAACCACCAAGCCATCTCTCTAACCTCTTGAAAATTTGCTTTAAATTTATTTTTTATTAAAAAATTTTTAATTACATTTATTTATGTGAGGTGTGTGTTGGGGTCAGGGCATCAGAGGGCAACTTTTAGGAATTGTCTTTCTTTCTGCCCTGTCATCAGGCTGGGCAGAGGGCACTTCTAACCTGCTGAGCCATCTCATTAGTCTAACTTATCAATGCTAACCCTGTGGTTAGTAGGCCACAAACAAATAAACAGGAACGACAAAACCCCTAATTGACCAACCACCACTACCACCCACAAAAACTTAAAAAAAAATCATTATTAAATATGTTTCCAAGGCAAGGTCTCTAGTTCAGGCTGGCTTGGAGTTCATTATGTAGCCAAGAATGATCTTACTTCTGATCCTCCTGCCTCCACCTCCTGAATGCTGGGATTACAAGTACCACCATGTCTAATTTATGCTGTGCTGGGAATCCAACCTGAAGTCTGTGTTACTAACTGAGCTACATCCCCAGCCAGAAAAAATTTTTTTCTACTGAACTATTATTGCATCTGCTGTGTGTGTGTGTGTGTGTGTGTGTGTGTGTGTGTGTGTGTGTGTGTTAGTGTTCTGTATCATCCCTGGTACCCCTATATTGCTTCTCTGAGTACCTACCTTCTGCTTTTTATTCCAAAACTATACATTTTGTCCCTACCCTGATACACCGTGCCTTGAACTGTGAGTCAGAATAAGCCCTTTCTCCCTTAAGTTGTTCTTTTTATTTTTTAATCATAGACACAAAAAATGGAAACTAAGGCACTTCTGGCTGGGCGTGGTGGTGCACGCCTTTAATCCCGGTACTCGGGCAGGCAGAGGCAGGTGGGTCACTCACTGTGAGTTCAAGGCCAGCCCGGTCTACAAAGCCAGTCCAGTACAGCCAAGGCTAGACAGAGAAACCCTGTCTGGGAGGCTTGGGCTGGGGGGGGCAAGGGGAGGGAAAGACACTTCTTATTGCTGCTCCAACAATTACTTACAAGTGTTGTTCCTCCTGTGGAACAACACTATTTCTCCGACTCCCTCTGCCCATGCCCCCATCTTCTTTTGACAGTGTTGGGAATTGTCTACATCATCTTGTGCAAGTGCTGTATCACGGATACCTGTAGTCCCCAAACCCATTTGTTTCTTATCTCATGGTTCAGTAGGGAAGAGTGAATCCAGTGTGAGCCCATTGAATCCCCTCCCCTGCTCTGAGTCTTATATAGTAAATGGGTGTCAGCTGAGGGACAACCCTTACAGATTTAGAACTTAGATTTGAATCTGTTTCCAGGCTCAGGAGATGTGGCTTGAATTCCAATTCTAATTCCTGTAGCTACTTCCTTCCAGACTCTTTGCTCCTGGAGGTTGTCTGCATCCCTGGGTACCCGCTCCTCCCCACACCACACTGCACCGCACCACACCACACTAAACCACACCACACCACACCGCACTACACCACACCACACCACATCACACCCATTGTTGAATGGTGGGCCAGGGATCTTTGTACTTTTCACTTTACATCATCTTTCTGCCTCCCTGTTCTGCCACCTCTCTAGTTCCAGCAGAGAAAATCCTCAGCTTTTAAGGCTGCTCTTCTGACCATGTTTCACTCATTCGGTTAGTCTAGGATGGTCTTCCTTACTTTAAGGCCTGTGTCTCAGTAACATGTGCAAAGGTCCTTTGTCATGTGGCATGATACACTCATAGATTTCAGTATGGGGCATGAACTTCATCTTTGGTGGGGCTGTCTGTATACTGTATGTTTTCTCTCTGCCACATTAGTTCATTCAACAAATATTCATTAAACTCTCCTCTACCACCTCTTTCTTCCTTTCTCTTTCCTTTTGTTCCCCCCTTAAGTATAGCACATTGGCAATTAGAGCCTCGCACAGGAGCTCTGCTGTTGAACTCTCTCCCCAGCCTTCTTTTACTTTTTTATTTGAGACAAGGCCTCACTAGATTCCTTAGGCCTACCTGATTTTATGTAGCTAATGACCTTTAACTGCTGGTCCTCCAGCTCCTTCCACCCCTTTCAGTGATGGAATGACAGGAGAGGGGCTACTGGCACACTTGTTTTGTTTTCTTTGAGTCAAGCACGGTGTCGCTATGCAGCTCAGGCTGTCCTGGGACTCACTATGTAGACAAGACCAGCCTTTAGCCTGCAGCCCTCTGCCTCTCAAATGCTGGGATTACAAGGTTGGGCCACCTGCCTCAGCTGTGATGACATTCTTCTTAGATTTCTCAAGTGTCTGTATTGCTGTGGCAAAATCTGATGCCTTTATGATTCCTTTTAAGGTGTGTGTGTGTGTGTGTGTGTGTGTGTGTGTGTGTGTGTGTACGCATGCCCTTTTTTGTATGAGTGTGGCACCTGTGGAGGACAGAGGTGAATGCACAGGAGTGAGTTTTGTCCTCCAGTGTGGGTCCTGGGGATCATGATTGGTGGCAGCGCCTTTACTCACCTGGCCATCTCATTGATGCCCTTTGTGATTCTTGATCTTAGGTAACACTGTTCATTCTTCTCCCTGAGCTCTTTTTGGACATACTATTTGAGATTTTAGAACACGACCTTGGAATACCCACTGGTGTCTGTCATTCAGTCTTTTGTTCCTTTTTTAAAAAATCTCCCCAATGGAGGTTAAACCAAGGCTCTGTCTCTGTCTCTGTGTGTCTGTCTCTGTCTCTCTGTCTGTCTCTGTCTCCTGTCTCTGTCTCTGTCTCTCTCTCTCTCTCTCTCTCTCTCTCTCTCTCTCTCTGTGTGTGTGTGTGTGTGTGTGTGTGTGTGTGTGTGTTGGGAGTTGGTCTGGTACACTGTGTGATCAGATGCTGTGCCCTGAGATCAGGTTGCTGTCTGGATATGGGCATTGTTGTGATTGTTGAGGAATTTACTGTATCAATGTTGTGTAAAGAATGCTCTCCAATTATCTATGATTGGTTAATAAAAAGCTGAACAGCCAATGACTGGACAGAGAAGATAGAAGTCTGGTCTGAGTCAAGGGTCTCAGGTAGGATCCACGAGAAAAGAGAAGAGCAAGAAGGAGAGAGAGGTTGTCATGAGGCAGGATGGGCAATGAAGAGCTGGCCATGAGGACAGAAGCATCCCAGGCAAGACTGAGATGGTAGGTAATAGGCACACGGCTGGGAAGTAGCTAGACCAGCATAGATGTGTTAGAATAGATCAGTATCAGTATCTGCCCAGTTATGGTGCTTGAAGCTTAATAAATCTAAGGTCTCTGTGTCAATTATTTGGGAGCTAGAGCAGGTGATTAGAAAAAGACTCCAATTTTATCACATTTCAACATGTGTGTGTATGGGTTAGAACCAAAGGTCTCTCTCTCTCTCTCTCTCTCTCTCTCTCTCTCTCTCTCTCTCTCT
>OU015742.1:70971720-70994852 GCA_907169655.1 Acomys percivali
CAGACCCACCCTTGAGGTATGGTCAATTTACTAGAGGCCACAAACCTGGAGAAAACTGACTCTTCCTCCTCCAGCAGCCAACAAGTGCCAGCAGCTCCTCAGCTAGGAGTTGGGGCCTCATGAGTCCCTCTCTCACGCATGCTGGAATGCTGATCGGCTCATTCTTGCACAGATATTGTACAGGCAACCACAGCTGCTGTGAGATAATTTAATCAATTTATAGTGTTTGTCTTGAATCATGTTTAAGGAAGGCCTTCCTACTTACAAAGCATCAATGTATTCCCTTATTTCTTCTAACACTGTTAGGGCTTTGACCAAATATTTTGGATGTATTTGGAAATGGTATGAGGTATAATCAAATTCATTTTCTTCCTTAAAATAGCTATCTGGTTGCCACAGCACCATTTATTGAATAGGCCATGGTTCCCCTACAGAAATAGCAGGTAACATACTAAAGCCCATGTATGTGTTCTGGCTTCTGGTTTCATAGAAGCATTTGTGAATTTTAGTACTGATTTAATTACTGGAAGTATTTTATGAGCTGTGATATCTGACAAGGTTTTGCTGTTCTATTTTTTTTTCAAAGTCGCTTTTGCTCAGCCTGAACATTTATTGTTTCACATAGGTTTTGAATCAGATCTCTTTGTAATCTAAAAGATATTAGAAGATTTTCTTGGAATTACATTGTATGTATAGATTCACTTCGAGGGAATCAATGTCCTTTTGGTATTATGTCTTTTGTACCCAGAAAGGTAAAGTATGTAGAGTATCTGGTGAGGTCTCACAGTGAAGGTCTGGCGCATTTTAAGTCCCTATGTATTTCATGATTTTGTGGCTATTTAAAATGGTATGTTATTTTGTTCCATGATTTTAAAACCCTTTTCTTTTTCTTTTTTTCTTTTCTTTTCTTTCTTTCTTTTTTCTTTTTCTTTTTTGGCTTGAGATGGTCTTGCTGTGTATCTCTGGCTGTACTGGCATTAGTTAATATAGCCCAGGCTGGCCTCAAGCTAGTGGCAATCCTCCTCCTGCTTAGCCTTTTGTGATAAAATTGCAGGTGTGTACCACATACCCATCCTAAAAGTTGGTAGCTGTATACATGATGGTTTATATTGATTGTCAATAGCATCCAAAACCATCTTGGACATAAATCTCTGAGTATGTCTTTGATGGATTCTCTTGACTAGGTTAATTGAGGTGAAGATTGTCCCTAAATACAGGTGGCATCAGTCTATGCAGCGAGGTCCTGGACTGCATAAAAAAGAGAAAGCTAGCCAAGCACCAACATTTATTGCCCTCTGCTTCCTGATTGGATGCAGGATGTAATTAATCAACTGCCCCAAGACTTTGTTGTGGAGGAATGCCTTGAGTGGATATAGCAGTTGTCAATAAAGCACTGTTTAGCCAATCAGCTGGGTAGAAGGGTAGGAAGTGGAAGGCGGGGCTTCGAGGAGAGGTTGGAAGAGCTGGTTGCTGGAGAGAGTTGACAGTTGGGGAGAGAAGCCACCAGAGTAGGATCAGATTGGCAAGTGATTGGGATATATGTAGGTTTTGAGGCCATAGGATGAGAATAGTTTATTTTAGTTTACTAGTAGATTAGTAGTAGTTTAGATTCTGCCCAGTGTAGTGCTTGTAGCTTTAAAAACACTACAGTCTCATTGTATCAGTTATTGGCTTCCTAGGCCATACAGATAAGATAATTGCAACACTTTGTGACTAGCATGTCCCTAACATGATGAACCGTACCCTGGAACTCAGCCCAAATAAACATTCCTAAAAAGTTTTTATCAGTCATTTTGTCCAGCAATGTATAATAACTAATATAGTATATATGTTCAAACTGCTAAAAAATCTCTTTATACAGTGGCAAATAGTTGATTGGCATGGGCTTCAGTGTTTTTCTTGCATGCCCACTTGCCTCTCTCCCTTCCTATCATGTGAGGGTACAGTAAGAATGTGACTGTCTGGAAACCAGGAAGAGAGCCCTCACCAGAACCTGGCCACACCAGCATCCGGACCTTTGACATCCAGCCTCCAGAACTGTGAGAAAAGAAAGGCCCCATGTTTAAGCCCTCAAATATTTTAAGTCTTTTGGTGACATTTTCAACTTTTGCTCTCGATAGTTTATATTTCACTTTTGTTAGAATGTTTAAAAAGAGGCCAGGCGTGGTGGTGCACAACCTTTAATCTCAGCACTCGGGAGGCAGAGGCAGGTGGATCGCTGTGAGTTCGAGGCCAGCCTGGTCTACAAAGTGAGTCCAGGAGAGCCAAGGCTAACACAGAGAGACCCTGTCTTGAAAAACAAAAACAAACAAACAAACAAAAACAAAAACAAAAGAATGTTTAAAACTTTAATTTCTCCAGACTCACTTGCAACTAAGGTATGCAGTCTGCTACTTACCTGTTTCCTTCACTCAAAACGTAGCTAGAGAAATGACCAACGTCAAGAAGCAGCGATTTGTGGAGAGGTAGGTTTTTCTGGCAGTCATGGCATTGGAGAGTATTGTTTTTGGCAGGAGTTCCATCATTCTGATATCCTGACATTACCTGATCCAGGAATGGATGGCGGAAGTGGTGTTTTTCTGAGGACTGTGTTTTGGAGCTGGTGCTGGCCAGGGGTTTCCTTGTCTGCTGATAGCAGCAGCAGCAGAACAGAGTCTCTTCCCGTGAACATAAAATAAGGACTATGAATTGTCATCCCTCGGGTGCTGTATTAGAGTTAGGTTCATCGGTGAGTGAGAGAGCGACCAGAAACACTCACAAGCTAGAAGTTGGAGGCAGGAAGTTCAGAGTTGGTTTGGTGGCTTATTCCATGAAACCTGAGATTTGGCTCCTTTAATCCATGCTGCCTCGTTCTGTGTACGCTGCCCTTTCTTTGCTCGTCCTGTGGTTGGAATGGTCACTTCAGCTCCTGCCATCATGTCTGTACCCAAGATGTAAGGAAGGACAAGAGGTGGAAGTGTTGCATGCAGTCCTGATGTTTCCTTTGGAAGGTTCTAGAACTTGCTGTGTGGTTATTCAGTTTACACCCTGTTGGACAGAACCCAGTGTCATACCTTATATGTGGCCTATAAAGGATTTGGGAGGTCTAGCATATATTCTTGGGGGTGGATCACCTTCCTAGATACAAGAGAGATGACTTACCAATACTAGCCAAAGCTCAGGAGAGTACAGACTCACTTCTTGGGCAGTTAGTCTGGCTTTCCAGGAGGGAAGTCCTTGCCCTCTGTTCCCCATTATGGCTAGTTCTGCCCTCTAGGAGGCTCTTCTTCTCCCAGCATCCTCAGAGCCAGATATAATAAAGTCTCACAGGTTTTATAGCCTCATTTATTTATTATTATTATTATTATTATTATAAAAAACATTCTTTTATCCATATGAATGTTTTGCCTGCATGTATATATGTGCCCTACATGTATGTCTGGTGCCCATAGACGTCAGGAGAGGGTATCAGAACCCCTAGAACCAGAGTTATGGTTGGTGTAAGCCACCGTGTGGGCGCTAGGAATCGAATCCTGGTCCTCTGCAAGAGTAACAAGTTCTCAAATGGCTGAGTCAACTCTCCAGGCCCATGGCCCCATTTCTTGATGGTTTGGGGTGGGGGGACTCTGGGTTTCTCATTGCTTTGTAAAAGAAAAGAAAGGGAGAGCTTTCGTAGGGGACACTTCGTAGTATCTGCCACAGATATAAGAAAAGGGCCTGGCTGAGTACTCAGTCTCAGATGGGACATTGGTATCCCAAGGCTCAAGCAACATGTAAGAAAGGGCGGAAAGAACGTGAGAGTGGAAGGATGAGGGAGTGCTGTGAGATGTTGCCTTCTGGACGCGGCAACACTCTTGCGTTCTTACGCCTGTGCTTACCTGCACAAGACCTGCAGAAGATGGGCTCCGTCAGGATTGTGGCACTAGTCGGGGAAGGGCACATAAGGCCCCATTCGTAGCTGAAGACTAACGGGGAAGAAACTGATGTGAAGGAGTGTGGCTGATGGTAGATTCCCGTGCCCTGGTGGCTGGTGCAGCACCTGTGCACATTCCGGCACCACGAGACCCAGTGGGTCACAAAAACAAAAGCAGAGGACATGAAGATTGGCGAGGAGGCGCTGAGGGGGTCTGGGGGCAATAGGAGACGGGAGTTGGGTGTGGCTATGATTAAGATACGTTCTGTACATGTGTGGAGTCATCAAAGGATGAATATAAATATTCTCAATTTTAAGAAAAAAGGTAAAGTGCCTCGCCCACCTTTTTGCTACACAAATGCATAGGAGTTACATATAGAAGATGAGGTTTTAAAGATAACCTTTACAGCCAGGTGGTGGTGGCGCACAGCTCTAATCACAGGAGTTTGAAGGCAGAGTCAGGCAGATCTCTGTGGGTTCAATGCCAGCCTACTCTACAAAGTGAATTCCAGGGCAACCAGGGCTACATGCAGAGAAACCCTGTCTATAAAAAGCAATAAATAAATAAATAAATAAATAAATAAATAAATAAATAAAATAAGACAAATATTTTAAAAACCTTACAAGAAATCATACACAGTTATAGCTCTGACACACCCTAGTAGTACCTAGTATTACCCTCTAAAGTCTTATAAATTCGCACGTGTTAGCTACTGATGTCTAGCAGGCCACCCCAAAGTCCAGGGACATCCACTAACAGCCATGTGTTCTCATTCCTGCCTCAGCAAGTTCATTAATCCTAGCAGGCTCAGCAGGCTTGGCTGGGCGTGGCCCAAAGCTGCAGGCTGGCAGGGAGGAGAATGGGCGGAGTAAAATGTTTTCAGACAGTTTAGCTGGTGGCACATGCCTGCAATCCAGCAGTTAGCAGGTGAGTCTGGGAGGATTAGGAGTCCCAGGCCATTCTGTCTCCAGGAAAAAAGGAAAAAAAATTAGTCTACCACAATACGATTGCTTTAGCCAGTTGCTCTAATGTAATAATTTACTGATAAAGTTCAAATCTCCTTTTTAGTATTTTAAGATGTTGAACAATTCACCAGTCATTTGCACGACCACTTTACTTTTTCCTTCTCTATTCATATATTACTTAACTACACATTGGCCCCAAAACATTGGTTATTGTGGCAGAAAGTGTCCGGGTCGTGAGTTCATTGGGTGGATAAGGGCAGAGCATTATTGTGTGTCACACTTACACTTGCAGGAGCCCACTTCTTCCACAGTGGGCTCTGGAGTTGGAACGCAGACCGGCACACTTGTCTGGCAAGTGCTTTTTACCCAGTGAGCCATCTTACTGGCTCCATTATCATCCTCCAAAACCATAATTCACAACTCTGTCTGTTAGCGTAACAGCTACCCTCATGCCATGCGCACAATGAGGTCGATAGGACAAGTGCGTGGGCACACTGCAGCACACTGCCTCGACGTCCCACTCCAGGACTCAGGGCCGTTGGCTGGTGCTTGCTGTTAGCTGAGTCTATGGGACTGACTTGAAGATAAGGAGAGCGACCTGGTCCACAGTCACACCCCTCTCCTGAGGCAGTTTATGTTGTAGGAGTCAGGGTCCTGCCTCCTTGCCATCCCACTTCCATCTGCAGCTGTTATCCGGCAGCTGCTAAGAGTTCTGGCCTTCTGCTTGCAGAGTCCGACTTCTGGGAATCCCATCAACAGAGGTGGAGCTGGCTTTCAGTCCTTTCTCAAACAGACTGTCTGTGTGACCTTCAATATTATAGGGCACTGTGAGCCTCTGTGAACCTCAAGGCTTTGATGTCTAAAGCTGCATTGATTATAGCATCTGCCTTTTGCAGTTGCTTTGAGGGTCAATGATGGCATGTGTCAGGTACTATGAACAAGCAATAACATGATCATTTTGATTAAAATGTCATGCTTGATAAAACCTGTAATAGTGGCAGAATACTCAAGAGGTCCAGAGTAGAGGAGATGGGTGGCTTTGTTGAATTTTCCTCTTTTAGTTTTTCCTTACTCGCCTGCCCTACCATCCCTCAGCGAAATGCTATACTAACTTATTTCCAGCAGGTGGCGCCTCTGAATAAGGCCATAGCCCTTGCTCTTCAATGTGCGTGCTCTTGTGGCGGCCCATTTTCCTCTGTTAACCCTCCATCAAACGCAGATTCTCCCATCATTCATTCTTCCATTTTTTTCCCTCAAAAAATGCTTACCTATCATTGACTGCAGCCAAAGAGCAGCTTTAAATTCTATCTAGAGTGTCACGGTGACTAGAAAACAAAAAGGAAACACTACATTGAAAAGCCGCTGGCGGCCAGTTGGTAAGGCAAGATTCTAGTCATGGGATGATTCTGGTTCTGGGGTGCTGCCAACCCATGCTCTAGGTTGCACTAATAAAGCTGGAGATTATTTTAGTGAAACTGAGCTAGAGAACAAACGATTTCTTTGCAGGAACCATTGATGGGCATCCTAGAGTCTGTCTGCAGCTTTCCCCACAGGCCATTGATTTGCCACTTGTTAAAATTGCCAAGTAGGAGAACGGGGAAGAAAACCTATAAAGGGGAGGAGAGGAGGAGCTAAAGAGCTAAGCAGGAAGACGGATGAGGGGCCCTGTGTTCTGGAGATCCAGAAGTGACTTTGTAGGTCCTTGGCCTGTGTAAGCCCACCTAAATGACAGGAAGGCCTGGGTGGGGACAGTGAGTGCCTACCCTCACCTGTCTAACACTGACCACAAAACTCTGGGGGATGAGCTTACCGGAAGGTCCTCTAAGCAGTGCAGTTTGGGGGCATACATGCCTGGACACACACAAATTAATTAAATACATAAATAAATGTGAAAAAGAAGATGAATACTGAATTGTGGGCAAAATTATGTATAGATGTGTGTTAGGGGTGGATACCAGCCTTCACATATACACATCAGCTGTCAACATTGGGTTATCTTGAGCCAGAAGATATGGGGTAAGTTTGAGAGGTGGGGCTGGAGAGATGACTCAGCAGTTAAGAGCACTGGTTGCTCTTCCAGAGGTCCTAGATTCAATTGCCAGCACCCACATGGTAGCTCACTATCATTGGTTCCAGGGGATCCAGGGACCTATTCTGGTCTCCGTTGGGGACTAGGCATGCACAGATATACACGTTGTACAGACACATGAGCAGACAAAACAGCTGTGCGTTTTAAAAAAGATTTATTTATTTTTATGTATACAGTACTCTGCTTGCATGTACACCTGCATACCAAAAGAGGGCACCAGATCACGCTATAGATGTTTATGAGTCGCCATGTGGTTGTTGGGAATTGAACTCAGTAACTCTTGAACAGCAGGCAGTGCTTAACCTCTGAGCTATCTCTTTAGCCCTGTAATTTTCTTTTTTAAGTTTGGAAAATTAGGTTGAGGATCCAAGAATGGCACCCATATTTACACTGGCCCTGGCATATAGGTATCTCTCAGCTCTTGATGTCACTTGACCCCCAACCTGACTGCCACAGCATCTCAAGAACGTGGCCACGTTGCTTCCACCACACCCGCCAGATAGCATCCTCCTCTTCACTTTTCAAATCCAAGTCTGAGGTAGATGCCACGGCTCAGCAGAGCCTGTGGCATACACATGTTCTGGTGGCCAGGGATGCTTGGCCACTGGGCACCCAGGAATTTCTGTAACACTTAGTGTTTATTGGACTCTGGGTCCTAAGAAATCCAGGGAAGATGATGATACTCTTCAATACATCAAGAGGGCAGAGATGGACCATCTCGGTAACACTGTCACAACCCTGGCACTCAGGTTTTCTCCTCTGCAAAATGGGATGGGGGGGGGGGGAGGCTGGAGAGATGGCTCAGAGGTCAAGAGCACTGATTGCTCTTCCAAAGGTCCTGAGTTCAATTCCCAGAAACCACATGGTGGTTCACAAACCATCTATAATGAGATCTGTTGCCCTCTTCTGGCATGCAGGTGTACATGCAGAGCACTATATATATTCTTTATATATATAATATATTCTTTAAATATAAAAATAAAAAATGGAATTGGTATTACTTCCTTCCCTGAATCCAAGCATGGAAGACTAAAGAAATGAACATGTGCACAACTCTTAGGGCCTCCTGAGTTCTCAGCTACATTCACCCATACCCTAGCCCTTGGGAAGCCCCCTGTTACCCTGTTGGTTTTCATACTTGGAGCTGGCGGCTGTGACCACTGCCACAGTGGGTGGTGCCTGCTGACCGAGAAATGAGATATACAGTTCCTGGTGCTTAAGACCTCAGTTCCCAGGAACCACCTATTGCTAGTCTTAACACCACCCCAGCCGGTGACTCTTCATGGTGCCGTCTGACAGAACTGCTAAGAGGTAGGTGTGTAAGAAGTGCCTGAGATGGCATCTAGAGAGAGGGTTTCATTATTGGGGGCCTCCAGAGGATCTGGGACACCCAAGATAGCGGAGCACCATAGGTTGGAGGTAGGCCCATAGACAGCCCAATGATTCTTCCCCACTCTCTTCAGTTTAGGGACAGGACACAGGGCCCCGACAAGCTGGGTAGGCTCTTTACCACTGAGACAGATGCCCAGTCTTGCAAATATCTGTTGAGTAATAAGCATGTTGAAAGAAGAGGAAAGAACTCAGGAAGAGCTCGTGGAGCAGTAGTGCGTTGCCTTCATCCCTCCAGCAGCCCACTGCAGGCTGTTGGAGTTGCAGTCATGAGCAAGGCCCCAGGCTTGTATTCCAGGGCCATTCCTCCCCGAAGGGGCAGGAAGCCCAGGCAGCAGGCTTTAGTCTATGATGTGAAATCTGAGAAGTGAGGGGGTGAGAGAGAAAAATGGGTAAAGGGATTAGCTTTCTTCTTTAATCCAGTGTAAAAGAAACTGTTAATGCCAGTGTGGTGACACACAGCCTTTGGCATGAGGCTCTCTTGCCAGGGTGACAGTAGGGTGTGGTGGGGCCTGCAGACAAATGGGGAAGGCACACTCTTTTCAAAGGAGGCACTGCTCTGAGAGCTGAAAGAGAGAGAGAGAGAGAGAGAGAGAGAGAGAGAGAGAGAGAGAGAGAGAAGCCCATGTTGCTTGGCTTCCAGTTTGTCCAAGAAAGACAGAGATTGGGGTTTTAAAATTTTTTTAAAAGTTCCTGTTTTTACTTTTGGGCCATGAACATAAAATATATATTTTTTAATCACATAGGCAAAGAAGAAAAAAAAAAACCCATAATTTTTAAATGAATTCCTGACCTAAGCCAGGAGAGGCCCAGTATGCGACCTCCAGTCTTCCAGGGACCAACAGATGGCTCTAAAGGGCAATACTGACACAGTTCATTAAATGCAATTTAGGAAGACGTGATGTGAAGTGCCAGAGAACAAGAGGTGCACTAGAGGAGGCCACAAAGCTAGGTTCAGAGAGGCCAGTCGGAGGGGATGGGGCTGACCAAGATCAGATGATGAAGGAAGAGGAGACGGAGTTTCAGGGGACCAGGATGTACAGAACGTGGCCTTGAGTTCCTGGCTCGCCTGCTCAACCATCTCTCAATATTCCTGATTATAACTTCTGCTGCTTTTATGTCCTCCCCCAAAGACCATTTCCTGTCATGAGAAGGCTTTTCAGCCATCAAGCTTGGTAGCACTCCCCCTCTTTCTCCTCCCCAGTTCTTTCTCTTCCGCCCCACCCCTGTATTTGTCCCACTTCTTTCCCAGGAATATTAAAGAAAACACGTACTCCTGACCTTTATCTGAACACCTTGCACTTGCCAGCTCAAAGGGAGGCAATTTGCACAGGAGGGAATGTCTTCCCCTGTGGCTCTCTTTCCCCCTGTGCCCTGAGCCAAACACAACAGATGACTCAGAGATGGCAGGAGCAGCCAGCAGGGCCTGGGTTAGAAGTCAGGAGTCCAGTCCAGGCCTAGCCCAGCAGTCCAGTTCCTCCTGCGGCCAGGCATAAGGCTGGGCCACACAGGCTCAGCTGTCACATAAGCAGGAGGTACCTAAGGTCACTGCTGTACATCATGACTCAGGACCCAGACCTCTCCCACTAGTGCTTGTCACATGCCTGTCGGGGTGCCAGGCTCCCGACACGTGCGGTTCTAGCTAATGCTTGAATATTGGATCTTTTCATGCTTCTGTGACAAAACGCCCTGGCAAACACCACTCACAGAAGGAAGGGTTTATTTTGTCTCACAGTTCAAGGTACAGTCAGTTGGTCTGTCATGGCAAAGATGGAGTAGAGCGCTGGTCCCAGCGTATCCAGTGAGGAAGCAGAGATGGATGCCAGTGTTCTCCTCACTTCTTCACATTTCTTCAGTCAGGACTCCAGCACATGGAATGTTTTTGCCACCCCACCCCCATTATAGTGGGGTCATCCTCCATCAAGTAAGCCTCTCTATCAATGGCCCCACCCCCCAGCTAAGCCAGGAAATTTGTCTCCTAAGTGATTCTAAATCCCATCAAATTGACAATACTAAACATCTTGAGCTCACCCCATCTTGATTTGAGGAATAAACGCATCACTTAGTTAGAACGTTCCAACCTTGGCTCTAAAGTCTTCTGTTCATCTCATGATGCAAGACGCATTGAAGATATCTCTAAAAGGGTCCACAGCCTTTAACAGTCCCAACACTGTGTGGACGTTCAAAGTCTCTCCTGAGACTGAAGGCAATCTGTGAGCCTCAATAATACAAAAAACAAACAAACAAACAAACACCAAGCCGAAAGCTTCCAGCACATGAAGGTGCAGAGTAAACATCCCATGCTAAAAGGCAGAAAAAGGAAGCAAGCAAGAAAGTCCGATGAGTCAAGACCAAAACACAGCAGAGTCAGCACCAGCCTCTCAGCTCTTGTGGGCTCTTGGTGACATCCTCTGGACTCAAGTGGACTTGGACAGTGTAATGGTTTGAATGAGGACTGGATAGTGTGGCAGTGTCAATGTTTGGTCCCCAGTAGGTGGAACTGTTCAGGAAGGATTAGAGAGTGTGGCTTTGCTGGAGGAAGTGTGCCACTGAGGATGGGTTTTCAAAAGCCCATGCCATTCCCTTTAGCTCTTCCTGCCCTACAGTTGTGTCTCAAGATGTGAGCATTCAGCTACTGCTCCAGCACCATGCTGGAGCTGCCAGCTGCCATGCTCCCTGCCAAGACAGCCATGGACTATAGCTCTCTGAAACTGTAAACCCCAAATAAACACTTTTATAAGTTGCCCTAGTTCATGGTGTCTTATCACAGCCATAAAGAGGTATCTAAGACAGGCAGCCCCTCCCCATAGTTCCACTGCCTGTAGCATCTATAGCCTCTCTCTTGGGTTCGTGCCTCTCTGCCTACATCTTTCCTCAGTGGGCATCCTATGAGGCCTATGATGCTGGAAAGTCCATAGTCACTTAGCCTTCACCTTCACAGCTTCATGCTGTGGCCTCTGAGGGACTTCTTACAGGGAATACGACCCTGCTGCGAATTGCCTAGCCTGTGACTGTATTGTCACTGTATTCTACATGCCTACAAAACTAGCACCACAGGGACAAAGCATGTTCTTTCAGCTGCCAATGGAATTTGGTCCCCTTCTACCACCACTGTAGTAACCTCTGGGCGCTGTACTGGCTGGACCTGGGAAAACACTTCCCAGGAGCATTGTGTTTTCAAGTGGGGAGCCCCTTCCATGGTGCTCTCAATCCAGGCTCTCTCCTCTCAAATAAATTAGCATTTTTACAAGTTGGAACCTTTGATGGGTGGAGTCTTGCCCTCAGGGCATTTTCCTCGTGTCCTAGTGCAGAATTTAAGATTTCTCTTTAATCGTGTGAATGAACCTCGTTAACTATCATAGTTGGTTTCTGTATACCTACCTTGTCAGCAACTTTTAATTTGCTTACATTTCTCACACACACACACACACACACACACACACACACACACACACACACACATCTACTCTTTCTAATAACCATTCCATAGACAGGATGTTACTCTCTCCTGGAATTTCCTCTGCCAAATAAATTTATACATTCCTTTTGAATCCAGTTTCTCTCAGACTTTCAAGACAGAGGCACAATGTAGCCAAATTCTTTGCCAGAAAATAATACGGTCCTTGTCCATCTCTGAAATATCGTCAGTAGGGCCTCCATTGTCCACATTTCTCTCAGCATTCTGATCTTCTAAACTCCCACTAAAATGATGCCTTAGGCTGTGCTTAGGACATTCAGGTGCTTCTCTAGTTTGCAGGTTCAAACTCATGCATTTCTTCCCATAAACCAGTTCCAAAGGCCTACAAACCTGAGCAGGTTTATCAGCAACAACCCCACTCCTGGTACCAATTTCTACATCAGTAACTGTTCTTATTGCTATGCTAATTACCTTTGAAAAAGTCAATACAAGTGTTTATTTTGGCAAACAGCTTGAAGGAATAGCTAGTCTTGGTGGGAATGGAGTGGCTGGTCACATTGCATCCACAGTCAGGAAGCAGATAAATGCTGAAGCTCACTTGCTTCTTCCTATTTATTTAGCTAAGTTTGGAGCCCATAGAGTGGTGTTTTTTTGTTTTATTTCTATGGTGGGTCTTCCCACCTCAGTTAAATCTCCCCAGAAGCATTCTCACAGGCGTTCCCAGAGTCTCATCTCCTAAGTGATTATAAATATTGTCAAGGCAGCAATCAATGCTAACCATGGGTCCATGAGGTAAAGGGAGTTTCTCTGCCATGCACACAAGGACGAAGAAACCAGGGAAGTAAAGTAGTGACACTTGTCTGCTATGGCAAGGCTTACAGATGTGACCTTAAAGACGGTATTATTTGAAACAAGTGAATACAAATATCTGAAGTCGGATTGCAGTCCTAGTTATTGGGGGTATAGGTATGCTGAAATAAGAGAATGCAGAGTTCAAGGCCAGTTGGACAACTTAATGAAAACCTGTTTCAATACTTTAAAAAATGTATCCTGGTGCGCTGGCACATGCCTGTAATCCCAGCACTCAGGGAGGTGGAGGTGGGTGGATCTCTGTGAGTTTGAGGCCAGCCTGGTCTGCAAAGTGAGTCCAGGACAGCCAAGGCTATACAGAGAAACTCTGTCTCAGGAAAAAAAAAGTAAAAAAAAAAAAGTAAAAAGTAGGATGAGAATATAGACTGTGGCAGAGTACTTGCTTACCATGCACAAGGCTGTAGGTTCAACTCCTAGATCCCCTGCCCCTAAATATACACAATAACACACTAAATATGCAGAAGAGCTTCAAGTGAAAGTGATGGCCAGTTCCCCAGCTCCAGTGCCACCCCTCAGGGACATTTCGGTAATCATTTTGATTTTTTCCTCCATTATAAACTGCAGCATTGTGGTCTGAGTCTTGGTGGCCCTGCCACATCCCCAGTTCCTCTGTTGAAATCCTAGGGCCAAGTCACAGTATTGGAGGTGGGGAGCTTTGGGAGGTGATGAGACCACGAAGGTGGGGACCTTGTAAATGGAATTGGCCTCTTATGAGAGAGGACCACAGGAACTGTCATTCCAGCATAATGTGGCACCGTCTGTGCACTCCAAGGTGAGCCACACGACACTGGATCTTCTGCTGATTTTGAATGTCCTGGTCCATAAATCTGTGGGAATAAAAGTCTGTTGTTTATGAGCCATGCCGTTTATGATAGTTTGGTATAGCAGCCCAAAGGGGCAGAGACAAACTTCTGGGCAACATGTTCTGAGCACACCCTAAACTTCACTCCTCCTCTCAGCCTTGCCTCTGATCACTTGATTTTATGTACTTATTTGTGGTCCTTTTCCTTCTCATAAGTGTGGTGAATGCAAACAATAGTTTCTTGTTTTTCCTCTTTCTTTTTGGCACTGAATCTGTTCTGTTGTGGGTTTACGTCAGGCTTTGTTTATTCACTCATCCCTGGTGGACACTTGGATTGTTTCCCTGCCTGGTCACTGTGAGCAATGCTGTCAGGACGTGGAGGGATCATTTCTGGGGATCAGACACTGGAGAAGTGCTCTCTCTACTGCTGAGCTAATTCCCTAACCACCGAGCTCAGTTCTGTCAATTTCAGAATTGGAATTGATGGACTATAGGGCAAATTTATCTTTAGTGTGTGTGTGTGTGTGTGTGTGTGTGTGTGTGTGTGTGTGTGTCTGTGAAGCTGGAATTATAGGCAGTTGTGAGCCAACCTCTGTGGTTGGGAATTGAACTTGAGTCCTCTGTAACAGTGGCAAGGGCTCTTAACCGCCCTTCCTTCAATTTTTACTTTTTTTTTTCCTTAAGATTTATTTATTTATTTATTATGTATACAGTGCTCTGCTTGCATGTACTCCTCCAATCCAGAAGAGGGCGCCATATCACATTACAGATGTTTATGAGCCACCTTGTGGTTGCTGGGAATTGAACTCAGGACCTTTGGAAGAGCTGGCGGTGCTCTTAACCACTGAGCCATCTCTCGAGCCCCAGATTTTTACTTTTAAAAGGTAATTACCATTCTCTTTTCTTTAATGGCTCTTTTCATTGACAACACTAGTGCCCAAAGGCTCAATTTTACCATCTATGTTCTCTGATATCTTTGTGTGTGTGTGTGTGTGTGTGTATGTGTGTGTATGTGTGTGTGTATTGTAAGCAAGCACAAGTGTTCTTGGGTGTGTATGTGCACACATGTGTAAATATGTGCATATGGAGTAGAAGGCAGGGGTTGATATTAAATGTCTTCCTTGGTTGCTCGCCACCTTATTTTTTGAGACAGGATCTCTCACTAAATCTGAACCTCACTGGTTCAGCTAGACCAGCTGACTGGAAAGCTTAAAGAACTTAACCTCTCTTCACCCCCCCTCCAGTCCGGGGTCATAGATGTGGGCTGTCATGCCAGGCTTTTATGTGGATGCTGAGAATCTGAACTCAGGTCCTCATGCTGTCCCAGCAAGCCCCTTACCAGCCACCTCCCCACCAGTCACCGTCCTTATCCATTTGAGCAGATGTCTTACTGTGGCTTTGAGTTCATTTACATAATTGTCACCTTCATTTCTTTTTTTCTTTTTTTCGAGACAGGGTTTCTCTGTGTAGCCTTGGCTATCCTGGACTCGTTTTGTAGACCAGGCTAGCCTCGAACTCACAGCGATCTGCCTGTCTCTACCTCCCGAGTGCTGGGATTAAAGGCATGCACCACCACACCCGGCTAAAATGATAGTTTAGGATAATAATGAATGCCCAACGTGGAGCTCGAACCCACGTCCCTGAGATTAAGAGTCTCATGCTCTACCAACTGAGCTAGCCGGCGCTTCATTTCTTAAAAGTAGGAAACAGCTCATATAAGAGCCATATCTTATAAGTACAGGTGAAACACTGTGTAAGAGTGTACGTGTGAAGCCACTAAGAGATGAAGATTTGGAACATTCTCAGTATACCAGAGGTTTCTCACATGCTCCCTTCTAGTCGACAGCCCTCACAGGCAACTACTTTTCAGGAGTATGTGGCTTTTGCCTCCTCAACTAGTTTCAAACCTATTACAGTGTCCTCTTAGGATTGCAGAGATGTTAACATTTTATGTAGCCTTCTCACCTTTATCTTGGAGAGGGCGATTTCAGCATTGAACACTCTCCAAGTGATGACATTCTCCCAGCTGCTTCCCCTCTCTCTATGAGTCTCTTTATCAAATCCACTTGCAGCTTTGTGACCAGGATGCTGCATAGCACAAGAGCTGCTGTCATCTCTCAGAGGTGAAAATACATAAGCCGAGCTCCTGGGACCCGAGTGGGAAATTGGAATGTCAGTGTGTTCATTGATAATAAGAAAGAAAAGTGTTGAGCAGACAGGAATCATCTCCTCAGCTTGAAGACAGAGCCAAGGGAAAAGCCAAATGACAGTCAGGAGGTAGCTGGTGGGCCTGTGTCTATCCCACAGGTTCAGGTGAGAGCTGTCAGATGTCAGACATCGCTCTGGACACAGGGAGAAGAATGAATAAGAAGGATGGGGCCTCATCCACAGATCCCAAAGTGCATGGGAAAGCAGGTCCTGAATAGATGATCAGACTTTCGGGTTCAAGGCTCTGCTTCTCTCTGAACTCAGTGAAATAACAGCCATAGACCTCGTAAAAGGCAATTCACTAAGACAAAGGTCAACATATGATAACCTGGGCCTAAATCTAGCTTGCTGCTTACTCACCTGCAGTCCGTAGGGCAGGAATAGTTGTACTTTTTCAAATGGCTGTAGAAAAGCAATCAAAAGGGTAGTGATATTTTATGACCAGTGAAAATGATGTAGCTTTTGGATTCGGGGCTCCTAAATCAAGTCTTTCGGGTTGTGGCCACATGCCAGTGGGTGCTCCGTGCATTGCTTGTAGCTGCTCTTCTGCTACAACGACAGAGGCAGACACACGCGCGCGGCAGGGACCTGTGCTAGGTAGAGTTTGCCAACCTCTGCCCTGTTCCATAGACCTTTATGCAGCGTGGGTTATGCACCGTCCTGTACAGCGGCCAGCCACTGCTGTGTGAGGCCACCGAACACTTTAAATATGGTTAGGAAAGATTTGAGCTGGACATCGATTTCAGGGTCAAGTATGTGCACGTGGCTTGTGGCTACCATCTTCCACAGAACAGCATGGGGAGTGAGAAGGGTATGTTGTTATGCACCAAGCATAGTGGAAGAGAGTGAGGAAATGGGGTGGGGGGAGTTCCACACTACAAGCAGGTACCTAGTGGAAGCTCTCAAGTAGGGCTGAGAGCTCCGCCCAGTATCTCTGACTTCTTCTAAGCAACGTTTTAGAATTCCTGAATGGATGCTGAGATGTTTAGATGAAAAGATACACATGGTTATACTCTTCTTGGGATGAATATCCTCTTCTTTTTCTTTTTTCTTTTCTTTCTTTTTAAATGTGCATTAGTATGAATGTGTCAGATCCCTTGGTACTGGAGTTACAGACAGGTGTGAGCTTCCATGTGGGTGCTGGGAATCGAACCCAGGTCCTTTGGAACAGCAGGCAGTGCTCTTAACCACTGATCCATCTCTCTAGCCCTGGAATGTCCTTTTCTTAAAAGACATTTTAAGAGTCTTTTATGGTGAATTTAACCAGCTCAAAAGCAAGGACGTAAAGATCCTGGAGCTGGATCCCCAGGACTCATGGGAAAAGCTGGACAGGCCCCACCCCTGTGATCCCAGCCCTGGGGAAGTGGAGACAAGACGATTTAGCCAAATTGATGAGTTCCAGGCTTAGTGAGTGACCTTGTGGATGGACACAAACACACACACACAGACACAGTATCCATGGTGCATGGATGCACCATAGTTTGTGGTTATTAAGTTCTGCCCACATACACAGTTTTCTTTTCTTTCTTTTTTTTTAAAATTGTACTTTTTTTGGTTTTGTTTTGTTTTTTTGAGACAGGGTTTCTCTGTGTAGCCCTGGCTGTCCTAGACTCACTTTGTAGACCAGGCTGGCCTCGAACTCACAGTGATCCACCTGCCTCTGCCTCCCGAGTGCTGGGATTAAAGGCATGTGCCACCACGCCCAGCATACACAGTTTTCAATGTCCATGGGTCAATGTGCTTCCTACAGACAGCAAGGATTGGCGTACATTTGTGCAAAGTGTAGAATAAGTAAGAACAAAACCAGTTATGAAGATTCTGGCAAAGGCCCACGGCAGAATTTCTGATTAGGAGGCCCACGATGCTGTGTGAGAAGTGCAGGCCTCATTTGCAAAAGGTCCAGGTGGCATTTCCCCTGGCTGTGGCCATGGGTGGCATTTCCAACGTCTGTGGCCATGAACAGTAGAGCATGGTGGTGTCTAGCTGTCACTGTGACCTACTCACTAACAGAAACTGCACATGTGCTTAGCTCACTGCTGCTGTGGAAGTCATTTTAAAACCTCAGCTATGCCCGTCATGACTTTGAATTATGGTTCTTCTTAACGCGGTGTTCAAACACGTCTAGGGATGAATCTGTTGTTATGTGACCGATTTGGTTTTTAAAGATTTTGGTAACTATGTTTCAGTAGAAAATCTCCTCTGTGTACAGTGGATCTTGCCTGATAAACCCAATGCCAGTTGAAAAAGCCCATTAAAGACACTTAAGCTGCCGGAAAAAATCACAGCTTAGCTTCAAGGTCCACCGTAGAGGAGCAGAAGTTTCCCCCAGAGATCTTCAAAGTATGGTTGCTGCTGAGTGCTTAATTATTCTCCCACCAACATTAAAAAACAAACGAACAACAACAACAACAACAACAACAACAACAACTAATGGGGACCCACAAATGATTTCTTTTATAAGTCTATATATGAAAGCTTATTTGAAGACACAACAAGAAGGTGTTGCTGAGCTTCCCCAGGCTGTAAGGGATCTGTGACACAAGACGGGTGGAAAAGGAAAGCAGTGAGCTGTATCATGTCACCGAGCCTGATGGCCTGTGTTCAATCCCCCGGGCCCACGTGGTAGAAGAGGGAACTGACTCTAGTAAGGTGTTCTCTGGCATTTACATGTATTCTATGGCGTGCTCATACCCCTATATAAATAATAAATAAATACATTAAATACTGTGATTTTGTTTTTGCTTTTTTTTTTTTTTCTCTCCAAGACAGGGTTTCTCTGTGCAGGCCTGGCTGTTCTGGAACTCACTCTGTCAAGTAGGCTGGCCTCAAACTCAGAGATCTGCATGCCTCTGCCTCCCAAGTGCTGGGACTAAAGGTTTGCACCACCACCACCCAGCAATCATGTAGTTTTTAAAGGGTCAAAAACCATCCTATCCATGGATGGGGAGTGCAGAGGATGACCAACCAACACACCATGTGGCCCATCTAAACATCTTAATTCCATGATGCAGCTACTGCTATTTTAATAGCTTTCATTAAAGTTTTGAAATGTTAACCCCTACTCTGATCTACCCAATGGACAGGACATTCTCCACAGTTATGTGGAGAGCGGGGACTGACTTTGACATGAGCTGTGGTGCTCCATATTTGACCACCTTCCCTTGGTGAGGAGGCCTGGTGGCACTCAGAGAAAGAATAAGCAGGCTACCAAGATGAGACTTGATAGCCTATGACCATATAGTGGGGGAGGAGGTCCTCTTGGGTCATAGACCTAGGGGAGGGAAATAGGATGAAAGCATGAGGAATGGGAAGAATGGGAGGATACAAGTGATTGAATAACAATTGAGTTGTAATCTGAATAAATAAATAAAATTTTAAAAAATTTAAAAATGTTTTGAAAATTTTTTTTGAAATGTTTTTTCTTGGTTTCCATAGGGTATTTGGAGGGAGGAAAGGTGAACAGATGTACTCCTTAAGCCCTCTTGGCCCCCAAACTTAACTTTCTCTTATCAAAATAATATGGATGCATCATAAACCAGTTAGAGAAATGCAAAGGGGAGGACCAGCACCCACGATCTCCTTGTTAATGTGGCAGTCTTCATTCTAGGCAGTACACTGTGCTTATATAAATAAATACACTCATGTACATATAAGCCTATACATAGACAAATATATATATATATACACACACACACACACACACACACACACACACATAAATAGCTTTAGACAAACAGTGTCAAACTGCACATCTGCTTTAAAAAGAAGTGTGTGTGTGTTGTAGTTACAAGTGCTAGGGGTCTGTATGTACCTATGCACACACATGTCTAGGCAAGCGGAGAGCATCAGGTGTGCTCCATATGTCCTCTAGTCTCCCCCTGACTCCACCACAGCGCTAGGAATGCACAAATACTTAGAGCTCCATCTGGGTGCTGGGGTGATTACTCAGGTCCTCATGCTTGCTCAACAACACTCTTACCCACTGAGCCATCGCCTCAGCTCCAAAACTATACATTGGCTAGAATTATTTTTACATTTTATAATTGATCAATACATTGTGTTGATCTTCCAAATGAGTAATAGAAACCCAAGATGATGATGATGGTGATGATGATGATGACGATGATGATGATGATGATCCTAAATGCACAGGAAAGAGAGCTGAGAGACAAGTAACTGAAGCTGATCTGTGGTCATACATGTACGAGAAGGAGAAATCTCCCAGAAGAACTTCATCTTTGAGGCCGTCATCTTTGAGGCCGTCATCTCTGAGAGTGGCAGATCCTGCCACATAGCCAGGAGGAGCAGCCTCCCTTTTCTCTGTGGTGTTTGCCTGTAAGCCGGCCGACTCAGTGACTTTAGAGAATTTACAACTCAGGTGTCCCCAGTGCATACATTAAGGTCCAACGTCAGCTGAACCATCCCAGTCAGAGACAGCAATCCGGCACCTTTGTGTGTGTGTATTTTATGGGAGCAATTGAGTAATCACTTCACTAAGCCCAAAGACAGCGACTCACCACTAGGTGTCTCCATGGTGCCCATGTGTACAGCCACCAAGAAGACAGCTATTCACATGAAAGATGATCCATCCATTGTCTTCCTCACCTTACAGGAGCTGGAGGGAAATGAGAAAATTCAAATGGAAGGCCCAAAACCAGAGGATTCTGTGGAGTCAGATCCAGGACTGTATTCGTCTCTGGGTCCCTAGAGTCATACTGGCCATCACAGAATTATGCTCCCACAGCAGCAGGTGCCAGTCTCGCTACCCGTGGCAGGGCCAGGGGGAGCCTCACATAGGCAGGTCCATGACTCTAGGAGCAAGTGGCTCTCACACTCCTCCACAGGAGCAGTGAGGACCATCAGAGGCAGCTTTGTCAGAGCCAACCGGAGAAAACGGTTGAAGGTTCACGTGGTCGCAAGCACCCAGGTGGATGGTGAATCAAGAAAACACAACTTAAAATCAGCCCCACGGAACTGAAGGTTGAGCAAAGCTCTGAACAGCCTAGTTTCATGTTGAAGGAGAGCATCAGCATGGGGCCTGTGTGCCGAGCCCAAGTGAGCTGTTTTGTTGTCTTGGATTTCTTGTGTTCAGGGATGCCTATGTAAAAACTCATTGAACAAAATCTAAAGGGATGTTGTACCCCCATCCTTCCCCTCCCTCTATCCCTCCTTCTCCCCTCCCTCCCTCCCTTCCTCCCTTCCTTTCTTTTTTTCCCACCCGCAAGGTCATGTTCTGTAGCTCAAACTAGTTGCCCAGAACTCACTGCATAGCTCACAACAGCCTCTAACTCTAAACCCTCTTTCCCCAGCCTTCCCGGGACTGCGATTACAGGCATGCACCAATGGTGCCTGGCCCTCAGAATATACTTCTTTTGTTTGCTAAAACAGTCACAAGAATCACTAAAAAAACATGACTGAGGTCTCCATAATCAAACAGCAAACCAACGAAGGAGCAGGGCCTGATTTCCCAAGCCACCATATTATACCAGTCAGATGTCCTGATTTCCCAAGCCACCATATTATACCAGTCAGATGTCCTGCTTTCAAATTTGTATTAGTTACTTACTCATTTTGTGTGTGTTTGTATGGATGCCGATGCACATGCATGCACCACAGCATGCATGTGGAGGGCAGAGGACAACTTGCAGGTTCAGGTTCTCCCCTTCCACCATGTGGGTCCTGGGGATCTGAATCAGGCCGCCAAGCTTAAGACAGGTGCCTTTAACCACTGAGCAATTTTGCCAGCCCAGTTGTCCATTTTTAACAGAAAGACACGACACAACACACACATACTCCTTCTCTGTCTCTGTCTCTGTCTCTGTCTCTGTCTCTGTCTCTGTCTCTGTCTCTCTCTCTCTCTCTCTCTCTCTCTCTCTCTCTCTCTCTCAAGATCACCAGGCATACAAGGAAATGAAACAAGAGCCTCCACAGAACTAAATAAAGCCACGGAAGCTAATCGCCAAAGACTTCAAACCACCTATCTTAAGGCAGGCATGGTGGCACACTCCTTTAACCCTAGTACTTGGAAGGCAGAGGCAGGAAGATTTCTGAGTTCCAGGACAGCCAGGGCTATGAAGCCAGGCTTTCAAAACCCTGTCTCAAAAACTCAAGGGAAAAAAGAAGTCAGCTATCTTAAATGTGCTGAAAGGGACGAAGGACACAAAACAGTGTGGGGAATCACTCAGACAGTCTGGAGCTGAGGGTGCAGCCAGGGCTCAGCTGGTAAAGGCGCTTGCTGCCAAGACTGACAACCTGAATTTGGCCAGTGGGAAGCTACATAGTGGAAGGAGAGAACCAACTTCTGCAAGTTGTCCTGTGACTTCTACATGTAGGATGCACGTACACATGGGTCCATATGTAGGAGGCATGGAGGTCCTTATGCTCACAGATAAACACTGGGGGAACCAGGAATGTTAAAGAGTTGTCTCTTTAAAGGGAGAGATGTGCAGCGTGTTTTCCACCCTGAAGGCTAGGAGTGGACATGGCTAATAGCCTGGTGAACCATGTGCTTATTATCCATGTAGCAGAGGCCACTTCCCAGACTCTGCTCACGAGCCTGTTTTCTCAGTCTATAGAACCTACCTTTATAAAAGTTGTCACACATACTTTGCAAAGACTTTTGATGTAGTCATATTAAGCTTTGTTGCGGACGTGGGATTGCGTTCATTATCACCAGGAAAATTCTGTGCTTAAAGATGCTTAAAGTAAACTATTTGGGGTCAGACTCTTGAAGTTTGAGACAACACCATCTACTGAGGCAGGTTAAACCAAAATGCCTTCTTGCCTCTTTTGGATCATTACTCTGTTGAGTGCAATGGTCACAGAGTCCCGCACACCCATTTTTACACACATAGCCCCTGACACACACTTAAAAATTGTCACCCTTTGCTTAAAAAATGGAGTTGAAGAATATAATAAAAATTAAAAGTATAATGTCCAAACCCTGAATTAATTTAATCATGCTCTCTGGTGAACAAATTCCACCACTGGCCCGCTTCCTCCTCCTCCTCCTCCTCCTCCTCCTCCTCTTTTTCTTTTAGACAAGTTTTCACTGTTCAGTTCTAGCTAGCCTGGAACTCACTATGTAGACCAGGCTGGACTTTAACTCACAGAGACCTGTTTGCCTCTGCCTCCTGAGTGCTGGGGTTAAAGTTGTGTGTAGAAGTCCATGTCTCATAGCTCTGGCTTAGGAGACAGGGGCCTGCGAATCTGATGTACAGGCCTACTGAAAACTTGGGAAACAGTCAGGTCTGGACTTCTACCCCAGGGCAACAGGAACCAGAATGTACAAGCATAGGCCCTGGGTGTGTGGGCAGCAGCATTCTGAACAAAGTTCCTTATCAGTTCTGATGACCAGACAAATCTAGAAGCCATAGAGAGCTCCATGCTGTCCAAATCTCATGAAAGATATTAAACACACACACACACACACACACACACACACACACACACAGAGAGAGAGAGAGAGAGAGAGAGAGAGAGAGAGAGAGAGAGAGAG
>OU015742.1:71007655-71019944 GCA_907169655.1 Acomys percivali
AGAAGAAGAAGAAGAAGAAGAAGAAGAAGAAGAAGAAGAAGAAGAAGGTTTAACTCTCAGTCCTGAAGCAGGGGGTTGCATGAGTGGCAGCTAAAGGCAGCTACTCTTAAAAAAGAAATATGAGCAAAAATGAAAACTCTCACTCTGTCAGATATGCAGAACCCTGTAGTGTTCTTTAACGTTCTTGGAGCATCTAATGCTAAGTTCTACCAATGAGACAGGAGGACTGTGCCCAGCAACAGACCTAGGTGTGTGCACATCTGGTCTGTGAAGAGGCAGCAACAGAAACCAGCAGGGGAAGTGGGTTATGTTAGTGGTGTAAGGGAAAGAGGTTCCTCATAGAAACAAATACAAATGATTTAACAAACAATAAAATTTTAAAGGGAAATACTTATGATACTGGTTAGGGAGCAATCTCTTAAGTAAGATACTAAAAGTTCAAACCAAATTGGGTATTGGTGGTACATGGGCTAGAGGCAGAAAGACCTGGAGTTTCTAAACAACATACTTAGATGCTGCACCTCCTCCCAAAAGAATAAATGTCCAAGTCATAAAGAATTTAATTGTTTCCTGTACAATTAAAAAAATCACAAAATTAACCAGTGGTTAACAGACTGAGAACATTAAAAATTTTTATTACATATTTATTTATTTATTTTGTGTGTGCAAGTGCAGGTGTGTGCATGCAGAGTATGTTGCATGTGTGTGTCTATGTGTGTGTGTACATGTATGTGTGTATGTATGCATATGTGTGTCTGTGCATGTGTGTGCTTGCACGTGTGTGCGCATGCACACATGTGTACGTGCATACCTGTGTGCATGTGTACCATGGCATGAGTGTGGAAGTCAGAGTAGAACTCTCAGGATCTGGTTCTTTCTTTTTACTATGTGGTCCTGGAGATTGAGCAAAGACTGTCAGGCTTGACAGCAAGCACTCTTACCCACTGAGCCATCTCACTGGCCTAGGAAAAGGTTTTTGGCAACATATTTTCAACAATAATTCAAGGATTAAAATCTATAGGATGTAAGAACTCAGCCATAAAGCATCAAAAAAAAAAAAATCTGGGATTAAGAACACTGTCTCCTCTTTCAGAGGTACTGAGTTTGATTCTCAGCAACCACATGGTAACTTACAGCCATCTGTACTGGGATCTGATGCCCTCTTCTGGCATGTAGGTGTACATGCAGATAGAGCACTCATATACACAAAATAAATAAAAATAATTAGACGAAACCTAATTTATAAAAACAGGAAACATATTCCCTAGAAACTTGAAGAGTGGATAGATATACAAAACGAAGTGTAATTTACTGGTAACCAGAGAAAGAAAAATGAAAACAGAAATGGCCTTTTACCCAATACTCATCAGATTAGAGTAAACAAAAAAAGGCAGAAGTCACAGTGATGCCTGAGATCCAGAGAGTGAGACTCTAATGTCTTATAAATGAGTGTATCTGATGAGCTACCTTAAATTAGTCAGAAAACCAAATTACTTGTCTATGGTTTTGTTGAAAATATTTTCCAGGCCTTGGAGCCGGGCATCTTCTCTTTCCTCAATTCCTATTATCCTTAGGTTTCATCTTTTCATGGTGTCCTTGATTTCTTGGATGTTTTGTGTCAGGAAATTTTCAGATTTAACGTTTTCTTTGATGGGCGCGTCAGATTCTTCTATTGTATCTTCTACACTGGAGATTCTTTCCTCCATCTCTTGAATTCTGTTAGCAAAGCTTACCTCTGCATTTCCTGTTTTCTTCTCTAGGGTCTCTCGTTCCCGCTTTTCTTCTGTCTGTGCTTTTACTATTGTTTCCATTTTCATCTTCAGATCTTGAACCATTTTATTGATTTCCTTCATTTGATTGTATTTTCCTGAATTTCTCCCAGTGACTTCTTCATTTCCTCTCCATAGGCTCCTGTCATGGCCTCTCTAAAGTCCTCAATCTGTTTGGCTGCATCTTCCTCTATTTATTTACAAATTTTATTTGTTTTCTCCATTGTCATCTTCATTACTAAGGATTTGAGGTCATTTTTCTTGTGCTTCAGTTGTGTTTGAGTTCCCAGGGTTGAATTCTTTGGGATAACTGGGTTCTGGAGATGCCATATTATTTTGGCTTTTATTGTTTGTGTTTTTTAGGCTGGCTTTTAGTTCATCTTGTTGTTTATGATGTTGGGAGGTAGTTTCTGGTGTCCTTCACTGGTTGTTGAGAGCAGTTCATTGGTGAATGTCTATAGGCTGAGACCCCTCACCTGTGGGCATCAGAGAATTCTTCCCTGGATCAGGCAGGTGACCTGAGTTCAGCTCTGGGGGACTTTGCTCCACACCCTGGGCTCCCCACTGGGCCAGCAGAGGCTGATGCTGGTGCTCTGAAGCCCAAGGTACAGTCCGAAGTAGTGTAGGTACTGTCTGCCTTCGGCTGGGCTTTGGAGACCTTGTCCTGGGCCACTGGGACCACTGGGCCACTGGGGCCCTGGGGCTTTGGCTCAGTCCACCAGAGAATGGGGATATCACCTTCTGGGTTGTGGCAGTTGGCTAGGCTTCCATTCCTGCTCAGGCCATAGTGTCCTCAGCCACCTGCCCTTCCCCACCCCCACCCCCCGTAGGCCCTGGGTCCCTTGGTGGGCCAGCAGGGTGATCTGAAGTCAGAACTATCCCAGATCCACACTCTGAGCTCCCCTCTGGGCCAGAAGACACTGATGCTGGTGCTTTGTAACCCATAGTTCAGTCAGAGAGCATGCAGGTACCATCTGATAGGCTGTGCTGGCATTGGAGACCATGCCTGTGGCCATAGGACCCTGTGGCTTTCTGTGGACTGGCAGGGAGAACTGAGGTCAGATCCATGCATTCTCCTGCATTTTCCCTGGGCCAGCAGATCCAGATGCTGGCACTTCATGGCCCATAGTTCAGCCCCAGATAGAGTCCCAAGATATAGTGCACAGCTGCAGTTTGCCAGCAGCTCTGATGGCCAGTCTCTGGGGACTAAGAACATGTCCTCTGTGGACCAGTTGGGTGGCCCAAGGCCAGTCTGCATGGTGTGGATCCCTCCCACCTAGGGCTGTCCAGGTCTTGTGGTCTGTAGCTCCCACCGGGGTCCCTAGGTTCCGTCCTGTGTATGGTCAGCACGGCCATATTGGATCCTGTAGCTCTAAATTACTTTTCATCCATTGTTTCTCACATTATGGACACAACCTAATACTATATTGTGTAATAACTGGTGTTTCACAATTCATGATCAGTTGAACTAAACATGAGACACATTACAAGGCTCTTCTTGAAATAATGTAATAAGGATGACTATCTCATCAAAATTCTACCTATGTGTGTGGAGGGAGCCTTACTAGATTAGGATGTAAATATATTTCTTATCAAAGTCACAATAAAAATTTTGAATAAAATAATTTGAGAATGACTGTTATCCTTACCCTCTCAACAGTTCCATTTCTATCAAAATTCTAGAAAAATTAAAGAGACAGGTATATACATCATTCCAGGACTGCCAAGGCTGTGTAGAGAGACATTGTCTTAAACAAACAAATAAATAAAGATACAGGTATAAACATATTCAACATACTATTGATTATGACAGCAAAGTACTGGCAGTATATTACACCATCTGAAAAATAACATTCAATAATGAAGGAAAACTTTAACAGTTAAAGTGAATACATTCGAGTCATATAAATTAATATAGATCTCAAAAATGGTATTGATTGAACAAAAGGCAGCAGAATATAATATGTATAGAGCAATAGTATATGTGTTTTTTTTTTTTTAAATTCCTTTTCAGGGGCTGAGAGATGGGTTAGCTGGTAAAGTGGTTGCTCTGCAAGCATACAGACCTGAGTTTGGTCCCCTATACCCACATACAAACATCCCTATGTTACAGTGTGTGCCTGCAATCCTGGATGGAGTGGCAGAGACAGGCTGTTCCTGGGGTTCACTAGCTAGCCATCTCCAGCTGAAACAGCTAACCCCAAGTGAGGTATGTCTCAAACGTAGGCTGGAGAGCTGATAAGGCAGCTCAGTGGGTAAGAGCGCTTGCTGCCAAGCCTGATGAGCCAACTTTGATGTCTAGGATCTGCACAGGGGAAGGGGAGAGCTGACTCCCACAAATTCTTCTCCAGTCGGTCCCCACATGTGTTGTGGCACACACCTACCTGCACTCACACAAACACATCATACACAGTAAATAAACAAATGTAAATTTTTCAAAAATTAAAAAATAAGGTAGACAGTGATTGAGAAAGTCACACAATGTGGAGCTCTGGCCTCCAGATGCACACACTGGCACTTACATGTACACACACACACACACACACACCCTTTAGAGTAATATTATATATCATTTGTGGATACACCTATGTAAATAAAGGTTTAATGCTGGATTGTGTGCATTTGTACATTTAATAGATCAAGAGTTTGTGGGCATCTCTTAGTTATGGGGAATGAAAAGTCATGAGATTACTGATGATAGAAAAGATAAACAAATACACAAATCACAAGGAAAACTGCTAGATTGTGAGAGCGAGCGTGAGTAATAGTCATCCACTCCCGGAGAGAGAGAGGGAAGGCTGCCTCGCATTATCAGAGGAAATGCGTCATTACTTTTGAAAAGCCTTCAATCCACGCAACGTGTTGGCTGCTCTGCTGGTGCATTCAGCACTGTTGTAGTAAGAGTATTTTTTTTAAAGTGTTATCAGGAGAGCAAAAGACTGGAAATAATTTAAGTAACTGGTAAGCTAAATAACAAGGACGTACTCAATTATTTAAAACGATGACAGGGAGGTGTGTTTGTTGAGGGGAAAGGTGGAGGGTGGAAAAAAGACAAAAGGTAGCTCATGAGACCCCAGTAGGATGCCATCATCAAAGGTGTCCTTGGATGATTGATGGACAAAAAGGGAAAGGAAGAGTGGGTGACAACAGTGGGGAAAAGGTGACATTTCCCACAGTGTTTTCTGGGTAACATGATGAAAATAACTTTCTCTTTCCACAACTCAGCCATTCTCTTCATCAGCTCACATAGGCAGAGAGGGCAGCAGAGAGTGTTCTAGCAGCAGCGTTTACTTAACCCATCATCTTTAAAAATTGTTTAAAAATGTATTATAATTTATTAAGGCTACATCCCTATTGCTATCCCCTTGCTCGTATCTTCCCACTTCCCCCCCCCTTCTGCCCTATTCTCCTCCCCTAGACCTCTGACAAAAGGGGGCCTCTTCCCCCACCATAGGATCATAGCCTATCAGGTCTCATCTGGATAGCCTGCTTCCCCTTCTTCTGTGTGCTGCTGGGCCTCCTCACCAAGGGGAAGTGATCAAATTGGGGCACCAGGGTTCATGTCACAGGTAGTCTATGCTCTCCCCACAACTGTGGAGAATGTGGTGTCTGTCCATTGGCTAGATCTAAACAGGGGGGTCCAGGTTTGTTGCATGCATTGTCCTTGGTTGGTGCAACAGTTTGAGCAGACCCCCCCCCCCACCAACCCATCATCTTATGTTGCGCATGCTCCTGCTTTTCTGGATCATCGCCTCCTTCACTCTGTGTGTCCCAGACAAGGCTCCTTCAGTCTCAGTGGGATTTCTCCTCAGTACTCAGCAGTGACTGTTAGCCAGGGTAGGTGACAGGTGTTACAAAGCGGGTAATGGGAATCATGGGGGTGGGGCTAACTGGGAGGGGGAAAATGGGGGTGGGGCTAACTGGGAGGAGGTAATAAACAACATTAACGATGTTTGGAAAAGCCATGAGGAAACATTATCTTGTAAACTTACCTTGCAAGTATATAATACATATATGTGTGGGCATTTATATGCGCCCTCGTGCACGTGCGCGCACACGCGTGCACGTGCACACGCACACACACAGAGGATTCTGCCTCTGGTATGGTATGATGGTGCTGTTTCCTAACAGCCACACACAACTAACAAAACCCCCTTGTCAAGCATGAAAACCTCTCCTCAAGTTGTCAGTTAGAGGAGTCTCCCAAAGCACTAGGTGTGATGTCACACATCTGTAATCCTAACACTCAGGGAGACAGAGGCAGGCAGATCTCTGTGAGTTCAAAGCCAGCCTAAGTCCAGGACAGCCAAGGTTACACAGAGTAACCCTGTCTCAAAAAACCAAAAGCAAAACCAAACCCTGCCCCCCCAAAAGTCTTCCAAAGCAAGATGACTGTTGCCACTGCTGTTGGTTGCCTTCTAGAGGTTGAAGGTAAGAGCCTGTTGCTGAAGACAGACACACATTGGACACAGGGTTGGCGGGACATTGCTGGGACTGATCTAGGAGAGCCTCATTGCTGAGGAGTGTTTCTCATAGCTTTGGAAAGTGCTATGCAAGCTGCCAAGGAAGGGGAGCAGCAGACAGTCCTCCCCAGCCCTCCCTCTGCCACTGTGTAACTTGAGGAGGCATTCACAGACCTGGAAGGAGACCAAATAAGACTTAATGAATGATCTGTCAGAGCTGGGTGTCTCCAGCAACCGACTCACTCATTCCCTTCTTACACATAGTGAGGTTAAGGTTCAGAGAGAAGGGTTTCTTCGGGATCCACCACAACCTCACCAGGTGTCTTTCTTTTGGTTTGGGAGAGTCCTTAAAGGTCAGCTTCAGGAAGTTGGTTGATGAGGCTTGGAACACATTCTGGGCCCTGGAAAGAAGGGTTACCCTCCTCCACCCAGCTGGGGCCTCTCCTGGCGGAGCAGAAGTTATGGCTGGGGAAATAACAGATGGAAGGTGTATGCATCCCAGGCTACTTTCTCACCCCCTAGAAGAGAAGTGAAACATGTTCCCAATGGTAGGGTGATCCCAGGGTGCCTATTCTACGTGTGCTTCCGTCGCTGTCCACTCCTTGTGACGCTGCACTTTATGTAACCGAAGTCGCAGATTGTGCAAGATAGCTATCTTGTACCTTGGCACGTATACCTCAGCTATTCAGTCAGTCGTCACTGACAGTGACATGTTGAGGTGTGTGCACGCATGTACGGTTGTGAGTTGTCCTACGGAGGTGTTGGGAACCGAACTCTGATCCTCAGGAAGAGCAGTACCTGCCCCTAACAGCTGAGCCATCTCTCCCACCCTACAAAAACATATGTTTGTGCACTATCTTTGTGTACGTGTGCAAGCATGTCTGTAGACTGCAGGAACGGTCCCTGGAAGATTGCTGTGTTAAATGGGGAATTGCTCAAGTGAGCGGTGTGTGGGTTTAAGTATTTTGATAAATATTAACAAGCTAGCCTTCAAAGTCGGCTGTGGGACATTTGGCATCACTGCCCCTTGCTACATAGCGATTCCTTCCTTCTCAGGATGGTAGGTGGAAGAGGGGCAGAGGTTCCTTCAGCGGTGAGGAAGGAGCACAGAGTCCAGACAAGGACCAGCAATCAGTTAGTGCTGCTCTCCACCTTGGTCGGAGCAGCAGTTAGGGCAGAGACTCGTAAAATGCAGAGAATAAATGACAGTTGAGTACTTAGCCCTAAATGGGAGATCTCTTTCACTCCCCCCAAAGCTCAGGGAGCGCCGTGGAGAGAGAGGACATAAAGAGTGTAAGGGCCAGAGGGTGGGAGGTGTGCGGTGGAACGCCGTCAGCTGTATGTGGCCTGGCGTTTGCACTCACGCCCTTACAGCAGCAGTGGCTAGCTGCACAAGGCCTGAGCAAGACTGAGTCCATCCACTGTCCCTCACAGAAAGTGGAGGGGCTCGTGAGGACCCGCCCCTTCCTGAGGAACTATTGGCAGTTAATGGTTTGCTGGGGAGGGGACAATCATTTTGTTTGGTGATGTAGCCATTGGTAACTTGCCCATGCCCCGGTAACACCCATCCCCTGCCCATGATCACACACAGAGGATCACAGAACAACACTAACAGAAGATGTGAATGTGGGAGGGGCTCACTGGGAAGAAGGTTAGTTCAGCAGGCATAGGAGAGGGATGACAGAGGGCAACAGGGGTGACATGACCAAAATACATTTCATACATGTATGAAATTGTCAAAAATTAAATGTTTAAAAAAGAGAGCACCTCACTTTTTTCTTTTTAATGAACACAAACATGCCACCAACTGTAATGACAAATCGACTCCTTGCCAAGGTCTTTCATTTCTCAGAGAGGCAAGAATATTCCAATTTTTCTTTGTGCCTGAGAATTCATAAAGCTATTCAATAAAAACAGGATCGCCAATCGCACAGACTCACAGCAGTGAGGGCTATCTTCCCAAGACCTGTACAAGATCAAGCCAGCCAAAATTCTGTGCAGACCAAGTGGGTGATTCCCAAGCCCACCTCTAGCCAAAGAAGGATCTGTCGGAACCGGGGTTATTAGGACTCACTGTGTCCCTCAGGCTGGCTTCACACTCACACATTTCCTGCCTCTGCCTCTTGAGTCCTAGGAAGACAGGTGTGCACTGCCGGACCTGGGTGCAAAGGCCTTTTAACTCTGTTTTGTAAGAGCTGTTTCTATATTAAGAGAATTCATCTCTTTAAACCATCCCATGTGGTGATTGCTTCATTACTCTTCCTTGTTTTCCCCAACCCCACAGTTCCCTATTTCCTTATGCCTTTGCCTAGCTTGTGACATTTCTTTTCCAAATTTTCTTATTATTCTCAAAACTTTTATCTTTCTGATCCCAGTTAGCCTTGACACCATGGGATGAGGTCTATAGGTGCACTGTCCATATGAAAAAACTAAGATCCAAATGGGATGTGCCTTATCATGGACTGAAGTCACATAGGCTCATACCAAAGGACAGAATCCACCCCTCTCTGGGTCTAGGCTTTCCCTCTACTTTGTGAGCCTGTGTGGCATTCTTTTGTGTGTGTGTGTGTGTGTGTGTGTGTGTGTGTGTGTGTGTGTGTATGTGTGTGTGTATCAGTGTGTGTGTGTTGGTTGAAGATACTCTGGGCACAGTGGCCATACTTTTGGGGAAGGCTGTCCCGAGGGGAGCTTTGCTCTGTGCACCAGAACCACCAAGTCTGCCATGAAGCCTGACTCTAATCCCGTCATCAAATAGTTAATGATAAGTCTAGTGTTGGGTCCAAAGAGAATCCATTTCCTGGCCTGTGAGATAGGACGTGTTAGGAAGGAAGCAGCTAGGTGCGGTGGACTGAGTTCTCAGCAGGATGAGTCTGGCTTCGTCTCTACTCTGCCTCACCCTCTTCATGGCCTTTGCCAGTCTGAGGCTCTGAAGCATCCTCTGGGCTGCTGGATGATTGCACAGCTCTCGGTGCCTTTGAAAGGTCAGGTGGTGCTCCTGGAATCTCCTCAAGGTCATATAGAGGACGGTGGCCTGCCCAACTTCTAGATCAGAGGTGGCACTTAGTGAACTGCTGGGGACCTGCTGAAATGTCGTAACCACAGCGATGCGGTAAAAATGGTTAACACAGGGGTGGGGAGATGGTTCAGCTGGTAAACATGAGAATCCGAGGTCCAGTCCCTCGTACCCATGAAAGAAGCTGGACAGCATGACCAGAACCCCAGGACTGCTGTGGGGTGGGATGGAGACAGGCAGAGCTCTCAGGTTCATTTGCCAGCCATCCCAGTCAAATAGATGAGCTCTGAGTTCAGGGAGAGACCTTTTCTCAAAAATAAATAAATAAAATAAAATAAAATAAGGTGGAGAGTAATCTAAGAAGACACTTGACATCAACCTCTGGCCTCCACATGTGCACACACCCACAGGAACATACACAAACACCACACACACTGAAAACGTAAATACATTGAGCACTTACAGGGAATATATAGCACACACTGTTTCACACATACGTATTGTCTCATACTCCAGACTTATCAAGCAGCTCTGCCTTTGTCACACTCATTTATGCTGTTTTATTTTATATGTATGAGTGTTTTGCTCACATGTAGGTCTGTATATTACACATGTGCCTGATGTCCTTGGAGGTCATATGAGAGCATCAGATCCCTTGGAACTGAAGTTAAGGATGATTGTAAACCACTCAGTGAGTGTTGGAAACTGAACTAGGCCCTCTGGAAAAGCAGCCAGTGCTCTTGCCTGCTGAGCAGTCTCTCTAGCCCCATCAGCCCCATTTTAGAAATGAGAAAACTGAGGCACTGAGTATAGTAATTATCTTGAGAGATAACTACAGAATAACTAGCCGTCATGTATTTGGATGGATGAAGGAATAAATTAACAGACAAACAAAATAACAGTAGCTAGAATTTGAGCTTATAAAAGTCATTAATAAGCCAGGCTCAGTGGCGCATATCTGTAAACCCAACACTCTGGAAGGCAGAGGCAGAAGCAGGCAGATTTGTGTGAGTTTGAGGCCAGTCTGGTCTACAAAGCAAGTCCAGGACAGCCAGGGGTACACAGAGAAGCCCTGTCTTGAAAAATCAAAGAAACAAAAAGTAAAAACCTAAATCAAAACCAAAACCAAACCAAAACAAAACAACCCACCCCAAAAAGTCATTAACACCTATTCTAAGCATCTTTAAGTTATATTTTAGGCATTTTGAAGGCAGGTATTTGCCCAAGAAATACAACTGTTCCCTTTCCAGCCATCAGAGGCCATGCTCAAGGTCACACACAGCTGCATTCACACATAGACTAGGAATCACTTACATCAACCAGAATGCAAAGAGAGACAAGAACAGAAATCTTACACTGTACATAAATATAGCCAACCCAGCCCAGTTACACCCACACAGACACTGATACACTCAGAGACAGGCAGACACTGAAAAGGACACACCACCAGTAGGAGACACAGAGCCACACAAAGACCAGGATTCATAGAACATGTGCCCTCAGATTCTCTTCTCTGATCCTCCTCCTCTTCTTTCTTCTCCTCCTCCTTCTCTTCCTCCTCCTCCTCTTCCTCCTCCTCCTCCTCTCTCTCTCTTTCTCCCTCCCTCTCTCCCTCCTTCCTTCCACCCTCCCCTCCCCACATGACATACAAATGCCAGGGTGCACATTGCATTTAAAATCATACTGGACATACTTAGCACAAGGATATACACCTTCCAAGGACATACTCAGAGACAAGGTCATTGCTGCACAGATGAGGACATAGGGTTCCACACATAAGCAGATCTCTCTCTCTCTCTCTCTCTCTCTCTCTCTCTCTCTCTCTCTCTCTCTCTCTCACACACACACACACACACACACCAGCAGGCAGAACACAGACATAGACAAAAATCTGTCCTTTTCTTGCTGACCTGGCTGTACACCGACCCACTTTAGGCTTAGCTGCGTCCCAGCCCCTGCTTATTTTCTCTAGGCTGAAGCCATGGATTTTATGACTCATGTAGGATGTAAGAACTTCTTCCCCCCAACCTAGGAAAGGGGGCAGGAAGAAGTAGGGCTCCAGCCACATGTCCCTTTTGTCTCTGGATACTCAGGAAACCAGCCACATCTTCATCCCTTACCCTAATTTAATACTCCACCCATTCCTGTTTATACGATCTCTTAGCCTGAGCTTTTGCTGCTTCCTATACAAGACTTGACCACATCCTTCCATGTGACCTCAGATCCACAGTTCTCTATGGCCCTCCATGTCACCTGTCAGGGACATTCTCCCTCAGCTGTCTGCCTTTGTTGAGAAAGCAGAAAAGAATCAATGGCGGTTTTGGTTCAAACCAAGACTCAGCTGCTAAGAAGAGAGGAGATGACTCCTTCTGAATTCACTCCACTTCATCCCCCTCAGAGAAGCCCTGGTATTATTTTAAAGTGGGGGAGGGCTAGAGAGATGCTCAGTGGTTAAAAGTACTTGCTGTTCTACCAGAGGACCTGGGTTCAGTCCCCAGCACCCACATGGCAGCTCACAACCACCTGTCCTAACAGGCATGCAGGTGGCACAAGGACATACATGCAAGCAAAACATCCACACACATTAAAAAAACCCTGCAAGTCTGAACCCACTGACTTTGTTTTATTTATCACTACAACATCGGGGTCCAAAACAGTCCTGGGCCCCTAGCTTGACTATCACTTCCCCAGGGCAGACTCCCCTCAACCCTTGGCAGAGTTAGAGTCTCCCCACCCACAGCCCCTATAATACTATAAAATAGAGCACATACCCTTCACCACAGAGGTAATTAAATTTGTCACAATCAAACCATTATATAATGTCAGTAATCATTGGTATACTATAAACCCATAGGGGCAGAGGCCAGACTGGTTTTATTCACCCCTGGATTCTGAGCTCTTGATTCAAACTCATGCAGTAGGCACTCAGACATTCCAGTCAGTGAATACTTGGTGAATGCCATGTATACTTGAACACATCTGATCTCTCTCTCTCTGGTGTGTGTGTGTGTGTGTGTGTGTGTGTGTGTGTGTGTGTGTGTGTG
>OU015742.1:71020692-71039277 GCA_907169655.1 Acomys percivali
CTTTCTTTCTTTCTTTCTTTCTTTCTTTCTTTCTTTCTTTCTTTCTTTTTCTTTTTGAGAGAGTGAGAGAGAGAGAGAGAGAGAGAAGAGAGAAGAAAAAAGGAAAAAGAGCCAGGTAAAGTGGCGCAGGACTTTAATCCTGACACTCAGGAGGCGGAGGCAGGCATAGCTCTATGAGTTTGAGGTCAGCCTGGGCTACAGAGTGAGACCCTGCCTTAAAACTGCACAACAATAACAATGGATTATTTTGTGCACATGGAGGAAGGGGAGCATGAACCTTGAACTTGTTCCTAGAGAACAAGAAAAAAGATTCTCTCCTTCCACTGTGTGGACCTCAGAAATCAAACTCAGATCGCCTGATGTGATGGCTGTTGCCTTTACACCCAGCCATCTCACTGGCTCCCAGGCTGTCTTTTCCCCTCTAAAGTCAGCTTCATCCATGCCCTCCACCAGGAGCCTCGAGGCTCCTGTCAGTTGTACAGGTGGCCGGGATCAGGAGAAGACCAGCACAGGTCTAAGGAAGAGGGCTCTGTCTTTCAACAGCTCTGCCCACGTGTGCCACATAACACTTTCTGAGCCTCAGTTTCCCTGTCCCTAAGATGAGCCAGTTGGTGGTATTTCGAGTTCTCTTTGCGGGGCGTGTTTGGCTCTGACAGGTGGAGCTGTGTGGGCCTTAGAGTATAGGCTCACACTCAAGGAGCTGCATCTGAAGCGCTTTCAGAGCACCAGGCTGAGAGTCTCACTTGATGATGAGACCCACACTGTAAGAAGTTGTCTCTGTTTTACAACGGGGAAAACTGAGGCCTGACAAGTTAATTCTCTTGCTCAAAGTTGCTGTTCCAGTGTTACATAGTATATGATCTCTGGACTGACATATGCTCTGGAAGGGATCAGTGGGGCAGCCAATACTCCACGTCTCTCTCTCTCTCTCTCATGGCCTGGCAAGGCTGGCTGATAGCTGGCAGCTCCCTGAGGCTTTCTTCTGGCCTCTCCAGCATGGAGTCTTCACATAGCTAGGCATCTTGGGCAGAGGCTACCTTCTCCCAGAGTGTGGAGCCTTGAGCTAACCAGGAGGAAGGAAGCTGCGGGACCTTTGTGATCTACCTTCAGTGGCTTTGTGTGCAGCATCCCTCATATTCTAGTGTTTACAGTGTAGTCACTGAACTCCACCTGGATTGGACAAACATTGTCTGCACATTTTTAAGAGCAGCACAGTGGTTACTAATCAGTGGTGAGGTGGTACTTGAGCCTCCAATGGTCAGCTCAGGGTCTGCATGCTAATTCTTCCTGTAGAACCAGCTTTCAGTATTTAGGCTTGGACATTCTTCTTGGGTCTCTGAGATTTCTTCCCTGGTTCCAGGCCAAGTTCTGTGACCTCCCAGAGGCCCCTTGAATGTGCTTCCCTGAATGAATTTGTACCAGTGTTAGGAGCAGTGGAAAAGACACAAACTTTGGAGCTGGGCTGCCACAGACTCCAATCTCATTCCTTCCTTATGACTTTATGGACATCAAGTGCCCTCTGCAAGCCTCTTGGTAAAATCGGGGAGAGAAGTGCTAAGGACACCTCTTTCATAAGTTTGTAGGAGGGTTCCTTTATCCAATCAACAGTTGAGGGAATACCATTTTTTGGGAGGGTGGGACAGGTACCCTACTAGGCTCCGGGGCAGGTAGAGAGAAAAAAGAATGAGCAAACAGGAAAAACATCCATCCTCCACATACATGGGAGGAATCAGACAGCGATCAGAGCCACACAGAAAAATGGGGAGGAAGAATTTGTCATTTCAGGGACGTGGCCAGGAGGGCAGCCTTTGCTGCAAAAGTGATGTTTGACTGAATATCCAAGAAAGCAAGCCCTGTGGCTTTCTGGAGGAGAGTATTTCTGGCAGAGGGAAGAGAAATTCCACTGGGTCTGAAGCCAAGTGAGCCACAGGGATGTGTGGGAGATGAGGACAGAGAGGTGGCAGAGTACACAAAGTCTGGACCTTGTGGAATCTGGACACAGACTCTGAATGAGATGAGAACTGTGACTGGGGCAGAGAAGTGGTCAGTTTCTGAGTATGGTTTAAGTGTAGGTATACTGATTGAGACAAACACAAATGTGTGCAGCGCACACACACACACACACACACACACACACACACACACACAGAGAGAGAGGGAGAGAGAGAGAGAGAGAGAGAGAGAGAGAGAGAGAGAGAGAGAACTCTAAGGTGCATCGTTTCTGAATGACTAGAAAGAAAGAGGCTCTCATCTACCAATGCGGGGTGGCTGTATGCAGAACAGTTTCATATTTATGTTTGCTCTCAAGGTCGGAGTCTGATCCCTGGAAAGGGCAAGAGGCACTAGGAGTGTCCCCTTTGTGCCACGTACTTGGGGAGGCTGACAGAATTGAGAGGATGGTCCAAGGACACCCCCCACTCCCTTGCATTGTGTATGGAACTAGGACAAGACATCATTGCCAGGGTCGAGTTACGAGATAACATAAAGGATAAAGGAGGGCATCCTTTGGGGGGATAACCCAGTGGGGTGTTAGAGCGAGTAAAAAGATGAGAAGGACATGGCATCCCTGTGGTGGCTTTGAAGATGGACAGTCCATGTGCAAGGGCCAGAGGACTATTTACAGATGTTGAACTGCCAGCAGACACGGACTTCAGTCCTACAGCCATAAGGCTCTGCATCCTGCTGGCACCTGAGTGATCCTGGGGCCAGATTCTTCTCCTGAGTTGGTAATAACAGCCAGCACACCTGGCTGGTACTTCGAGAAACTCTAAGAACCGAGCTGAGCGGCCCAGACTTCTGATCTCGACAGAATAAAGATCTGTTGCTTATTTTGTTTGTTTGTTTTGTTTTGTTTTTTGTTTTTGTTTTTGTTTTTTTTTTTGTTTTTGGTTTTTTGAGACAGCATCTCTCTGTGTTAGCCCTGGCTGTCCTGGACTCAATCTGTAGACCTGGCTGGCCTCGAACTCACAGTGATCCACCTGCCTCTGCCTCCCAGATCTGTTGCTCTTAAGGTACTTGGTTGGCTATGAAGCAACAGGAAAAAAAAATACAAGTATCCAAAACGAAGGGTTCCTGTTGTCACCGCATGGATGAGGAAATAGGTCAGTAAGATGGAGGGGCTTGTCCGAGGCTCCTTGGAAAGGAACTGAGCTGTCATTTTCTGAGGCCATCTCAGATGGCTGCTTCATGGGAGGTGTGGGAACAGTTGGAAAGGGAGCCACTTCTACTGGTAGAGTGAGTCCCTGTTCATTCGGGTTAGGAGGGCAGCAGGGGGTTGCAACTGAGCTTGCCTGTCTATACCTGGGCTCTGAGTATCTGAGCCTGTGGGGGTGATTCAGAGGACTATGGTCATCAGGATATGTGTGAGAGTGTGTGCCAGTGTGAGCCTGCAGCAATGTCTCCGGATCTTGAGTGTGAGGGTGTCTGTGCATCAGGATGAATCCATCTCCGTGAATGACTCAGTCTGTATGGCTGTGTCTGTAGGTATGAGTGTTCTGAGGGTGACTGTCCCGGTTTTTGACACACAGGTCACCGCAGGAGGAGGGGTGCTAAGTGTCTGAGGTGGTCTGGAACTATGCTCTCTGTGTGTGAGACTTACAGGGTGTCTGTGAACAAGTGTGGGTGCATGAGAAGGTGTGTGTCTGCTTAAACTTCTGTAGGGTTTGTGGGGCCTGAGGGTTCTGCTATTTGGGAGGACATGTCCCGCCGCCTGTTGCTCCCTATGAATCTGCAGTCTCTGTGTACACTCTTAGGTTGCTGGTTGGTGTATCTGCCCCTATGTCTTTAAGAATCTGTGTGTCTATAGATTGTCTGTTCAGGTATCTATGAAGGTGTGTTTGTCCAGGTGTCCCTCTGTCTCCGAATGTGAGGGAGTCTGAGACCACTCTTGCCAAGTGAACACATCCTTGTGAGTGCTTGTGTTTCTTGACAGGCTTCTTGGATTTCTTGGACTGTGTCCCTCTGGGCGCATCAGGGTATTTGAGTGAGGCCTGCTTGAATCGAGGTTACTGGACACCTGTCTCTAGAGCGAGTCTGAGGACTCAGCAGTCACAGGTCACAGCGGGCACTGATGGTTCAGCCGCAGCAGGCGGGCGCAGACAGCCTTGCGGCGGGCTGGTGCACCTGCCCGATGGTTGGCAGCCGGCCGTGCAGCCCGCACCCTCGCGGCTCCCACGCCCCGCCCGCGGCGCCCCCTCCCCCGGGCCTCGGCGATTGGCTGCTGCGCTCGGCTCCGGCCCGCCCCGCGCGGCAGGCAGGCTGGGGGCGCCGCGGGCCAGAGCGCGCTGCGCCGCCACCACCGCCGCCGCCGCCGCCGCCACTGCCACCACCACCACCGCCACCACCATCGCCACCGCCGCGAGCACCGCGAGCACCGCGCGTCTCCGGCTCCACGCGCCGCCAGTGTCCGGCCCTCTGAGCCCCGCAGCCCGCCCCGCCGCCAGCCCGCGGAGCCCCGGGCCGCCGCCACCACGCCGCGCGCCGTACTCCGCGTAAAGAATGGGGCGGCCAAGCTGCCCAAGCCGCCGGCCGCCACCGCGGCCGAGGCTCCTGGCGCGGGCGCGGGCATGGAGCGCTCGCAGAGCCGCCTCAGCCTGTCCGCCTCCTTCGAGGCGCTCGCCATCTACTTCCCGTGCATGAACTCCTTCGACGATGAGGACGCAGGTGAGCGAGCGGCGGTCCACCCACCCCGGGGGGCTGTCTCCGGGCCCAGATGCCTGGGACCCTCAGGGACCGGGGTCGCCCGGGAGAAGGCTGCCACTGTCTCCACTGTACTCCCGGTTCCTCTTGGATAGACACTCAGAGACCCTTTCCACTCCCTCAGGACCCTGGAGGTCTAGGATGAGCTCTGGTCCTGCCTCCGCCCTCCCTCGCCCTCCCTACCCCGCGCCCCGGGGACCCTTTGAGCATCTACACTTATTCTTCTGGCGCAGGTGGGCTCTTGGGTCACCTGGACCCAACTCTCCCTGCTTATGTGCACCTACAGGACTCCCCCGCGGATTCCCACCCAGTCAATCGGACTTGCCACCACCTAAGTCTGGTATATTATATGCCCTCTAGTCGGATCTTAGGTTTAGGCCGCCTCACTCCGGAGCTTCCGACGTGCCCCTGACCTTACCACTCCGTGCATAGACCTTACCTCTCCGAGGTCTTGTTTTAGCTGCCATCCAAAGGCTCCCTGCCCAAGACCCCCTTGTTCAGTGGACAAAGCCTCGAGTGCCGAGTGCCCGGTTTGTTGCTCGTGCCCTTCCCCCCACAGACTGGAGCTCCAGACTCTTATTTAGATTGGGGCCGGCGGCGCCAGAACCGGCCTGATGTCTGCTAGCCTTTCTTCTTTCTTCCCCAGGGGAGTTGTAAGGCAGTGTAAGTGCTAACTACACCAGGGCACCCTCCAGTGTGTGCCCCTGACTTAAGGTGCTCATGTCCCTGGAGTGGCCTTTCTGGATGGGTTGAACCCAGCTGCTGACCTGCAACTCAAACCTTCTGCTTCTAGGCCCGAAAACAAAAAAACAAAACAAAACAACAACAGCAACAAACCGGTAGCCAGGGGGCTGGGGAGGAAGCCAGGAAAGAAGGAAATTCAACAACAGGTGGGGGTGCCTAGAAGGTGTGGGTGAGCGTTCCCCCCAAAAGTGCCAGGATTGGGAGTTATAATCAGGCTCTCATCTTTATTCCCTACATATAAACTGTGACCTTGGGCAAGTCATGCCATCCGAGCCTCAGTTTCTTCATCTGGGAAATGCAGACATCGCTGCCTCAGATACAAGGGTGGTGGGAGGGGGGAGTTGACGTGGTTTTTGAACTGACAATTTGAGAGTATTTGAAATCAGTGAAGGGCGGGGAAGGAAGTGTGTGTGTGTGTGTGTGTGTGTGTGTGTGTGTGTGTGTGTATGTACAAGTGTCCTCAATACTGATTGAGATACGGATTATATCTTAAGAGGGGGGGAAAAAGCGTGGATGCACTACCCCAAAAATTTACTGCATAGTTTAAGGAATTCGAAAGCTCAGGTTTCAACTCCCTGTGTGCTGGAGTTTTCTGTCTAGGTTCCGTTATGGGAGGGAGTGATGGGTTATGGGTGCTCACCTACCGGAAGACAGATGGGAAAGCAAAGTTCCCGGGAGTCTGTGGGTGGTGAATGAATGGTAACGGCTGAGGCCAACTCCAGTGAATTTCCTCTTGACCTGGAGGTAGGAGTTGGAGGCTAAGATGGTTGTTACACATCCAGTCTATGGACGTAACCATCTTACAGATCAAATAACTGAGGCTCGGGAGCTCCACTACCCCCTTGTACAGATGAGGGGTGTTGTATTATTATTCTAGGCAAGACCAGGTGGTGTGGTATTGGGGAGGGGTCCCTAATGCAGTGGTCTCTACTGCAGCTAACTCAGAGGAAGTCAGGCCTGCTGTAGGGATGGGAGGGGGTGCCAGTCTCTTGGGTCTTCTGTGGAGAGAGAGAAGGGGGGGTGGCTTCCAGCCCTGAATTGATGGCAGGGTACTCTCCCAAAGTTCAGCAGACCACTTGTTTCTCAAGAGACAAGCTGGGCAGGAGGGCAGGGACACAGGTGTGTAGGCGCATCAAAGACAGGCATGGTTTGGTTTTTCTCTGAAGTCATGCTATGTGTTGCGGTTCAGACACCTTGGTTCTTTATTGTAGGATCCACTCTAGGTTTCACGTCACTCAAAGATAACTTCATTGATAATATTAACAGTATCTCTAAGCAATCAGTCTCATTCCTCCCCCCCCAAGTGAGTTTCTCCAAATGCTTGTTTCGCTCGTGAGAGACCTAGAAAATCACCTTCTTCAGCCCTCCTGGGCCCCAAACACATGGGGTGGGGGGCTGTGTGTCTGTGACTGAAGACCTGGTGTGTAGTATGTATTTGTATATGTGTGTGCATGTATAAACCAAGGTCATCTGGTGTCTCATGTACAAAGCTGAGGGCAGAGCCAGGTAGATTCCGGCTCTCTTCAGGACACCAGTAGCTTCTCTCTCTGGAGGAGGAATTTTTTAAGAAGCCAGATCTCACTGAGAAGAAAATGGTTCCCAGGTGAGAAGGCCTTGGGGAGCACTTGACAGCCTGGGGCTGTGTTTGGACATCTCGGCTTCCGTATCTGCTCATCCCTAAGGCTGCCACGGGCTTGGGAGGAGGATGAGGAGAAAGTCTCCTTCCGTATCCGGAATGATGAGGGGGCTGGTGAAAGTTGAAGTAAGGGCCATGGTCCTGATGCCTTCAACCTCTTCTAAAAGAAGCCTTTAAAACAGCACTGAGCTGAAGTCATTTCTAAAGGCAGCTCAAATAGGGTCTAGGGTCCTGGGCAGGGATTGGCTTATCCAGAGATGGTGAGTGCAGACTTGGCTCATCCTGGCTTTCTCCCCTCTCCCTACTGCCCTTCCCCTCCCCCCCTTTGCTTCATGTCTGTCCTTGGTGGCTCCATTTCTGAAGTGTGTCCCTGACAGGCTTCAGGCTCATCTGCGAGCCTTCCCTTTGTTGCTGCTTTCGCCATCCATTGGATTAGGCCAGAGGCATCTTCAAGGCTCTCCTGCTGTCTCCAGCTAGCTTCCTGAGTCATAGGCCGAGGAGACTTCTCCTCAGCTTTAAATGGGGGCAGAGCTTTGGACTTAGGAGTGTCAGGCAGTGAGGGAGGAAGAAGAGGCTGCCTTCTCTTCCTGTGTCTTTCCAGCACCTTTGAGCAGCGCAAGAAAAGGATCTCTGCAGGTTGCTACGATGTCTGTCAAGAGGAGCCGTCCCTCAGATGTTCTGGATACATCTTGGATGATGCTACTGCCTTGCCTTGTTCCCAAGGACATTGGGGCTTTAGACAGGCGGGCACTCAGGGACACTTGGATATCTGTGGTCATGTCTTTGTTGTTCAGTCCTGCTGGCTGTGGGCTTGCAGCTAGGGTGGGAAGGATCTAGACATGTGACCCTATTTTCCTCACCCGTATGGGGAAGAAAAATCAAGTGCTCCCAGTAGGCTCCATTAGGTCGATGTCTTAAAAATTATTACCATGTACTACCTGTCTTTCTGGGCGTTTAAAACGCATTATTTTAGTCTTTCCTCATAACACCCTCCATAAAATTAATGCCCTGCATAACATCCCCATTTTCAGATAGAAAACTGAGGTCTCAGCAGATTGATTCCTTCAAGGTGGTCTAGTCAGGAAGCGAGGAAGTTAGGGTTTAAACCTGGGCAAAGCAAATTCAAGCACACTTGCTTTCAGTTATGCCACTTGCTATGCAAAGGGCTTTAGCGGTACCTGGCCTGAGGTGGGTCTCATACATTGCTAGTTCTGGTCTGTCTTATTAACAAGTGGGAGTTGTCCCTGGGCATGGCCATAAAAGAAGACTCCTGTGCGTTTGGGCCACGAAAACCCAGATACTCAAAATGTTGGCTGTCGTCATTTTAATAGGCTAATTTTTATTGGATTGTAGTTTATGGAGGCAGAGCTGGGCCCTCCTTCTTTGAAGTGCCTAGAAAGTGGGTATCTCAGGGGACCCGCAAGCCAAAAGAGGGTGGGGAGCACCCTGACTTATCATCTCCCTCCTCTTTTTAATCAGTGTGTGTGTAGCACGTCCGCAGGCCGGTTCCTTGGGGGTGTAGCCCCTTTCTAGGCGATGCCAAAAGGAGTTGATACATGAGGGTCTGGACCTGAGGCTAGTGTTCCTGAGCCTGACCCAGTGATTCGGCGGTGGCAGAGGCGTCTAGTTCTCCCCCGCCCGCCCAGGAGAAGGGCGGAGAAGCTGGAGCAGCCAGCTCTGATTTGCCCATAGGATGGATGCTTCGATCCAGCTCAGGGAGGAAGTTACCATGGCAACACCAGCCGGCTACCAGTCCCTCTCCTAGCAGTTTAGGCCACATCTCTGGGCTGGAAAGCCCTTCATGGCACCTCCCTCTTCCGCTCAGACCAAATCTTCTTGAGGGGAGCATGGTGGGTGGGCCCCACAACTAGTACCACAGCCCTCATCTCCACCCCCGGGTTTTGAACGGAGGGAAATGGAGGTGGTTGTCTGAGCTACTTTAAGGATGCGAGGCTACCCATTTCCTGCCAGACAGATCTTGGCAGGGGGAATCAGGGTTTCAGTTTCTGCCAGCACCCCCAGGCACCTGGAATGACCACATTGAAATCTCACCCTCCTTCCTAAATTTGCAGGATTTGGCAGAGTTTTCTTTCCCAGGCCAAGTGCTAACTTGTGTCCTTGAAATTTGACCTGAGCTTTCGTCTGGGAAACAAAATGTCCTACTGCCCCACTCCTTCCCCTAGATATGGTGGGAACAGAGTGAGTCCTTCTGCTCCAGAAGGGGGCGGGGCTGGGTGCATGATGCAGGGAAGCCCTAATATATCATATCTTCATGATGGGACCACCTTAAAGCATGACTCTAGGCTCTGGAGCCTCCGCTCCCTCCCTCACCCCAGGGAGGCCACTTCCTGCATCCCTTTTCTTCTCATCCATCTGTTACCCAGACCCCTAGTTTACCACCTAGAACTGTAATTCCCTTGTTTGCTTTTGAGAAAGGGTCTCACAAAGTAGTCCCAGCTGGCTAGGCATTCACTGTGTAGCCTAGGCTTTCCTCAAACCTATGATCCCCCTGCCTCAGATCTCAGGTCTGCACCACTACACCCATCCTCATAATCTCCTGTAAATTTGAGACTGGGAAGAATTCTAGATTTGGAAAACGGAAGCCTGGTGGAGCCTCAAGCCAAGTGCCTCTATAGTTTGAGTTGAGTGGGGAGGTGAGCATGTAGATTAAGGCACCTGAATCAAATCATCCCCCAGGGAGCCATCTCAGGAAAGCCAGGGGCAGGGGCACGCACGCACGCACACTTCTCTGATCTCCAGAGTTCTTTCCTTAACGCCTCTCCTTAAGCACTTTCCCTTCTCTTCCTCCAGCCCCAACTTCCTTGGTTTGCACCTACCAAGGTAGCCCAGGCTCTGCCAGGTGGGGAAGAGGAAAAGAAAGGCTCCTCTACCTCACTTCCCTTTGGGGACGAGGCTCTGTCTCGCTCCTCGCCACTCTGTGGTGCTCCAGCTGGAGGCTGAATTGGGGGCAGTTGGATTGTGAAGGAGAGTGGAACAGGAAGGCAGCAGCCCCCCACCCCCCCCCCCCCGCAGCTGCTCTTCTTTGTCTCCAGCCCTTCTACCCAACAACTAGCATCATATAACTTTAAAAAAAAAACTATTGGAAAAGCGCCTCACTCATTCCCAGGGGCTGCACCATCCACGGTCTCCCAGGCCTTATGGTCTCAAGCAGCTCCTTTGACCTTCCTGGGTTCAGGTTTGGGGGGAGGAATAACGATCTTGGTCAGAGCGTCTCTTCCAGTAGTGTCCACTGCCTTGGACGATTTCATAGAGTTCTATGGCAATGGAGGAGTCGACTGCTGCTGCAGATAATGGCCATTTTACAGATGCGGAATCCTAGTCAGCGGAGGCCCTCTGTGGGGTGGTGATCCCAGCCCAACTCTACTTGCCCGGAGGCTTACCTTCCAGCTCTGGAAATGAGTTCCTACGAGGGAAAGGGGCTGTCATAATAGCAAAGACAAGCCCAGGGTAAAGGGGTCTGTTAGGCTTATATAAGTGCCCCCAGGGACTAGCAGCCTGCTGCAGGTCACCATTCCTGGATGGTCCCCATCAGCTGGCCAGCAGCAGCTTGTGGCTGCATGACCTCCTTGAAGGATCCAGTTGTCTGCCGTGGCCCTGAGGGCCCAGCCATCACCTGCCTCTGCAGAACGATGTAGGCCAGGACTGGATTATATTTAACGCTGTGCTATTTCTACTTGACAGCTCTGGAGCACCACTCCCCTCCTCCTCCTACCTCCCTCCCCCCTCCCCTTCTGATTCACTTGGAAACTGACGAGGCTGATGTCAGCGCCTTATTCTTAGCCCCCGTAATTGTAACTGCATTGAGCAGTGCGCACTTCATTAACAGTTTCTGTGGTGGGGGAGTGAGGCGGCTGTGTGGCTGGGCAGGGACACAGGTGGAGGTGGGGACAGGGTAGGCACTGCCAGGACCCTGGCTAGCTGCCTGCTTTGGATGGACCAAACTGGGTGGCTTCTGGGTCTGGCTTTCTAAGACAAGTTGTCCAGGAAGGGGCCACTGGAGTGTCGGGTATGGTTCATTCTCCTCACTAGGCAAAGAGGGAAACTGAGGCTCCAGAGGGGCAAGACGGCTTGCCAAGGTCACATGGTCTAGACTTTTGGCTTTTGGGTCTAGATCTTCTTTTCTGGCATTTATTCATTGCGTTATTCAGTGCCAAACCATGTTCTAGGTGCTGAAGATGGACTGGGGAGCAAGTCAGTCATGGCTTCTGCTCTCATGGAGCTATGTCTTGGCCTGAGGCATATAGACAATAACTATAATCAATTAAAAACACATATTTTCAGATTGTGTTAAGTGATGGGAGCGGAGATAACATCAAATAGTCGGGGCGGCGTGGGGGGGGGGAGCGCGGTGAGGAGTCAGACCATCCCAGTCTGATAGGAAGTGATCAGTAGTATCTGGTTGGGGAACTGGGGTTCAGAGAGGGGAAAGAGAGGGCCCCCATGTGAGTAGAGACATGGTCAAGGGGCCAGAACTCCTCCTCAGCCCCATCTTTGGAAGCGGGTGCCTGTGACTGAGCGCACAGCATGGCTTCCTTGATGCTAAAGCTGGAAGGTGCTGTGGAGCCAGACAGGACTCTTAACAGCTTGCTGTGCTTGCCCTCTTCCAAAGAGCCAGGCTTGGGGTCGGCCACCACTTACTTTAGTCCTATTTCTTCTAGCTCATTGACCTCGGAGGACCCCGGGGCAAGTCACTTTGGCCTCTCTACACTTAATTTCCCCCTCTGTAAAAAACGGTTCCGTGATCATAAACTACACCTCAAGGACTGCTGTGAGGGACGGTTTAGGTAATGTGCGTCTCCGGAGATGGACACGTAGGGTTGTGGCCTCAGTGACTGGTATCACAGGGATTGTGTGTCTAAAACGCAGTTTATAGTCGGTGGCTACTATGGCTGTCCCATCTGTTTGAACATGAGTCCCAGAGTCACCTAGGTCTGTTCCAGGCAGGCTGAACACACAGACACACCTTCCAGGGTTTCTTGTTTAGTCTGAGACACACCAGCTCTCTCCCTACTTTCTCCCTTTCCCTCTCCCTTTCCTACTCTGTCTGTCTGTCCTTCTGTCTCTGTCTCTGATTCCCCCCTCCCACCCCCCCACCCCCGTTATCTTTGTGAATGCACATGCGCATGGATGTGTAGAGGCCAGAGGTCAACCTCAGGTGTCATCCCTCAGACGCTTGTTAACCTTGTTTTTTTTTGAGACAAGGAGCTCCCCAAATATGCTGGGTGGACCGGCCATTGGCCTGTCTCCACTTCCCCCTGCCCTGTTACAAACAACGTCTACCACATGTGGCTTTTTAAACGTAGCTTCTGGGGAATCAAACACCGGTTGTCATGCTTTTGTGGCAAGGACAACGGAGCCTTCCCCCTGCTCAAATGAAAGGCTTTTTAAATGCGCCTCCCTGTGTCTTAGGCTTCCATGCGGGTTGCCGTCCTCATGGCCTCTGATCCAGAAGAACCTCCGCTGCATGAGACTTACAGTGAGCTCCCCGGATCCTCTGGGAAGCCATGCGAGCGGCTGATGAATGTGCCAGTGTGACTTAGAACATGCAACAAGCCTAGGGCTAGACACGGGCAGCCTGGGGATCGATCTCAGGGGGTCCAGGTCTAGCGCCTTTTAGCGGATGGAGCAGGGGACTGTCCTCTCCTGCACTGATGAAAAGTAGGCACACGCGGTTCATCTGAGGACAGCCTTGACTGGGAAGATGTCAGGAGATCATGGATGTAGAAGGTGCCCTGCTGGGAGGTGCTGCCAAGGGGCTGGCTGAGTCAGGTTATGAGATGCTTCTGAGACAGGCTGGCCAGCTTCTAGGGAAGGATCAGCAGGAAGCAGACCCTGTGAAGTCATACATTTCTTATCTGGCCCAAATAAAACTCAAAATAAGAAGATAAGGAGCCTAGAACTAGTTTGCTGCTGGGGTGTGACCTAAGCGGATGGGCGTGCTCTCCTGAGGGTGTGACTTGCGGTAGCAGTGTCCTGGGTCTGCATCCCTGCATCACGCTAGCTGGGAGTCCACTGTAGGAAACTGGTCCAGGCCTCAGCCTTGGTGTGTTACAAAATAGAGATCCTGGGGGGATTTGAGGCTGTCTGTACCACACGTGGAGAACCGGGAGCTGCTGCTTTCCCTGTCGCTGTCTGCTTCCTAGAATGAGATGACATGCGAGTATGGAGGGTGGGAGCATGCTACAGGCTGGGGGTGTGGGTGCCTTGGCCTGGGCTACGTGATGGCTCACTGTGTGCCCATGGAGCCTGAGAGGCTGCCATAGGGGTCGGAGAGGAGGAGTCTGCCCAGAAGTGACTCTTGGTGACTCCTGTGGTCACGTGTGTGTGTGTGTGTGTATGTGTGTGTGTGTGTGTGTGTGTGTGTGTGTGTATGTGTGTGTGTGTGTGTTCATGTGGGTGCATGTATATGTGCACATGTGTGCACATGTGTTCTGGAAGCCAGAGGAGAACCTCAGGTGTGGTTCTTCAGGAGCCATTCTTTTTTTTTTTTAAGTCAGAGTCTCTCATTGTCTTGGAGCTTTACAGTTAGCCCAGGCTGGCCAGCCTGTGAGCCTCCCTTGTCCTGGGGAGGTACAAAGGATTACAAGGGTGTCCCACCAACACCCATGATCTTTATGCTGAGCTCTCAAGACTCAGTATTTCTGCTTTCCAAGCGGAAGACTGTTGGGCGTAGCTTAGATACAAGTGTGCCTCCTTGAGAGAAACGGCTTTCCCACCCTTCCCACCCACCTAGTCCCCTCCCCAAGTCCCTGCATTCACTGTTCCTCTTTAGCTGACCTTTGGTGGGCAAGTCAGTGAGTAATTTTAAAAATAAGCACTCAGGGGGCAGAGCCAGCCCAGTCTCTGAGTTTGAGGCCAGCCTGGTCTACAGAGCAAGTTCCAGGATAGCCAGGGATATCCAGTCTCAAAAAAAAATTTTTTTTTTAAATAAGGATTTTGGACATTAGTATATGCAGATTCTAGAGTTAAATATATGACAGATCCCCTGAGAAGCATCCTGGGCACCCCATCATTGAATCTTCCTGCTCACCAACAGATGTGAGCATTGGTACCAGACTTCACAGCTCTGTCTGTTACTGTTGTGTTGAAAACATCTGTGTTGGGAAGATTTGAATAGCAAGCACCAACGGACATCAGAGAAACTGTCCACCACCCCCTGCTGCTGCTGCTGCACAGGCCCACTCCCATAGCCACCATGGCGGTCTTTATCTTTTATTTATTTAATTTTTTTTCTTAGATAGGGTTTTCCATTGTAGCCCTGGCTGTTTTATAACTCACTAGGTAGACCAGGCTGGCCTTGAACTCAGAGACCCACCTGCCTCTGTCTCCCAAGTGCTGGGATTAAAGGTGTGTGCCACCATGCCCGGCCCACCATGGCAGTATTTACATTCCAGTGTTTCCTTACATTCCTGTTATCAAATTGAGTTAAGTGCCTGGGGTGGTGTCCATTTCTGAGCCTGGCACTATGAGGGCTGCACAAGAGTCAGATGGTCCTGGGTAAGAGTCAGACTTCACACTTGGAAGGTGTGGGTTTGAACCCTGCCATGTGTTGACCGAGAGACCATGGGTGAGTTACATAGCCGCTCTGAGCCATCTGTAAAAATGGTTTTTTTCCGAGCCTTCCCACAAGAAAGATGTCAGAAGGATTAAATGAATTAGTATTTGCCAAGTGCTTCACAGAGAGCCTAGGTGTGCACTAAAAGTGAGGCCTGCTAGCACTTAATACTACAGCGGTTTTATTTTTTTTTAAAAAGCCCTGAGATTGACCCTGGCTGTCTTGGATGAGGACCAGAGAGGTGCCTGCCTTTGTCCAGAGCCTCAAAGCAGGTGGTTAAGAAAGCCAGAAACAGCACCAGTGTTTCCAGACTCGTGACTCAGAGACATCTCTGACCCCAGATGTGCCATGTGTGATGATGGATAGAGCCTGCAGGCGCTTGAGGCTTCAAGTCTGTACCATACATCTCCAGCACTCCGTGTCCCTGGAAAATGCCACTTGCAGTCACCCTGGGCCCGGGTGGGAGGATGTGTCACTAATTGGGACCTGCCATGAAAATTAATTAGTTCCTCAGAATATGTCTAGAGAAAAATCTTTCATGTGCCTGGGCCCAACACCATGCTGGCCCAGGAATCTTTGGGGGCTCATCCAGCCTGTGATAAGCCACTCTGTAGTCCCCTGGTCCCAGGAAGCTATAAATTCTGGTGGTTTTCAGTATTGGAGCGAAGGAACCTCAAGCTGGGGGATCTCTTGCAATGGAGGATTTAGCACGGAGAAGATGCTTGGGGTCCCCGAGGCTGCTTCAGGTGAAAGGCAATATGGAGGCTGCACAAAAACTGCTTAGCCTGAGCTTTAGGTTTGTTTGATGGCAGGCAGGCAGTAGGAGAAACAGAGACGGGTATGGAGTGCGTGGGGCACACAGGAGGCATATTCAGCTGCTTGTGCCAAGTGTCACAGCACCGTAAATCAGCTTTCTAGTTTCCCATGTCAATAGCCTTCCAGCTGGGGAGGGGGCATAGCTTCCAGGGTCAGGTAGCTCCCATCAGCCAAAGGTGGTCTCCACGATAGAACAGCCACTTGTAGGATGAGGGTCCTGCTTGGTAAAAGGGTCTGTCGAGGGTGGTGATGGGGCCCAGAAACTGCTGCCAGGGAATCTCTGGCTAGAGGAGGGAGAGCATTTGATCCCAGCTCTGTACTGACCCATGCCTAGGCAATGATATGTCACCCGTCCATGCTTCCGTGAGGCGGGCCTGATTATCTCTGTATGAAATGCATCTCCGGCTTGCCCCCTGGCTTGGCCAGGGTCATTCACCTCCTAAGAACTGGGGGCAAGACTCAGTGCCTTAGGCCTGAACCCAGCTCAGTGGTCTCTCTCCTGCCTCCTGTGCTGCCTTTCTAATTCTTCTGGAGCGTGTATGTGTATCTGAGTCTTCTCAGAGCTACTTTCCCAGTGCTGCCTTGAAGGGCATCTGCCTTGTTTCGTCTTTGCATCTTCCAGGCCACAGAGGCCTCCACGCTCAAGAGGCTGTCAGTCCACTCAGTCTCGTGGGATCCCATGGAGCGTTGGCCAGAGTCAGAGAGGTGGGCAGGAGCTGACTTGCCACAGGGTGATCTGGACTTGAGGTCTCAGCTCTGCCAGTTTTCTGCTTGGATGACCAGGGAGCATGTTATTCTCCCCTTGAACCTTGGCTTCCTCACCAGCTGAACAAGTGTGTGGCTCTAAAGCAGTAGGTAACCCATGAGTTCAAGATGCTGTGTGAACCCACAACTCACTCAGCAGGGCTCCTCTGGCTGGTCAACGGTGGAGAAGCTGAGAAACCATGATGCCCCCCGATGTTGTGGAAGAAGCAACGTATGCATGGGGGAATAGTCTCCATTTAGGGGTCCTCTGCAGAAGGGGGACAGTGACACTTGCCCTGCTGTCCATGTTGGGGTTCCCCAGATGTAGACTCTGAGATGAGGGATTCGAGTCTTTTGTTTGTTTGTTTTTTAGTTGAAAGCCAAATAATGATTGTGTATTGTTAACATACTTTACAAAGGTGGTCTGATGCTCAGGGTGAAAGTGAGAAAGTGAGGCAGAGAGGTAACCAGGATACCGCACATCTTTAGGCCGGTGACATCTGAGTGACGGAGACTGGCAGGTGACCTTGCTGAGACTGGCTGGCACGCTGCTATTCTAGGAGAGGCCAGGCAGCAGATATTTTGGTATTTGTAAATCCTGGATTTCTGTCTCAACTTTTCAACCACACAGACTATATGTAAATGAACAGAGATTAGGTCTTAATAAAACTTTATTGAAGCCAGGAGTGGTGGAGCACGCCTTTAATCCCAGTACTTGGGAGGCAGAGGCAGGCAGATCGCTGTGAGTTTGAGGCCAGCCTGGTCTACAAAGCGAGTCCAGGACGGCCAAGGCTACATAGAGAAACCCTGTCTCCATAAACCAAAACAACAACAACAACAACAACAAAAAACTTTATGACAGGTGAACATAGTCTAAGGCCTACAGCTTGAGAATACCTAGGGTAGATGACACACTTGAATCATGTATGCAGAACAAAGAATCTGGGCTGTTTATGTGTCAGCTTCCTTAGTAACGGCAGAGAGCTAGTGTGGGCACCCAGAGTCAATCATAGTCATCATTTTCAGGAGAATGGGGCAGGGTAGCCCTTAGGCACAGAAAGGCAGGCACTAGGAAGAGCCTGGGTCAGGTCAGGGGTGTGAGTGGGGGACAGAGATTGGCAACAGCTCATTGGTGCTAGGAGTGTGGCTTGCTGGAGCTCTAGAAGATTGTGCTAGAGAAAAGGCCGAGGGACAAACAGGACAGCAAGTTAAGGACAGGGCCAGATCGCTTAACCTCATATTTCTGCCTTTAGCAAGTATTTGATACTTCCTGGCTCAAAATGGCTTCTGTGTACTTCATGTTGCTTTGTTGTTGTCCACACTCTGGATGGACACATGTTAAGTCAGTGCTGTGCCTGTGAGCTGCATCCTCAGCCCCAACCATGGTCTAGCTTTCTACTTCCGTGCCTCTGCTGGGCGGTTCTCTGCTAGGGTGCCTCTCCCTCCTCTGGGAAACACTGCCAGATTACTCCACTTGCACTGTGAGTTCCCATGGTCCTTTGTTTTTCCCTTTCTCCAGGGACTTGTGTGATCCTGTGTCCCACCCGGGGGCACTAGTTCAGGACAGGCAGTTCTGGCTTCCAAGCCTCTCCCTCCTTTCCCATCAGTTTGTACCTCCCTTTCTTTCTCCAGTGGGTTCTGTTGCCCCGCCCTGTTCTGGGGACCCAAGACAAGCTTCTTTCATTGTCTTCATGGAGTTCTTAGTCTGGGGGTGGGGGTGGGGAAGGTTGATATTGGATAACCCAAAGAAACAACAAATGGTTCCACCACCCCTATAGTTACCACCTTATGAGGCAGCATGCCAAGCAAGGTCATGGCAAGGGAGCTGACTCCAGGAAGGACAGAGGGGTCAGCTAAGCTGAGACCTGGGGGAATGAGGGCAGTGACCTTGTACAGTCAGCCAAGGGCGAGAGCAGACAGGAGACCACTGTGTCAAACTCCAGTAGACAGCTATGGGGATGTGGGTGGAGCCCTGGAGTCTTAACTGTCTGGGTGCTTGTTCTGCCCATCTCACCATGTCTCTGTCACACACACACACACACACACACACACACACACACACACACACACACACACACACCACACACAAACGAGGTCTATCTGTGATAGAATTATGGGTAGATTTTGCTGCCCAGCTTGTGTCTTCCAAATGTTTTCCAATAGATGGGCCATAGCAAAAACTAAGGGCTTCAGAGTCAGGAGTGAGAGGCTAGGCTCCCATGGGCAACCAGTGACCTTAACTACGTCATTCGCAACGCAGGAGATTCTGTCTCTTGCAGTAGAAGGGAGGCCATGCTCATTATCCCTGTTCACCTGGGGTCTGTCACCTCGCTAACTCAGTAAGGCCCCATGGCTTTCTTAAGGAGGAGTG
>OU015742.1:71039287-71058159 GCA_907169655.1 Acomys percivali
CTCTCTCTCTCTCTCTCTCTCTCTCTCTCTCTCTCTCTCTCTGTTATAGAGGAGGGGACAAAGACACAGGGTGACAAAGAGACCACCCAAGATCACACAGCCGGACACAAGGGTCAGGATCCTTGTCTATGCCTGGTTTGGGTCTGAGCTTAACTTCTTGGCTTTGCTGCTCTCTCATAGGTTAGCGGTTAGGAGAGGGGGGATGGGCTCACACAGTCCTGAGACATAGTGCTCAGGAGGTATTAGCTCTTGTCAGCAGCTGTCAAGGGCCCTGAGGTGGACAAGGAGTTGGTCTTGTGAAAGCCCAGAGAAAGGGCTATGGGGTAGCACGATGGATCGCACCTGGACTGAAGGGCAGTTGCAGCTCTTGTTGAGTTCAGCAGGTAGAGGATCCGACACTCAGACTTAGGCTTTGCAAATCTTCAGAGAACTCCTTGGCCTCAGGAGGGAAGGAATGGAGACAGGTGAGGGACGGCCACCTCTGCACTTAGTGGCCCTTCCACATATCTCTCTCCATCTCAGCGTGGGCCCTCAGCCAGACCTGTGATAGGCCAGTGTCCAGAGCGCCAGAGAGAAGTCAGCAGTGTGTCACCAGGCTGTTCTGGTGATACTGGGAGGCAGAGAAGTGGCGGCTGGAAGGCAGAAACAAATTACTCTCCCAGAGCCAAGGCCGGGCCAGTTCCTGCCGCGTTACACTATTAAATTTGTAATCTTCGTTCTAATACTTTGCAGCAGTGAATAAGAACCAAATTTAAAATGCCGGCTTTACATTTCTGGAACAGAGTTCTTTGTCGAGAGCTCTTGAAACCCATAATTTCTCTCCAGAGGCGACTGTCTTTTTATTTTTTTTTAAATTAAAATAATAATAAAAAAAAGGAAACTAATCTTTAGTTAAAGGTTGAAGCTGGAGAGGTCGACCTCAGCTGTATGTCTCTAGCCCCAGAGATGGCTCAAAATCAGGCCAGACCTACAGATGTACAGGCTTGCCTTAGAATTTGAGCTCTCAAATCTGGGCTTTGTGAGGAAAGAGAGTCAAGCCTATCTCACCCCGCCAGGAGTTGTCAGCTCTCTAGATTTGTAAAAGAGTTTGTTAAAAATTGAGTCACAGACTCAGAAGGGATCAGCTACTGTTTCTGTTGACCTGCAGGTGGCTGCTGGTTTTGTCACTGCCTTGGTCCCAGTTTTTCACCTGATATGGGCTTGCCAGGCTCCCTGGGTTGCTTCTGTCTGGCCCCCTCCAGGGAAACCTTATCTCATACTTAGGTCAGAGGAACCTGGACGGGGATGTGCCCGCCTCACCTTTTGATGCTAGGTCATTTTCTAGGTCTGGGGACCCCAAAATTCCCTACTTGCATGTCCATGAGCCAGAGTCCTTACCTGCCTGCGCTCATCCACATGAGGGTGACCCTGGCAATGGCCTTGAAGGTGCTTTCTGTGCAGGTGAGGACAGCACCCAGATGTGCAGTGAGGGCTGAGGGTAGAGAGCAGAGGTGGGCTCTGGCTGAAATCCAGCACCCTCCTCACTTGGTGATGATCAGCCTCGGGACTCTGCGGATTCTAAATCTGAACCTGCCCCAGCCTTCAAGGTCATTATGAAGACATATTTCTCAGAATAGAAGGAGGGGTCATATTTTATTTAATAGCCCTGATTTATAACTTTTAAATATTTAGAATAAGTATGAGAGCCTCATTTGCATTCCTGCCAGGGCCCTACGTATTAGGGGGCCTTTGCATCATATTTGGAACTAGGAGTGAGACAGGCTGGCTTGGCCTTCCAACCCTGCAGTCCATAGCATGGGCCCAGGCGTAGATGGGCAGCCCATCATAAAAAGGCGTGTCTTTCCACACCCTGAGACTCCTTTTCCAGGACGGTGAGTTGGAGAAAGAGCCCCAGGTCTAGTATCACCGGGATACACGTGCTCACAGCATCCTCTCAGACCAGAGCTAGGGAGGAGCCACCATCAGGACTCAAAGGGAAGGTGCTGGCATCCTGGGACCCTGAGCTGTTCTCAGTGATGAAGTCATCCTTGTCCAAACAGGAGTGTGTGTTCGTGTCTCTCAGATACTCAAAGCACTTTACCGCATTGCCCTATTGAGGCATCAGGCTGGGAGGGGGAATACAATGTCACAGCTATTTGCACAGATGGAGAAACTGAGGCACAGAAAGGAAAGGCTTGAATTTGGCCCAGGATTGCTCAGTAGTAATTTCAAATCCATATCTTCCTTGTCCTTGAGTCTGTTAGTCTAACCACCATCTCATGTACCCTCCATCGTTAAAAAAAAAAACACTAAAAAAACCCCCACATTTATTTGTTGTAGGAGCAAGTGTGTAGGAGCATGGCATGGCACAATATGCATGTGGAAGTCAGAGAACAGCTTGCAGGCGTTCTCTCCTGCCATGTGCGGTTCCAGGGGCCACATGCAGGTTCTCCTGCCAGGCCACCTTGCCTTGATGGCAGTCAGCAAATAGTCACTGGCACTGGTTTTCCTTCACCCAGGGCAGGTGGGGGATGGTGGATGGTGCTCCAGTGAGTATAGGATGCTGAGAACCACTGTGGTTCACAGGATGCTGCTTACTAGCTTCGAGGTGCTCAGGCCACAGGGTGGGCTTTCTGGGAACAAAGCAAATTTATTGTTTATGTCTCCTGGGAGCAAAGCAGGTGCAGTAGAAAGTGGATACAGGGAAAGAGGGGTGGGATGGGTGGGTTGGAAAAGGCCACAGAGCTTTGCCTAGTAACACACTTCTTGGAGACCAGGATTACATCATTATCTTCAGACGGAACCTCCACTTTCAACATCCTTCTGGAACTCAAAGGATGTGTATGGAGAGAGAACGAGCCGGTCATTCACACACTTGTCACAGCTCGGGTTGGACCTTGGCTCTGAGCACCCTGGTTGTGATCTTGTCCCAGCTCAGAGGCTATTTTTCATCCCCAAGAAAAGTAGAGTTGCCAGTTATCATTTTAACTCTGTGTGTGTGTGTGTGTGTGTGTGTGTGTGTGTGTGTGTGTGTGTAGGGCTGTTGCATCCTGTTTGTGAACAGAGAGGCCAGAGTTGGTGTCAGATGTCTTCTTCAATTGTTCTCCAAGCTTATTTTGAGGCAAGGCCTCTCCCTGAACCTAGCACTCACTGATTGACTAGACATCCTGGGCTCACCTCCCCGGCACTGAGGTTACGTGTGCGCATGGCCACATCTGGCTTTTACTTTGGTATTGGAGGATCCAAACTCAGAACCTCATGGTTACCTTTCACACACTTTACTGGCTATCTCCTGGCTCCACATTTTAACCTTGACACTAGTTACAAACACACGTACCATTCCAGCTGGCATTTCCTGCACGCACACTACACCGTGCCAGATGCTGTGCTGAGCTTTCATGTGTGTTTCCTTCTGTGGCCCCAGGAAAGAGCTCAGCAGCCTCTGTTGTCCCCAGTGTCTGGAGCTGCACACACAGCAGATAAATTGCTGCATTGGCTTCCCGGGGTCTCACATGCTCAGGTGACGCAGGGTGAAGCCAGGCATGGTGTCACATGGGTATTATCCTAGTACTAAGGAGGCAGAGACATGCAGATCCCTGGGCCTCCACGGCCAGCCTGGTCAGCCTGCTGTATGAGTTCCAGGCCACTGAGAGACCCTGTCTGAAAACACAAGGTGGACAGCCCTGAGGAATGATGCCTAGATTGACCTCAGGCCTCCTGATGTGCATATTCATTCTTATGCTTGCACATACACACACACACACACACACACACACACACACACTCTAACATAGACACACAAACTACAAAAGGGAGAAAATCCTAATCTTTCAGTCCAAAAGTAGAATGCACTGGGGCTGTTTTCAGAAGAGGGCGGGAGAGAGGGAGAGAGAGACAGAGAGAGAGACAGAGACAGAGAGACAGAGACAGACAGAGACAGAGAGATAGAGAGACACACAGACAGAGAGCGCACACACGTGCGCAGGGAGACTTTTTTTTTTTGGAAGCAAATCAGGGTTAGACTATAACAACTGTTTTGTAAGCTGAAGCCACCATCCTTCAAAAATCACCTCAAAGGGACCTTCACAGGCTGGTTCTGCTCGGATTTCTAGGATCTGTTCTGTTGTTGGTCACGGGCCTGGCCAGGCCGCGCAGGGACAGCGCAGCCCATGCAGCTGAGCTCGGAGGGCCGTGGTGCATATCTATCGCCGCTCCTCCGGTCTTTCTCTTGTAAAAATCAATCAGTAAATAAAATTTAAAACTGACAGACCTCGCCAGGATTTTATTCCATGCCTGTCCCTGCATTTCAATGCAAGAAGCAGAAAGCCTGTGAGCTATAAATAGCACCCCAGCCTTTGCAGGCAGCAGGCAGGAAGCATTTGTAGGTTGTCTCCTCCCAACCTGGTGACCTGGATTACTTCCTCCCCGCAGTGGCTACGTTCCTTGCCACCTCCTGTCTGTCCGGCCCGGAACAGAGCACAGCCCTGTTTGTGAGTAGTTCATGAGCATCTACACAGGACCACACCCTCTGGGCTGGGTACTCAGGCAGGCTTGTGAGAGTAGCCTCGTCTCAGTCTTCCAAGGCAGGAGGCGGGTAGTATAGACATAGCAGTCCACAGGTGAGACTTTTCTGGAGCAGAAACTCAATCAGAGGCTCCTTGGCTCTGGGAAGTAGGGGAGGCTTCCTGGAGGATGCTGAGGAGGAAGCAGCCTGGGAGAAGGAGCCCGTGGATCGCTGACCATGCCGGACGCAGACACAGTCTTCTCTGTGGCAAAGCAGACTACATGTGTCAAGAGTGAGCCCTGTGCTCTGCAGTCCAGTAGTTTTGGAGAGGGATGCCCCGCCTTATACTGGTCCTTGGTCCTTGGTCCTACACTTTCCTGGATTCCCAGCTCAACCTAGACACCCAGTCACATCTCTTCATGAAGCCTGAGGATTCGCTGCCCCACAGGCTTCTGTGGTGATGCTTGTGTCCAGCTACGCTAGGGCTTCAGTGCACTGCCCACTCTCCAGCCAGGCAGGAACCACAGCCCAGCCCCTGCTTTCCGCCATGAATGGGGGCATAATGTCTCTTGGGTACCTCTAATGACACGGAAGGGAGCTCATAGCCTCTCGGGGCTCCTGCTCTGCCAACAGACATCTTCCTCTGGTAGTCACAGTCACTATTAGCCCTAACACAGTGACGACTCGGATAAGCCAGTGCAGGACAGTGGAAACTTTTGTTATCTACAAAATGACTACTTTAGGAAGTAGAAACCATGTGGATTTCAAATACAGCCAGACCTGAGTTAAACATCTCCTTTCCGTAGTATGATTATTATTGTCTTATTCTATAGGCTGCGTCTTTAACCTCTTTGTGTCTCAGTGTCTACACGAGTAAGCCGGGGAACATAACGGCTCTGGGTGGTGCGTGTGAGCAAGGCATGGTATTATTGTTACTTTTCTGGGAGGCCTTTTGCACGATGGAATCAATATTCGAAGTTTTCATTGAGTGTTTAGTGTGTGACTAGCCCTGCCCTGGGTGATGGGCACCTGGTGAGCAAGTTCTAACCCATGGCTGTTATTGGGTAGCCCTACTTTGCCATCGTCACACTGATGGGGGTGGGTGATACAGTGAGAAGACACAGGTCAGGTTAGTGGTGCGCACCTGTGGTCCCAGCACTTTCGAGGCAGAGGCAGGAGGATCAAGGATTCAAGGACAACCTGGGATGCATGAGGCCCCATCTAGAAAACAAACAAACAAAAAGCAAAATAAACGAATAAGATGTGGGGGCGGGGAGGGGGGAGGGATGGGGGAAAGATGAAGGTCAGAGAAGTTGGGGCAGAGGGTGCGTTCTGAAGTCCACTCAGCTGGCAAGGTGGGAAACCTTGGTTCAAGTCTTCCACATCTTTCTCTCCTTTTCCTCACCTCAGCAGATTGTTCCAGCAGTCCCTATGGGAAGGGAGAAAGGAAGGGAGCTGGCAGATCTTGCACTGGGTACAGGTACTTCTTCAGCCTCAGCCCCCACAATTCCTCTGTGCTGGGCAGTTTAAGGACAGCTATAGGAACCTTTTCTATATATGCAATACCACTCGGGACCTAGTTATGATGCCTTTGGGCATCTTGCAAGCAAAAAGTGTCCCGGGGAGGCACATGTACCTGTAAATTCAGTCAGCTTGCGCTTGGATCTGCTCTGTCAGCTGCAGGTGCAGCCAAGGCCTGTTCCCTGTCCTCTATCCAGTCTTTGCCACTGCCTGAGCCCAGGTCTAGGTTCTCTCAGAGTTCTGAGGCCCGAGGCTGGTGCTGGCTGGCTGCGAAGTGTCCCCCACTGTCAGTGTCCCCCCCCAAGCCAAGGGAGTCTGCTACTGTGTCCCCTCTTCTGAGGAAACTGGGCTTTGGGCCTGCTTTCTCTCCACTGGGCAGAAGGCTCTAGCCCATGGCCAAGAAACCTCAGACAACCTTAAAGAAATGAGAAAAAAGGGGCTGTAGCCTAAAATGTACCTATGGTTACACTTGCATGTGTGTTTGAGAGGGTCTCAACCAATGCCACCCTAAATCACGGCTTTTATTTTTTTCACTGTCATGATCCCGGCTTCCCTACTCCTGGTCCACTTCGTTTGTGAATTAATCCATCTAAGTCTGGACACCTGGAAGCCCCAATGTTTAGAAAATGCTTTCTTCCCCCAAGTTCATAATCTTGAACCTTGTGGAGTTTTATATGAGTGGTGTTATTGTGTGTCTATTTGTTTTCCCCTGGGGGAAATCAGAATTGTTCTCTGGGGGAAAACAGCTCTCAATAGATTTTTTTCAAGGCAGTCCACAAGGATTAGAAACCCTGAAACTTGCCCTCCTGGTTTATATGGAATGGGACTGAGATAGGGGCTCAGGCCCAGGTGGCTGGTGTCTCCATCTCAGCTCTGATGAGTGCAGGCAATGCAAACCCTGTAGAACTTCAGCCACCCACGTGTGAGGTAGGCATGGGAGCCAGAGAATGCTAGGTTGCTTCTGTCACCAACACACTGTCATTGTCATTGTCACAGGTGCACATGTGTGCAGGCACGCCTGCAAAGACCAGACGAGGGTGTCAGATCCCCTGGAGTTCTAGGCAGTTGTGAGCTGCCTAATGCGGATGCTGGGAACCAGGCTTAGGTCTTCTGCAAGAACAGAAAGTGCACTTAACTGCTGAGACATCTCTCCAGCCCCCTTTCCTGCATCTTGATCTGACTGAATACTATTTCCCCCTGATAACTACATCCTAACCACTCTTGCCAAGTTGTATGTATACAAGTACACGCAGAAGTACACGCATGTGTGTGTGTTCATGCGTGCATGCATGCATGCAGCCTTAGCTTTCACTCCTCAGGTGCCATCCACTCTGTTTTTCTTTTTGTTTTCTTTAAAACAGGGTCTCCCACTGACCTGGAGATGGCCAGTAACCTCCAGGGGTCCCCCGTCACTCCTCCCAGAGTTGGGGTTACAAGTGTAAGCCACCACACGTGGATTCTTATGTGGGTCCCGGGGATTGAACTCTGGTCCTTGCGTTTGCCAGTCGAGCACTTTACCAAACGAGCCATCTCTCCAGCTCTAACTTATTTATTGAGCATAGCACACATGAAGCTGCTATGGGGTTTTTATGTTCCCTTCCTTGGATAGATATTTACAAGTTTGTTCCTTTATTCCCTTCGGGTTTCTTTGGGTTTGGTTTTTGGTTTTGGAGACAGAATTTTGCTATGTAGTTCAGGCTACCCTTGAGTTCACTGTGTAGTCCACTTTGGCCTTGAACACATGACAATCCACCAGCCTCACCCTCTTGAGTGCTGGGGTTTCGAGTATGTGAGGCCACACCCTGCTTCCTTCTTTCATTCTTCGGGGGCTTATCATGGTGAGCCTGCCACTCTATGGAAGAACCACCCCCCCCATTCACCACCTGCATATAAGAGTTCTCCTGCCCCTATTCGTCATGTCTAGTGTTTGCCGACTTTTGTTGCCCATGTGAGTTCCAGAGCAACAAAATTAGTACTTGCCATATAAAACACGTTTCAAAAAAATACCTCATAACTGTACAGTGGTAGCACACGCCTTTAATCCCAGCAGTTGAGAAGCAGAGGCAGGCAAATCTTTGTGAGTTTGAGGCTAGCCTCGTCTACAAAGCGAATTCCCAGGACAGTCAGGGCTGCATAGAGAAACCCTGTCTTGAAAAAAAGAAACCAAGACCCCACCTCACAAGTAGGTGAACAAGCGACTGTATCTTGTTTGGCCTGAGGTGGGATCCTTTGGTCTCTCGCACTCCCACAGAGGTCTGTAATGTAGTATTTCAACAAACTGGCATTTCCCTGGAGGCTCCCGGTGCTGCAGTGAGCCTCTGGCTCCCTGCGTTGAGTGTGAGTGTGGACACCTCTGCTATTGAAGTGTATGGCAGACACCATGGCAAGTCTGTGCTCTGAGCACCTCCTGCCACACCAGAAGGGGCCCAGGAACAAGGACCTTCCCGGCCATGCTCAGTGCTCCCCAACACCCATGCTCTGAGATCCCCTCTCTCCCCACTCAGCTGCCGTGCTCAGTGCTCTGCCCCTCCCTTCCCCCCCAGAACAAAAGCGCATATACATGCATCTGGTGTCTGAAGAAGCAAGGCAAGGTTGGGCTCGCTGACAGAGCTTAGATATACCCAGGGCAGGTGTCTGGCCAGTCCTGCCTGGGAAGCACAAGATACAGCCATGGGAGTCCCAGGGGAGGTGAGGACCGTCCTTTCCCTTAGCAGACTGTCTGGTGCCTCATTCGACTACCCATGTGGCAACTTGGGAACCATGGGAGGGTGGTGGCACCTCTCCCTTGGGAGCTGGGTGGCCCTTCAGCTTCTACCTACCTGAACCTGTGTCCTTGCAGCTGAAAATTAGCCAAGGGTGGGAGTGAAAGGACACCCTGTCCTTTGCCACCAACGTGGATTCTGCTACCTCTTCTCAAAGAGGGCTACATGACTATAGATCTGAGAAGACACCACCTTAATAAAACATCATCCCTTCTGTTATCTTAGAGGGTGAGCCCAAGCCGCTCTCTCTAGTCTAGTGTGACTCCAATGAGCTATGGCTGTCACCACTGGAAGGCTCTCTGGGAGAGGCAGACATCTGGCAGGAAGTCCCAGAGGCCCTCTAGGCTTAAGCCCTTGGCAGGCATCACCAGTTAATCACGGGCCCTCTTTCCCAGGACCATGGCAGGCATCACCAATCAATCACAGCCCCCCCTTTTTTTCTAAATCCAGACACAGTGTAAGAATTCTTAGCATGGGGGTATTTTAGGAGGGAGGGAGGGAGGGAGAGGGAGAGAGAGAGAGAGAGAGAGAGAGAGAGAGAGAATATGTTGGGGAATGTTGATCATCATCTATCTGCCAGCGCGGTTGGAAATTTATTCCTATGTTACGCGGAAAGTCCACAGCTGGGACCAGACCCACAATGCGTGAGTCCCGCTAGGCTTTGCGCTTCTCTGCCCACATCGCTTCCTCTTTTCCATCAGACCTAAGGTTTTTAGGTTGCTGAAGAACAGTTTTTAACCTGAGAATTACAAGCCCTAAAGCTCTCTGCACTGTATTGTCTGGCTGGCAGGCTCTTTTCTAAGGGAGAAGTGAATAGCACTGATCAGCTCTCAAGAGGCTCCTTCAAGACCCAGAAAAGAGATGAAAGCAGAAAAAAAGTGGAGCCTTGCTACTCAGTATGCGGGCTGCAAATCAATAGTGTTGGCCTCACCTAAGAGTTGTCAGAAAGGCAGCCTTTCAGGTCCCACTCCAAACCTGCAGAGTCAGAATCTGCATCTAACAGGATCCCTGGAGGATCATCTGCACCTTAACACCCAGGGGTACCAGGCTGACATTCACTGGGCACAGCATCTGTGTGGAGCCGCTGATTGCCAGGCACCCGTGGGGCTCAAAGGCAGGTGTGGTCCCTGCCCTCATCTGAGAGAATGGAAAGAAACACATGCCACAGCTGAGTCGGGCCTAGTAGGTCCGCTGAGGGCGATTCAAGAGACGTCTTTGTTTAAACTGAAGGGGGAAAAAAGACCCCAGTCTGCATTAAGTTGTGAGTTTCTTGTTGGGGGTAATTAGCTGGTACAGCGACCTGCCTTCCCGGAGAGCAGTTCAAAAAGGAACTGGTCTAGGGACCTAAGGAGCTGAACAGGATCAGCAGCGCATATACTGCTCAAGGCTGCCGTTTCTCAGAGCTCCCAGTGCCGAAGGCAGCTCGCCCAAGGTGGAATTGCTCCTAGGTGCTTTCAGCTGGTTCCAACTGGTTCTCTCTGGTAAGCTCTAAGGAAGTTGGCCATACATCAGTCGAGGAGGATGGAGGTGGCAAGCCTGAAGCACAGAAGACAGACAGCTTGCCAATCCCACTTCTGACCCACATGCACGTCCCCGTTGCTGAGGGCTAGGCTGCTCTGGGACTTTCCACGAGGCCCTGATGTGTGGTGAGGAAACTTAGGTACTAGCTCAGGCCAGGCCAGGAATGGCCTGGGGCCAGGGCCTTGAGGGAGCTGTGCCTCTGCATCCTGAGAACCTGACTCTTCGCCCCAAGGGGCTATGGTTATCTCTCCCTAGGCCACCGTGTCCCCAGTCTGTGGAACACTTGAGATGGTCCTGTGTACCTGTGCAGCATTCCTTGATTAGCTTCCTGCTGACCTCACCCTACTATATGATAGATTTTTGCTGACATTCCCATTTTTCCTTTCAGGAAAATTGTATATAAGATGCTGTACTTCTTAATAAACTTGCTTGGCATACGACATAGCTTGTGCAAAACCTCCTGATCCCAAACTTTCCTATTTTCTTTATCCTCTGATCCCCTGGGACTGCCTCTCAGGCACCTGCCACTGAAGAGCAACCTGCTTATCCAGGCCACCCATCATGGTGTTTTCATCCCTAGGTCCCTGTTGGTGATCAAGTGCATTCTGAGAAGAAGGCGTGCCTGGCCTTCCAGCAGGGTTCCCAGGCTAGCTTCTTGTTTAGATAGGGTGTTTCCTGTCGCCTGGCAGAGGCCTCCCCTAACCCCCTCACTACTTCTTGACTCTGATTGTTCTGTGCAGAATGGGGGTTAAAGTCACGCCTGGGATATGAGATGGTGCAGGTGGAGATATATATGTTTTACACGCACGCACACGTGTGCACACACACACATACACACGCACACACACACTTCACATACCATATAGTTCACCTGTTTGGTTTATATAGTGTATAGCTCTGTGGGCGTTAGTATATCCACAGATAAATAACTGTCCTCCCAGTCAGTTGCACATTTTTATTACCCCCCTAAAGATACCTTGTATTCATGATTAGTCATTTCCCATCCATCCTCACTCCTGCCCTGGAAAACACAAGTTTTTTTTTTCAATAGATTTGTTTCTGCATTTTGTGTAAATCAAGTTACTGAATTTCTCTCTCTCTCTCTCTCTCTCTCTCTTTGTCTCCCTCTCTCTCTCTCTCTCTCCCCCCCACACTCCCCCCCGTGCGGGTGTGCGTGTGTGGGTAGGTGTGGGGGTGGGTGTGTGTGTGTGAGACTGGCATCTTCCATTCAGCCTAATGTTGTCAAGGTCCATCTATGTTGTAACATATAATGTTCTTTATTCCTTTTTATAGCTGAATAGTAATCTATTGTGTGTACATGCCACAGTTTGCTTATCTATTCATGGCTTGGTGGCCCTTTGGACTTTCTGAATCTTGTGATGGATGCTGCTGTAAGCATCGGTGCTCCACACAGACTGCTTAGCTATTGCCTCTACCTCGTTCTTGGTGTGGACTCTTCGGCGAATTATTGTAGTTCTCAGAGCTTGTTTTATGAGTTTCTGAGAACCAGGGAGACTATGTCTTTCCCAGTGTCATTGGTAATTGTGGCTATAATTTACTCTGTGTCCTTATCTTGCTATGACAGGAACTGTGCATATGTTATGCTATTGAATTCAGCCCCACAAGGGACAGGAGAGAATCTATCTCACAGTTGGTATGGCTCTCTGCTGTGACAGGCTCGCAAGCTGCCTTGTCATAATGAATCATTTAGTGACTAGATGAGTTCTTTCTCTAGTGTGCAAGCCCAAGCTTCCCCACTCTCTGTACCTTTGGCCTTTTCATATTATCAGGGCCATCATATTTCTTTCTTCTCCTTTTATACTTAAAAAAATAGTCCTTTGAAATGTACAAAGAGAAAAGTAGGTGACTAAAAACACTCTCCGTGGCTGTCTCTGTCTCTCCTACTTCCCTATGCCTCTAAAGCACCACTTCTCACACAGAACTTGTTCCTTCACCCCAGGCTCCAGAGCTATTCGTGGGACAGGACTCACGCTGACTCATAAATAATGCTGAATATGAGCAAGAACCAAACCTTTGTTCTATAAGTCACTGAAATTTGGAGCTCTTTATTATTGCATTGTAACCTAATGAGAGCTGACTGATACACTGGCTCCTTACAAAAGTATGTAGTTGATTCTGTCAGTATGTCTAGCATACAAGGGGACTGAGGCTCATACATGTTCAGGAACTTTCTTTAGTTTGCTCAGAAAGTGACAGAGGCTAGTCAGGGGACATATTCAGCAGCAGAGCCCTTGCCTAGTACGAACAAAGCCCTCTTTCGGTGCCCAGAATCACAGAAGGGTGGTCTTGGGGTGGGAGCGTGAAGAGGACTTCCTCAGTCCTAAACCCAGCTATGCAGCTCCGTTGCCTGTGCTGCTGAGATGGAAGTGAGTGGGCTGCCCGGTGAGGGATGGAGCACCTGGTAAGTGCATGACGTCAAGCCTTGTAATGTGGGTTTGGGGGCAAATCCTGAAAGCCTTGGATGCTGTGTGTACCCGTGAAGTCTCCCAGTGCCCAATGGGGACATAGGCTGTATCTTTTCCCACAACCCACTTCTTTCAGTGCATTCGGTTTGTCCCGAGTGCTGGTAGAAATGGCTTCCTGAGGAGAGGTAGCCATTGGTGGTGTTGTCATTCCCGCATGGGCTGTCTCTCAGTGGCTGTTGGGAGACCCCCTTCTCTACAGGGTCGTCTCATGTTGGCTAGAACAGAGAGAGTAACGGCCCTCAACATCTCTGCTGAGTGTAGCGCCCCTCCCCCATTGAATCTACTCTGCATCCAGAACGTTCCCGAGTTTTCTTTGACCTTTTGAGTCCACACTTTTTCCCCACCTTCTTCCCACATGTTTCCACTTGTCAGCATAACCTTCAGCCGCACCAGAACGAAGCGCTTGCATGGTCAATGAAGTACTATTTTATTTGCAATTAAGTATAATTCAGCGTTGAAACGACTCTGCTTTCAACCCAGACCCCGCCTCTGCCTCTGGTGTAAGATTAATTATCTCTCTCCCGGGGTCTCATAGTGTTCTGCATACATCTCTGCCCTTGTTCTACGCTACATTGTAATTATAGCACCTTGTGTTATAATTGCCCCTTTACTTGTCTGCCTCCTCAGGTAGACAGAGTTGAAGCAGGGTCTGGGTTTCATTCATCTGCACGGTGAGACTCCAGCGCGGGCTGGGGCACTGAATAGGTAATTAGTGAAGAGATTATTGAATGAAATTTTACCTGCTTCATCTTCCCTCCCCTCCTTAAGGGTTGTTCTTCAGACCCTCCACCCCCACGCTGAGGAAAACATGGCGTGAGAAGCCCAGTAGGTGCAATGCGCAGAAGCCCGTCGGGTTACAGTGCACGGCGTATATGTTACAGACAGTAGCCCGGTGACTCTTTCCCTTTCCCTCTTCCCCGCTCCCAGCTCCTCACCGCCCACCTCAGCCCCCATTATTCCCTGTCTCCTCTCTGTTTCACGTGGTCTCTCCTTCAGACGCTCTCTAGTAAGGCCAGAGGCAGTCTACTCTCCCCACACCCGACGGCAGAAATGATGGCCTCTGCCGTGAACCAAGATCCTGCTCTGGCTTTGGCTTCTTGCCCACCTTGGTACATTAGCCCCCGAGTTTCACCTCTCCTTGTGAAAATGGTCCAGACTCAGCATCAATGGAAGCACATCTGTGGGGATGACAATGAATGCTTCTCATGGTTGAACTTGATGATGGAATCTCCTAGGAAAGCATCATCATCATCATCATTTTTAAAACTGTTAAATTTTTGTGTTGTATGTATGAATTGCGTGTGTGTGAGAGAGAGAGAGGGTGAGAGAGAGAGAGAGTGAGTGAGAGAGAGAGAGAGAGAGAGAGAGAGAGAGAGAGAGAGAGAGGAGAGAGAGAGAAAGAGAATGTGTGCAGGCATGTGTATGCACAAAATACAAGTATTCCTGCCAATGCCTCATAGAAGCCAAAGGATGATGTCAGCTTTCCTGGTCTCTGCCACTCAGTTGAGCCAGGGTATCTCACTGGGCCCAGGCTGGTGGCCAGCAGGCCACAGTGATCTTCCTGTTTCTGATTCCCACATCCCTGTGGTTACAATGCGTGGGGCTACACCCACATTTTTGCATGAGTGCTTGGGATCCAAACTCAGGTCCTCATACTGGCACTCTCCCCTCTGAACCATTTCTCCATTCCCTGGAACAGGATTCTTTAGGGGCATCTAATGGGAAGAAAGTGTGATTTAAAAACACACCTGTGAGCCCCACCCCGACTCCCAGCCAGTCCCTGGCCTTTGCACCTGGCCAGCCCCATAACCTCAGCACTTGGCTAGCACCATGGACAGCTCCCGTGGCTGTCCCCGGCTAGGTTTTCATACGCAGTAGTGTCTGAGGCCTCTAAGAGCTGCTTGCTAGTGACTTTGTACCAAAACCTCACAGAATTTAGCTTCTACATACCATTGGTTACCAAGCAGGGTAAGCCTGGAGACGCTGAAAATGCTTGAGTTGTTGACGAAATGGTCACTATTAGGCCTGGCATTGGCGAACAATTGACACTGGAAGAGGTTAATGATAATGTGCAGAGTTCACCTAATGCCAGATGGTGACAGACTAGGTTCTAATCCCCACCACCACCACCACCACCTGCCATCCCGAGTGCTGACTGCCTTCTGTGAACTTCACAGATCTTCCTTTTGGAGAATGCAGGTGTGAGCCGAGCCAACATTCATCATCGATCTTTCTTCCACCATTAGTCCCCACCGAAGATCCCCTGCACGGAATGTCATTTCTTCAGGATGTTGCCATGCCCAATCCAGAGCATTCTGTAGGGGAGACTTCCCAGCATTCCCAGCCTTAGGTTTGTGCCTCGTAGAACTGTGCACAAATGGTCACCAAAGGACGCATACAAGAATAGTTTTGTCAGAGTCATTTGTAATATCTCCATATGGAGATGACCCAAGTGCTCACCAATAATAGAATGGATGAGAATTATTTTGGTCCATTCACACGTTGTACTACAATAAAGAGAGCGAGTGAAACCATTAGAGTGACAAACCTCACAAACAGAATTTCCAGTGAAAGAAGCCAGACCGTAAAGAAAATATATTAGGTGGTTCCAGATATTACAATTTCAAGGCAGACTGGGCTGGGGAGATAGCTCACTCGTTAAAGTGCTTGCTGGGAGCACCTGAGGCCGATCTCAGCAGGCGAGTAGATAGCAACAGTGCATGTCTGAAATCCCAGCACTGGATAGGCAGAGACATATAGACTTCTGGAGCTCACTGGCTGGTCTCTCTAGCCTATTGCTGAGCTCTAGGCTCAATGAAAGATCGTGTCTCAAAGGATAAGGTGGAGAGTATTTGAGGGAGACTCACAGTATTGGCTTCTGGTTTTCTTCATTCATTCACAGGCAAACATAAACCAGAGAGGGGGGGCGGGGAGAAGAGAAGAGAAAAGAAGAGAAGAGAAGAGAAGAGAAGAGAAGAGAAGAGAGGAGGGAAGGGGTAGAGAGGGAGAGGGAGGAGGGAGGGAGGGGAGGAGAGAAGGGGAGGGGAGGGAGGGAAGGGAACGTGAGGGGAGAACAGGAGAATATGATGGCTAGCATAGTCTGTACTTTTAGGAGTCCAAGCAGTTATACTGTTCTTGTGTGAAGGTAACTAGGTGTGGGCAGGAGCAGCCTCTGGGCACCAGCCAATGCTGTTTCCACACCTGGAAGCCAGCACTTGGGTAATATTCACTAAGCTCTGAGCACCTAAAAACTGTATACTACATAATCGTAACCTTTTCTTCGTGTACGTTATAATTCAACAAACAGTTGCCTTAAAAACATCTCCCTCCTAGGCTGGGTGTGGCGGGACACACTTTTTAAATCCATCAATCAGGAAGCTGAGGCCAAAAGATCTCTGTGAGTCCAAGGGTGCCCTGGATTCTGTTTCAAGTTGCAGGCAAGCCAGAGCTACATAGTGAGACCTTGTCCCCAAAACAAAAACAACATTCTTTCCAGAGGAGACGAGGAAAGGATCTAAGACTTTCTGTGCAGGTGATGTAAGAAGTTTGGGAATGGGATGGCTGGCCACATTTGGAAGTATTTTATCTAACAGAATGCTGAGCTCACTGTGTGTGGGGAAGAGGGGGGAGGGGAGTCGGGGAGGGGGAGGGGGAGAGGAGAGGGGATGGATTACAGCATGAAGCTGGTGTTGTAAATTAGGACCAGGTCAGAAAAGCAGTGTGTTACAGCCTTTGATGTATTCTGTGAGCCTTGGGGTGCCTCAAAAATTTCTAATCAAAGAGGTGGCATGCTCTTTAGAAAGCTCATGCGGGCCACAGGGGAGAGATGCTGGGAAGGGCAGTTTTGTAGTGGGCACAACATTTGACACAGAAGAGGAAAATGACAGTGAGATATTTTAAAACTCTCTCTCCCTCTCCCTCTCCCTCTCCCTCTCCCTCTCCCTCTCTCTCTCTCTCTCTCTCTCTCTCTCTCTCTCTCTGTGTATGTGTGCATGTGTGTTTCAGTGATGGGGGTCAAATTCAGATCTTCGTATGTATTTTTGAAATGTTCTACCACTGGGCCACATCTCCAGCCCTTAAAGTTTTTATTTCATCCATCCATCCATCTATCCAGCAGTAGAATCCCACTGCATTTCTCAGGTTGGGCTTGGACTCTCACTTTTCCTACTTTCATCCCCCAGAGTGCCGTAATTACAGAAGTAATCGGCCATGCAGCTGAGGAGGAAACAAATGGATAGGGTAACTTATTCAAAACCACATAGCCAATGGTATGGCTGGGGCCAGGAGGAAGGACCCAGGCAGCCAGACTCTAAAGTCTTCTCAGTGTAGACACTGCCACCTCCTGAAGATGCTATAGACATCTCAGTGAGCAGATGTGGACCACAGAGCAGAGAGCTTGACAGCCAGGTGTCACAGACATGGCCACTGATACATGCCCCCCTCCAGAGCCTCACTTGTCCTCTGAACTGTGAAGGTGTTGGTCTGAAAGGTCCAAAATGGAGCCTAATCTGGCTTCAAAGGAAGGTAGCTTCTGATAGCTCTCGGTTGAAGTCGGGGTGGTAAGAGTCTTCATGGAAGCCACCGGTTTGTGATTCCTTAGCTTGTCCTTGGAGACACAGCCAGAGGCACTGTCAGTACTCTGGACCCCACAGATGGTTTCAGCCTTCAGTTTTCAGAGGGCTCTAAAAGCTCAGTCAAGTAAGGCACAGGGGAAGCTAAACCCACTGAGAATAACGAGGCCAGGGAGAGAGGTTGGCCGCAGACGGAGCAATTGCCATCAGAAAAAGCAGCAATGTGCTAGGGCCTTGGTGTTTCTTTCTTTCTGGTTTTAATTAACGGAATAACCTGGAACTCTTGTACCTTGGGGTTCACAGGCTGCTATCTGGGCCTGCAGTGGTCACTCACAGAGCTGGCATTTGACACTAGTTATGGGGTCATTGGTGGGTAGGGATGGAGGGTCTGGGGACCTGGGACAAGTCAGGTAACCCTCTCTCAGCTTTGGGCTCTCTGTGTAGAGAACAAAGCTGGCAGCGTTCCCCTGATGTGAAATGGCCAGGCACGGAGTATCTTGCTACCCTCCACCCTCCAACACGAGGCCTCCAGTAGCTGAGGATGCAGGGTCGGTGCCCGCTCCGATCGTGGCTTCGCACTCGGTCCGCTGGCCCGATGTATGTCTGGATGCATCGCTGAGCTACTCCAAGCCTGTTTCCTTGTTGTAACATTAGGCTTAATGCCTGCCTCTCAGAGGCATTGTCGATTGAATTACGTGCCTAATAGTGCACAGAACATGGTAACAGCTAAAAATAATTGTGTCTGCTCTCCTAATTTGTCACTATTATTTTCTTGCTCTTTGTAAATGTCTTAGAAGATGCGTTAAGCTCTTTCCCGTTCGGGTATGAGCAAGTGAGTAATAAGCCCTCGCTACCTTTGCTGGAGACATCTTGTTTTCTCTGGTACGTGTCTTTACACCAAGCTAGTGAAACACAAGTATAGTGGGGTGGGCACCTGGATGGTGCACTCGATGCTGAATAGAAGCACGTGAGGACTGAGCTCACATTGTCCACAAGAGGCTGGCAGGCACGCCCCTACTCTGACCTGCAGTAGACTGACCCTCCAGTAGAGGGGAAGGGCAGGGCTCAGCTCAAGGAGCTAGAGAGACAGTCTCCTTGGAAGAGTAGCATTGAACTCACAATCCATGAGTTCAGTTCAGCAACTGGTTAACAATCTGTCTTGGGGGCTGGTGAGACGGCTCCATGGTTAGAGCCCGGCTGCTCTTCCAGAGGACCTGGGTTTGGTTTCTAGCATCCAGTAACTCCAGGTCCAGGGGAATCTGATGCCTCTGGCCTCTGCTAACACTCATGTGCACATACCCACATACACATGCACACACCTACATATAATTAAAAATAATAATAAGTCTTACCAAAAGAATGAACCCGAATGACGGTCTGCAGGATGGCTCAGCTAGTAAAGGTGCTTGCTGCCAAGACTCAGGCCCCATGTGGTAGACACAGAGATGACTTTCCTGATCTCCACATGTACCATAGCATGTACACACACACACACACACACACACACACACACACACACACACACACA
>OU015742.1:71058169-71083417 GCA_907169655.1 Acomys percivali
CACACACACACACACACACACACACACACACACACACACACACACACGGAGAGAGGGGAGACACCTGTCATGGGAATCAAAGAGATCTGAATTTGGCGCCAGCTCTGCCCTGACGAGCTGTGGATGTCTGCATGTCCTTAGGGAAGTTACTTTTGGGTACAAGGGCTTGCTTTGTAGCCCAGGCTAATCACACATGTGCAGCTCCTGCCTGCACATCCCCCAAGTCCTGGCGTTAACACTGTGTACTACCACACCCAGTGGAAGTTGCTTTTTGGTCCCCATTTCTTCCGGTGTAAAGGTTATTGGGAGAGTTAAGCGGGTTGCTGGCACTGACATAGTGACAATAATACACTGGTGACAGCCACCTTTGTGGAGTGCTGACCTCTGTCAGTAGAATGTCCAGAGCTTGAAATCCGACTACATTATTGCATAACTATTGCATGTATTTTTTTTTTAAGTTTCATTTGTTCTTTGGCAGCTTCACACACACATAATATAGTACATTGCTGGTCTCTCTTACCTCCACCCTCTCTCACCTCCCTCCATCCCTGTACCCCCAACTCCTCCCTACAAGTCTTTCTTACATCCACATCTTGTGAGTGCGTACGTGTTTGTGTAGCTGACCATGTGTGTGGAACTCTCCACTGGAGCGTGGCAGACTCATCCCTGGGGACACAACTGAAAAAAAGGTGTGCCCCACTCTCAGAACATATCAGTAGCCAATTGTTCTGCGGGATGGGGAGGGGGGAATCAGGGCACTGTTGGCCCTTTGCAGTCTACTCTTGGCTGTTGGCAATGCCAGTCTTGTGCAGACCCATTACAGTTGGTCCTGCAGTTGTGAAGTCATGATTTCATTGGCTGCGTCACACTGTGACCTGTTACGCCTAATGCCCACAGCACCTCTAAGCTATGACAATCTGGATTATGGAGAGCCTGATACACGTGGTGTTTAAGGACACTCTCTGGGCAATGGTTAGATGGTTGGTGGTAAAGGTGAAGGTGGGAGGAAAAGTGAGAAGGATGGGGCAGTTCTGGGGATGGACATGGAGACTGAGGAGCCTGCCAGGCTGAGGGGGGACAGGAGGTCAGGAGGTGTGAGGGAACTGCTGCAAGACGGAATCAGTGGCATATCAGGTGCAATGACTGAATTTGATTTGTCAGGATACAGAGAGCCATTCTAAGGCTTGGCATAACATTATGGCATGGTTAGCACGGTGATCTATTTATGAAATTATTTGTTTTTTTAACCTCCATTTATGTTGTGGACTTAATACATTTAACAAAAAAAATACAAATGACAAATAAGCACACAAAAGAGAAATGAAATCTCCTTCTCAGTGTGCTAGCTGGAGTCTAAATCTGTGAAGCTATTTGGCAGAGTCAGCTAAAGGGGAACAAATATCTACCCTGTGACCCAGCCGCTCCAGTCTCAGGTACATTTCCAAAAGACACAGGTGCACATCTCCCTAAGAGCCCTCCCCTGAAGTAACCACGGCAACACCATCCCTCCATAGCCTCGAACTTGATAAAAAGCCAGCAAAGGCCCAGCAGCAGCGTGCACTGACCTCAATGATGGAAGCTAGTGGAAGACAGCAGCTTCTCCTTCCCAGAAAAGATGTGAAAAGCAGGGACAGGTAGCCCCTGCCATTAGAGACCTGGAGCGCGTGGGGGCTGACCCTGGAAACAAGTGGCGATGGTGATGGTTGCGCTCCCTGAGGGCCTAGTGGTGCTTTTCGCTTGTTTGTTTAAGTCTATGCCAAGTATACAGTATTATCTAGTTTGTAAAAATTCAACCAAGCTCTACACTTACAGTGTGTGCACTTATTCTTAGATTAAAAAGTTATAAAAGATGGTCTTGTATATACTCATTCGAACAGCCCAACCCCATAATTACTCACTACTGGCTTTTTAGTTCATATCTTCCTAGATTTTTCTGTTCATATGAATAAATATAAAAATGAACTCCCCCTACACACACACACACATACACACACACACACACACACACATGCGCGCTTGTGCACACACACACACACACACACACAGAGCTATCTATAGCTTCACAGAAATGGCACCATGTTTTGCATACTGCCTGCAACCTGCTTTTTTAACTCACCAGCACACTGAGGGAGCCATTCTGTGTCACTGCAGGCTAGATGAGTCTTTTCAGCAGTTTCACGATCTTTTATTGTGGCGATGCGTCATTTAATTAGCTGGTCCTTCGTCCGATGGGCAGTTAACTCCAGCATCTCACTGGTGCCAACAGTTCAGTGGGGGGGGGGGGGCAGCCCTTGGTGCAAAGCTTTGTGTCCTTCCGTGATTGCTTGTGTAGGATGAACTAGTAAGAGCAGAGAGCCTTGGTCTGAAGTCGTGGTTTAATCTGCTAATGGCTGGTGGGTGGTGGTTGGAAGTGGCTCAGAAGCCATTTAGGGTTCAGGCTTGAGGCGGTCGGGGTGCTTGGCTGTGAAGAGGGATAAGCAGGGAAATATATGATACAAGTGACAAAAACTTTGCGAGCCTTGGATCACAGTGAAGGAGAAGCCTCTGTGCTCTTGGGAGGCCCCGAGTCCACGTAGACGTGAGTTAGAAGCTTAGTGGGAGAAGAAAGCCCACAGTGTGAGCTTTGTTTGGCGTTGAGTCCACAGAGCCTGCTTCTCTTCCTTGTGGTGATGGTGTGCAGTTGCAGTAAACACAGGCTTAGGGGCCCTGACCAGAGCATGGGGCTCATTTGAATAGGGTGGCTCTGAGGTTGTCAGGGAGTGATGAACCAGAAATGGGGAAGGGGGTGGGGAGAAGGAGAAGGGAGGAGAGAAAGAGAGAGAGACCCCCAAAGATGTGAATGGTAAAGGCCTAATGCATGTAGAAGCCAGTAGGGCTGTGAACAACGAAGGACATGGCCAGAGGCAGGTGGAGATCCAGTAGAGCTCACTGTCAAAGATGTCCAAGAAAGAGAGTCGGTAACTGGCTCAAAGGGCAAGGGAACCAGTCTCCTAGATAGTGCCCGTCTCTGTTGACCACCTCGGGTGTGTTCAGTGCCTCTTACACCTGCTCTCCCAAGCACTCGGCTTCCCTGCGATCCGTACGGGTCGCCTGCATGTCAGAGTCCCCTCCCAACAGTGAGGTCACAGAGTCAGGGACCACGGCGCTTTAGCTTCATCTTCTCACCCTAAGTCATCGCATCGCTGCCTCCTGGTTTAAGTTCTACTCCCTTGTTTTCTTCTCCCTCCCTCAAGTAGATTGGAAGAGGGGAGACTTAAGACCATGTGGGATAAAAGGAAAACTGTAGTTTGGGTTTGGGGGTACGGCAAAGATGAATTCCTAGTGGGAAAAATATGGGACATCCATATTCAGTTTATTATATACATCAGGGTGGCCGACCTTGAGGGTAGTCGGTTTCACTTTTGGTACACCCAGAACACAAGCTCTGAGCCCCACAGTGGTAACTGTGCATGATAGCAACAGTCCTTTGTCTAATACCCACCACCTCTGGAAAGCCTCCTCCACGCTTAATCTACCATGTAGTGACACTCTTGTCCCCATTGTCTCTGGAGGGGATGGCTGTCCCTGAATCCACAGTGACTGTGTCCATACTTTCTCAACTTTCCTGCTGTCTAACCCACCCATCCTGATGTGATCTCTCTCAGGATTAGACTTGGAAGATGTCTCATCTTCCTCACTCCCAGAGGAGAGGGGCATCTTTCTCCTGGGGAGTAAGAGCTTGAGACATCCTCGGTGAGAGGTGGCTGATGGAAGGGTTGGGTAGCTGAGGTTAAGGGGCAAGCATTCTTGGTGTGCTTGGGTACACAGTGAGGCTACAGGTGGGCAAGTTGCAGCACGGCTGTGAAAATGTCAGCAAGACAGCTGGGAAGTGCCATCCTCTCTGGAGTGGCTGTAGCATCAACTGTGTGCCAGGCCTGGTGGCAAGCATCTCATCATTAACCCTTTCAAGCCTCCATGTGTGAGCAGGCCAGTCTTCATGGCATTGCCTGGGCCGTCCTCCTAAAGAGCCAGGCTCCCTGTGTGCTAAATCCAGCTGGCACGAGGCCCGGGAGTCTTGAGTGTGAGGTTCCTTGAAGGCTACAGGCTGTCACAGACATGAAATACATGCTGGCTTCCTCAGCTTGGGAGATTGAGCTGTTTGTCATGCTTGGCTCTGTGTCAGTCCGTGACAGTGACAAAAGGAGCAGTGCACATCGTTCGGGGATGGGGCGGTCAGATGCCTTGGGAAGGTTTCTGAAGCACGTTCACAGGTCAAGAAGCCTCTGGAAGGGATTGTTTATTCCTGTGCATAGCTACACTTGTCTACATGTGTTCGTGCATCAGACAGGCATTTCTCTCACCTGAGTGTGTTTGTGAACGTGTCTGTCGCCACCTCTACACCTGATACGAATGGGGGAAACACAGAAGTGGCAGTTGGGGGTGGCTGGTTAGAGAGAAGCAGGTTAGAAAAAATGAAGGCAAGCGGACAGGAACACACTTCCATCACGCATTCACAGAGCCTGGGTGACAAGCAGGGAAACGCGTATCGCTGCCTCCTCGGTGCACTTTTCTGCAGTGGGTGGGCATGGGCTTCTTAAGGGTGCACATCTGGTGTACCCAGTTACCCTCAGACATACTTCAGGCAGTGGCGAGAGACCCATAGAGACACACATAGGCACTCAGATAACACAGATACACACTGCCTAGTTGTCCTCAGACACACTGGCAGCAGCTAGCCACAGGTGGAAACAAACACGGACATTTAGACTCCTTGTTTCTTTGTGTGTATATTCATGTGCTCTTAGTACACAGGCACCCAGGAGACAGGAACATGTGAATACACACCTTGGCCAACACACACAGCCTTGATGGCTCACCACATGTGCATTTGAGACTCTCAGGGTTGAGAGGCCATGATACCATCATAGTACCGGAAGATGCCAGCAGAGGAGGCTGGGTGTGGCATAGACCACCTGTAACAACATGGAGATGGGATTTGCGTGGCTGTGCTCCCTAGTGGGTCAGTCAGTGAGCACTGATGAAGTCTGTGGGGCCTCCAGCCTTTCTTTAGATTCTGGGGGGTGGGGCGCTGCTAAGGGAAAGGTCCACAGTGAGCCATTGTCCCTGTGGGACAGGTAGGACTTACCATGAATGATCAGGCTGTGGGACTCTGAGGGAGACCTTCTGGGGGGCATGCATATTCCTGCTCCTCCTCATCGGCTCTGTGAACCAGTCCCCGACCTGTGTGCCATTGTCCTCAACACTGAAGCAGGGAGAATAGGAACCTTGACTTCGTGGAGTACTTGGGGTACCATGGTGTATCCAGAAGTCACCAGTTGAACACCCTCAGTGAACTCACCACTGTTCATGGCTCAGAGGCTCTCATTGGTAAACACACGTTTGTGGAAGCTGGCCGATAAAAAGCCAACATGGGTACCACATCAGGTGGTCATCACCAGGAGGAAACAGAGAACAGGCTCTTAGGCGGAGGGTTTGGCTCCGGAGGGGCTGGGCTGACAGAGGTTGGCAGGGAACCTTCAGTGAGAGCGCCATATCACAAGATGGAGGCAGAGGAGTCAGGGGAAAGGCATGATGGGAAGGAATTCCATTTTGTCTCCTAATAACCCTGCAGCCCTCCCATTTTCCAGGTAAACAAATGGAGAGCCGGGGAGGCTGAGAGCTCCACTCCGTGCACTCTCTAGCCAATGGGAAAAAAAGCATTCAGGATTTGAGTCCAGCCACGCGGCTTCAAACCCAGTGATTTTAGTGGTCGTCGGCGAGGGTGAATTTATCCTCTGAGAACAGCGGGCAGTGTCTGGAGATACTTTGGTTGGCGCAGCTGCACTGGGGCGCTAGGAGCATCTATGATAAGAGCTGCAGATACTGCTAGGCACTCCATAGTGAACAAGCTAGCACCCACAATATGGCAGGATGCTGCCCACAGAGTCAATCATGTGGCATTGACCCTGCAGAGCAGATGAAAGAGTAAGTGCTCGAAATGGTGAGATGGCGAGATGGCGTCTGTGGAGGACTAGGGGGCTGACTGGAGATAACTGCAGAGAAAGTATGCAAATAAGCGTACCAGTTAACAAAGCTTGAGAGGGTGCTGTGAGCTGAATGTCTGTGAAGAGCCAGCACTGTGCACCCAGGGAGAGTGGGCGGGTACAGGTGAGCCAGTGGGATCAAGAACATTGGGGGCCGGGTTAGGGCTGAAGCTTGGCTGCCATCACCTGCTGAAACGCTAACCAGACAACCTCTTTTTTCTGCCCCTTCTACTCCCCGTGTCTCTCCCCATCTCTCTCGGCCCCTGCGCTCAGCAGCAGACAGCCGGAGGCTGAAGGGTGCCATCCAGAGGAGCACAGAGACAGGCCTGGCGGTGGAGATGCCGAGCCGGACACTGCGCCAAGCCAGCCACGAGTCCATTGAAGACAGCATGAATAGCTATGGCTCGGAGGGCAAGTAAGTATGGTGCCTGCACCTCCCTGCAGCCTTCCTGCTCCCAGTCTTCGACTTTGAGATTGAGAAAGCCCACTGCCCCACCCCACCCCACCCCCGCCCCTGAGAAGCTGGTTCCTTGGGCTGGTGGGATGTTGCCTCAGCCTCTGGGGCCTTCAGATGAGATCAGTGAGGTGCTTTATGCTTAGCCTTAGCTTTATTTTTATTTTTTTTTAAATACTTATTTATTATGTATACAGTGCTCTGCTTGTATGCAGGCCAGAAAAGGGCACCAGATCTCATTGTGGATGGTTGTGAGCCACCATGTGGTTGCTGGGGATTGAACTCAGGACCTCTAGAAGAGCAGTCAGTGCTCTTAACCGCTGAGCCATCTCTCCAGCCCAGCCTTAGCTTTATGCTTCATCTCAGCTCTACCATGTCGAAGCCGTGTGACCATGAACAGGGCACATCCTTGAACCTCAGTTTCCCAGTCTGTAAAACAAGACAGTAACATCAAACACCCCAGGATCGTGATGGTTAATGTCAGCGGTCAATTTTCCAGGCTGTAGAGTAACTTAGGAGACACATCTGTGAGCAATGACTTAGCCTCAGGGCTGCCTGGGAGGGTTATACTAGTTGGGCTAAGTGAGTTGGAAAGACCCACATTCAAACTGGGCGGCACTGTTCCTTGGGTGTGAGTCCTGGACTGAAAAAAAGAAAAGAAAGAAAAAAAGAAAGAAAGAAAGAAAGAAAGAAAGAAAGAAAGAAAGAAAGAAAGAAAGAAAACTAAGGCCAGGGGAAGCACTTGGGAGACAGAGGCAGGAAGATTTTTTAAAAACTGAATTCAAGGCCAGCCTGGTCTACACAGAGTTCCAGGACAGGTGGACCTGGACACACACACACACACACACACACACACACACACACACACACACACACACAGAGAGAGAGAGAGAGAGAGAGAGAGACAGACAGACAGACAGACAGACAGACAGACAGACAGACAGGCAGACAGACAGACAGAGACAGAGAAGGAGGAGGAGGAGGAGAAGAGAGAGAGGGAGGGAGGGAAGGAGGGAGGGAGGGAGGAAGGGAGGGAGGGAGGAAGGGAGGGAGGGAAGGAGAGACAGAGAGAGACAGAGACACACAGAGAGAGACAGAGACAGAGACAGAGAGAGCATGCGCGCAGCACTAGCAGCTGTGGCCCTGCCGTCCCAGCTGTGGGCACTGTCCTACTGTCTGCCATGGTGGAAGCACCCTTAAACTGTGAGCTGAAATCAACCCTCCTCTCCTATGTTGCTTGTGTCACAGCAACAGAAGAGAAAGAAGCCTAAGGTGCAGATGTTAGGAGGATTAAGCTTTTATGTCCTATGTGGTCCTGAGTTACTATATATGAAGAGCACAAGACAGTGGTTGGCACCTACTGTATACCAGTGTTGGTAGCTAACCCAGAGAAAGGAGTCCCTGGGGTCTAATAACGCATCATTGTTGTTTCCTTTTTTTTTTTCAATCTCTGTTGGGCTTTAAAAATACAAACTAGGGCTTGAGCAAGGCTCATGCATGTCAAGTCTTGAGATGGTCACGCTGCCTGGCTCCTCAGCAGGGTTTGCCTTTAGGACTGCACACCGGGATCTGGGGACATGTTACAAATGCAGATGCTCTATGTCCCAGCCACCTGATCAATGTGTCTGGGCAGGAGCCCAGGAAGGCAGCTTTCCAGCCTTTTGGGGAAACCCATCTAGGCTAGGGGCTTTTCACCTTCATGGGGCCCTTGGAAAACCAGGGGAAATCTTAGGGTTTACCTCCTCTGATGAACATACATGTGAGTCACACACACACAGTCACACAAACCTATTCCTCTCAGGTTTCCCTCATGCCAGTCTAGGATGAGTTCCTGGCTAAGAATCTTAGATCGAAAATAACTCCATACTATACAACCGGGCACTCAGAGCAGTCCTGGAGCTTGCCCTGGGCCACAGAGCCAGAAACATCTGGAACGCAGGAACTCTGACTCCCAGCCAGAGCTCACTCTACACTGCCATATCACTTCACTTTTCCAACTGTCCTCCAAGGCAAGGAAAGGACCTGGGGTGTCACATTCCCTGCCTTTACACACGAGGCAACTGAGGCTGGGAAAGTTAAGGTCGGTACCGTCTGTACAGGTGTCTGCTGCCGTGTGGCTAGGTAAATGTGAAGTTAAACTCCTCTGCCATGCAAACTGTATTCAAGTCCTCATAGCAGCACTTGGCTCATGGCAGCTGTGTTGAATAAGGTGGGAAACAGAGCCTTTTGTCTTCACTGGATTGCACTGGCTGAGTGGCGAGCCCCCTCACAGCTGGGGACTGGGTGCAGACTCCAGCCACTGGGATGACATGGGGTTCTGCCTCTGCCCTTCATCTCTGGCCAGTCTCTCAGCTGGGCTCCCACTAGCTAAAGGGCTTGTTCCGTCCCCCACCCCACCCCATCCCTCTCATACTGGGCATCTCCGGCCTTATGAATGAATGGTCTGGACTTGCCAGAGCTGCTGTCCACCCACCCCAAAGGAGACTTTCCTGTGGGAGGGAAGAGGGGTGGACAGCGGAAAGGAGAGGAGGAGAACCGGGGGTGGGGGTGAGGAGGAGGAGGAGGGCAGTGGCCTGCATTTTGTATAACCTAAGACACTTGGCTGGGCAGCCAAGCTTGGAGGGCGTTATCTAGGCACCTTCTCACAGGTGCCAGTCCCATTCAGGAGGCCTGAGTCTCATCTTGTCCCTGCTATTGTCATGTTGGGTGTCTGTTCTTGGGCCCATCTGTGATGATCTCTAGGCCAGGAGACATCGCGTTGGCCTCAGGAGATGAAAAGAACCAGGTCCCTCTGAAGCACTGTGGTGCCCTGGGTGGCAGCAGATGCACCTGAGCAACTGTCCTGCATCATTAAAGAGAAGAGCAGGGCTCAGTCTATCACAGGACGCCGGCAGGGGAAGCATGGTAGGAAGGTACCCTGAGCGAGAAAAGAGGTATTGCCTGCTCGTAGGTGGGAAGGGGCTCTGGTTGATGTTTGCTGAGTAATATGCTTACTGTGTTATAGACAGGGTCAAACAGACTCGGCCGTCGGGCAGCCCCAGCCTGTGGTTCATGAGTCCTAGTAGCTGTGCAGCTTTGGGAAGGTTACCTCCTCTCTGAGCCCAGTCTCTTCATTGTAGAATGGGGGCAGTAACAGTGAGGGCTGTGCAGAGAGCAGTGGTGAGGCTGGGTGGGCATCTGGGAAACACCTAGAACTGTGATCCGCACACGGCTGGGCACCAATGGTGGTCACTGTTAGTGTTTATTTTAATTCAGCCACTGTGAGCTGTGTGTTTTGCTGTTTTGGGTCAATTGCCTCCCAGCAGATAGGGTGAGCCATGCCAGATGCAAACGAGGCTAGAGTGCAAGTGAGTGCCTAGCAGGTATTGGCTGTAGCAGCCATTAAAAGTTTGGGAAGGTTGAGCCAAACTGAGGAAAGGTCAAACTCTAGGAGCGACTTATTCCAGCCGTAGGGCCAGAAGATGTCTGCTTAACATGGCATATTCCAAGTCCGAAAGGAGAAAGGGGGAGGGGCTTGGCGGCCTTGATGGCATTGCCAGCCCGCTTAGCCACCCCAGAGTTATCGACCTGTAGAGATCTAGAGGGGGTTCAGTTGTGTCGGAGGCCAGCCAGGTGCTGCCAGCTCACCCAGCCCCTGGGTGAAACGGGGACAAGGGGCTGTTCAACCGTGATCAACGTCTTCTCTTCCGTAGGTATTCGGAGAGCAGCTGGTTAGATCCAGCTGCCAGGCTCTGAAAACAGGAAGGGATGTGAGTGCCCTCCCCTCTCCCCACCTCCTGGGTTCTTGCCAGCTCGGCAGATGCTCACAGGGAGCCAGCCTCACTTGAGGAGCCCCACAAGGCTGCTGCCCCTGGCACTGTTGCGGTGGGCTACCAGGCCTATAAAGGCAGAGGGGCCTCCCACATGGGTTCCCATGTCAACACATGTAATTAGGCACCTGTAGTATGCCAGACGGCTTGTGCTGGCCACCATGGGAATTATGTTTTCAGGAACTTCCACCGCAGGGCACTGGCCAGTAAGCCAGAAGCCGATACAAAAAGCAGGTATGGAGACGGCGGCCAAGCTGTGATCCCAGCCGGGTCTCAAGTCTGGGAAACGCATGGCGCTTAGAGCTCTGCCAGTGAGTATGCTGTGGGCTCTATGTGACAAAATGCCAGTGGGTAGCCGTCCCATCCCTTGCTGTTTAGAGTGTGAACTGCAGTCCAGTAGCAGCACATCCCCTGGGTGCCTGTTGGAAACACAGAGCCTCAGGCCCTGTCCGCACACATTGAGTCAGACACCAAGATGCCAAGCTGGTTTGTGTGCACACTGTCAAGACGCGCTGGCTAAATGGCCATAGCAGCCACAGAGACACTGTAGAGAGCTTTGTGCAGACACTGCACCGAGGGCTTTGACCTATGTTGACTCATTTAATGCGCACAACAGCTGGATGGTGGTATGAATGCTAATTGCCCTGCTAACAGATGAGGCAATGCCAGGGGGTAGCTTGCCCAAGGTCACAGGGCAGGGCAGTCTGTGAGCAGGGCTCAGATGCAGGCCTCTGCCCAATTACACCTGGCCCCTTGGATTCAATTGTTGCCGGAGGCAATTAAATATTTCTGGAGGCAGATGATTCTGGTGGATTGGTAGGCTGGCAACTCCACCAAGGACACAAAGTCCCTCTGTCTTCCTCTCTACCGGTCACATATTATTTTCTGGAGCTTGGAAGAGCTTCCTTTTCTGGGGCCTCTTTCTGCCTCATCCCAAATTGGAGAACTGCTTGTTAAAGATTGAGGGGCCAGAGTCAGAGCAGGGCCACCTCACATAGGCAAAGGACACAGGCTAGTGCTCAAGCCTCAGAGAGGGTCATGAGAGCGCCCCGTCCCACACACACACACACAACACACATGTGCACACACATACCCCACACCCCACATTTCTGCCTCTGGTCCTTAGATGCTTCCTGCCTGGCTGTCTACCTTGGTTTGAGCTTCCCCAGAACCAAGGAAGTGTCTCAGACCTCACATGTGAATTCAGCTGAAGGGGTTTACTTGAGACAATATTCTGGAAAATAATGTGGGAGACATTTAATGGGTGTGCTGAACGGCGACAACTTCGCCCACAGGCAGCCCAGTCCTGAGGGGGAACCTAGAAGCCAGCATGGAGCAGGCTCTGGGGTGCCACCTCTCAGCAGGTAACTGCTGCTCGCGGTGGCTACTCTCCTTTCCATCTCCTGTCCTTTCTGTAGTACCACGGCCGAGGGGCTAGAGAAACCTTCAGGGTCCAGAGAAACATGGGCAGAGGCACATGGAGGGGTTGGATTGCTCTTGCCTGGTCACCTGCAAGTCTCTCTCTCTCTCTCTCTTTTTTTTTTTTTTGTCCAGACTCTATAGTCTGTCGTCCTGCACTCACTTGTGCTGATCTCTCCCATCCTCTGTAGTCTGCCTCCCTGAACCCCGCTATCTCGCCTCATGTCTCAGCCTCCCTGCACTCCTGTCCCTGCTCCTCTTCACCCTCTGACTCACTCCTCCAAATCTCAGTGAGGAACTAGCCTGTTACCCCAGCTCATGTGCCAATGCCAGTCAATTGGTAGTGACTCCCAGGAGTGCTGTGTTGAGCAGGATTATGGAGCCAAGTTTAGGTCTGGTTGGGGTGCTGAAGTTGATTAATAATGTCTGCTCTGGGCATAGGCAGGAGAAATGGCTCACAAGTCTACCTTTTCTCTGGCTAGATCAGCAGCTTGTGCAACCCTGGTCTCCCCAGCCTGACAGCACTGTCCACTATCTACTATGATTGTAGCCCATGTGCCTGTCTGTCCCTCTAGACACTGAGGTCAGTGCCTCACTAGCTGTCTCACAGTTGGTGTTCTCAAATTTGGATGCATAGGCTCAAATTTGGATGTGTAGATGATGGGTGACAGGAACAGTTACACATTCCACTCCTTTCGTTCCTCCCTGCCCCCTTCATCTCACAAAAGCCAGGGACTTAGCATCCCCTCAACCCAGTAACTCCCCGAGCTGACTTCCAGGACCAGCTACTCCTTCCTTCCATCTGTTGTTGCCCTGGGGTGTCTGGGTCACTCTGCCCACAGCCAGGGAAAGTAGCGTGTGAGCTCGCGACAGGGTCATCACAACCCAGGCTCAGGGTTTTGAGAGCACAAAAGACCCAGGAGATCAGCAGATAGCAAGACCCCACCCACCCCTGCCTCCCACCTATACTGTTAGTCATCCTGACTAGTGGGCAGTGTGGCCATGGGCTGAGAGAAAGGAGTTTGTTTTTCCTTGTTTTATAAGCATTAGACTTGCTGAGCTTTTGGCTCTGTCAGGCTCTGTTCTCGGGAATTTATCTACTGTAATACTCAGAGTTGCTTCTTCCTATTTTGCTAGAAAGAAAATCAAGACCCAGAAAGGAAGGATGTGAGCCCAGGCCTGCTGTCCCTCAGCACTTGAACTGCAGATCCCTATCCTCTGCTCTGGGGACATGATGACAGTACCATTAGCCTTCGCTTTCTTGGGTCTCCACATCTGTGGGCTCAGACAGTCATGGAGAAAATATTTGGATGGAAAATTGTGTCTGTGCTGAAGATGTACAGCATGCATACATTTCTTCTTGTCATTTCCTCCTAAACCAGATACTAAGACTGGGTATTTGCCTTGAATTTACATAGCGTTAGACATTATTAGCAATCTAGATGTGATTTAAGGACGACAGGAGAATGCTCATAGCTCATGTGCAAACGTACCATCTTATTTAAGAGCACCCATGAGGTCTGATACCCGGGAGAATACTGAGCATCAACACACTAGGCATGACAAGGGTCAACTGTGTCTTCTAATGGTCGAGAAGTTGGGCACTGGGGCCAGACAACTGGGGTTCAAATCCCAGATTAGCCACTTTTTAGCTAAGTAGTCTGTTGGATTATTGTCATTCCATGTCTTGCTTTATCCTTCTTTAATGTAGACATCGATGATAAGTTTCATAGAGGTGATGGATTAAATGAGTTAACATTAATCATTTAGTAGTACCAGGCTTGGCTCAGAACAAGTTTATTGATTAATGGAAAGCGAACCTATGGCTCCGTGTAGGAACCCCATTCTCAGGGAGGGACAGGCTTGGTAAAAGTCTTCACTGCTTGAGAGTCGGAGTCTATATTGTGTGATCCAGTGTCTCCTAGCCCATGGTCAATTCTGCTGCAGGGCTTGTTTTAAAAAACTAGGATGTGTTCCAACATGATTGGAATTTTAGGGAATAATTTGAGCTTTACCTGGATTCTGTATTTGCTCTGTCGGGCAGGGTTTGTCTATGAGCAATGGGAGGTGAATGCAGAAAAGCTGTTTTCACCCCAGAACTCACATATTCCCAATAACAGAGGCGACCTCAGTTTACCAGGCATTAGGATCTGTTTTCCCCACCTGCTTGCGGCCAGCCCTCTCTACTACTTCACAACAGATCACAGAGGTCTTTACGGTAAAGCACCATATTTATTGTAACGCTTGAGCACTCTTCAACCATTTAATGTGTGTTAAACCCTATAGCACCATATTTACTGGGTTCCTTGCCCCACCCCACCCCACCCCTACCCCAGACACACCCCTTTTTATGTGACACTGACCCATTTTCTTCATAGGCTGTGATCTTCCCTGCAGGGTTTTCCACCCCACAGTCATTTATAGGACTGTGCATTTAGCCTTATGGCAGAATTGCTGTACTGTAAGTGAGGAGAACCTGTGGGGAGGTGACTGGATGGATGGGCTGGCACGGAGTAGGCAGTGGGTAGTGAATAAACGGGCCGAAGAATGGACTTCCGGAACCTTTTAGAACCACAGCCTGCAATCTCCATGAGGGCTGTGCAGCCTTTTAATTTCTGATGCCATTAAGTTGGGTGATCCAACTGGAAAAGAGAAAAGGGGCAGACCCGTAAATTACCCAATTACTTCTCTAACCACCAAGAACACAGGGTCCAAGCTAAGCTCAGAGGCTAATAATAAAAGACAAATGGATTGCGCTCCACAAAACAAAACTAATAGGATTTGAGTTGCAGGAAATCTCATTTCGCCATTAAAATGAAATGAAACACCAGCGGAACAATGGGTAAAAACCCTGTTTCAAGGCTCTGCCTCAGCCTATGTGGCACTGTCCCTAGGAGGAACTGGCTCCTGCAGGCCTTCCCTCGGTCCCAGGCATCCAGATGCCGCTCTGCCAGAGCAGGAAGAGCCATATAAATGCCACGTCAAAAGGAGGAGACTGTGCCAGGCAGGGCAGTAGGGACTGGCAGCCATGGTGTCCTTGCAGTGATTGCTTTAAGGGCATCTCTGTGTGGACCTGTGTCATCCTATCCATGCCATGCTCCCCATCAAACAACGAGGCAGGCACTCTTCACTTTCACTGGATATGTGAGGAAACTATAGCCCAGATTGGTGAAAACCCCTGGGACCGGAAAGATAGCTTAGTGGGTGAAGTCACTTGCAGCCAAGCCTGACAACCCGAGTTCAGTCCCCAGGCCTCACAGGAAAAGGGCCCACTTCTGCCAGTTGTCCTCTGACTTACAATCACCGTGGCACCGTGTGTGAGCACTCGCTCTCTCTCTCTCTGTCTCTCTCTGTCTCTCCCTGTCTCTCTGTCTCTGTCTCTGTCTCTGTCTCTCTCTCTCTCTGTCTCTACCCGTCTCTCTGTCTCTGTCTCTGTCTCTCTTTCTCTCTCTCTCACACACACATACACACACACACACACGCACGCACGCACACGCACACACACACAAATGCAGTTTAAACTTTAAATTTCACCCACGTTGCCTGGGATATAGGTAGATAGCATGCCACAAGTCTTAGTGGTTGTCCTTTGTCCCGACCCTTTGAGGCTCTGGAAGGGAACAATTCCTGAGCTCCTGTTGCACTCAAGGACTATTTTAATGTAATAGCATGTGCGTAGCACGTTGCAGTCAGCAAGCCCTCTCATGCCCCTTCGCTAGCAGATGCCGCGCAATGCCTAGAAACACGTGCGGCCGACACAGGCACAAAGTAGGGTGATCTTGTTTGCAGATTAAGATCACCAGCCGAAGTACACACCGTCTCAAAGCGCTGAGACAGTAGCGACTTGCTGGAAGTCACTCGACAAGCAGGTGACCAAGGAGGCAGACACAGACCTACACCTGATTTATTAGACTGCCTTTTCTATGCTTCCAGGGGGAAAAAAAAATTCCCAACGTGTAGCATGGCCCCTTACAGAGCTGACCAAGAGAGGCAAGGCACACTGTGCCTCTTGCTCCATAGATGGTGTTTCTGCTAGCTTAGGGTGGCAGCTTGGTGCCTTGGCAGCCAGTGAGGCACCCTGGGATGGGAAATCAGGCAGCCGCCCAGATATTAGAAACAATTACCGCTAATTACCAGGCCTGCCAATTCCCCATTGTCTGCCTGCACTCCACCAGGAATCAAGGAGCAGGCAATGAGGATGTTGGAGGAAACTTTCAATTTTGGCTTGCAGAAGGCCTCGTGCTGCTCGGGGGGCTGGCCTCCTCCCTGCCCTGGAACCCACACGGCCTCACTACCTTTCCGTCTCTCTCAGCTTTAGAGCCCACATCCTCTTTATGCGTTGTCATTTGCTCTTACAGGTCTCTAAGTCACACCCCCCCGCCCCCGCCACTTTTCTGGGTTGTTGAAGCTTAGTCTCACATGGTTCAGGATTTCCCATGACCTATGCCCTACATACATGTAGAGAGAGTACATGTAGAGAGAATTCATGTAAACTGCTAAAACAGGCCCAAGGATAACAGCCAAAATACATCTGACCTTAGTGTCCATGAGCTGTATCTATGGACAGAACCAGCTTTGACTAAAAAGAAAAAAAAAATGGAAAAAAAAATACTCTGGTAAGTTTTAAAAAGCAAAACTTGAGCTTGCTACATGTCTGTCACTGTAAGGAAAACGCACAAATGGAATGATGCACAGTGCACGTTGCTGTAGCACCTGCCATTTCTCAGGCCCTCCCTCCCTGTGTTCCCACTGTATGTATATGCATTGTTTGCCTTGCTCATGTGTCTCTTAGGAAGATCTGCAGCGGTCATATTTGCGCTGCACACGTATGAAGTTCTCATGTCATTCTTCCTGAACTATACAGAATAACAACTATTTACCTCACCGTGTGCAGTGGCATTGTGGGAAGTGTCTTATGCAATCTAGCCATGCTTTAACGTGCATGAGGGGGATGTGTCGGCCTATGCCCATAGGTCTAGGCAAGCACTATCAATACCTTCATCTTACAGGAAGGATTTGAACATCTGTGGATTGTGGTGTCTCTAGAGGTTCTGGAACTGGGATCAATCCATCATGGGTACCAAGGGGCAACTGGTCTAATAAGATAGAGAGAGAAGCAAGCATCCTATATGTTCCAGTGTCCTCTTTCTTTCTGTAGCATTTGGCCCCCCCTTTTTTTAATGGTATATAATTGATATTATTTTCAGATATGTTCATTTATTCACTTTTCTGTATTCACGTTTTGTGTGGACAAATGTATGTGTACAGAGGTCAGAAGAGGGCATCCAGTACCCAGGAACTGGAGTTACAGACAGTTGTGAGCCATCATGTGCTGGGAATCGAACCGGGGTCCTTGCAGCCAGTGATCTTAACCAGTGAGCCATCTCCCCAGCCCACTGGTACTATTTCTTGTTAGGTGTCTATGAGGGTAGATATCACCATCTGTCTGATTCCCTGATGTGGTCTGTGTCCAGAACAGTGCCGGGTATGTGCTAAAATACCTGGTGAATGAATGAATTATGTTGGTGGTGGCTGAAATGCCTGTATCCTTGCAGGGTTATCTGTGCCGGGTAGCATCAGTAGTGTTGCTTGTTATCACTGTGCTGCTGAGACCACAAAGGAAGGATGTGTGGTCCACAGGCATCATCCATCATTCCAGTGTCTTCCGGCTTGTGAAGGTTGCTCTCTGCTCCTTAGTCATCACTTCTCTGGTCTCAGCCACCTTCCTTTACCAGACCATCAGCCTCCATGGATCTTTTTCTTACGTGTACATGTAACTTTAGAATCCGGGCTGTGGAGGGACGAGACTGTCCCAGGGTCACTTAAGAAGACACCCAGGCAGCCATTTCTATAGAGCAGTGTGCCCTTTCCTTGGCTCCACCTTCTAAGAAGGGCTGTGCAAACCTCTGCGCTTTCAGATCCCCAAAGCTTATCTGGGGTTCCCTGTGCCTCTTCAGCATCCGAGCTCACCTGGGGACTATGAATCTCAGCTCACTCTGTCCTCACCAGACTCCCTTTGCTCTCTGGGCTGGCTGTATGGTGTTTGTTTGTTTGTTTGTTTGTTTGTTTTTTGTTTGTTTGTTTGTTTGTTTTCTGGGCAGGACTGTCCCTTTTTTTTTTTTTTTTTTTTTTTTTGTCCCAGTCTTTCTAAGTCTGTCTCTTAGATTTGCACCTTAAAAGCCACGACGCTGAGTCTGTGCATGTGACTGGGCCACCCCTCCTGTAAAGTGACCTGTAGACACCCTGCTACAGGTGGACAGAGGACCCAACAGGCAGTAGGGACCCCTGGGGACCGATGTGGAGTCCTGTGCCTGCTGTCTGCCTATTGCTTACATGGGGAAGGGAGATGTCACCCACAGTGGAGGGAAGACCCGAGCAGCCCCGACCCAGGAACCAGCAGCCTGAAGCTCTCGGTGAGGGCATCCACCACCCATCTAACCCTCTGGGCTTTTAACTCCCAGTGCAGGCACCTGGCCCCAGCTCCATCAGCTCTGCCCAAGAATTGGAGTCCCTCACCTTCTTGCTGGGCCAATGTGTTCCTCATCTGAATAATGGTGGTAACGATTGGTTTGTGGTTTGTTTGGTGGGTTCGTAGTTTTAAAGAAACAGTCATCCTCCTTTGGTGGTGGTGAGGATGAGGTGAGAACGCCGGTTCCTATGGATCAAGATCTGTCAGTCAGTGTGGAGCACTTCTTCTCGTTCAGTGCTGCAAGGGACCCTGAGAGTGGTGGGGAGGGGAGGGGTGCCATCCCAGGTCAGAAGAGGGAAAGGGGAGGTTAGAGGTAAAGCAGGGAGGGTAACTAGCTAAAACCGGTTTAACCAAAGTAATAATAGTAACTGTTACTGACTTATGTATCCGAAATGAGATAACTCACCAGCCAGAGCCTGATCCAGAAGCTTATGTAACACTCGCAGTCTGGTAACGGCCTCATCCCTGGGCGTCTGTACCAAGCACCCTAGTTCCATGTCCCAGGCCCAGTTCTGATGGGAAAGGGGGTTGTCATGCCCCGCACAGTTCACAAAAGCGTCTCTATCAGATTTCATTAACCAAACTGAGCCACGTGTCTGTCCTGGAGCCAGGCCCTAGCCAGGGAAAAGAGGTGCCCTGAGACCTTGTTCTCCCTGCTGCAATCACGTGCCTTAGAGAAGTGAGGCCCCTGAAGGAAATTGGAGGTTTTATCACCAGAGGAAGGAGAAATGAATGCCAGAAAGCCAAACAGGTGTCAGGATCCATGGCTGATGCACAGGGCATCCGTCATCCAGGCCTTATCTGGAGGCGGCCTCACATTAAACTGCTGACTTCGGTCTAGCCGCTGGGCGGAGGCATCACCTGTGATGCTATTCTCACCAGAAGCAGGAGTCTCTCTAAAGCTGCTGATCTCTGGACCACACTCTTAGTATCAAGGCATTAAGCCTTTTGCCCTAGCACCTGCCAAAACCATCTCCTGTGTTCCCTACAGCCACCCTGGCCGGTTAACCAGCATCCATGGTATAGGATCACCATGGAGACCGGGCGTGGTGGCACACCCCTTTAATCTCACTCAGGAGGCAGAGGCAGATGAATGTCTGAGTTCAAGGCCAGCCTGGTCTACAGAGTGAGTTCCAGGACAGCCAGAGTGATACGCAGAGAAACCCTGTCTCAGAACAAACAAACAAATAAACATCACCAAATCTTTTTCTTCTTGCAGCCTTAACTATGGAGGAGTTTGCCTGGCCTCAGATGCCCAGTTCAGTGACTTCCTGGGGAGCATGGGGCCAGCACAGTTTGTGGGCCGCCAGACCCTGGCTACCACACCCATGGGTAAGTGTTCGAAGCCCTGAGCTCCTCCCTTCCTTCCCTTGACCTGTTGGCTCCTGTGCTGTAAGCACCTGGCTGAGAGCCACACTCTCCAGCCCTCCGAAGTGCCTGCCTTCGGTGGTGCTCTTGTTTAGGCTGAGAGTGGCTGTAGAGGGGCAGCGAGGTCCTGCTGATGCTCCCGAGCCACTCTCTACGTGTTCTTTCTTGCAGGGGATGTGGAGATTGGCTTGCAGGAGCGGAATGGTCAGCTGGAGGTGGATATCATCCAGGCTCGGGGGCTGACAGCCAAGCCAGGCTCCAAGACTCTGCCAGGTGTGGGGGCATCCGAGAGAGATGATATCTGTGTGGCCCAGTGGACTTAGCTTCTTGGAGATAGAGAGACATCTTTCTTGCTTATCATTACTCCCTGGTACCTAGCAATGGTGGGGCTCAGAAAGCATTGTGGAGAGGTTAGCAAATGCTGTGTGAGGACGGCATGGTGGGCAAGCCACGGACTGAGGAAGAGGCACTCAGCGGAGGAAAGGGAAGGCGATGAGGACCACTAGCAGGGAAGCAGGCTCTCCCAGACGTGACCTCACGAGGCACCAATACAGACAAGGCGCACAGCCATTTGCCCTGTTGCCCCTCCTCATATTCCTGGGGGGTTCACTGGTACCCAGGAGTAGGTGATTGACCCCTCTTTGTTAAGGAGCGGCCTAGAACCCTGCCTTCTGCCCTCTGTTCCTAGCTGCCTATATCAAGGCCTATCTGCTGGAGAATGGCGTCTGCATTGCCAAGAAGAAGACCAAAGTGGCCCGTAAGTCACTGGACCCGCTGTACAACCAGGTGCTTCTGTTTCCCGAGAGTCCCCAGGGCAAAGTCCTGCAGGTAAGAGAGGTTTGTGTGTGTGTGTGTGTGTGTGTGTGTGTGTCTGTCTGTCTGTCTGTCTGTCTGTCTGTCTGTCTGTCTGTCTGTGTCTGTGTGTGTGTTACTTGTTGGCATGGTCTCTCAAGGGCCTTACCCAGGGGAATTGAAGCACTGGGCCTGATTCGCACCTGCACCTTCCTGTGTCACTATGAGTTTGGTCCCTCATGAGTCTTGACTGTTTCAGTCCTGAAACACATCCGGGAAGGAATGAACTAACTCCCAACTTTGTTCTCTTTCCTCCTTATGGATGCCAGTTCAGGAACACTCCCTGCATGCATGCACACACACATTTGTGCACAGGCACACACAAACACTAACTAGCTATATACATAGATATATCATATATGTGGCTGGATGTCTCAGTTAAGAGTAATTATGGCTCTTCCAGAGGTCTCAAGTTCAGTTCCCAGAAGCCATATTGGGTGGCTCGCAACCATCCATTACTCCAGCTGCAGAGATCCAGTGCCCTCTTTCAGCCCCCTAGGCAGCAGTACACACACACACACACACACACACACACACACACACACACACACAAACACACACACAATCATATCACATCACACCACATAAGATCAACCTTCTAAAAAGATTAAAAAACAAAAAGCAGGCAGACAGTGCCATCCTGTCCGGCTGGGGACACTCCTAAGCCTCTAGGCTTTGCAGAGCAGGGCTGAGCCAGCCCACTTTCATGGCAGAAGAAGAGCAGCCCATGAGGACCCTGCAGCTGCATCCACAGGCCCACAGGCCAGCTCCAAGAGGGCGTTGACCAGAGACCAGGAAGGCACTACAGAAAGGAGTCAGAAAAAGAAAAAAGAAAAGAAGAAAGAAAGAAAGGAAGGAAGGAAGGAAGGAAGGAAGGAAGGAAGGAAGGAAGGACAGACTCAGGAGGGTACTACAATTTCCACTTTGTGAAAAGGCTTCTTGTGGGGTTCCAAGGCTCCCTGCCATAGTTGGGAGAGGCAGGGAGAGAGATTGCTGAAGTGCGGGGTCCTCCTTCAAGGCCTTGGTTCAAGGAAGGGGCTGTGCCGAGAAAGGAACAGAGAGGGCAAGAGAGAGAAAGGCAAGGTACAAGGCGGCAGTAATAGGGACGTCAGAGCCAGAAAAACAGGGTGGGACTTGAGGGATTTTTTTTTTATAATATTTTATTTATTTGGACCTGGGGGTACACATGACCTGGCATGCATGTGGAGGTCAAATGATGTTGTTGGAGTCCATTCTCCCCTCCCACTGTGGGCTTCCAGCACTGAACTTGGCAGCAGGCGTTACTACCTGCTGAGCCATCTTTCTGGGCCCTCTTGCATGATTTTTAAAGAGGTAGACTACACCACTTAGATGCCTTGGCCAGAGGGACCCCCAGGCTATGATTCGGGGCCCATGGATGACTAGGGAGGGCATTCATTTGTTTATTTTTACCTTTGTGTGCATGGGTGTTTTGCTGTGTACAGCTTGTGGGCCTGGTGCCCGTGCGGTGCAAGGAATCAAACCCACAGTCTGGGCAAGCACCTCAGCAGCTGAGCAACCCTGTCCAGGTCTCAGTGGCAAGGTGTAACCCGCCATGTTTTATTGTCCCACAGGTGATCGTGTGGGGAAACTACGGGCGCATGGAGCGGAAACAGTTCATGGGTGTGGCCCGAGTGCTGCTGGAGGAACTGGACTTGACCACCCTGGCTGTGGGCTGGTACAAGCTTTTCCCCACCTCCTCCATGGTGGACCCAGCCACAGGTCCCCTGCTCCGGCAGGCATCCCAACTGTCCCTGGAGAGCACCGTGGGGCCCTGTGGCGAGCGATCTTAATACCAGGGATGGGGAGGGGCTCTCCCCCCCGAGATGGCCTGGAGACCACCCAGCCCTGACCTGGGACCCCAGGCCCAGGGGCACATTGGACATTGGAGGATGGGGTTCTTTCCCACAACGGGGAAGCAGAATGGGGAGACCTGCCCCCCTTGGGCCCCTCCTCACTCCTTCACCTCCTACCCCTGAGACCTTCCCTCTCCCAGTGGGTTGGCTACAGTTTTGACTTGGTCGGTTTTGACCTGGTGGATGTGGCTACAGTTGGAGAAAGACTGAGGTGGCGGAGCAAACCACTGACCTTCCCTACCCCACCCTACCTATCCCCCTTTTGCCTCCTTGGAAGCTCGCTGCCTAGAGCCAAGTCCAGAACCAAGCCGGCCATCTCCATGGTGCCAATTACCAGCAAGTGTCTTTCCTGCGGCACCGGGTTCAGGCAGCTACTCCTGCCCCAGAGCTGTCGGGGCAGTTTGCAAGGATCCGGAGCCAGCTCCCTGGGGACCCAGAGCACCCCGCTTGAAGGGGAGTGTGGGTCTCCCTCTGCCTGCCCGTGGAAGGAGCTTTGCCGCAGCCTGTCTGAGTCCATCTACCCATCCCCTTCTGCCTGCCCCTCTGCCATAAGCTCTAGGAATTGGGGGCCAGCAGAGACCCAAGGAGAGGAGTAGGCACCAGAGGCCTGGCACAGGTCCCCAGGGGCCCTTGCACCCCTGGGATTGCAACAAGCTGGTCTGGAACTCTTGGTGGACTGGAAAGGGCTTTGTCATCCGGGATATGGTGGAGGACTGTGGGGATCTGAGTTTCCAGATCTCTGCACACAGGGAGCACCTCTAACATGTGTGTGGGGGTGGGTGGGTAGTGGGAGTGGAGCACCGAAGAAAGCTGGGATTCAGTCTAGTGGCGCCACTGAGGTAAGGGTTTCTCAAACAGCCCAACCCCTCCTTGTCGGATGAGATCAAAGGTCATCTTGTTATCCCTCTGCCTCTGGGCCAGGGTCTTAGGGAGGCATTAGAGCCCCTCCCATTTTAGTCTTTTTAAATAAACCATCCTGTATTGAAGGGCGAAGGCACTGCCCGGCCTCATCACCTTAGCTCGAGGAGAGACGGTGGTACAAGGGGAGGGGGGTGCAGAGCTCTAAGTGGAAGAATTAGAGGCTCCAGTGAGGCCTGGGTAGCTGCCTTCCTGTGGCCCTCCCTAGGGCCTGCAGGAGCCCATTTGCATGCGAGGGAGGACACAGACTGGCCCCTATAGAAGCACATTTCTGTCACCCCTCCTGGGAAGTGCCCAGCGGCCCACCACTCCCCTCCACTTAGTCCCCTGCTGTGTAGGGTGTAGTCCAGGTTAGCTGGGTAGTTAGTGTTTATGCCTGAGGCCTGTTAGCACAGATGCCGTCTTATTCTCAAGCCCCAGGCTGGGGTTAGATGGGAGAACCCCGGTACATTCCAGAAGATTACAGACCCTCTCTCTAGCCTGGGCTGGATGGGCTGCCCGGCTCCCCCAAGGCCAGCCCTTCCACCTTGCCTTCCCCTCTCCTCCCTTACAGGGCTGTAGCCCTGACTGTCTGTCCTACTCAGCATCCTGGGGTGATAGATACCCTTGGCATCGGTTTTCTTTAGGGCATACGCCTGAGGATCGCTGGGCCTTGCAAAGGGGCCTGGACTCCACTGAGGTGCCATTTTCCACCAAGGATGCCAGGTGAACCCCACCTTCCTGGTTCTCCCGGGGATTCCTTCCACTTGGGAGCTGTCGCAGTGCCCAGCCTGGCTGAGCCCCGAGTGCCCTTTAATTCTCATTCCTGATCTGTCACCTCCACACGTAGCTGTTGACACTACACAAGGGAGGGGCTGTAGGCAGGCTCCTCTTCTCTAGTTGGTCTTGGGAGTGACTGAGGAGGGGCAGGCCTCCTGGACAATGGAGCAGGGTTCCGATAGCTCCCATTTGAGGCCACAGTTAGCCATCACCCCATTTTTTTTTGAACCAGTATGATATGTGTGCTATTAGGTTATTCCTAACTGTTTGGAATATTTTGAGCCAGGAGGGCATTCTCTCCCTCCCAAGCTCTCACTGCTGTGGTTGTTCAGGGTGGGACAGAACCTGGCTGTCACCAGCAGAGGGGAGGGGCTCACCTCTGAGTTGTGAGAGAGAGAGAGAGAGAGAGAGAGAGAGGGAGAGAGAGCGAGAGAGAGAGCGCATGCATGATAGCACGAAGGCGCACTGGCTGCAAAGCAATAACGACACCCTGGGGTGGTCAGTGAGGCCCCTCAGTGATTTTCTTGTTTGTTCTGTGAAATCTCACTTGCCTCCTGGAGGGGTAGAGTGGGGGGGCTGGAGCCCCATTTCTTTGTATCATTATAAGCATGTGCCCCCACTTCCAAGGGGCTGTGACCACTGGGTGTGGGAGCCACATCTGTCCTCAACAAAGGCCTGGCCAGGGCTTGGGTCGGGGGAGTGGTTTTCATCATCGGCTCTGGGGCCATCAAGCCCAGCCTGTTCCCACTGCTGTCTGACCCTCTTCTCCAACTCTGCTACTGGAGGGGAGTGGAGAGGATGGAGTTGGGGGGCCTTTCTGGTGCTGTGTCTCCAGGGCGGGGGTTCTTTTTCCTCTGGGCAGAGGTCACCTATAGGACTGCCATGCTAAGGGCCATCTCCGTTTTCCTTCCCCAGAATGCCTCTGCACTCTGAAGGGAGGGGCCTGTGGACCTTGAGTCCATTTGCATTTTACAATGAAGAGGACACCAAGGTCCTGCCTAAGGAGAGCCATCCTGGGGTCACTGGTATGCCCAGTGGCACGTCCCCCTGGGTCTCCCCCTTCATGTCTGATGCTGAGCTGGAGGCAGGGCAGGATGAAGCACGTTGCCACTTCTCATTCTTTCTGCTTCTTTTCTTTGGAGCCTCCTGGTGGCTCCAAATCATGGCAGGACAAGCTGGAGCCCATCTGAGAGGCATGGACACCCAGGTCACAGTGGGGACCGTTTTTTGGCTAAGGGCTCTCAGCAGTATAACATTGTGTGTGTGTGTGTGTGTGTGTGTGTGTGTGTGTGTGTGTGTGTGT
>OU015742.1:71083427-71096492 GCA_907169655.1 Acomys percivali
TGGGGCAGGCTGGCTGGGATCTCCTGGGCAATATCCCAGTAATCTTGAGCTGAAGGATTTGTTCTTGGCCTTTTGTTCCCGGGGTCATGACCTCTCCAGGTCAGCTGGGAGTTCGTGAAAAAGACAAGCTTTCTTCTGGGTTTGTCAAGTGGGGGTTCGGGCAAGCCGTTTTAACCTTCAAAAGCAATTGCCCCACTCTCCTAGCACTTCCCACAATGTGTCCCCCCCCCGTGCTTTTGCTCTGACCCCCATAAGAGCCCCCCTCCCCTGATAGCAAGTGAAGAGAGGCTTGTATTGTCAGCCCCATTTTCAGGAGGAGAAAGTTGGGGGGATGCTCTCTGGGAGTTCTGGCTTTGACAGCACCAGCCCATTCTCCGTGGTCCACAGCGGAGGCATGCAAGCACGGTTCCTCAAGCCTTCCTTAAGGCAGGGGCTTCTTGAGCACTTTGAAGTTCAGAAACGGCATGGGGCGGGGGGGGGGCAGCACAGTCTCCCAAGGCACAGCTGTTGCACCAGGCAAGGTCACCTGCATTTATTTATTGAGCGACAGCACAGCGCAACACCAGGCCCAGAGCCTTAGACCCCTTCCTGTCCCCTGCAGTGGCTCTCTTGGCCCTCCAAGAGGGCCTGTGTCTGCAGAACAGGCAGAGTTTCTACAAGCTTACCTGACAAGACCCGAGGGTTTTCCATTTCAGCAAGAGAGCCTGTGTGGGCTGGGTGGAGGCTGCGAGCAGACATAGGTCTTACCCTTGAGCCCCTTGTGCCCTCCTGCAAGGTGGCAAGAAGGTGGGACCCCAGAGTCCTCGGGCTGGGAGCCTCCCTCCATCTACCCACCTTCTGCTGTGCCCTCTTGGGGAGCAGGAACAGCCTGGTCCTTCAGGGAGGGAGAGCTTTGGGGGCCTCTGAGTTGGAGTGGGTCACATTGCATTATGTTCATGACCACATAGCTCATGTTGGAAATTAAAGTTTTTGGTTTTCTACCCCGGTTTTTACTCTTGCTTTGCATCCATCTGGGAAGAGAAAGGGTGCTGGTGTCTTAAGGGGCGAGTGCTCTAGGATGCCAAGGGACCTGCACCAGGAAGCTCTGCCGCAGGTGCCAATGTGACTGAAGCTGGATCTTCAAATGAGCCCCGTTATATTGATGGAGAAGCTAAGGCTCCAGAAAGTGATGGGATTTCCAGTGACATGTTGCTGGTGATTGGTGGGACCCAGAATGAAGTCTATCCCATAGCACTGAGCTGCCTATAGGTAATGACACGGGGGAGGCCATCCCCTTCATCCAAAAGGGGCTGGCCAGGGACAAGGCATCTACTTGACAGTGGCGATGACAACTGTTTACACATGGGCTAATTCCACATTTCATGCAGAGCAAAGAGAATGTCATAATCTTATAAGCACAGAAATTGTCCACTGTGACCCATAAATTTCCTTCCATCTGCGTCTATATCCATGCTTCTAGCATGAGCATCCAATCTCACTAGAGGAATTCTGGCGTTTGAAGTTATACCTTTTCTCTGCAAGCTGTCTTGTGTCCTCTTCAGAGCAGAAGCTGACCATTTGTCCTTTGAAGGACCAGGTAGGTCCTAGGGCCTGATGGCCACGTTTTTCCCTAAGTTTGGACTAAACAGTTTACATCTCCAGGTGACTGTAGAGACGGCTTGTGCAGTTCGTGCAACAGTCACGTATTTCTAGAAGGGGATGATCCACAGATGGTTACGGGAGCCTCAACCCCCTCCAAGCCCGGGGAAGGGTGGGTTTGCTAATAGGCGGGGCTAGACATTGGCCAGGCCTGGCCCGGGGGAGTAGGACTGTCAGATGGACTTCCTCCGGGCTCGGGGTCTGTCTGAGCTGCTTTGGCAGTGGTGCAAGGCTTCTGGGCTCAGGGGAGGTGAGAAGGCAGGGTTGTCAAGAGCCCAGGTCTCCAGGTGATGAAAGCGGTGAGGGAGGCTGGCGGAGGCCCTGGCGCGGAAGCGGCTCTCGGGCGCCCTCCTGTGGAACGCGCTGGCACGGCGGGCTGAGCGCTCGGGGGCGTCAGCGCTAGCGAGGAAGCGCAGGACCACCAGGTTGAGGAAAGCACCGATGACCGTGAGCCCCAGCAGGATGTAGAGGAAGCTGAAGACCACGTAGGGCGGCTTCCTCTGCAGCGCCTCGTCTCTCTGCAGCGCCACGAAGTCGCCGAAGCCGATGGTGGTGAGGGTGATGAAGCAGTAGTAGTAGGCATGGAAGAAGGTCCAGCCTTCGAAGTGTGCGAAGGCGGCGGCGCCTAGGGCCAGGGTGGTGGCGCACAGCAGCAGCCCGGCCACCACCATGTTCTCTGTGGACACGTGCGGCCGCCTCAGGCCCAGGCAGCGCTTGGCCGCCAGCAGCAGGCACCGCATCAGCGCATTCAGACGCTCACCCAGGCTCTGGAAGGTGACCAGCGTCAGGGGGATGCCCAGGAGGGCATAGAACATGCAGAACACCTTGCCGGAGTCCGTGCCCGGCGCGGCATGGCCATACCCTGTGCGGGAAGAAATGGGATGCTGAGAGCCCAGACTGCCCCCAAGGCGCTCCCAATCCTGGGCCTGCCTGTCCCCAGCAGCTCCAAACCCTATCTATGCCATTCCCATAGCCTGAGCCCTGTGTTGCGATTCACCTCTCAGATGTTCCTCCGCCTCAGCGGTGGATAATAGACCCATGGTCCTCCAGAACCACAGAATTCCATCAGGCCATCTTCTGTTCCCAGCAGTATTAAAGGAGGGATCGTAAATGTATTTTGCCCAATAGAGAAAACCCAGCCCCAAAGCATGGACTCAGTGATAGGATGCTCTTGAAACAACGGAGAGACAGAACAGCGCTGTGGCTGTCTGACCTAGAGGTTGAGTGACTACAGAAGGGAGTGAATCTAGCAAGTTATGCATTGGGCGAGACAGAAGGGAAACATGTCTTCTGTAGTAAAGTCCCAGTTCTCACCAGGAGCCCCCAACGCCTTCTCCCCCACTTCCTAGCCTCACCCCTCCACTCACCTCCCCGCTCCCCAGCCTCACTCCTCTGCTCACCTTCCCACACCCCAGCCTCAACCCTCCACTCACCTCCCCGCCCCCAGCCTCACCTCACCACTCCCAAGCCTCACCCCTCCACTCACCTTCCCACTCCCCAGCCTCACCCCTCCACTCACCTCCCCACTCCCCAGCCTCACTTCCCCACTCCCCAGCCTCAGCCCTCTGCTCACCTCCCCACTCCTCAGCCTCACCCCTCCTCTCTCCTCTACACTCACAAGCACCACTTCTTCTCTTACTATCCCTTTCCCCAGCCTCACCCCTCCTTTCAAATCCCCACTCCTCAAACTCACTCCTCCTCTCTCCTCTCCACCCCCAGCCTCATCCCTTTCTCACCTCACACTAACCTCAGCCCTTTCTCTCAAATTCCCAGTCTGCAGACTCGCCCCTTTTGCTATGCAGGTACATCCTGGGGTTTCTCTACTAGAAAGTCACTTCCACACACACCTTCCTCCCGCTTGGACTGGCCTCTCTCCCCTGCCCAGGCTCCTGCTCCCTTCAAAGCCCTCCTCATCTTTGCTACCCTGTCAGCCTTCCTGGCTCTTTAGGGCTGGCATTAAAAAAAAAAAAAAAAAAAAAAAAAAAAAAAGCACCTAGAGCCAGGCGTGGTGGCGTACGCTTTTAATCCCAGCACTCGGGAGGCAGAGGCAGGTGGATCACTGTAAATTTGAGGCCAGCCTGGTCTACAAATCGAGTCCAGGACAGCCAAGGCTGCACAGAGAAACCCTGTCTTGGAACAAACAAACAAACAAACAACAACAACAACAAAAGCACTAAGATATCCTAAATCAGGGGTCTGGGATGAAGTTGAGTTGGCAGGGTGTTTGATTAGTATGCCTGATGTCCCAGGTTCAATTCCTAGTACCACATAAAAGACAAGCGTGGTGGCATCACCTGTGCTCCCAAGCACCTGGGAGGCTGAGGCAGGAGGACCAGAAGTTCTCTGTCATTCTCAGCTACACAGTGATTTTGAACCCAGGCTGGGCTACACGAGGCTTCTGTCTCAAAAGCCAAGCAAATAAAAAAGGATCTACTAAGCGAAGAGAGCAGGGATAGTTAGAATGGTAGATACAGTGCAGTGTCCACAAGATGTATGTGGCGTTTAAAGGAACATGTACACAGAGCATGTAGCCAGAAGTATGAAAGAGACAGGTAAGATGTGTGTGAACCAGGGAGATAAACGGATGGGTTAAGAGACAGGATAGAGACTCAGAAAGACAAAGGTGACATGTTTCCTGCTTCATGGGAGCCCAGATGTTTACAAGGAGACATGAGGGTAGAAGATGGGCCACTTGGGAAAAGGGAGCTGTCCAGGGGAGGAAGACAAGAAGTCATGGGGTGAATATGATCAGAATGCCTGATAAATGTGTGTGAAAGTGAAAGTGAAACCCATTGCTCTGTACAACTAATACACACACACACACACACACACACACACACACACACACACACACAAAAGACCAAAAGACTTCCAAGAAAACGGGGCAGGAGCAAGTTTCCCTTCCATTCGGCACCCTCGGTGCCCTATGAGGCATGCGCTGTGAACATGTGTGACAGTCAAAGCCCTCCACTCTGTCTCCTTGTCGTCCCTGGGGAGGGATACACCCTGCTCTGCCGCTATTTAGAACTCCTTGAGGGCAGGAACCCTGGTGGCCACTCCTGTGTAGCCCCTCCCCCCCACAGACTACAGGGTCAATGAAAGATAGCTGACACAAACCAAATGGGATGAGAGACAGGCCCCTGCTGGGGACTAACAGGCCAGGGGGTGCCGCTCTCATCTGCTTGAGCTAGGCTAGGTTTGGGCAGAGGGAAATGGGTAACAACAAGGGCACGTGCATGGTGCCCTACCCAGATTCTCTCCTTTAGCTCCCACTGTGAACCCTGTTTTGTGATAAAGAAACATGGTCTGTTAGCCCCAAGCCTCAGTGCTCCTTGGTGACTTTCTTCTGCTGCAGCCGAACCAAAGCTTCTGGACTCCAGGGGCCTGGCTGCTGCTGCTTCTTCTTCTTCTTCTTCTTCTTCTTCTTCTTCTTCTTCTTCTTCTTCTTCTTCTTCTTCTTCTTCTTCTTCTTCTTCTTCTTCTTCTTCTTCTTCTTCTTCTTCTTCCTCTTCCTCTTCCTCTTCCTCCTCCCCCTCCTCCTCCCCTCCTCCTCTTCCTCCTTCAAGTAGACAGTAACACAAAACAGGTGATGGCGCCCCCAAGTGGCCAAAAAGCAAAACATTTCCAATTTCTATTCAGTTTTGGTTTGGGTTTTGTTGTTGTTTGGTGGTGGTGGTGGTGGTTTTTTGTTTTGTTTGTTTGTTTGTTTGTTTGTTTTGTTTTATCCTGGTTTTTAACTTTTTTCTGTTTCTTTCCCTACCTTGGGTTTCAGCTCAGTGAGGAAAGAAAACAAACCTGGCTAGTAGCTCTCAGAGAACACAGAAAAGACAGAAGGGCAGAGGCTTCTGACAAGGCACAACCCCTGTAGGCATGACAGATGGGAAGGTCTTGAGGTTGGGGCATGTAGACAAGAGAGGACAGAAGTGTTGAGCAGGATCTGGCTGTACACTTGGCAAATATTAAATTATTACTAACAAATAGCGCCTGCATAGCCCATGGGCACCATGCTGAGCCGTTTACACACCTGACCTCACTTAAAACCTGGCATCCACCCAGCAAGGGAGAACACTGGCTTTTTGCCTTCGACAAAAACATGTGTCAGGGGGCACAGTCACTTGCCTGAGAGGGCAGGTGGCAGGAGGTGCCCAGAATTCAGCCGTTCAGGGTTGCAGGTGTGCTTAAACCCATGAATCCTATGCAAGAGCATTCTCCAGGGTGCTCAGGGTGCTCAGCTGAGGCCACGGGGACATCTGGCAACTACAGCTGGAGCCTGGCCCCAAGTAGCTAGCTAACACAGGTCTGAAGCCCTGGAAAGCCTGCTTCTCTCCTTTGCAGGTTTCCCAGGCTTGGTCCCTCAGGTCTTGGCCAGAGGTGGTTATGGCAACAGCTGGGATCCAGGTGGTATACATAGGGGCTCCTCTGGATGCCCCCATGTGAGGTCAAAGCTTTGGTTATTAGTCGTTTCCTTAACAATTGGACACCTATTAGGACATTAGCCTCAGGAGTCACAAGGCAAAAGAGAGAGCTGTCATCACGGGGTTTGCAGAATAATTGCTATAGTAATAATTTTTTAAAAGCAATCTTATTTTCATAGTGTTTTCTGTGGGTCAGGCCCTATGCTAAAAACGATCTGCAACATGCTATCTCCTTAATAATATCTCCAACACAGATGACATTCCTTCCTCCCTTTGGAAGACATATTAGCATTCCTAGTTTTCAAAGAACACCGTGGCTCAGAGAAATCAAGAAACTTATTTAAGGTTACACAGATGACCCCATGGGACAAAGAAGCCCCACTTCTGTTCCCCAAGAGCCCAGATTTTCTTCTAACCACCCTGTGTCAGTCTCCAGGCAAACCCTTACTGATGCCTACATTAACTAACTGACTGCCCTCATTCCGCCCAACGAGGCAAAGGAGCCTCAGCGAGCTGACGCGTCCCTTCCAAAGTCATTTGGCCGGACAGGGGCGGAGGTTGGAGGGCACTAGAGGAGCGGGGCGGGGCAGAAGGGAGGCTCCGGAGGGCTTACCGATGGTAGTGATGACCGTGATGGCAAAGTAGAAGGAGCCCGCGAAGCGCCACTGGCGGCCGGCGCGGTGCGGCTCAGCCTGCAGCGCCAGGCGTTCCAGCTCGCGGTAGTCGTCGGCGGAGAAGCCGTACTTTCTGCGAAACTCGGCCCGCTTCCGAGCCAGCAGCCGCTGTCGGCTGCGCTCCGCCTCGGACTCCAGAGCATCGAAGACCGCGGCGCCCACCAGCAGATAGGACAGGATGCACAGGATGAGCACCGCGGTGCGCGCGCTCTGCTTTCTCATTGCGTCTCGCCAACTCCGAACCTGAGTTTCGGTGCGCCCCGACGGCGCCGGTTCCATCCCCGCCGCGCACCGCATACAGCAGGGGGCGGGCTCTGAGCTCTCCCGCCGCTCCCCGCCCTAACCCACGCAGGTGCGGGCAGGGACATTTGGAGCAGAGAGGCCCGGCCCAGATGTGCAGAGGACTTGCCTCCATCTTTAACTCGCCCTAGGACTTGCGGGGGGGGGGGGGGGGGAGGGGGGGGGGGGGGGGGGCCTGACCACTCTTTCCTCTCTCCCGTCTATTATCTAGCAAATATTTACCAATCGCCTGGCGCCCACCATTCTGGGAGTAGAATGGGTATGCCAGTAAGAGGGGGATGGGGTAGGGATGATAAATGGCCGAACAGATGAAGTAAGACAAGTGTGATGAAGGAGAAAAATAGTGCTTGGTGGAGCGCGTGCCAAGGTATCCAGGAGTGACCAGAGAGAGGAAATCCAGGTCGCACACATAGGTTCCTGCCAAAGCAGAAAGGTGACTTGGTAGCAGGGTAGCTGAAGTGGCTTGTGCCAAGAGAATTGGGGTGCAAGCAGGAGAGAGACCAGAGGAAGTGACTTCTACAAATCTGATTTTTTAAAATTAATTTTTGTTTCATATGTGTCTGCATGGATGTCTGTGTGGGCCTTGCACAGTGCCCATGGCTGCCAGAAAGGGTATAGGATCTCCTGGAACTGGAGTTACAGATGGTTGTCAGTCACCACGTGGGTGCTAGGTATCGAACCCTAGGTCCTCTGGAAGAGCAGTCAGTGCTCTTAACCACTGAGCCACCTTTCCAGATCCCAGGCTGATTCTTCAGGACAATTGACAACGTTGGGAAAACTGTAAGCAGAAATACACACATAATCTGGTTTTGTTTGGTTGGGTTTTTGTTTGTTTTTTTTTTTCTCAAAAAGACATCAGAACCAGGTATGGCGGTCCGCACTTGTAATGGCATCACTTGGGAGACGGAGGCAGGTAGATCAGGAGTTCAAATCCAGACTGGGCTAAATGGCAGCGTGTCTCACCATCACGCCTCAGGAAAACCAAGGGGCTGCCATGTGGAGAAGGAAAGGGGTCAGACAGTGAAGCCCACTCCAGGGGATGGCGTCACTCAGATACATGCTAAGGGGCCATGGATAACAGATGAAGGGACGTAGATATAGCCCTGGGATACATCAGAGAGCTGGGCACACAGCAAGTCATGTTACTTAAGCTCCCTGGCATCAAAAGGCCTCACCATCCCCAGCTTTAGCCAGTGAACCCTTGCAGAACTGGCACACCTCACTCCCAGGCCTGATCTTTAAAGTCCTGCTCCCCTTCACCCCACCCCACCCCCAGCCCACTGCAGGCTGAATGTAGCATCCCAAAGGGCACAGCAAGACCCGTTAGCTATCAGCGTCCCCTATTTTGAACTGTTGGTTCATCATGTCAGCAGCTGAGAATTGGGGTCAATCTCTCATCGAAGCTGATTCACAACTCACTGGTGAGTTCGGGTGTGGAGGTTAAGAGAAGGACTCAGGATGGCCCCAGGGTAGGACCTGGGCTGCTAGGTATTTAGGGAGCCTCCCATTGACACCCCCCCACACTTCTCAAGCACCAAAATGGTATCATTTTTTCAGAGTCCTCCATGTGGGCCTGTATGGAGACTTGTGCTGTGGCACCTGGTTACCCTAACCTGAAGCTGTTGGTGACAGCTGGCCTCCCCATGTATCTGCCACAGCATGGCTGTCACCATGACTGCTCGGGCCTCTCTCCCTATAGCCTCTCACACTTGCTTGCTCCAGCTGCCCTCAACTTTCAGTTCCTGCCATAAACTCTTTCTTGACTCTTTACAGTCTTCTCCCCATTCCACTCAGCTAACATCTGTTGCCCCCCTGCCAGGGTCCGGCTACCAGCAGAAATGCCATACAGATAGGGCACTTAAGCACCCCAACTCAGGCTGGCTCACAGCCTGGCCACTCGGCTACACTTGTTTTCTGACACCTCCCCTACCCCACCCCCATGGTCTGCTCTGAGCTACTAGAGGCCTCTGAGTGCCTGCCATCTTCCATTCCTCTCACTACAATATAGCCCTGGCATTCCACATAGGCATCACCCCCAAGGATCCTCGCTTGCGGGCCTGCACTCCGACCCCGGTGTCCAGTTCAGCACACACCTCACGCCAGTTTGAGGTCAAATGGGAACTTCTGTTGCTTCCGGAGCTTGGGCTGGTTCAATCTCACCATCAGTAGAATGTTGTTTGTTTGTTTTCTGTCTGATAAGGAACCGCAGTAGCATAAGAAAGGTTCCTGCGCCTCATCCTTGGGATCTGTGAATACATCTGGTTGCCTGGCAAAGAGAAGCTGAGGTCAGCTCTCCTCAACATGTGAGACGATCTCAAATCTCCAGATGGGCCCGCCATTGCCGTTGCCTGCAAGGGTCCTGTTCCTGGAAGATGAAGGCAGGAGACATACCCAGAGCCTGATCGCTGGAGGCGGAGCTACAGGCGAGGCAAAGCAGGGGGCGTGCAGGGGGGGGGTGGGGGGGGGGGGGGGGGGGGGGGGGGGGGGTGTCTTCTGTTTATCTCCAGGAAGGAATGTGGACATGCTGGCACCTTTATCCTAGCCAGGGAGGCCCATGTGGAGAGAAAGAGAAAGTTCTTCTTTTGTGGAAGTGGAGTGGTAGACGTGCAAGTACACGTGGTGGGTGTGGGGGAGCAGGGCTATGCATGCACACGCCTGTGCATGTGTGGAGAGGCCAGACGTCAAATTTGAGTGTTACTCGCGAGCCATTCACATTGTTTCCTTGGAGCAAGATCTCTCCTTAGGGTTCAGTTCTCCAAAATCAGACAACTGGCCAGCTAACCAGCCCCGGAGAGCCTTATGACATGCACTCCTCAGCTGGGATCCCAAGCACATGCCACCACACCTGACTGCAAAGTGGGTACTGGGGATCGATCTCAGTTTCTCATGCTTGTGCAGCAAGCCCTTTACTGCAGAAGGTAACTTGGAGGGCATTGGGAGGTGGGGGTGGGTCTCCGTGTTTGCGGTGATTGACAGCTGTCACCAGGTGTCCGGAGAAGCCTTGAGAACACTTCCTGTCTGCCATCAGGATTTGCCTAGGAGCATTTAACCTTTTTTTAAAAAAATTATTTTTATTTTTATTCTTTGCTATGGCAGTGAGTGGACCCTGGCCAATAAGACCTCACTTCTGGGGTGAAATTGGGGCTTGGTGCCTGTAGAGAAAGGTTTGCATGCCTTCACCCCCCAGAGAGTCAGGATGGCAGCCAAGTGGCCCAGAAGCAAGGTGCTGACGCGGGAGAGCTAACACAGTTGCTGTGACTTTATTTTTAGTAAGGGCATCAGCAAGTTTGTTTCTCTGACTCTTCTCTGCATTAGAGAGGCAGAAACCTGGGCAGGAGTCTTGAGGTGGGAGCAGGGCATCAGGCCCTTTCCTCTCAAGAAGGGTTGGATGAGAGTCTGCAAGGGACAAGCAGGTTGGGGAAGCATGGGAGAAAGAGAGTTCAGAGGACGATCCTGAGCACTGTTGAGGTCCGCAAAGACTTGAGTTCGAATGCCCACTCCTCCCTGTTCTACTTGGGTGCCCACAGATAGAACATTTCCACTTCCCTTGTGGTTTCCCCCATGTGAGAACCAAGATACCAGTGCCCCTGACTGACAACCGGTAAAGAAGCCGCGGTGTGCCACATCCCGGGTGCCCCTGAGCTGCTAGGCTTGTTTCTTTCCTTTTCAAGACCGGCTTTCTGCAGATGCCAGGAATTCTGATTTCAGAGGAGCGGCCAGAGGCTCTGGAGCCCCGTGTGTGCTGGGCATTGCCACATTGTCACTTCTACAGGTCACGAAAGAGAAGGTGCCAACCCGCCAAGTCCCTGTGGTCATGGCTGAGACAGGACTTGAACACGGGGCTACCTGAGTTCCTAGGGCGTTATTCTTGCTGTTGGCCATATCACCTTTCCCCCAGCCCTGGGGGACCTTGCTTTCTTCATCTGTGGGGTGGCTGCGGGAGCCCTGGTAAACGGAGCTGTCCACCACGGTGAGGATCCTGTGACACAAAGCTGAGAGGTGTCAGTTAGACTTACCCACTGGAGTGGGTATAATTGGGGCCACGGAGAGAGAGAGAGACGCTGTCTGGCCCTGCCAGGCAGGTGACTCTTTCCCGTGCTTGGCATTTTTGGTTCAGCAGCTCTATTTTAAGCCAGACGAGGTTAGAGTTTGTAGATGTGTGTTTCTCAGCTTGGAAAGTCATCCGCTGAACAGACACCAAAAACAGAACTCCCTATGGCACACCCCCCTCGGCTCCCCTCCTTCTGTCTACCCTCCTGCTCACCCCGCCTGAGGACCTGAGGAGACCTGGTGATTTTCCTCTGTCCCCTGCTGCTAGCTTGATACCCATGGCCCTTCAGTAAGGCCTGGGTGTTCCTTTAAAAGCTGACAGCCTTTGCCACCCCCATGGGAAAAGGAAAATGAAGGTCAGAATGAGAGAGGGGTCCCATCCAAGGCCATGCAAGAACCGGTGCTGAACAAGGGCCCAGGATAGAGCAGTTAGTTATCTGAGTGAGCCGGACCTCGGCCCCCATCTTAGATAAGTGACGTCACTTCTTTTGAGTACCAGTGTGCCCATCTCTGCCCCAGCAGGTGGGTATGAAGAGCTGCCTAACAGGATTCCAGTGAGGATCAAATAAGTGTGCCCAGCACAGAGTCTCACCAGCAGGTGAGCACCCCTCCACCCAGCCAGTGTCTCCCCTGACCTTTTCTGTGTGGTGCTCATTCTGAAGGGTTTTGGGGATAAGAAATTGATTTTTACAGTTAAGAATGCAGTTCAGTGATTTTCCAGCAGGCCAGCAGGCTCAGGCGTTTCCCTTGATAAGATCCCTCTCTGTTCCTCTTAGCAGAACTGACTGTTTCGTCCCAGGGGACAGCGTTGGAAGTGCCTTAGAGAGCAGCTGTGACTCTTCTGCACCTGCCTGTCACTGCAGGGCATGGAAAGCTGCCTCTCTGGCTTGTGGTCTCAGCCAGGCTGCTGCCCCGACACTTGTTTGTGACTCTCAGGGCTGCTGTGACTAATTCTTCAGCTGCACAAGGAGAGGTGCTGTTAGGTTAGTGATGATATCAAAGCTTCACTATTCACTGATAAATGTTTACTTTGCTAACAGTTAATAAGAAAAATCTACCGTAGCCAGGTAGAATGGCCCATGCCTTTAACCCCAGTAGAAGCAGGAGGCTCTATGGAAGTTTGAGGCCAGCCTGGTCTACAAAGCAAATTTAGCACAGCCAGTACTACACAGTAGACCCTGTTTCAAAACAAACAAACAAACAAACAAAAATATGTCAACAGAATATTGAGAGTTACCAAATTAATCTTTTACTTCTGTGTGCATTTTAGAATTTTCACAGTAAAACAGTTTTTAAAAATTGTTCTCTCTGTGGTGGTTTGAATAAGAGTGGCCTCCATAGACTCATATATTTGAAGACTTGGTCCCCAGGTGGTCTCCAGGTGCCTAGGTGCTCCCCAGGTGGTCTCTAGGTGCTCCCCAGGAGGTCCCTAAGTGCTCCCCAGGTGATGCTGTTTGGGTAGATTTAGGAGGTGTAGCCTTGCTAGAGGGGATCTACCACTGGGGGAATGGGCTTTGAGGGTTCAAAGACACAGCCACTCCCACTTCACTCCACTTCCTGTTTGTGCTCCACGATGTGAGCTCTCTCTGGAAACATAGCTCAAATAGACCTTCTATATGATACCTGCGCCATGGTGTTTTATCACAGGAGCAGCTAAGTAACTAATACATTCTCTAACCACTCTTCCCTCCACCCCTTTTCCTGTTGTATCTTTGTTCTGAGTTGGAGGGTCATTCTGAGTAAACGAAAACTTCCTTGTTTGTTTGGTTTTGGGTTTTTTTTGTGTGTGTTTGTTTGTTTTTTGTTTTAAAAGATCTCTCTATGTGGTACAGGCTGTTCTTGAACCCACATTCCTCTCACATCAGCCTCCTGAGCACTGAGAATACAGGCATGTGCCATCACCATGCAGGCATGTGTCATCACGCCCAGATTTTAACATTCTGTGTGTGTGTGTGTGTGTGTGTGTGTGTGTGTGTGTGTGTGTGTGT
>OU015742.1:71111477-71124990 GCA_907169655.1 Acomys percivali
AGACACACAGACATGCCACACCATCACACACACACACATTTCACAAATACATACACACACACACACACACACACACACACACACACACACACACACACCATCTGACTTCTTCTGCCTCAGCTTTGGGTGCCAAGTTGCCAGGATGACCTGACAAACAGAGGCATGTTTAAGGAAGTCAGCGGGAAAATTGCAACGTTAGCAAGAGTCCCTGGCACCTCATAGGCCATCAGCTGGGAGCTGGCTGGGTGGGGTGAGTGGGCCTGGGCAGCCAGTCCCTCAGCAGGGCAGTCCTACTGTGAGAAGCACCTTGACATTGCAAACCCCATGAACCATGTCAGACATCCTCCACCCAGCAGTACCCATGTCAAAACCACTGTTTCCTCCAAAGCTTCTTCAGTGCCCCCTCTGCTGGCCCTCACCCACCCATGATACCAGCCTTTATCTGAGCTCCCCAGCCTCCCCTGAGCACAAGCCCTGGGCTTGCCAGCTGGGAGAATTTCTGTGTCCTTTCCCACCTCTGGAAGTCAGTTGCAAGGCAAGATTCACAATTCTTTTTTTCCCTTCAGCAGATTGCAAGCTATGTGACTACTTAAATGACTTAAGCCTCTCTGGGCTGAGCTCCCTCGCCTGCAAAATAGGGATTACCTTAGGGTCTACCTCAGTGTTAAAGTGAAATTGGCTTGCAAGGCATTTTCTCACAGGACTTACTCAAGAAAGGGCTCCTGTTACTGCCAGCCCCTCTAAAGCCTCTGCTGTCATCCACACAATGCCACAAATATTTGCTGAGCGCCTCCTGTGGCCTAGGCCATGTGCCAGGAGGTTGTAATTCAGGCTATGTGGGCAAATGGGCAAGCATCCCCCACCCCCACGCTGGAGCACTCCAGTGCAAATAAACATAGCCAGCAAGCCAGCCGAGGTTGCCTTGGCTGTGGCCCCGCCCAGTGAAACGGCAGTTTAGGTACTAGAGGGGGAATTGTAACTTCTTAAATATGGTGACGGGCCTCACCAGACACGGTGGAGTGTGAGGAGGAATGTGAAGGAAGTGAGGGAACGTCCCATACATATGGCTAAGAAAAGGATGGGCCAGTGCAAAGGCCCAGAGACCGAGAACATGACTTGGGTGTCAAGGCTAGTGTGGCTGGAGCAGAGAGCAAGCGTGAGAAAGGGAGCACATGAGAGCACTTCTGTCAAAGTGTGAAGCACACTTAGATGAAACTGCTGAAGTGTAAAAATAAACAAAAATAAACGGTTTCTGTTTCTTCAAAGTTCTCAACTGGGGAAATTTTGTTCTTCGGCGACCTTGGCAAGGTCATCACTGGCAGCTGATCCTGGCACCTCCTAGGCAGAGACGGTGCTGGGAAAGGTCAGGCCACAGAGAGCCTCCCAGCCAACAGTCACCAAGTCCTACCCCAAAGTGTCAGGGGACGCCCAGGCCTGAGACACTGGTGAGGAATGTCACACATCCAACGCCACTGGAAAACAGTACTGGGGGTTCACAGTGTAGCCCCAAGGCTCCCAGCTGGGGAATGGAGGAAGTGGACTGTTATTTAAATCTGTTTGGAGATGGGGCAGGTTGTAGGGCAGAGAGTATGCTCAACCTCTCTGAGCCTCAGTTTCCCTGTTTGTAGAACTTGTGCAACCGCATTATGGGGTATGAACACCGGGTGCCTGGTATTCCTCATGGCATACGCCATGCCCTGCCTGGAGCCTGGACTCTTCCTGTGTGTTTGCCTAGGGGCAGCTGTTTGCTCATCTCTGGAAGCTGGCTGTAATTTGGATGGGTGTGGCTAGAAATCACCATCCGGAAAGTCTCAGCAGAGAACAAGAGGAAAGAAACAGTGCTGTGGGCCCAGGAACCCTTGGGTCACCAGTCAAGCTGAATAGACACAGTGCCTAAAAGTGAGGCAAGAGAGATACAGGGGGTGGGTTCCTCTTTGACTCTGGATCCCATGGCCTGACATTCCTCCTCCCCATTGGTCTGGCAAACCAGCTTACAGAGGCACACGGCCCCCTGGCCACCAGGGCCTGACCCAGGCTGACAAACCAGGCCCTGGCTGGGGTCGCAGACATGCAGGTGGTCGCAGGACTCCCCCAGCCGCCGTGCACACACTCGACAGCAGCCACAGCCGTCCAGCACGAGGGTTACCCCCAGTGGGCACCGGGGTGGTGTCCAGGGACAGGTACAGGGTGTTGGGCACAGCTGGGCGCACACCTGAGGAGACAGAAACCTCATTCAGCTTTGACTATCATGGAAAGTGTGCAGACCCTCACAACCGGCCCCTTCTCAGCCAAATCAGACCAACTCTGCCCCTTTAGCTTGGCCTCAGTGTCATACAGAACTGGCCTTCAGCCTGAGCCATCCCATCGTGCTCCTGAGAGGCAGCATAACATTGCAAGAACTCCCCGTCAGAGTCTCAGATCTAGGTTCTGCCTTACTGTCTGAGTGGCCCCAGACTTCCTCGAGCTCTCCAAGCCTGGATGTCCTCATGTGTTAAATGGGGACAGGAAACAACGCCACTGACCCCTGACCCCTGAGCTTAGGGAAGGGGTCATCAATATGGTTAGCTTTTGTTTCTTGGTGTGCACACGAATGTGTGTTATGCAGGTATGGGTGTGTAAATGTGAAGAGATCAACATCAGCTGGCCGCCCCTATGACTCTTCACAGGGTCTCTCGCTGAGCCTGGCAGTCACCAATTGGTTAGGATGTCTAGCCAAGTGAACCCTGGGATCTACCCATCACTGACCACTCAGCACTGGGGGTACAGATGTGTCCCACTGTGCCCAGCTGCTCCATAGGGGTGCTGGGGATCCATCTGAGGCCCCGCAGACTTGCACTGCAAGCACTTTACCTGCCAAGCCATCTCCTCAGCCTCCTGAATGGTGGATAATATTGGTGGCCCGGTGGTCATCTTTGCTAATTACCATAAAAGAGAACTGCTGGCCCCCATGAACTAACTCACAGGAAGGCAAGAGTGAAGGCCTGAGGAGTGAGGTGAGCCAGAGCCGGTATGCAAGCTCTTGCTCCCAGGTTGAAGAAATCGAACAGAACACGGAATTTCCACATCTTGGCACAATCCAACGTTTCCCAGCCCTGAGTGCACATCAGATTAGCCAGGAAAAGGGAAATACAGATTCCTAGGTCTCCTCTAGGACTCACAAAACTAAAAGTCACAGAGGCAGGACCTGCTATCTATTTAGTAAGCTGTCTAGAAGCTTCTAAAAAAAAAAAAAAGCAAGGTCCACAGCCTACCTCCCCACCCACATACCTCCACACCACTCCCATTACCCCACCACCCTGCACAGATGGGGAAAGTGACTCCAAAAAGGGGAAAGTGACTGCCCGTAGCCAGATCTGGGAGCCGTGCCAAGCCCACCACCCCAGTATGGACTCATGGCCCTAGAGGAGTACACTTCTCCTGTAACAGACAAAACCTGAGCCAGGGACTCAGAACACATTCATTTCAGGGCCAAGGCTTCACCCCAGTGACTCAACTGTGCCATCCACCCAGGACAGAAGTACCCAAGTGAAGAGCTAGAAGCCATGGGTGGGGACCAACCTACCACAAGTGATGTTCCAACTGCCTGTCCCACCAGTGGAGTCAGTCTTTAGCAGGAGACGGCCTTAATTGGATGATTTATGATCTAGGAAAAGGAAACTAAAGACCCAAACATCCTGATTGGCCCAACGAGGCAGTGATCCCTTTACAGCGGCCATCATCCTGCCCACCCCTGGACCCAGAGTCCCCAAAACCTGCTTTCCTGGGTCCGCAGTTCTCACTGTGGCCAGCAGGGGCCGCCCTAGAGTAATTACTTGTCCCTGACCAGTAGCTCCCACCTAAGGCAGGACTGGCTGCAAAATTTCAGAGAGATGGCTCAGAGGTTAAGAGCATCTCCTGTTCTTCTAGAGGTCCTGAGTTCAATTCTTAGCAACCACATGGTGGCTCACAACCATCTATGATGAGATTGGGTGCCTTCTTCTGGCGGGCAGGCATGCATGCATGCAGGCAGAGCACTATATACATAATAAATAAATAAGTCTTTAAAAAATTCAGATTCCAGAGAGTTCCTGGACCAGCAGCCTCTGGGAGCTTGAAATGAAAACGCACTGTCACCTCTCCAAGCCTTCCATGTCATCTCAGCATAGGACATAGTACATTCTGGGGTAACTCACTTGGAACTGGCCTGAGAGAAAAGAGACAGACGCTGAGAGCAGGGTTTTGATGCCCTTGGCTGACAAGAACTGCCCAAGCACAAAACAAGCCTTCTACTGAGCCCCAGGCCTGCTGCAGGCCCTCAGGAGCTCCTGGGTTCTCCAGATCCCAAGCCCCAGGAAACCCCACTAGTGACACCTGTTACTCCACTAGTGACAACTGTTACTACTCTAAGTGCTGTGTGGACAAACTTTCCGTTTAACATTCTCCTGTGAGGTCTGGGGGGTTGGGGTGGGGTGGGGTCTTGTCTAATTTAAAGATGATGAAATAACACTTGGGAGACTGAGGCAAGAGAATTACCTTAAGTTTGAAGTCAGCATGAGCTACATAGTGAGTTCCGGGCCAGCCTGGGCTACAGAGTAACGTAACACCCTGTCTCAAAATAAAAACTTCAAAACTATGATGTCAAAAATGGATCAGCATCAAATAGTAAACTGCTAGGAAGCCATGGAACAGGATCGGAATCCACGTTCCTGGGAAGCCGGAGCCCAAATGTAACTCTGGTGCTGGTTGCCCTTTGGGGGCTACATTAGCAACAGTTGTGACCACATATCTGTCCCACCACCCAGAATTCTGCCTCAGTCTACCCACTTGTTCAAGGACAGTGACAAGGCAGGGCAGGTTTCTGTGCCAGATGTCAACCAGCTTCCCAGGAGCAGGAAGGAAGGAATGGCCCTGCCAATGCCACTCCAGTGGCAAATGTAGGGCACCTCTTCCTCTGCTTCTTAGAACCCTCCCCTCCTAGGGACCCAGGGAACTACCTAAGCCACCCACTCTAGTGTCGATCTTGTTCTGCCCATGCCCTTCCAAGACTGGAAGCCAGTTGGTCCTGGCCTTGCCAGGGAGGGAGAGGTTTCTGTTCACGCGCCATTGGCTCCAGCCCCTGACGGGGAAGCCCACATTTAGTGTGAGGCATTGTGTGCGCAGGTTCGGGTGGAGAGATCCAGACTGGGATCGCCTCCAGACACACCCATGTCTGCCCCAGGCTCCGTCATGCTGCCCTTCTATTGTTATAATGTTTCTTTGCTGTGGGGCTTTGGGTAAGTTGCTTACCCTCTCTGAGTCTCATTGGACTGAAACAGGACAATTTCTTACAAGACTGTTGTAAATGTGAGGCAAGTGGAGCTATGCACAAGCCCATTTAGAAGATGTTTCATGTGACAACTACCACAGAGATGTCTCCTGCGCTCTCTGACCAGGGTCAGCGGTCACTGACTGCCTGAGGGCCAGCATGCTATATTTTGCAATCAGACTCCAGCATCCATCCCTGGCCTCGCTCAGAGTTACACAACACTCACATCTGATTCAGTTTCTATGAAGAGACTGGAAGGTGCCTGCATTCTCTTTTGGACACTCCTCTGGGTCCAGAACCCACATTGTCCTCAGTGGAGCAATTCTCCTCAATGACCTCCCCCCAAAAGCCTCATGAATGTTGTACCCATTCAACTGAGGCTGGGAAGGACACTTGTCTGAGGTCACACAGCAGAATTTTCAAGCTGTCTGGGCCCAGAGAGGGAAGCAAGCCTGGCCACAGAGACCAGTATAGGATTCTTCCAAGGGATCTGAAGATGTGACCACATATCTGTCCCACCACCCACAACTTTGCTGTCTTTCAAGACCAAGATTCCTTACCATTGAGAGGAGGCAGAGGGAGGAAGTGGCCAGGAGATGGATCAATAAGCTGCCCCTCATGTCACCGTGTCCCCTGTGGAGCCAGCTTCAAACCTGGGAGGCAAGACCTGAGTCTTTATGTTCTAGAGGCTATGAGGTCCCTTCTAGGTCCATACACAGAGAGAAAAAGACAGACAGACAGACAGACAGACAGACAGACACACACACACACACACACACACACACAGCTCTCATTCTTCTCCCCATAGTCCCATGAATGAGCCCAGTTACCTGGAAGGTGAGGCCGTGGAGGCCACGGAGAAGGTGTCTGACAGTGTGTGAAGCCCGAGCCACCACCTGTGCCAAAGAGTTGAGGACAAGCCGGCAGGGCCCTCACAGCTCCTCGGTTCCCAGCAAGGAAGGTCTCCAGCCCAAGCCACTGGCACAGCAGCCGCAGCCTTGCCAGGGTTCCTGTCCCACCCCAGGATCCTGTGGAGACCAGAAGTGTCTGTCAAACGCTTTGCAGATCTGACCCACAGCGTCCTGAGCCCCGTGGCCTGAGCTCTGGGCAGCCCAGACCCAGCCTGCGGTTTCTGGCAGGGAGACTGGCAGCCACCCAGAGGTGGGTGTGACCCAGAACAGAGCTTCTCTGGCAGCCTGTCTGCTCTTGACAACCAAGAGCCTCCTTATGTTGCCTTCTTAGCTTCGAAGGTGACCTACCATGGCCAAGCCTGAGCAGGCTGGGCCTACTGTGTGCTGTGGGCACTTGCTGGGCTGCCTGAGCAGGCTGAGCCTACTGTGTGGGCTCAGCTGATCCAATTGAGCTAAATTGTCTTTGTTGAACTACAAAAGCTCTGAGGGGCTCTGTGGGACTAGAGACACAGCATAGACTTGGAGACCAGAGCCTGGGAGAGGAGGCCCCCTTGTTCAGATTAAGGCTGAGGTCCAGTCTTCTGAGAGAGATGCCATTTCTGAAAGCCAAGAAGGCTCTGTGGTATGTAGGCATAATGTTATTGTGTAGTTCAAATGCTTATTTCTGGATCCTCCATATCTGGTTGCAAGCCTTGTTCTGAGAATCTCCTGTCTCAGTGCTATATAAGCTCAGCTGCCTAATTGTCCCCGATATGCCAAATAAAGCAGTTTACAGCCAATGGCTGAGCAGGGGAGAGAACAGGGCTGGACTTCCTGCCAGACAGGGGAGGAGGCGTTAAAAGAGGAAGTAGTGGATTCAGCCCAGGGCAGAGGTTCAAGAAACCACAGCAGATGGAGCTAGAGCCAGGAGAGATACAAAATACAAGTGTCTCTGGGATGTATGCTGGAAGGAAACCAAATCAGCTGAGAGGGTTAAGAATAGATTAATAACTGCTCAGTTCATTTGCTGTGAAGATTATTATTAAGCAATTATTTGTGTGATACCCAGGCTAAGAGAGAAATAGAGAAACAAACACAGTTACGTAAAATTACCTGTAAGAGCGGTAGAATGTTCCAGAGGGAACAGCATGTTCAAATGCCCAGAGGAGGGACCCAGCACGGTAGCCTGGCCTACTCAGAACAGAAGGTGCCTCGTGGGCAGGTGGCTTCCTGGGTACCGGACTGCGCAGGACTATGCAAGAATAAACACAGGATTCACACCACCAACTGTGGGACATTTCCAGCATCCCCAGCCATTGGGCCCAGGGAACATCCCTAAGGTCCCATCAAAGGGTGTCAGGGTATAAGGACATGAGATTGGAAGGCCGGGCCTACAGTTGGTAGAGTGTATGCCTGGCATGCACAGATGCCCAGCATTGTGCAATGAACTGGTGCCGTGCGCACACCTGCAATCCCAGCACTTGGGCAGTGGAGTTAGAGGGTCAGAAGTTCAAGACTGCCCTTGGCTACATAGTGAGTTTGAGTCTAGAATGGCTACATGAGAGCTTGCTTTAAAAAGAAAGAAAGATAGGGCTGAGGTGCTTGGAGAGAGCTGTGGCTCCCAACACCTCCACCAGTTTTAGTGGAACATACGTGTGAGTCCAGAACACAGAGGGGTAGCCTGGGCTACAAAGAAAGACCCTATCTCTAAAACAAAACAAAACAACACACACAAAAAAAAAGCAAAAAAAAAAAAAAAACAAAAAACAAAACAAACAAACAACAACAACAACAAAAACCCAACAAGCAGGGAGTCTACACACTCCCCTGGGTCACACACAGGCTAGGCCTCCCACTGTGGGTGTAAAAGCCATATCTAGAGAAGAGAAGAAGACCTCGCAACCTGCTTCAGTCAGGGCTGGCAGAGGAAACGGCATGGCCAGCTTGAGCTGCCGTTTGTATCTCCCTTCCTGGCCTTTCTATGCTTACCGAACCTAGGCTATGCCACACGCAGGCATGCCACCAGGGACACTGAAAAGGCAGCTCACAGCCATTTGCTTAGGTGGTGGAGGCAGAGGAATGGGGCTCAGGCCCTGAATCCGGCAGGTGGGGAGTAAGAAGCGGTGGGGCTGTGGGGCTGGGCATGCCAAGGTGGCCATAGACAGCCATTGATGTACAGTCAACCCTGAGCCACGCTGGGCATGCCGCCTTGGCTGCTCGGCTGCTCTGTGGCCACATGGAAACCTCATAGCCTCTCTGGGCCTTTACTTCCTGCCGCCACGACCAAGACCTGAGTTTAAGACGGCTTGGCAGCTAGGCAAGGCCATGTGGCTAGCTTCCTGCTGTCTGTGGGCTATGCAAAAGCATTGTGTGCCAATTCTGGGACCTGTCCCTAGAGGGAAGGGCTTTCTTTTTGTCCCACCAACACTCCTTTCTTCCTCTCGCTTCTGATCAAAGGTGTGATGGTGAAGTTCCGAAGCCACCTTGGACCATGAGGGTACCTTGAAGAGAGAGAGAGAGAGACTGGACCATGGGGGAACACACGTGCCATCCCTGTGCTTATAAGGCTGAGGCAGGAGGATAGTGAGTTTAAGTTTAGCTTGGGTTACATAGAGAGACCCTAACTCATAAACAAAAAGGAGGGTGGGTTCCATATGATGCCTAGAGCTACATATGTGTCCAAGATGCTCCTCCCTATAGATTTAATTTACATAATTAAAGGGGTAATGATATGTGCATATTTGTATGATTATATGTAACTGCTGTTTTTAATATTTATACAGTCCTCCTAGAACCTTCTTCTATTTGAGCTGACATGAGTTTGGACTATTCCTGGTTACTTATTGCTAATGTAAAAATAGCATTTTTTTTTTTTTTTTTTATTGCTGGTGGTGGTGATCATGCACCCAGAAGCCTTGCTGAATCTTGTTTAGTAGTCTGTTGGTTTCTAGCCTTGTCTCTCCCCTTCGAGAATGGCATCTCTTCCATTCCTCCTTACTCGCCTGGCTGCCTGGCACCAGCCCTCAGACCACAGCAACACTATCTGTGGCTCTCGCCTTTCCTGGACCTTCAAGACCCAAACGCAGCTTTTGGGTCTGAAAAGTTCAGTGAAATTAAGGTACTTCTTTTCCCTGAAGACCATGGACCTTGTTCAAGAGCCGTGTCTGTGCCAGGCTTCATGAGCCCTGGGCTGTTTCTCCCCCCCTTGCTCCTCTGAGGCAGATATGCTGGCTAGTTCTCTGTTGTTGATATTTCCTCCGGGATAAACTTCCTGGAAGCAAAGGAATGTGATTGTTTTAACCTTGCTGGATGCAGACAGCATTTTATTTAGCGTCTCCATCTGTGTTCATGAATGACATGAGCCTGTAGCATTCCTTCACCAGTTGCCTTATCTAGCTTTTGTCATAATAGCTTCCTTGGCAGCGTCCCCTGCCCCTCCCTGTCTCTCTTGCAACCTGTACGATGTAAGAACTGTTTCCTGCAGTTCTGCGCAGCTTTGCCACCGGAGCCCGAGGCTGATGATTTCTGAGGCTAGGAGATCTGAAAGTATAATGCCTCGGCTTCTATTCTCTGCTTGTTCTTGGGGCCAGTCTTTTGAAATGTTAGTATTTGCGTGTCTGTGTGCACGGAAGTGGATGTGTACACGAGTGGACACAGGTGAGGAGGCCAGGGGTCAATGCAGAGCTTCCTCCTCTGTGGCTCTCCACCGTATGCTTTGAGACAGGGTCTCTCTCTGAAACTGGAGTCACCGATTTGCTAGGTTGGCTGCTCAGTGAATCCCCTCAGTGGATCCTCCTGTCTCTGCCTTCCCTTGCTGGTGTTACAGATGTGTACTGCCAGACTCGGCATTTTGTAATGAGTTTTGGGGATTTGGATTCAGGACCTCAAGCTTGCATACACTACCCACTGGTCACTCCAGGCCCCTCTTTTGATACTGTAAATCTTTCTAAAAGCTGTTTCCTCGGGCTTTAGGCTTTCCGGTGCATATGTATATCACTGGTTCACAGTGGCCTTTAAATGACTGGATCTCTAGGTGCAGGTTATTTCCACCATTTTGTGTGTATTTTATTTTACCTGGTGGGAGGAGCTGAGGACGGAACCCAGGGACTACTGTGGTCTGGGTAAGTGCTCTGCCCCCGAGACGTGAGACACCCCAGCCTCTCCTCTACACTGTACCTCTGGTTAGCCTGCTCAGGCATGTGTGTCTGCTATTAATTTGGTCTTGCTTTGATGAATTCTTTTGATCTCTGGCTTGTTGACTTGTTCACAGAATCCCCTGCTGCACACAGCCACACTCTATTTGCCCCTTTGCTGCTCACTCCTTCTGCATCTTTAGTGACATCATGTGTATCATAGAAGGGGCCTGAGCTAGCACCCCCAAACTGGACATCGCATCTCCAAAAACCCCCACCTCTGCCCTGACCCCGCCTCCGCCCTGACCCCGCCTCTGCCCTGACCAGAGGGACAGGTTGGGGGAATGGCCTCAGCTGCTCAGATGACTGCAAGCATCCAGCCCCCAGGGTCCCTCTGTGGCTTCTCTTCCCACGTGTTCTGCAGGCTGGACAGGAATTCAGATGTCTACCCCTGGCCCCGAGGTCCCAGGTGCCATGTGACAGGTCTCCAGGGACAGCTGTGGACTTGGACAGTTTACCACTTGGCTGAAGTTTGATCTGGCAAGGAGCTAGTGGGAAATGGCGTGCTCCCACAGAAGGGCTGGAATGTGGTGACCACAGCACACATAGCACGTGGCTGTAAACTGGTGTGAACTGGGGTTTGAGAGCACAGGGATGGCATGGGGGTGGCGCCCTGTGTGTAGCTGAGGCTTATGATGGCACATGCCAGGGCTTTAGAAACTGGCATGAGGATTTATTCACAGCACGCTGGGGGAAGCCATAGATCCTAGCACATCGGTGTCTGAATGAATCAGTGAACTGAAGAAGCTAGGCTCCTATCCCAGCTCCTATCCCGGCTTCCATCCCGGCTGTAGTACTATGCATCTTTGGGCAAATTCTCTGACCTTGTGGGTTTCAGTTTCCTTATCCATAAAGTGAGTGAGAAGTAATTTTTAAAAAAATTTCAAGCACCTCTGGGCCCAGTGGCCTATGTTTTATATACCTGGAAGTCACTTATTTCAGGGACAGCTCTGACCCAGTGAGAGGCTTGGAGGAAGAACCTCAGTACAGACCTGCAGCGTAACTCAGAATTCAGGATACTTTGCTGAGTTGGGACCAGTGGGTCTGGAACCATGCCAGGGGCAATATTACACTGGGTTATTCCTACCCCACTTGAGAGCCCCCACCTTAGTCAGAAGACCCCAGCTCTAAGGACTCACTTTTCCCCAGGGTCCCTATAGCTGCCACTACCTTCCTAAGAACCACTCATCTGTCCATCCTTGCATGCATGTCTGCCTGTCTGACCCACCTGTGCGTCTGTTTGTACATGCATCCATCCATCCATCAACCCATCTATCTATCTGACCATCCACCATCCATGCATTCATTCTATAAACCCTGGCTGTATAGTCCATGCCTCAGTGTTAAAGAAGAGGGGAAAACATGTTCCTGCTCACAGTAAGCTCAAGAGGTTGGGGAACAGAGGCCAGCAGAGAGAGTTTCTCCATAGCAAGTAAGGGATGCCGAGGAGAAAAAGAGAGATAGGCCTGAGCCAGCCCGGGAGGATATGACACGGAATTTAGAAGCAAGCGTAGGTGTCATCTGGGTGATTTGTGTAGGGGCAGGAGGGAGTAGAAGCCTGAAGTGGAAGAACTGAGTCTGGATGGAGCCATGGTGGTGGCAGGGGTTGAGGGGAGCTGCACTTGAGCAGGCAAATGTCAGCTGACAGACATGTTCATGTCCATGATGGGAAGGATGTCAAGGCCTTGGGCACGCTGCATGGCTGCTTGGAGAAGTGGAAAAACTGTCCGAGGCAGGTATGGGAACCCCACTCCCACGCCTGCCTGAGGGATGTGTGGGAACTCTGTGGGGCCCAGTCCGCAGTGATGACAACACAGGACATCCTTTCAGCCTCCCAGGGCTCTTTGAGATCCTGAGTCATATGTGCTCAGCTGACCAAGGACCACTGTGAACATGAGGCCTGGCCTGGAGCTAATTGTCCCCATGCCTGCTGTGGTGGAGGAACATTGGCTGTGGGGATGGCGGACTTGGTTAGGAGCCAGTCATGGTTAGGGCTCTAGTCATGGGGTGGCAAATGTGCCAAGAAGGATCTGAGTCACTGTCCCAGGCAGACATCAGCTTGGGCCTTAGGGTCCCTGGGTGGGAGACGGGAGATCCATCTGCTCATAGCTGCCTCCACAGAAGCTCTCCAGGCAGCAGGCTCTCCACTCAGAACACGGCCCCCTAAAGACCCCTATGGTTGCAACATGCACAAGGGGAAAAAAAAAACAGCTTGAGATACAGCAGGAGGAGGGATTTTAAATGGAGCAGGCCCTAAAGATCCCAAGGAGAAGTGTGTCTTGTTTTTTTGTTTGTTTGTTTGTTTGTTTGTTTGTTTGTTTGTTTGTTTGTTTTCTGAGCCAATCTCACACAGCCCAGGCTGGTCTCAAGCTTGCTATGTAGCTGCCAATGACCTTGAACTTCTGCTCCTCCTGCCTCCCTCCCCGTCTCCACGGCTGGGATTACAGGTGTGAGCTATGTCACTCAGTTTATATAGTACCGGGAATTGAACCCGGGACTTCATGTACACTAGACAAGTATGATACCAGCTAAGCTCCGCCTCAGCCTGGAGTCCATCTCATGAGAGTCCTACCCCCTCACGCTCAGGAAGGCAGACAGAGGTCCAGAGATGGCAGCCACCCAAGAAGTGTTCGCTCCTGTTGATCCTTCCTGTATTGTCAGGTCCTGTGCTGGAGACACCCAGGGTATCTGGGTCCAGCCTGGCGGGTCCTTAGCATCAGGGAGCTTCTCCCAGGACACAGGCAGGCAGCTCAGAGACAAGTCCGGTCTCAGTTGGCCTGCCAACGCATCTTCTGTGGAGATGGCTGCAGAGGGCTTTGGGCGTGGTGCACATTGCAAGAAAGTTATCTGTGACTTGTGCCCCCTCTTCTCAATGCCTTATGCAAATAGCAACTGACCCCCTCCTCTGGGTGTAGAGGAAGTTCTGGGCAGGAAGGTCCTGACTAGAAGGCTCAGGGCCTACAGCATGCTCAGGCTCAGAAGCGACATGCAGTTAGGAGGCAGAGGCAGGCAGATCGCTGTGAGTTCAAGGCCAGCCTGGTCTACAAAGTAAATCTAGGACAGTCAAGGCTACACGGAGAAACTCTGTCTCGAAAAACCAGAAGAAGAAGAAGAAGAAGAAGAAGAAGAAGAAGAAGAAGAAGAAG
>OU015742.1:71125327-71156219 GCA_907169655.1 Acomys percivali
TGTGTGTGTGTGTGTGTGTGTGTGTGTGTGTGTGTGTGTGTGTGTGTTTCTCATTTTACTGAAGGAGGAGCTGAAGTGTCAAAGAGTGAAATGGCTTTTCCAGCAGAGTCACAAAGGTACGAGGCTGAACTGGGATTTGATCCCCCCACAAGGTGGAGTCTGGGTCTTTGCACTCACGTTCTGGGGCTCATTGCCTCTTTAAAAATCAATGGGACTTGGGGGCGGTCTGCATGGCTCCATAGTGGGACATTTGCCTGGCAGTTTAAGGACCTAGGCTCCACCCCCAACACTGAGGGTTGGAGAAGGCCAGATCCAAATCCAACTGCCTGGCACCAGAGGAGTAAGACAGACCTGGTTATGTCCTGTTCCTGTCATTTACTTGCTCTGTCACCTTGATCTCTTCACTTCTCTGAGTCCAGGTTTCCCAGTGGATTTGTTGTGAGGATTAAAGATCTGGGAAACAAGACTTTCAGAAAATGATGCACTCACAGCGAGGTAAGCGAAGGCCCGGAAAGACCAGCCCATGTCCCACAGCTGATGATGACAGAACTGAGAATGAACTCACAGCTAAGCCCAAACCTTTGCCTTTCAACCACTTAACCACACACCAATCTCCTCAAAATGTGAGTGCAGTGTCTAATTGCATGGCAAGCCTCAAGCCTGAGAGTTCTCAGGAGCTCCCAGCCCTACCCAAGAAGATGGAGATGAATCTTGGGGCAAGGGCACCTTAAAAGATGGCAGGGCACCCTACTTGTGGGAGGGCGAAGGGGTAAGTCAGTTCCCTGCTCGGCGCTGGTCCCCGTTGTGAAGCGACAAACACCGGTGTGCATGGCAGAGGTGTGTGTAGACTCCTGAGCAGAGCCTACATGTGGCAAGACCCAGGACCACTCAGACGGTCTGAACGGAAAGTGAATTACAAGCGGAGTACAGAGAGAAAAACCTAAGGTTGTGCTAATAAAGAGACTGCCTCCCTAAATCAGAATCATTCACTTTGTGATCCATGCCATCCAAATCAATGTGTACTGTAGAGGTGGGGGGTCAGGGGGAGGGAATGGGCCAGAAGCGAACCTCTCTCCTACTGAATCTCAGCTCTTACAATGGTTGGGTGCCCGCAGTGGAAAGAGGGAAGGATCAGGAGCCTGCAGGCCCTCAGCAGCCCCCTCTATCCCTACCCATAGGGAAGGTTAAACCAGAGTCCATATCTTGAACCCAACAGTGCTGGGATGAACCCCAGCTTGCTGCCCGGAAGTCTGGTTAAGACCTTGGGTCCTGCATTGACAAGGGTGGGGCTGTTCTGTGGAGCCACGTAGGCAGAGAACAGGCTTGCTGCAGCAGCACAGCACCCCAGGATCCTACATTGAGAGACTGCTCTGCAAATAGGAGTCATGGCCATCCTTACTATTGTAACCATCAAAGCATAAAGGTTAGCACCACCTCTGGTTGGGAAAGAACCCGGAAGCAGCTTTCTCTAGTCCAGAGATGCTCACACAGCACCTGCCCCTGTCCTGTCCTCAGGGTCCTGGAAGGTCAGTTCCCTTGGATGGGCACTGCGGGGGCCCCTGCCTGGGGCCACCTGTGTGTGCTGTGGTGGACAGAGCCTGTTCAAGGTGGAAGAAGCGTGTTCCGGGCTCCCCCATCTTGGGTTTGGAGGCTGATATACCATCTTGAATCTGCTCTTAACTCCAGCCTTTGCTCGCTCGGAGTGTGGCTTTGGATGAGTTACTTAATGGTTCTGTGCTTCAGTTTCTTCATAATGCGCCTATAGTTTAGATTTCATGGGACCATCATAAGAACTAGAGGAGAGCAGCACAGTGAGAGTATATGGAGATCAGAGGTCAGTTTCTGGCCTTGTTAAAATCCAGAAATGGACGGCACACCTGTGAGAGATATTCTGCTGCGAAGTGGGGTGGGTCCACTTCTAGTCTAGACCTTTGAGGTAGGAAAGCACATATCTTTGATCTGGATTTTTTTCCCCCTCAAGACAAGGTTTCTCTGTGTAACCTTGACTATCCTGGACTTGCTTTGTAGACCAGGCTGGCCTTGAACTCATAGACACCGCCTGCCTCTGCCTTCCTGAGTGCCACCACACCGAGCTTCGAGCCAGATCTTGAGGCCGGACTATACACCTTTAATCTGGGCCACCTTCGCTGGAAGCCTATACAAAGACGTGGAAGAAAGAAGGTTTTGCTCTCTGACTACTTGCCCCCACCTTGCTAGCACCTCCATTCCTTCACCGGCATTGGAGCCTGCTTCCTCAGGGTTCCAGCATCTACTGAAGACCAGCTGAGACAGACACACAGCTTTGTGGGACTGAGAAACTAGTAGATTCTTGGGCTTTGTGTTCACAGCCAACTATTGTTGGATTAGCTGGACTGCAGCCTGTAACACACACACACACACACACACACACACACAGACAGAGACAGAGATTCATTCCATAATTTCTGTGACTCCAGTGAACCCTGACTAATACAACCAACCATCTACTTTGTTTTCTGAGACAGGTTCTCTCACTGACCTGGAACTGGCTGGCCAGAAAGCTCCAGAGAGCTGCCTGTCTCGGCTTCTCTTGGCTTTTGGTGGAGGATCAGTTCAGGTCCTCCTGCACTCGTGGCAAGCTCTTTACTCAGGCAGCTACTCACTGTCACTGTTCACATGACATTAGCACAGAGGAGACCTTGGAAGGCACAGCCCAGTATAGAATATGTATGCTAAATGGGAACAGATAGCAAAAGATTTTTACTTCATGGGTGGAAGGTTGCTGGGGGAGACCCAAGAGGGACCTTGGTAGGAAATGGGTCCTGTCTACTGCAGAAAAACAGCCAACAGGAAGTGTAGGAGTTGGAGTGGAGGTTCTAGGACACAGCACTTGCCTGGCATGTGATGCCCTGGGTCTCATCAGCAAGACCACAAAATGAAGGTTATTCTAGGGGCCTAGTTACCTTACCCTGCCAGATCCAATGCAAAGCCACTTTGATCCTCTCTCTCTTTCTGATGATCATGATGATGATGTGAAAACAATGGCTTGCCCAGGTTGGTGCCTGTCCAGAGGAGGACCTTAGCTCTCTCTGGTGTTAAAACCTACTTATCCAGAACTTCTGCCTCCCAGCTGAGGACGGATGGCGCCAGGCCTCCTCCCCAGTAGCTGGATGTCCGTGAGAGCTGTTTAGGATCAGGGCCCGCCGACAGAGCCAGTTTCTAGTCTCTGGGGTTGGGGCTGGAAATGCCTGTCCACATTCCTGGGTGTTAAGTCTGAGGACACAGGCTCCCGCCATCAGCCATCGCATTCCCCAGAAAGACTCTCTATTCATAACAAACCCCAAAGGTCACCCGTCTGGGAAAGAGCATTCTCCCTCCACCCCAGGGCAGGGCAGAAGGGCTCAAGCTTCATGAGAGCACTCCGGGGGTTCCCAGAGGTGTGGTCTGCTCCTGGTAGCCCTGAGTCCACATCCTCCCTCAGGTGCCCCCCGCAGCTGTTGTCTAGACAGGCCAAGTGCACCAAGAGAGTGCAGGAATTGCTGCAAGAGAGCCCCAGATCACTCAGCCTTACCACCTCCTCCTAGCTGGGTTCCTTTGCTGTGCCTCAGCTTCCTCTCTTCACTGAACTGATGGCATATGGTTGTCATGGGGAACCCTGAGATCTTTTCATCCAGTGACTCTTGACTGAAAGCCCACCAGCTTCCACAGAGTGAAACAGAGCCGACTTTCCACTTGCAAGTTTTTAAAAAGGGAATCTTGGGGAGGGGGGTGATTGTAACTGACTTTAGAAAATGTTGGCACCAGAGAGATAGAACAAATTGAGGGAAATGTCAACAGCTGTGGGATTGAAATGATAGATAAACAGCAAATGTTTTCTGTGTGTCTGAATTTTTTTTAGAAAAAAAAAAAAACAGGAGAGAAAAGGAGAAAGAACAGAGAAAAAAAGAGTGGTGGTAACCACAGTTCTAACCCCTTCCAGGTCGGATCGCTGCTTCCCCCAACAGGATATTCATCTGAATACCTACTATGTGCTGTTTGGCACACAGTAGGGCTCATCTAGAACTGGATTCAAACCCTGGCTCTGCCTTTTCCATTTTAAATGTCCTTAGGCCACCTTTCCTTAGACCTCAGACTGCCCACTTCTGACCTGAGGCTGATGGGGCTGCACACTGACTGACAACATGGCACTCAATCCCTCACCTCAGTAGACACCAGCAGATAGGAAATGTATTATCACCCTGTGTTCATAATGGAGAAACTGGGTGAAGAGGAAATGAAATAGTGGAAACAAAGTGTGGTATGCTGAGCCAAATGTAGGGAAGGCCAGGTATGGGGGTGGTGAAAAAAATTCACCGGCCTACAAAAAGATAAAGAGATGTGTTGCAGTTCTCTGCAAGAGAGCAGCAGGTATGCGCTCAGAGAGAGGCCCCACACTGCTGCCAGGCTGGCATGGCAGCTGAGGGGGCATAGCTCAGCCTTAGCATTGCAGGAGCCCTGGGTAAACTGATACTGGAGCCGCAGGAGGATGGCAGATGTTAGTTTGTTAAGTAGTAAACTTTATGAGTTGTTTTCTTGAGTTGGGCATTGGAGTAAGGTACTGTGAGTCACTGGGATTAGGCTCCAGGTGTCTGTGGGCCCAACTTCAAGTGGTTGCAGCCTGTTTGTTAAGATGTGGGACTTTTCATTTCATTTTTGGCCTTTCGTCTCTCTATCTCCCCCTTGACAGAGCAGCAAGATCAAATCATTGACAAGTGGCAAAGACAGTCTTCTGGAGCAGCTTCGAAGCTGAGTAGAGGTGGTGAGACCCTGGTCAGCATCGCTAATCCACCACGGGCTCATAGGGCAGTGTGGTAGTTAATACTGAGTGGCATCCTCCCAGCGTCTAAAATCACAAGAGAGAGAAGCCTCTGGCATGTTTGTAAGGAATTATCTAGGCAGGTTAACTGAAGTGGGAAGACATGCCTAATTGGGGCCAGCTTCATTTCACGGGGTGGGTTGCCGGACAGCATGAAGAGCAGAAAGCTAAGTGAACACCGGTACTCATATCTCTACGTCCTGACAATGCACGCAATGCAACCAGACACCTTGAGCTCCATTCACATGACTCCCTCACCTTAATGGACAACACCCTCAGTGCATGCAATGCGACCAGACACCTCGGGCTCCATTCACATGACTCCCTCACTTTGATGGACAGTACCCTCACACTGGGCCAAATCAACCCTTCCTTCCTTCAATTGCTTTTGTTAGGCAGTTTGTCACGGTAACTTGAAAAGCAACAAAGAGAGAGTTAGTACCAGGAGTGGGGTGCTGACTGTGATGAAATCCTGCAGTTCACAGGACTGTGGAACCAGTTTTAGGAGAAATGAGGAAGAATTTGTAGTTTTGGCCTATAAAAAGCCCTTGAATGCAACAAGCAGGACTTAATGGGCCATTCTGGTTGGAGTTCGGAAGACCAGAACTCTGGGGAAATGCACGCAGCAGAGGCCTGACTCAAAGGTTTCCAGGGTGCTGTGGTTTCCTTGCTGTTACTGTGAAGAAACTCCCTGACCAAAGGCAGCTTGCAGAAGGAAAGGGGTTTATTTCAGCTTATGTTTCTAGGTCACAGTCCGTCTTGAGGGGACATCAAGGCAGGAATTTGAAGCAGAAAGCAATGGATGGCTGCTGTTTCTCTGGCTATTTCTCACACATAGATTCGTGCTTAGCCAGTCTCCTTATATGGCCCAGGACCACCCATCCATAGACATGTCTGATAGACAATTACTCAGTTGAGACTCCCTTTCTTCCGGTGATTGAGGCTGTGCCAACTGCTAACTGCACAGAGGGGCACAAAGACTCTATAAGGAATGGGGTCAGTCCTGTTACATTCTAGTAGATAATCTGGCTGGATCCTGCCCCTGTCCTAAACACGCAAGGCCAACTACAGAAACAATGAGCTTATTTGTTTGCTGGAGGAGACGTCAAGGCAGGAGCGCACTCAGGCTGTGCCATGAACACTGATCAATGCTCTCAGGAAGGCCACAATCAGAGGGAGAGAAAGATGGAACAAAAGGCAGGTGACATGGAAACCAGCAACCAGAGTTCAATTCCCGGGACCCATGTGGTGGACAGATAGACCTGACTATTACAAATTGATCTCTGATGTTCCCAAAACTGTCTTTGCACCCCACCCCACCCCCCGCATTGGAAATGTGATTACATAAAGCCTTTTCAAAATAAAGACACTCGGCATTGTGGGGGGAAAAACACACAACAAATTGACCTCTGCCTTTCTAAATAAATGCAATTAGGGGCTGGAGTGATGGCTCAGTGGTTCAGAGCCCTTCCTGCTCCTCCAGAGGACCTGGGTTCATTTCTCCACACCCAGATCAGGCAGCTCACAACCACCTGTAACCCCAAGAGATCTGATTGGTGGCACTTCTCGCTCCCATAAGCACTCACAGACACTAAACATAACTAAACATTTAAACTTTTTTTTTCTTTTTTTCTTTTCTTTTTGGTTTTTCCAGACAGGGTCTCTCTGTGTTAGCCTTGGCTGTCCTGGACCCACTTTGTAGACCAGGCTAGCCTTGAACTCAAAACAATCTGCCTGCCTCTGCCTCCCAAGTGCTGGGATTAAATGCGTGCGCCACTACACCTGGCCTAAACATTAAACTTTAAGAAATCAAATGGAAGCAGGAAGCGGCAGCAGGAAGAGCCAGAGAGCTTCCTCACCTGCTTCACCGGCCACTCTGATGCAGGTGCAGATGAGTTAGGACAGGTCATCAAAGATGATACCGGCCAGATCCCTTGTGGTACTATTTATCCTGATATGGATGAGGATGAAGGGGAGGCAGAAGATGAGGAGGAGGAGGCGGGGGGAAGGGTTGGAAGATATTGATGAGGAAGGGCCTGAGGATGAAGGTGAAGATGATAGAGGGGAGGAAGGTGAGGATGACTAGCACGGAAGACTGATGGATTATTATTATTATTATTATTATTATTATTATTATTATTATTATTATTATTATTTTCTCCAGTCCCTGGGAGCAAGTTGCAGTCATTTCCCTCCCCCTCATGTGCTCAGTTGCTCTGTTTTGAGGTCTCTCTTAACACCATGGTTCTCAACTTATTTGGGGGAATACCTTTGAGCAAAACACAACAGGAAAAGAATCTCCACTTTCTGTTCTAAATTCACTTTTATCCTTTCTTGTCTTAAAAACTGTGGATTCAATACCACAGTGCTCGGTGGGAAAAAAAGAGAAGCCCTCCAGCTCCCTTGGCTCCCCCGGAAGGTGCCAGGCACCTTTGTAATAGTGAATAGGCTCTAGCTTTTTTCCTTTCTCTGTATATTAGGCTCAGAGATTGCACTGTGTCTCTATGTGAATACAGGCAGTTAGCATTTACCAACATGTATCTGTCTATTCTCTCTTGTTTAATAAGAAAGAAAGAAAGAAAGAAAGAAAGAAAGAAAGAAAGAAAGAAAGAAAGAAAGAAAGAAAGAGGAAAAATGGGTATAGAAGGTCAACAAAGGGTGGGTTTGAGGTGTCTGGGGGGGTTAAGTGGGCATTGTGACAACATGGCTTCGCCTTTGGCATGTTTAGTTGTGATGTTGAGCTGACATCCTTGCAGTTGAAGGTGACACTTTTAAAATAAAATTCTCTCCTAATGGGAAGAAAAATATTAAATAGAGTCCCAAGACATGAAAAATAAGTCCTTTGGCAAAAAAAGGGTGGGAGCAAGCTTAGCGTTACAGACAGGGCAGGTTTGGAAGCCATGGTGATTACTAAGGAGTTAAATACCTTTAAAGAGAAACCCGGTACTCAGCACTGGGATGGGGGAGGGGAGGTGTCCTGAGGGTAAGGCCCTACTATACAAGGCTCTATCTTGTGAAAATGCAAATTCATTTGCAAGAAACCAACTGAGGAAGAGTTTCACCAAGGTCAGCACTCAGAAGCCAATGCAGCTGTGGTCCACCTTCTTAACCTGGCGGCAGAACCAGTTAGCATCACACCATGCAGTAGTGCCAGGGTCTCGAAATCATGAGAGATGCAGGATTGAGAGGAAGTGGGGGTCTTGCTGTGGCGTTCCAGAAGGTTGCTCAAGTGAGGAAACTCAGGACAGGGTTGGGGTCCCAGCAAGAAGGCTCTGAGGAGCCACGGGGCACACAGCTGTGAAAGTCTAGTCCAGAGTGTTGGAGATAACAAAACCACAGGGCATACACTGAGAGCTGCAGAAGCAAGGTGGAGCTGGCCCAATGGAGAGGCTGGGAGTGCGAGTAGCCAAGCTGGAAGGACAGAGCCCAGGTTACTGCATCATAAGCACCATAGAGCTGCAAGGTTTGGTGTTGTCCCTGGTGGATTTCAGCTTTGGTCCTTTGGAATGGAAAGGCTTACTCTGTGCCTTTGTATGTTGGAAGTGCATGGCTTTAAAAAAACAAACAAACAAACAAAGTACAAGGGATCAAAGTTAAGAGATTGCCTGTCTCAGAAAAGACTTTGAACTTATACTTTTGGACAGAGACGGAACTTTGAAAGATGTTGGAAGTTTTAGCGTTGGACAGTATGGATTTTGTATCACGAGATGGTCATGAGCCTATGGGAAAGATGCCTCGAGGGATGGACTGTTGCAGCTTTAAGAATGATACGTTAAGGGAGGAGTGATGATGGTTAATGTTGATTTTGAGGGTCACAGGGTCTAGAATCTCTAAAAAGAGATGCTTCTGAGCGTCTATGTGAGGGATTACCTTAAAGTGAGAAGACCCGTCCTAAGTGTGGGTAACACCATTTCATGGGCTGAGATCCTGGACTGCATTAAAAATAAATAAATAAAGAAAGACTCGCCAAGCACCAGGGTTCATCCCCTCTGCTCTCTGACCATGGGTGCAATATGGCAGCCAACTCAAGCTGCCATTATGAATTTCTTGCCGTGATGGACTATACTTCCAAACAGTGAGCCAAAAGAAACCATCCTTCCTTAAGGTGGTCTTTTTTTGGGTCAGGAATTTGTTAATGCCTCAACTAGAGCATTAACTAATAGAGACAATAAGGTATAGAATTCTCCAGAAGCATGCCAGAGAGGGGAGGGAATGACCACTGCAAGAAGTGAAGGCCCGACTGTGGACCCTCCACTTGGAGATGGAGAGGTCTTCAGCGATGAAAAGATAGTGGTGACGGTTGACAGCTCTGAAGTGGTGTATTAGTCAGGAGTGTCTAGAGCAGAGGTTTTCAACCTGTGGTCGAGACCCTTGTGGGGATTGAATGACCCTTTCATAGGGGTCACATATCAGATATTAATATCATAATTCATAACAGTAGCAAAAGTACAGTTAAGAAGTAGCAACACAATAATTTTATAGTTGGGGGAGGGGTCACCACAGCACCAGGAATGTGTTAAAGGGTCACAGCATTAGGAAGACTGAGAAGCACTGGTCTAAAGGATTGTGACTGATAGAATGGATCTCTCTGTATAAAAGGGTTATTAGAGTGGCTTACAGGCTGCGGTCCAGCTGGTCCAACTCCCAGCTGAAGGTGCAAGAATCCAGTCGTTGTTCAGCCCGCGAGGCTGGATGTCTCAGCTAGTCCTCAGTGTGTGTTGGAACTCTGAAGAAGTAGGCTCTAATGTCAGTTTAACAAGAGCAAGGACAAACAGGAAGAGAACAAGAGCTTCCTTCTTCCATGTCCTTTATATAGGTTGCCAGCAGAAAGTGTGGCCCGCATTTAAGGTGGATTTAAGGTGGATCTTCCCACTTCTAATAATTTAATTAAGAAAAAAAATGCCTCACAGGCATATCCAGCCACTTGGGTTTTGGTCAATTCCAGATGTAGTCAAGCTGCCAGCCAATAATAGCCATGACAGGTGGTAATTAATTGCTGAATCTCTTAGATGGCAGTGACCTGAGACAGTGTAATCTAGACTTTAATACCATGTAGTCTGGAAGATAATAATTGTGCTGGCTAGCTCTCATGTTGACTTGACACAGCTAGGATCATCTGGGAAGAAGAATTTTTTTTTGGTAAGATTTATTTATTGTTATGTGCATTAGTGTTCTGCCTGCTTGTCTGTGCAAAGGCGCCAGATCCTCTGGAACTGGAGTTTACAGACAGTTGTGAACTGCCATGTGGGTACTGGGGATTGAACATGTGTCCTCCGGAAAAGCAGTCAGTGCTCTTAACTGCTGAGCCATGTCTCAAGCCCCATGGAATCCTTTTGTTTGTTTGTTTGTTTGTTTTTTGAAATCTTAATTAAAAACAAAAAATGCCTCCATAGCATTGGCCTCTGGGAACATCTGTAGGGCATTTTCTTGACTGATGACTGACTTGGGAGGGCCCTGGCCATTGTGAGTGGTGCCACCTCTGGGCTGGTGGTCCAGGCTGAGCAAGCCCTGGAGAGCAAGTCAGAAAGCAGCACCCCTCCATAGCCTCTGCCTCAGCTCCTAACTCCAGGTGAGTTCCTGTCCTGGCTTCCCTCGATGGTTGACTTCTATGCTGTAAGGTGACATAAACCCTTTCCTCCCCCTAGTTGCTTTTGGTCATGGTGCTGTACCACAGCAATAGAAACCTAGCTAACGACACCAGAAGGTTAAGTAAACAGGGGCTGGAAATACAAAGCAGGATGAAAAAAAAAAAAAAAAAAACAGCAAGGAAGGGGCCGTGAGAACCAATAATGTCCAAGCCTATCTGGAGAAGTTGCCCGGAAATTGTTCCAGCCAGTAATTCTGGAAGAAACAACTTGACTAGCCTTGAACAAGGCAGGGACTAAAAATACAGAGCAGAATATGAAATTCTATTAGGGAGACAATGGAGGCCAAGCATGGCCGCGCCAGATGTTTCCCAGAAAAACAACTAGACGTACAAGCTGTGAAAGGACGGACAGAGCAGTACCCCAGGCCTGATGGAGAAACTCTACCTACCAGAAAAGAGAGAAGGAAAACTCTGGTACCATGGTGGAGGTTGTTTAGCTTTTCCTGGAAGCCCCCCCCCCACCCCCTCATGAAGCAGGAGAGAATCAGGATAGGAGACAGGCTGAAGGGTGATCAGTTAGTGTGTACTTGGGGGACCATTGGGGTCCTCTGGAGCCTGAGGCTCTTAAGCTGAGTTAGGGGGTATGTTTGGAAAACTGAGGTAACTGAGATAAAATATCAGGCCATGTAGGCAAGCCCAGGGTTGGGTGTAGCGAACCCTGCTGTGAGGCGTGAAGCAGAAGGTCGGGTTTCTCTTCACTCAGAGCGAGACAAAATAGTTTTGACAGAACATAACATCTTAGAAAGAGGGCTGGAGAGATGGCTCAGAGGTTAAGAGCACTGACTGCACTGCCAAAGGTCCTGAGTTCAATTCCCAGCAACCACATGGTGGCTCACAGCCATCTATAATGTGATCGGATGCCCCCTTCTGGCCTGCAGGTGTACATGTATACATAATAATATACTGTATACATAATAATAAATAAATAAATATTAAAAAAAATGTTAGAAAGATTTTTATGGCAGTCAAGAAAAGATGTGGTAGGACACAGGTAAGGGGGAGCCTGAATGTTGGAAGGACGTCTTTTTCCACCTGGATAATTCCTAATTAGAAGCTGTTCATAGTGTGCCCACAGGGTTGGCCCACTGGTCCCCGCTTCAATGGGCTGAGTTGGGCCACCTGAGTGAGTGTCTCTGTAGGCCAACCAAGTCTTCTTGCTGAATGAGGTCAGGTTGAGAGCTATAGTGAGGAGCTGGGAAAGGCTTTTTTTCCCCCCTAATACTAATTATTTTGTTTGGTGTTATGTTTTCCTGCTGTCAAGAGGTTTTCTCATTAAACTGTTAAGATCAGAAGAGATTCTTCAAGGGTTATTCTTGAAGGGCTTAATTTTCCTCCTACCATTTATGTCATCTGCTAGGACATATCAGGGTCTTGATGACCACGTGATCTGGGGAACATTTTTTTTTCCTGCAATTACCGATTCTTCACTTTGCAGCACGTGGCCTCCTTAGAGTTTCCCCTCTGGGATCTCCATGGTGACCAAGCCATGGTGACCAAGGCAACAGCTTTCATGAGACCAAACCACTTTTTTTCAGAGTTGGGGAGTCCCTTTGAGCAGGGTCTCCTCATCATTGTCCCCTTCATCCTGGGTGACCTCGGAGGACAAGGAATAAAATATCAGTTATCTCTTCCGTCCTTATTGGTTTAGGCCTCTAAGCTGAGGCAGGTCGACACACATAAGGACAGTTTTACCATCTTGAGGATGAAATAATAGGTCTTAGTTTTAATTTTTTTGTGTGTGTAACATTGAGACAAAGCTTAGTGAAACGCATGTTTGTTAAGACTTCAGCTTCTAAGTTGGACAGACTTAGTGAAAAAAAAAATAAAGTAAGTAATTATCTTGATAAAAAAAAAAAAAAACCCAATCTTTGTTCCCGAATTCAATGAATTCAGTCACTGCTAATGTTGTCTGGAGCAGATCTTAGGAGAACTCCATTGTTTGAACAGAGGAGCACTCTCCAGTTTGGCATCCGTGTACTGCCCTCAGTGGTGAGCCTCCGTCACCCTGGGTATACAGCCTTCGAGTCCGAGCTATTGCACAGCGCTGTGCCTCAGCCCAGGCCTTCTCTGTTACGCTTCGCCTTTCTGGCGTGGGCCTTGTCTCCCCCATCCCACTCCCATACCTATACCACCCCCTCAATTTTTTTTCATTTTTTGTTTTAACCTTTTTTTTTAATTAACAAAACAATCTTTATGCATATATATTTTTTACAATATGTTTTTCCCCCCAGAGAGCTAGATAGGGTAGTCACTTCCAGATTGTTTCTCTGCTCGTGACATCCACAGCCTCAAGAACTTTTCCTAAGTCCCAGGAAGGAGCCCAGGCCCCGGTGTCTAGTCGTTTGTCTTGTAGTGGTCTCATTTCTCTTCAGAGTGGCCATGCATTCTGACCAAGAGGAAGAAAAAGTTACAAGAAGGGGAAGTTGGTTTTGAGGGGTCAACGTTGATGGTCCTTATAACGAGGAAAAGAAGTGAATTCTTACTTACTTTTCTAGGACAGGGCCTCTATGGTTAGACTCTGTAGTACTTAATTTGTCAGAATCAAGAAGCTGCATGGAAAGAAGTTGGCAGTCCTCAATTAAGTCCCAGTGCTGTCCTCAGAGATGCAAAAAGAGGCAGCAGAGGGAGTGAAAGTTAGACATGATATTGTATGTATTGCACAGCCAAGCATGTTACTGTATGTGCTGTCGGCAGTCATTAGACACTGTTTTTTTTTTTTTAATTTACAATATTATTTATTTATGTTTACAGTATTCTGCCTGCATGTACACCTGCAGGCCAGAAGAGGGCACCAGATCTCATTTTAGATGGTTGTGAGCCACCATGTGGTTGCTGGGAATTGAACTCAGGACCTTTGGAAGAGCAGACAGTGCTCTTAACCTCTGAGCCATCTCTCCAGCCCTGTTATAGGTAGTACCAGGGAAAGGGAGGTGGGGAGAGTGGTGTCCACAGTAAAAGAGAGAAGGGGGATGGGGGGGGGGACTGAAGGGAGGTCCCAGGGCACAGAGATCAACCAGAAGAGAGAGCTGGAGGGAACTGCAAGTGTGAAACCCATTGTGAGTTCTACTGAGGTGCAACTTTAACTCCAAAGGTATTCCTAGTAGGTGACAGATCTTCCATTCATCTGCAAGGGAATTAAGGATCATTCTAAACTGGAGCGTCTCACTAAGAGCAGAGGACCTCCAGCTTCTGAGAGTGAATCTCAGATTTCGACTGTGGAGCTTCCTGTAGTGATGGGGCCACAGTGTCCAGTTGGTCAGGCTGGGCCACCATCAAGAGGAGACTCAAACAGAAGCCAGCTGTGGATTGGTCACCAGATGAAGATTCATCACCCCGGAGAAGTGAAAGCTTGGTCATCCGTGTGTTTCTTGGATCAGGAAATCTGTCCAGGAGAGAAGTGTTAGGCTTGTGAATGGTGGCCACATAGACACTGCCTGCTTCTGCTCTGGGGAGCAGACGAGGGAAGGCCAGGTCACAATGAGAGCATCCCACCTCCCACAATGGTGGGACCGGAGGGAAAAGTTACTCATTCTTACTGTGAGAAGCCTGCATCCCAGGGGCCAGGTGAGTATCTTGCTCCTTTGTTGAATAGCAACTTTTACAATGAGGAGTTGTTTTCTTGAGAAGGGCTATCTGTGTAAGGAGCCATGGTCATTAGAAATCAGGCCCAGGCTCTGGGGAGAGAGCTCAGGCAGTAGCTGTTGCTTGTGCATGAGAACCTCAGTTTACTCCCTGCATCTGAATTTTGAAAGGCTGGTCAAGATGGTCCAGCTCTAACATCTCTAGGCTGGGGGGTGGAGACGGGAGGATCCCTGGGACCCACTAGCCAACCGGCCAATAACCAAATCATTGAGCCTCAGGGCTCAGTGAGGAAACCTGTCTCAGAAATGAAGACGGATGGTTCCTGAGGAATGACACTTGGTGTTGGCGCGCGTGCGCGCGCACACACACACACATACATACACACACACACACACACACACACACACACACACACGACCAATTATACCTTGTGCATCTGCTCACACAGGAAAACACACATGTATGCACACATGTTAAAAATAAATATTTTATTTTATTTTTGCTTTGTTGGTTTTTCGAGACAGGGTTTCTCTGTGTATTCTTGGCTGTCCTGGACTCGCATTGTAGACCAGGCTGGCCTCGAACTCACAGGGATCCACCTACCTCTGCCTCCCGAGTGCTGGGATTAAAGGCGTGCGCACACACACGCACACACACACACTCAGAGGCCAGAAGAGGGAGCTACAGCTCTAGATTGTTGTGAGCCGTCTGACGTGGGTTGTAAGAACCAAACTCAGGTCTTCTGCAAGAACAGCATGAGCCATGTCTCCAGTCCACATTAATTTGCCTTCAAAGCAAGGCCCCCCGCCCAGCTTAACAAACTAGCTTCAACTCCTGAGACCCACACAGTTCCTCCACTCATGTGGTGTTGTATGAACCCCCATCACCACACAAAATAAACTCATTTAAATATAATACAAAAATTAAAGAGAACTCAGCAAGTTTTATAGTCATCACAGGTCAGGCTCCAAATGACTGTGGCCTGATTACTAAGTGTTGCTTTAGGTTTAGTTTTGGCCTTTATGTTAAGCAACTCGGTGTGCTCTAAGCACTGGATATTTGGCTGTCACCAAGCAGAGGGTGACACTCAGATCCTGTCACCCTGCCCTCCTGGCCTGCACCTCCAAGATTTGGTCTAGACTGGCATGCACATTGCTGAGTACAGAGCTGTTTCTTATAATGTGTGCACCGGACAAAGGCCAGTCGTGACACAGTGGGTTCTCACTCCAACTCCCTGCTCTGGCCAACAAGTCATAAAGATGTTCTAAGCCTTGGTTTTCCCACCTGGATGATGGGCACAGAGAGCAGAGATGCCACATCTCCAAGGAGGCACAGGGCCTGTAGCCTGTGAACATATTTTACAGCCCCTGCCTGGGTTCTGAGCAAAGCTCTTGCCTGCTCTCACTTACGAGTTTGGAAATGGCTTGGGATGGCGGAGCTCTGGCTCCAGGCTTATGGAAGGGCTGGCATGTGAGCCTGCGAGTGACAGCTCAGTTCCGTGCCACGGATGTGGGAAAGGCTCAGTCACTTTGCTGTGGTTTTGAGCAGTCTCCATGTTAACCAAGATGTGGGAAGGTAAACAGATGGCTGAGTTGAGCAGTTCGTCAGACCAAAGTCCCTTAAACACAGAGGAATGCCCAGCTTGTTTCTGGGGCCACGAGGCCACTCTTTCCTCTTGTTCCACAGCTCCAGTGCAGACTTCACCTCTGAAGTCTTCTTCCTAACACTGGTACCAAGTGGGAGCCATTGAGACATGGGTGTGTCTGAGGTTTCCTCATCCAGTCCAGTTTCTTTGGCTGTGCAACTCTGAGCAGGTACATCACCCTCTCTGAGCCTCCATAACAGTTATGTGCAACAGTGGGGCTGGAGGTTCTATCCCTAAGAACTTGCGTGCTTCTGACATCTACAGACTCTTCTTCATAGTGGCAGTGGCTCGGGAGAGAGGGTGTGGCTCCCCCAAGGACTCAGGGTCAGGGCCCCTGCTCTGTGTGGAATTTGGATTCTGCTGCCCAGAACAGCCTCTCCTGATGCCTGGAATCCCACCAGAAATGACTCATGCCTCTGGGAAGTCACTGGCCTCTCCCCCACTGAGCAATAACAGTAACAGTCTCCTGTGCTGGCTTCTTTGCTGAGAGCTATCGCACTGTGGCCTCAGCTGGCCTTCTGTACACTGCAGAGAGCAGGCAGGTAGGTGAGGGCACCTGGCATCAGGTCAGGAAGTCACCTACCTACTCAAAGATACATAGCAAGCTAGAGCCACGCCTAGAGACTAGACTTGTAACTGACTTCTTGGTTAGTACCCCCCCCCACATGTTTAAAAATGTTTAAAAAGCTGTACCATGTTTAAAAAGCTAAACTCTGGAAGCTATCCAAATGCCCAATGTCCAATGAATGTACAATCAAAATGTGGTATGTCTGTACAATGGAATATTACTCTGTCTTGAAAAGTAGGGAAATTCTGACTCATGCTAAAACATTCTGCTAAGTGAAATGAATTAATCACACAACAAAACAAAACAAAACAAAACAAAAAAACCCAAACACTGGATAATTCCAGTTAAATGAAGTTTTTTTTTTTAAAATAGTCCAGTTCACAAAGATTAAAAATGTGATTGCCAGGCCCTGGGTAAGGACAGGGGCAGAGTAGTTATTTGATGGATAGGATGCTTCAGTTTTATGGAAGAAAGAGTTCTGTGACTGGATGATGGTAGGGGCTGAACACAATGTACTTAGTGCTGCTGAACTGTACTTTTGAAAATGAAACTGTACCCAGGTGGGCTGGATACAGTTCAGGGTGCAGAACATTCTCCTTGTGGGTGAAGCCCACACTTCAACTGCTAGCACACAGACAGAAACCCCCCCCCCCCCCGTGTGTGTGTGTGTGTGTGTGTGTGTGTGTACATATGCTATATGATGCTGGGTATACACAGGAGCATGTGTAGAAGCCAGAGGTTGACATCAGACATTTTTCTCTATTACTCTCTACTTGTCTTTGTTGTAGTGTTGTTTTGTTTTGTGTTAGCCTTGGCTGTCCTGGACTCACTCTGTAGACCAGGCTGGCCTCAAACTCACAGAGATCCACCTGCCTCTGCCTCCCGAGTGCTGGGATTACAGGCGTGTGCCTCCGTGCCCAGCCACTTGTCAATTTTTTGAGGCATGGTCTCTCACTGGATCCACAGCTTACAATTTCAGCAAGACTGGCTGGCTGCCCCCCCCCCCAGTGTTTCAGATAAGTGACACTGAGCCTGGCTTTTCTCAGGGACCCTGGGGATCTGAACCCAATCCTTGTGCTCATGTAGCAGTCACTGTACCCACTGAGCCATCCCCCCAGCACCCCTACAAGGAAGGGGGTAAGTGTTAGTATTCCAAAGAGCACGCACCATCAGGCTGGGAGATGGCTCAGTGGGGGAGGGCTCTTGCCATGCAAACATGAAGTCCCAAGTCCCATCCTCACAGGCCACATGAAAACTCCAAATGTGATGGCACACACCTGCAAATCCAGCATTCGAAACCAGGGATAGGCAGATCCCAATGGCTCGCTGTCAAGTTAGCCTAGCCCAAATGGTGGGCTTCAGGTACTGTGAGAGACCCTGCCTCACAAATGAAGATGGAGTGTGATCGAGGAAGACACCTGATGCTGACCTCTGGCCCCTACTTGTGTACCCACACACTATACAACACAACACAAACACAGATGGAGAGAGACAGACAGAGGGAGACACAGAGACAGAGAGCACACACCTTAGTTTATCATGATTTATATGTTAGGATAAACTAGGTCATGCTGCTGTAACAAGCAGCCCCTAAACCTGAGTTTAGCCACCAGTCAAGTGTCCCTACAGCATACTGCCCTCACATCACAGTGTACCTACAATGTCTTCTTCCTTTTTACCATAAGCCAACCTGTCTGCACCCCACGCCAAAGATAAAGCCACTGTCCCAGAAACTTACCCATTAGGCTAGACTGATGGCCCGCAAGCCCCAAGGGTCCCTGCTTAACTTTTCTCGACACAGTGGCTCACCTGGGAAACAAGGGCAATCTCTCTGGGGTGGAAGTCAGGGTCAATGGGAGCAGCTGGCATGGCCAAGGGCCTGTAGTCTGACCATCCGCATTTGAAGCTCAGTGCTTACTCCGGCACGCGGGCAGGAATGGCAGAAGCTTCGTCCTCTGCCAACAGGGCCCTTGTGAAGAGCCAGGAAGAAAGCCTTGCTCCAGCCAGCCTTGCGTCACGGCCGGGGAATGGGTGGGATAGGGCCAGAGGCTGCAAGCCATAGTCTCACGCCAGCCTGGAATACTTCCTCCCAGGAGTCTGTTTTCAATCAGCGGGTCTTTTTTCCCCCTCTTTCAGTCCGACTTTGCCAAGGACAAGCATGCAAACCAGCGCCAGCTCCTGCCCGGCGAACATGAATCGCTTGGAATTTCCGCTGTTTACTGTGGGACGCAGGACCCTGCCACCTACCCCGGGTGCTCTTACTCTCTGCGTCTGCGCACAGGTGTGTCTGCCCCCACCATGCTGGGACCCCCCTCCCCGTTCCCACTCAACCCAGACTAGGCCTCGAACCTCTCCTGGTGCAGCCTCTCTTACGTTCCTTCTGCTAACACAAGACCTCAGTCTATCTGAGGGGGACAGGGCTCCATTCTGACCTTCTCTGATTGACCTCTGAGGACAGGGACAGTACCACGCACCTCTTTGCAAGACCTCAGATGATCACTTGAATTGATCAGTCACTTCCATGGCCACCAGTGAGAGAAGCTCATGGATTTTCCCCATTTGAAAAATGAGGAGCCAGAAGCAATGAGTGGCGAGGTGGGGCGGGTGAGGCACAACTCGTGTCTCTCAGGGGCCCCCACTCCCTCTGGCCACCCTGCTGAACTGAGAGCACAGGAGCTGTTCTTTCAGGAGTCCCGAAGGGCAGAGGGGTGGAGATTGGCAACTGTCTCTGAACTTGTTTTCTCTTCTGGACACGCAGTGAGTCTGGATACACAGTGGGTCGGCATCTCAGCCCCCCACCCTGTGCTAAGAAAGGCAAGCCTTTGTGGCAGACGTCACTTTGCTCCCCTAAGTATATATTGATCTTAATTGGGGGGGTGTCTCCCAGGTCAATATAGTGTGCTAGAAAAGATCTTGTGTGCTGATTCTGAGTGAACCCAGGCCTCAGCCCTTTGTGATGTCATTCTAGTCTCTCTCCCTGCCTCTGTTTCTCTCTCTCTCCTTCCCCTAGAGGGGGAGTCCCCATGGAGACTATGCAGAATGGGAACACAGCACCTATGCAACATCAGCTTAATTTGCAAATACAACTTCCATATAGACATAAGGATGTCTTGGGCTAGGGATGTAGCTCAACTGGTAGAGTGCTTGCCTAGCACGCATGATGCCATGAGTTCGATTCCCAGCCCTGCATGAATGGGGCATGATGGCCCACGCGTGTAATCTCAGCACTTAGGGAGGTGGCAGCAAGAGGATCAGAAGTTCAAGGCCATTTTTGACTACATAGCCAATTCAATGCCAGCATGGCTAATGAGACACACCCCCCCAGTGTGAGGGGAGCAAGAGAGAGGAGGGGCGGGGGAAGAGAGAATGTCCAGGATATGAATGGAACCCCAATGAAATACCCAAGTTGGTGTATTTCTCTAGCTCTCTCTTCATGCCTTAAGTGGGGTCCAGGTAGCTGTGATGAAGAAGATGAGGGGTCACTCCAAGTCCCCCCAGCCTGACTGCTTCCCAGTTCTCTGCAGCCATCACCCATTGGAGTGAGTCCCACGGAGATGGCTACACTTAGAGACCTCTCTCAATTTTGACCTTGAGCAATGTAGACCTCTCTGTTTCTAAAACTTCAACCTCAGCCCTTGAGAGTCCATATCCCTTGCCAGCTGTTGCCTCCCCTCACCCTCCAGCAGGCCCTAGTGAGCAGGACTCCCTCCTCCCCATATATGCACACACAACCCATATTTGATCTGAACAATGCCCCTCCCCACAGTAGGTCCCCTGCCTGACCCCTAGAGTTGTGAGAAATTAAAGGCAAGTTTCTGACCTTCCCTGTTAGCTCCCTGTGTTTGTGACCTGCCGGGGGAAGGGCAACTTCCAGGCTTTCACACTGATATATTTAAATCACAGAGCCCCTCCCCTTCCCTCTTTGGTTTGGTGTCTCTTACTAACATTTTCAAGGTGTTAGGGGAATCAAGGCCAGAGCGTTGTGTTGTGAGGCTAGGGGAATGCCAAGCGCACTCTCAGGGAGTACACACAAGCTCAGTCTCTCCTTGATTTTATTGCCCATCACTTGCTGGGAATTCTCTCACTGTATAGACCCTTCACCTCAGTTGGTATAGTATGTGCTAAAATACCCAGCAGCAAGCACGCCATCTCCACTGCTTCTAAGTGTGTGCTGAGCAGCCATTACTACCACTCACTCAGAACTCTCATACCAACTCAGGATACAGGTTTGGAGTGTAGTTCTGTGATAGAGCACAAGGTGAAAAGTTCAATCCCCAGAGCTGCTGCAAAAACAACCTCACCACCCGTGTGTGTGTGTGTGTGTGTGTGTGTGTGTGTGTGTGTGTCAGAGAGAGGTGGAAGAGGGAGAGACGGAGGGAGGGACAGATAGACAGACAGATACACAACTTGGATTTTGTACTGATGTGCACACGCTTCACAGTAACAACATGTCTAAATTAGGATCAGCCACAGTTCCAGGGCTGGATGCCCATAGGCAGCTGGTGGCTGTTATGTGAGTGAGCACTGATGGAGCAGCTGTGGAGGTTTCTCATTGTGTCTGTTACTGCATGAACATTCGTGATTCTGATCTTGCCAGGCTGTCTTTTGTAGGCAGGGAAGCAGGTTGCAACCCCTGGCCCGTCCCACCCTGGGTAGCTCTGTCTGCTGGCTAAACAGCGCCAGCTGGGGCTGAACGGCGCTATGACACAGTTCCCTTAGGAGATGCAGAGAGGCGTTTCTTTCAGTGTTAGAAGGCATGGCACTGCTCTGGCTGTGTACCCTCAGCTTTCCGGGAAGCCGGATGCCTCTCAGTTATGTGCAGCTCTCTCCTTGCTCCCCAGGTCCTTTTGGAGTCTGGGATGGAGCTAAGGCTGAAGGCTTGAAACTTCACCAATCAGTGAATTCTGCTGGCTGCAATACTGGGTGCGAGGTGTTATCTCTTGGGGTATGCCACCCCCTGCTGGTCAAAATGAGTTTCACATCCCTGACCAGGATAGCAGGGTGTTATGGGAAGCTGGGATTCCAGGGGTGGCCTCTGGATTGCCGGTTAAGCAGCTTCGTCTTTCTGGGCTCACCACCTCCCCATCTGTCAAATGGAAATAACAGTTATTCCCACGCTTGTGAGGCACTGGGACCTGAAGTGCACTTGGAGGATGTGATGGACAGCCAGGGCTAGCCGCAGGCTGTCTGGGATTGTTGACATTTTTCTAAAGGGGAAAGTCCAGAGCTGGCAAAGGAAACAGCTGGATGGCTGCACTTCCGTGGCCCCGCCACTATCCAGCCGGGCTAGACTCTAGTTTTCTCTTCGGTGGAACTGGAACGGCCTCTTCACTGTTCAGCAAAGGGCACAGAGCAGCTGGATGCAGCAACCCTCACACCTGTGTAAACTCTCCCTGTGCCCAAGCCTAGGGCCCAGCTGCTCCCCCACATCAGGCTAAGCACACTGCATCCATGCAATGGCAGCTGAGACACTGAAATCACCCTCTCCAGGAGCAGTGGACACTTGGCAGTGCCTTCAGCAAACACACTTGCTTCCCAAGGGTACCCAGGGAAGCCCACTGCCGTGGTTTTGGAGGTGCTGGGTGAGGGGAGTGCATCTGACATAGTCTGACCCCCACCATTGGACCTCTTGACATTAAGCCCTTGCCTCAGTGACAGTTACGCTCAAATTGTAGACGACTGCAAACAAAATGTCTTGCTTTTGCAGATTTCATAAGCTATGTGGCTATGTGTATTCCTAGAAGGAGATGTGTAAGGGGTATGAAGAGTTTAAGAGATCCAGAATCCTCCATATTCACTTCCAAGTCCAGCCCCTGGCGCCTCTCCTAGCCCAGGAGCGTCCCTTACTAGTGGTCTCTTCTCAACTCCAAGGGTTTCTAATTAAAAAGCCTTGGAAGTTGCTTTCAGGTGTTGGGGACCACCCCAGGTGGGTGGGGTGGGGTGAGGGAAGTGGGGGTTGGGGGGGTGTAGATGGTGTCATTACTCCATCCTTGATTATTTCTGTAACGTGGTGATAATGCACGGGGTGACTGTGCAGGTATTATATTCATGTAAAGTGCTTGTCTGTGAAAACTGAATGGGGCCATTATAATGATAATCTTTATCTTAGTCTGGACACCAGCTTGGAAGAAGAAAGAGCTTTTCTCTCATTGTCCACTAGAGGACGCCAGATATCACTAATTTGCCCTGTCCTGACTAGAATGTCCTGCTCTACAAGATGGGAACTATGGGAGAATGGGGAAATAGAAGGATCCAGAGGGTCATAGAAACCCACAAGAAAAACATCATGATGGGCGGATCTGAACCCAGAGGGGGGGTCTGCTCAACTACTGCACCAACCAAGGACAATGCATGCAGTAAACATTGAACCCCTATTCGGATCTAGCCAGTGGACAGGACATTCTCCACAGTTGAGTGGAGAGCAGGGACTGACTCTGACATGAACTCTGGTGCCCCATATTTGACCACTTCCCCTTGGTGGGGAGGCCTGCTGGCACTCAGAGAAAGAATAGGAAGGCTACCAAGATGAGACTTGATAGGCTGTGACCATATGGTGGAGGAAAAGGCCCCCTTCTGTCACAGACCTAGGGGAGGGGAAAAGGGTGAAAGAGGGAGGGAGGGAGGGACAGGGAAATTAAAGTGAGGGGATAACAACTGAGATGTAATCTGAATAAATACATAAAATTAAATTTAAAAAAGATCAGCATAGCTTCCTTTCAGCTCAGAAGTAGCTCCTAGGCCAGCCAAAGGTGTAGTAACTGTCCTATGTCCCTTGCCTACAGCAAGTGATGAGGGTAGGGTGCACTAGCCCACAAAAGTTCTCTGAACTCCAGCACTCAGAAAGGCAGCTGGCTCATCAAGTCCAAAGCCCAGGTGTCCTTCTGTGGCTGCATCCCACTGCCTGGAGCAGCGTGGGAAAAGAGCTGGCTCCTGAAGCTAGCTCTTCACATTTGCCTGTGTGGGTGCCTAGACCTCTCTGAGCCTGTGTTTCCTTTGCTATGCCATATAAGTGTCAACACCTGCCCCGGGATACAGTCAAGACGGAAGAAGAACCTCAGCACCCCCGCCCTACTGTGTCCCATTCTACATCACCTCACCACTGCCTGAAGCAAAGGATGCAGAGCCCAGCATCTCCTTGATGTCAGGAGGAGACCCGCTCTCTGGTCAGGGAGCACGGGCCAGCAGGGAGTCCTCCCCAGACACCAACATCCCTGGGATCCCAGCAGCTCTGGAAGCCTGGAAGTCTCTACCGGGAACCCTGGGTATTTAGGTGGAGAGGGCATGCCACACAATGAACCAATCTCCACAGGTTCCTGAGTCTATAGAGAAGTCTTTTTTTCAGACAATTCAGGGCACATCCGACTCCCTAATAGGCAGGCGCTTTGTTCTCTCTCTCTCTCTCTCTCTCTCTCTCTCTCTCTCTCTCTCTCTCTCTCTCTCTCTCTCTCTTTCTCTCTCTTTCTTTTTCTGAGGGGGGTCATGCACCCTAGGCTGGCCCCAGACTTAATGTGGCTGAAGATAACCTCCAACTCCTCATCCCCCTGCCTCCATCATGACCATTTGGATTTTTGTTTTGTTTTGTTTCTGGCCTGGGATTTGGAGCCTCTGTTGATTTGGAGCACAACCAGTGTTGAGGGTTTGGTTGTATGGTAAATTTTTCCCCATATGATAAAGTTTTTTTATTTAACTTTTATTTTGTTTTGCATCTTAATTATTTGTGTTTGGGTTTTTGTTTTGTTCCCCCCACACACACACCCTTTGAGGCATTTTCATGCACCACCTTCCCTTAGAATTAATCTTTTTAGGTAGCTGTTTATTTAAAGTTTTTTAAACTTGTTTGCTAGGGCTCTGTTGGGTTTCATTCCTACCAATGACAGATTGGTGATAAAACTTATTTGTCGAAACTGAAAAAAAAACTATAAACATCATTCTGAAAGAAAAGAAAAGCTACTGTTTACAGAAAGTGGAGGAGTGCCGTGTTTACTCCTGTGGCTTTCCATCAGGTCAGCATGGGGCGCTGGAACCTGACTTTTCCTGCTAGCCCTGAATACGACAGCTGGGGGCATCTCCAGAGAGGATTGACAGGAGAGGGCAGACACACAGTGAGTGTGGGAGGCAGCATCCCCTCAGGGAGCACAAACACGGTCCCCAAGGATCAGGATCGGCTCAGCTTGGAGGCCCCTCCCCACCACAGTGGACTCAACGCTCTGAAGCCATGATCCCAAACACATCTTCCCTCTCTCAAGTCAGGCACTTCCGTCATGGCTACGAAAACTCTAATATTTGTTTTGCTAATGGTGTCAGAGGTCACAGTCCATGACTGCTTGGACAAGGCATGGTGGTGGTCCTCAGGAGCCAACCCGCCTTGCATTTTGAGACATAGTTCCTCACTGGGACTGGGAGCTTGGCAAATTGGCTAAGCTCGTTGGCTTGGGAATCCCAGGGATCCACCTGTCTCTACATCCCCAGCGTTGGGATTACAACTTCATAACCGTGCCCGGCTTTCCACGTGGGCACTGGGAGTTGAGCTTGGGTCCCCTCAGCCCCATTAACAAGCTTCTTTAGCAATGTCTAAGTGGATATTAAATAAATATATTTTCAATGCTGAGCTCAGTGGCACACATCTGTAATCCCAGCACTCAGGGAGGCAGAAGCAGGTGGATCTCTGTGAGTTCAAGGCCAGCCTGGTCTACAGAGTGAGTCCAGGAAAGCCAGGGCTACAGAGAGAAACCCTGTCTCAAAAACAAAACAAAACAAAAATAAAAATAAACTTTCACCCTACTTTTGTTCCCATATCATAGGTATTTTCACGTAACTACCCAGTGTTTGTAACTATGAGAGAAAGGGCCCTGGGGATTTTTCAGTGCTTCAAAGCAAGTACATGATTGTCTCCGTGGAAAGGCCACTTGGAGGTATGTTCTGTAGATGCCTCAGTCATCTTTTCCCATAGAAATTTAAATTAGAGGGCTGGAGAGATGGCTCAGAGGTTAAGAGCACCGGCTGCTGTTCCGGAGGTCCTGAGTTCAACTCCCAGCAACCACATGGTGGCTCACAACCATCTATCTGGATGGGACTTGATGGCCTCTTCTGGTGTGCATGATGACAGAGCACTCATATACCGTATACATAAGATACATGAATAGATAAGTCTTTTTAAAAAAGGAGAAAGAAAGAAAAAGAAAGAAGTAAAGCAAGCAAGAAAGAAAAAGAAATTGAAGTTAGTAGTTCCAAATTAGGAAAAGGTACCCCAGGATTTATGCCCTGGGCATGAAGCAGATGAGAGATGCCCATCAGAGATATGTCAATCAAAACCACAGAAAGCTACCTACCACGGAGATGGCTACAGCCAAGACAGGCAATAACAAGAGTCGGTGAGGATGTGGGGGAAGCTGAGTTCTCCTGCACTGTAGTGGGGTGGCATAAGTGCACAGCTCCTTTCAAAACTAGCCAGCAGGACCTCAGAGCATTAAAGTTCTTCTCGGACCCCGAGTTCCCACTGCCCAGCAGAGAAATAAAAACAGATGTCTGAACTAGCTCCGGACTGCCACAGGGGACCAAAAACTAATAAACCTTTGTTGCTGTTCAAAGCATAATACATGTTTTCTTCTGTGTGCTCCCAGTGGCTTTGTCAGGGAGCAGCTGATGAGACTACAAGGCCAGAATTCCACGGGCTACAGGGCCCTTAGGGCAGGGCTGAGCTAAAACACACGCACCTAACAAAATTAAAGGACCATTGTCACCAAACAAAACCCAGATAAGCCCTCCATCTTTGTGTATTCTCGGTGAACTTTAAAACCACTGATGTTGGAGATCACGCCCTGAGCTATACGGTATTCGGCTCCCATCACCTCCCTTGCAGATGACTCCTCCAGTAGCCAGCTAGGAAATCCCTGTCTCTTTGTAGATTACACCTCTAAGTGTGTGGGTACTCTAGGAGTTACCTAGGTTATTTTGTAGGAAGCCACTTTAGCTAAAACACTGACTCTCTGCCTGTGCCTACAGGCACTGAGAGGGTGACTAGAACGGGACAAAAGGCTTAGCATACCTGTCTTCAAACCCTGTCTGTCCCCTTTGCTGTTTCTGCCTCTGAGCCAGCCTGCTCAGCTCTATGTGTACACACTGGTCATTTGGGAAATGCTGTTTTCCAAGGCTATAACGCAGATTGACCATGGGCATTCCTACCTGGGCAAAGATGTGTCTCTTTTACAATGCCCTGGTACTTTCTGAGCAAACACGGGAGTCCTCAGCCTTATTGTAATCGAGGGCATTAGTGTAAGAGGAAGATGCCGGAGGCAGCTGATCCTGAGATGATGCCTACAAGCAAGTACAAGGCAAGGTGTCTACCCACAAAACCACGCCCATGGGGAGATAGTGCAGTTGGTAAAATGCCTGCTGTGCAAGCACGAGGACCTGAGTTCGAATCCCCAAAACCCAAATAAAAAAGCCAGATGTGGTGGTGTGCATCTGTCATCCCAGCAGCATTGGGAGGCGGAGATGGGAGGGTCCCTGGCCCAATCAACAAGCTTCAGGTTCCATGCGAGACTTTGTCTCCAAAACTGAAGTGGAGAGTGACTAAGGAAAACATCTATCCCAACACACACATGCACACACACACTCCCGTGTACACACACAAACACAAACATTTATGTGCCTATGACTATTAGAACATCACCATACTTGGCCAGCCCTCCTCTGTTGCCTCTGTAAGCAAGCAGCCTGCTCACTTCTGGTCAGTGCTGCCTTCCCATTGGCTGGGACGGAAGTTTCAATAACAGAGTTATGCCCTTCTTTTTTTAAATAGGTAACTTGGTCTCATTTCTACTGTTCCTGTACCAGAGTCTACATGCGAATGCCCATTATGGCATCACTCATAAGAGCCAAGAGACACACAGAAGCCAAAAGTCTGTCAACTAAGAAGAGGGTACATCTAATGCAGTTGGTCCACACAGTGGCATATTATTTACCAGTGAAAGGGGTAGAGCAGCAACTCATACCACAGTGCAGATGGGCCCTGAGAAAAGCATGCTAAGTGAAAGAAGCTATCACAAAAGACCATGCCTTGCTCGGTGGTGTTGCCATGAAGTGTCCAGCATCGGCAAATCCATAGACATAGAAAGTAAGTTAGCAGTTACTGGGGGCCGGAGGGGCTCTGCTGGGGGCTAGGGATGCCTACTGTTGGGTACAGGATTTCTCTGAGGGATGACAAAATTCAACGCACACTGAGCTGAACATCTCAAACGTGTGAGTCACATGGTGTGTTTATATATTTTTTCATATGTGTGCGCACGCTCCTATGAGTGGTAGCGTTTGTGGGCACACATGTGGAGGGCAAAGGCTGGCATCCGCTTCCTTCCCCAAGTGCTCTCCACTTTGTTTACTAAGGCAGGGTCTCTTGCTGAATGGGGAGCTCACTGGTTCCAGCTAGTGTAGGGCCCAGCCAATGGGAAGGCAGCACTGACCAGTGGCCCAGCTAGCCCCGGGGAATCCCTGTCTCCAAGTGCTAGGATCACAGCTGGGCCACCATATCTTCCTGACTGTTTTCTATGGACACTGGAGCGCTCAACCTCAGTCCTCACACTTAGCAGAAAGCATCATATCCACTGAGCCATTCCCCCAGCCCCAATAACATTCTCCTAAAAAGAGAATGGAGACTGTACGTGACAGTAAAAATACAGACTTCTGGGATGGTGGGCTATTAGTCAGGGACTTGCTTAAGTTCATTTGCCTTTCACAATCTCTCTATTAGGTTAGCTCCCCTCGTCCTGCAAATGAAAACACTGAGGTCCAAGAGGCACCAAGGAACTGGCCCAAGATCACTTCTGTGGAGGAGCTGTGCTTCGAACCCACATCCATGCTCACTGAAACACTGCCATCGTCTCCTGGGAAGGAGCTGGCCGCTGGTAACCAAGTCAGCTGCCAGATGGGCGCACAGCAAGTCAGGGAGTGTGAGTTCTCTGGGCCAAGGCCTCTTTCTTCCATGTCCATGGCTATAGGTTCAAAGCCAGGCTGAACGACAGAGCAAGACCCTGCTCTAAATAGAAAAACAACAAACAAAAAAGAAATCTGGGACTGACCAGCCAGCTCAGCAGGTAAAAGTGCTTGCCACACAAGTCTGATAACCTGAGTTCAGTCTTAAGAGCCCACAGTGGAAAGCAATAAGCAATTCCCCAAAGTTCGTCCTCTCTCTCTCTCTCTCTCTCTCTCTCTCTCTCTCTCTCTCTCACACACACACACACACACACACACACACACACGAAAGAAAGATAGATGGGAAGAAAGAGAGCAGCCCTTGGGAGGCAGAGGCAGGTGGATCTCTGTGAGTTGGAGGCCAGCCTGGTCTACAAAGCAGATTCCAGGACAGACAGGGCTACATACAGAGAAACCATGTCTCAAAAAAATGAGAGAGAGAGAGAGAGAGAGAGAGAGAGAGAGAGAGAGAGAGAGACAGAGAGACAGAGAGAGAGAGAGAGAGAGAGAGACAGAGACAGAGAGAGACAAAGAGACAGAGACAGAAACAGACAGAGACAGAGAGACAGAGAAACATAGACAGTGAGACAGACAGAAACAGAGAGACTGAGGGGGGGCTTACTGTCACCAGGAAGTATTCACAATGCATGAAGGGGCGGGGCAGACAGACCTTGTCCACTGCTGCCCTGCACCCAGGCTAACAGCCCAGCTGCTGACAACTCTTCTAATCACCAAGAGCCTCGGGGCTTTGTCTCTTCTCACTGTTTTACCTGCTGATCCCCATCCTGAAACCCACTCCTCCCCTTTCTAGATCTTCCATCCAGACTGGCTAACCCTCCTCAGGTCTCCTCCCTGGGACCGTCTCTCAGGCCCCCTGGAGTCACCCTCCTCTGCCCTCTGTCACACTCTATACTGCACTGTCAACCTCCACTGAACACCAGAAGATGAAGACGCAGTGTCCTGATGGCTGTTGTCTTCTCTGTGTTTATGTTTGTTCATCTACCAGTGTCTTCTGGGTAAACAAATAAGGGGGTGGGGTGAGGAGTTTCAAGAGAACTGCACATAGGGCTTGGCCCGGGCTGCACAGGGCAGCAGCTGATAGCAGTTACTTCATATACTGCGAACTCTCTCTCCCATCAGTGAGAATTCTACTCAGGGTGCCTAAACAAACAAACAAACAAACAAACAAACAAACGCCAGGCTCTTTTTTTGTTTGATGGCTTGTTTTGTTTTGAGACACTGTCCCGTGCATCTCAGGTTGGCCTTGAACTCATTGTGGAGCTAGGATGACCTTGAACTCCTGCTTCTACCTCCCAAGTGCTGGGACTGCAGCCCTGTACCACCACACCGAGCTTAAAAGCCAGACTCCTGTTCTTGGTCTACAAGGCCTAATTAGGATTTTGCTGGTGCCCAAAGTTCTAACTCATCTATTTCTTCTCATTCCTTTTGCTCCAGTTTTGCATGAGCCTACTAGGGAAAAGAAAAAGAAAAGAAAAGAAAAAAAGAGCAGATGCAATAACTGGTCCTCCCTCCCCAGGTTCTGTTCTCGCCTTCAAGATGGCCATCCACCCAGTCCCCACCGCCCAGCCCCCTTCTCCTCTTTCCCTCCCTTGTAGCCCATTGTAAGGGTTCTGTGACATCTGGGTGGAGCCTGCTTGGTGAACCGTGCAGGGTACAGTAGCTATGAATGGCTGTTATTATAAAGCACTGAGAGCTGAGGACCTAGTTTCCTGGTGGGCTGGGAATAGGAACTGGGTGGGAGCGAAGACAAAGCCTAACAGTTTGCCCTTGGCCCCAGGCTGGGGCCACCTAGATCTGGCAGATACTATTGAGAGATCCCTGTCAGGGGACGAGGTCTGGCCCTTTCACAGGGACCTGCTGAGGCTGGGAAGAGCTGGGGGCCTCTGTGGGGTCAGTGTCTGATGGCTGCTTATCTCTCCTTCCCAGGCCAGGCTTGGGGTGCCTAACCCAGGCAACAGGGAGCTGCCAAATGGACCCTTTCACTTTGCAAGTGGCCTGCCCAAGATTTGACTTGCTCCCCCTCTCTGAGGGAAAATAGGATGCTTGAGGCTCCAAATACTGAGGAACACTCAGCTGGCAGGTGCCCCTCTGCTCTTCTGGTCCCCTCATAGCCCCTCTGGTGCTTCAGGAAATGTTTCATAATGTCTACCCATGAAATGAAGCATTATCCGGTCCCAAATAGGAAAGGTATTCTGACACATGTCATATAGCATGGAGGGATTGTAAAGTCATTATGCCAATCAAAACACATCACAACAAACAGACTACTCATGCAAAGTGTCTGGCGCTATCAAGTTCATGGGTACAGAAGGTTGAATGCTGGTTGCCAGGGACACGGAGAAGGGCAGTGAGAGCTGTTGTTCAATGGGTCCTGATGAAGCTGGTTCCATGACAACACATTCACTCAGCAAGGCTAAGCCATCCTCCAAACAAGGGCAGTGTTGGTTGTGTAAGTTTTGCCACAACTAAACATGTAAAATACATACCGTTCTAAACCTATTTCTGTGTATTCTATTTCTCTAATACCAGCAGGTCTTGCTCCGTGTGCTTTAAAGTGTCCTTGCTAGACATATGTGTGACCATAACTGTTGAGATGTCCTATGAGTGGGCCTCTACTCATGATAGGTT
>OU015742.1:71156229-71166636 GCA_907169655.1 Acomys percivali
GGTGACTAAGGTACAAATCAGAAAGTGCAGTGATACCCGCTGTGTACTAGCTGTGTACAAGCCAGGCAGGTCACTACACCTCTCTGGACCTTTGCCTTCTCATCTACAAGCTGGGCCTCATGGCTTTGCCCACTTCTAGGATTGTCATAAAACTGAAGCCCACACATGTAAGATGCCATTAGTCTCCCCACTGTCATTAACTCTTCCCTGGATGGTGGAAATATCTCTAAAATGGGGAAGAGGAAGACTCTAGACGTTGGAAGCCAAGGCATCTGAGAAGTCTCTAGAGGATGCCAGGTCACCCTAGGCCTTGCACCTCAGGTATCTGCAGAGCCAACATGATGTGGGAAGGAGAGTTAACTATATCTGCAGACCTGTGGGTGCTTGAGGGCCAAAAGGGAACCATTGACAGCAATACGCTCAACAGAAGAATTTCCCACAACCAGGGTTTTCACCCATGACATCCACAGGACAGGACTGGAGAAGTGCCCCATCCCCCCCAGGTCTGTGACGCTGAGGCTCCTGGGAGAGGATTCCTTCTCTGCTGGGAGATTGAAGGAAATAGCATTCACCTCCTTTTTTGGCCTTGATCTCACTAGATAGGTCCCAAAATCCTTTCCATGTTTGGTAACACAGCCAGCAAGAGTTTACACCATTCTAATAATAAAATATATTAAGCTAAAGTTGCACAGTAACAGTAAACATTAAGTTTATATGAGATTTGCTTTGCATTTATGTAGGCAATTATGTAAATTAAATGTGCATCAATGCCTACATCAATGTAACACATCTCTATAGTAATTTTATAATTGCTTTTTTTTTTTTTGCTGTAAACCTTTAGAATAAGCTCCATCTGTCTATCAGTTCTGTGATGTCATTGTTCTACTAAAAAATGAGATAATTTCATCTTTTCTCTAGCAGTTGATCAAAACATTTTTATTATTGGCATTTGGAATAGGTTTGGTGTCTCCACTTTTAGTGGAAAACTGAATTTCTTTCATATCAAAGGCCAGCTGGGCCCAGTTGTGAAGCCACCAATCCCAGGTATTCAGGGAGCTGAAGCAGCTGGATCATCATCTGAGCCCTGAAGATCAAGGGCAGCCACCACAGCAGGTCTCTATTTCACAATGACAACAACCCCAAGATAATGGTTGTCAGACTAGATTTCACAGCACTGCAAAAACAAAAACAAAAGCTGTGAGCTTTCAAGCTGTGTTTCCTTGATCTTTAATCTCCGAGGATTCTTTGACCTGACACCCGCCTATTAACCAGTGTCAACATCTTCTTTGGAATGACACGTTTTGGCTTTAGTTATTGTCACAGTCAGCACTATTCCAGGACAACTTCTCCTTAGCCATAATCTCTAAAACTCTCACACATACATTGTGATGCCGGATGAGAGAGGAGATGGCAGAGTGACGTTGGAGTGGTCAGAGGTGGTGTTCTCAGGCAGTTACTGTTAAAACATCGGATCTGAGCAATTCTACAAGAGCATGTGCTGGGCTCCCGTCCCCAGGTTGTTGGGAGGCACCTAGACCTGCTCTGAGGCATAAGCCTCTGGCTTCACAGTAAATCCACCTCTGCCCTGCTTGCTCTCCCACGCTTGAACACCATCCACAGTTGTCTCTTGCACAACTTCAAGCTACTGTGTTTCTTCCAGGAGGCCCCCAGAGTAGGTCAGCTGCCTGTCCCAGCCCATCATCTGCCCTAGGGCCCCAGTAGCCCCTGTGTCTAGCTGTTCTGCACCCGGGATGGCTCAAGGGCTTGCTACCCAAGCAAAAGGAGTCCTAACAGTCCTAACAGTGGGGGAGGCTGGCCCAACTGATGAGAGACCCTGTCTCAAAGAAAGTGGAGAGCATTTCTAAGTGTTGCATACTCTCTCTCTCTCTCTCTCTCTCTCTCTCTCTCTCTCTCTCTCTCTCTCTCTCTCTCACACACACACACACACACACACACACTTGAAAGCATGTACATAATATATGAAATAAACATTGAATGGTGGCTAATCCACGACAGACTCAAGTTGGGAATGCTAAAGTAGCCTGTCCAGGCCTCCCAGAGAATATTGCCAGAGCTAGGAACTGACCCAGAAGGAATGAATGAATGAAGAAACGAATGAGCCATCAGATGAACTCAGATTTCCCAGACTCAGGCTGGGAAATGTAATTTCTCGGCTGAACGCTTTGTCTCTGTCTGACTGGGTCCTACTGTGACCCACCTGGGTCGGGGACTCCAGGAGAAGGCCTTCTGGGCCCAGCATAAGTTGGCTCCCCATTCCCTGCATCGAGAGGCGTGGAACAGTGTGTGGACCAGCATGAGAAGCTTGTCTTCCTTTTCATAGTATTGGGGATCAAACCCAAGAATTCAGGCACATTCAGCTAGGGCTCTGCCACTGAGACACACCCTTAGCCTGTGAATTTAAATCTTTTCAGTTAGCATACAAAGTAAGGTATCTCCGCTACGGCATTTTCATATACAGGTGGACTGGAATTTGAGCGAGCATGCTCTCTGAGCAAGCTGGCCTCACTAGACAAAATATACTTACATTGATTGTGTTGGCTGGACCTTTTAGATGATTGATCAACTGTTTCACTGACAGGATCTCAGAATATCTTGCATGTGATAAAGATAGTGAAACTTAATATAGTGAATCGTTTTTCATTTTATGATTAAATGTATAGTATGTGCTATAGAAATATGAAATAGATGAAGCCTAAATCATTTTGATTTAGGAAAACTGTGTTTATATATTACCAATGCTCTTCAAAGCTGTCCTTTTTGAGTTATTTTCATGTTAGGAAAATAGACACAAAGACAGAAAATCAGATGGAATATGTAATGGAAATTAAAATGGGATGTAAAATTAAGTAGGATTAATATAGGAGTGGTAAGGATTTTAACCTGAGTCCATAGTCAAGCACTTTAAGACTCATATATACCTTGGCATAGCCACAACTTAATAGGTTCAGTCCAACAGGGGTACATTTGAACAAGGCGGCAGCCTGCACAATGGGAAAGGATATTTTAGCAACTACACGTAATATACAAAACATATAAACAACTCAAAAAACTAGATAGCAAGAAAACAAATAATTCAATTTAATAATGGGATAAAGATCTAAACATAATTCTCAAAAGAGGAAACTCAAATGACTGAGACACTTAAAAAAAATATGTTCAACATCCTTGTCATCAGGGAAGTGCAAATCAAAACTACTTGAGATTCCATCGTACACTGAACAGAATGGCTAAGATCAACCACACAAATGACAGCTCGTGCTGGTGAGGATGTGGAGTAAGGAGAACACCCGCCCATTGCTGGTGGGAGTGAAAAGTGTACAGCCACTGTGAGAATCAGTGTGGTAGTTCCTCAGGAAGAACTGATCTGCCTCAGGATCCAGCTATACCACTCCTGGTCACACATCCAAAGGACACTTTATCCCACCACAGGAACACCTGCTTAATCATGTTCATCACTTCTCTATTCATAGTGTCCAGAAACTGGAAATGAGCTAGATGTCCCTCAACAGATGAACCATAAAGAAAATGTGGCACATCTACACAATGGAGTATTACTCAGCCGTTAAAAAAAAGTACTAATGACGGTACCTCCCTACCCAGGGCATGTGAGACCAGAGGAATGCTCAGGCCCTGGAGACAGAAGCATGGTGCAGTTCCATCTTTAGGAACCCAGGCAGGCCCAGTTGTCTCAAGCCCATACCTCAGGGTCAGTCAGAAACCGTAAGATTTCTGCTGGTGCTTCTCTGTGATGTCAGTGAAGAAGATGGGGCGTGTCCCTGTGAAGTAACACTAGAATGCCCGCTTGTTCCCCCATCCTGAAGTGAGTGGAGGCCCGAGGGCAGCTGTCCTTGGAACTCTTAGGAAGAAACTACACCATTCCCATCGCATGCCCTCAGCATGTGTCTGGCCCAGGTGACGTTCAGCAATGAGGCCAGAGGACTCCGGAGGGAGCCTCGGTGACTTTTGTCCCCAAATCATCACCACAGTGGCAGCTGGGAGGCGGGAGCTAGGCTCTACAGCCCCGATGCACCTTACTTCTCTGTGTCCCTCGGTAAGGTAGCTGTCATCCACATCTCTCAGAGACAGAAACCACGGCTCAGCCTGGCATAGCTCCCACCCGAGCACCTCTTCTTAGCTAAGCGGTTCCTCTATTAAGATTTAACACTTTGGAGGAAGCCCTATTCCCAGTTTTCTGAGATAGCGCCAGATAGATTTCCAAAGTGGCTGTACCAGTTTGCATTCCCACCAGCAATGAAGGAGTGTTCCTCTCTCTCCACATCCTCGCCAGCATGTGCTGTCACTTGAATTTTTGATCTTTGCCATTCTGATGGGTGTAAGATGGAATCTCAGAGTTGTTTTGATTTGCAATTCCCTGATGACTAAGGACGTTGAACATTTCTTTAAGTGTTTCTCAGCCATCCAATATTCCTCTGTTGAGAATTCTCTGTTTAGTTCTGAGCCCCATTTTTCAATTGGGTTATTTGGTTTGGTGGTGTTTAATTTCTTGAATTCTTTATATATTTTGGATTCCAGACCCAGCTATTCCACTCCTTGGAATATACCCAGAAGATACTCCAGCACACAACAAGGACATATGCTCAACCATGTTCATAGTGGCCTTATTCATAATAGCCAGAACATGGAAACAGCCTAAGTGTCCCTCAGTAGAAGAATGGATAAAGAAACTGTGGTACATTTACACTATGGAGTATTACTCAGCTATTAAAAACAAGGAATTCCTGAAATTTGTGGACAAATGGATTGCACTAGAAATGATCATAATGAATGAGTTAACTCAGAAGCAAAAAGAGTCAAATGATATATACTCACTTACATCTGGACACTAGCCCAAGGGGCATGTCCCATGAAAGTCTTCACTTACCAGGAAAGAGGGACAGAGGGAAGGACATCCTATTGGGACTCTAGGTGAGAGAAGCAAGGGAGAATGGGGAAATAGAATGATCCAGAGGGTCCTAGAAACCTACAAGAAGAACATTATGATGGGTGGATCTGGGCCCAGGGGTCCTGCTCGAACTATGGCACTAGCCAAGGACAATATGTGCAGTAAACATCGAACCCCTACCCAGATCTAGCCAATGGACAGGACATTCTCCACAGCTGAGTGGAGAGTGGGGACTGACTTTCACATGAACTCCAGTGCCCCATATTTAACCATGTCCTCTTGATGGGGAGGCCTAGTGGCACTCAGAGGAAGGATAGCAGGCTACCAAGAAGAGACATGATACCCTATGAGCATATACAGGAGGAGGAGGTCCCCCTCAGTCACAGTCATAGGGGAGGGGAGTAGGGGGAAAGCGGGAGGGAGGGAGGAATGGGAGGATACAAGGGATGGGATAACAATTGAGATGTAATATAAATAAATTAATAAAATATATATTAATTAAAAAAGAAAAAATATTTAACACTTTGGCAAGTAACTCTAGAAAATAGAAAAACCTCCCTCCCTCCTTTCCTCCCTCCCTCCTTCCGTCCCTCCCCCCTCCCTTCCCTCCCCCTTTCCATCTTCTTTGCTGTTCTGCTAACAGAACACATGCTAGGCAGGCATTCTTACTACTGAGCTGTAGTCTCAGCCTTTATAATTTAGTTTTTAAACTCTAATATGTTTTTCTACTCAGGAGCAAAAATAACCTCGTGCTCTCTAGGGAGAAAACAAGAACTCCTCCCAAGTGCTCACTGCCTATTGGTTGGTATGGAGTAGAAGCTGAATTCATGCTTGCTGAATAACTGTGAATACACCAATAGTGAAAAGGCCACCATCTCACCTGTCACCTGTCAGGCACCTGTCTGTTCATGCAGGATGACAGCTTGTTCGTAAGATGAGACCCACCAGGGTCAAAACCTGGGAGCCTGAGAGTCAGCTGGATCATGGACAAGAGCTGTTTAATCCACATGTTATCTTCTTAAAAATTGAATTTCTAGGGGCTGAGGGGCACAGCTTTCTCTATTACTACTTACCCAGGATGCACAAAGCTCTGGGTTCAGTCCCCAGGATTAAATAAAACTAGATATGGTGGCTAATATCCATAACCAGAACTGGGGAAGCCGAGGAAGGAAAATTAGAAGTTCAAGGTCATCCAGTCATCCTTAGCTACTTATTGAGTTCAAAGCCAGCCTGGACTACATGAGACCATGTCTCAAAAAATAATAGTAAAAAAAAGTGTGAATGTTTTGATAGCCTTTTTAAAAATCAGAATATTGTGCATAAGCTTTCAGTTTGTAGCAGACATCGGTGCCAGTTGTTTCTCCACGAAGTTGTTTCTCCATGAAGCTGTTCAGAACTTCATGGGAGTAATCCAAACCTGTTCTGTGGTCTGTGAATATGTATGTATGTATGTATGTATGAAAAAAGTGTGCTCATAAGATGAAAGCAAAACAAATGCAGAGAGAACTCTGGCTCGCAAAGAACAGACCCTCTAAAGAAGCCATTTCAGAACAGTGTGGCTCTAACTTTGTATTCAATGTAAGGCATGGCTGGCATCAGACCTAGCACAGCACTGCTGGTACAGTCTCTATGTCTGAGACGGGTCTCTTGTAGCCCAGGCTGGCCCTGGACATGCTAAGTTGCCGAGGGTGGCCTTGACTTCCCCATTCTCCGGTCTCTTCCTCCCAAGTGCTCCCAGACATCTACCTGGTGTCATACCCAGCTTCTGCGGTGTGAGGATCAGACTTTCTGCGGGCTGGCACGTGCTCTGCCGCCTGAGCAACAGCCTGAGCTCCGCAATCACAGTGTGGGCATCAGAATACACTGATTTATGCCAGGTAAAAAGATTGATTTGCACATAATAAAAACTGCCATCACCTTAAAAAGTCCTGCAAATGGCAAAATCAAAATCTCAGTCATGAATTACAGCAACAAGACACTAGCTAGGAAAAGCAGGACCAAGAGGTACAACCAGGGACCAGGATACATGACGGTCTGGCTGATGTTACAGAACTGGATTTATGACTTGTAAACTTGTAGGCATGCTGTTGGCACTCCAGAATTACTACTTCCCTTTAGAGAAAACTGGAGGAAGTAGTCAGTTTTAAAACAGCAAACAAGCTAGGAGGTGGTGGCCCACACCTTTAATCCCAGCACTTGGGAGGCAGAGGTGGGCGGATCTCTGAGCTTGAGGCCAGCCTGGTTCTACTCAGAGAAACTCTGTCTTGGAGGGGGAAAAAGAAAAAAGAGAAAAAGAAAAAGAAAAGTAAAGAAAACATCAAACAAATAGAACAGAATATGAATTCTTCTCCCCCCCCCCCCTGCTTTTTGGCACCTGTGTCCCTTTTCCTCCTGAGGCAGAGCTAGATGACATTTCTCTGGCTCCCTTGCAGCTAGGCCCATGGGCGCACACTCCAGCAAAGGAATGGACAGAAATATGATGTCACCTGGTCCATAACACTTCCCTCACCACAGTCCTCCCTTGCTGCTGGCCAGACAAGAGAAGGTGCCAGGAGATGGCAGAATCACAAAATGAGGGGACTGAGAGCTCTTCCATGGCCAGTGGATGCCCAGATGACTCACCTTGGACTGTAAGGGAACAGAGAGCAATCCCTGGGAAAGGCAGACTCTAGTCCACCTCGCTCTCTCACTCTCAGGAAAGACCATTGGCCCTCAGTGCAGAAGCTGCTCCCCTGGCAAGAAGCAGGACCAGATACCAAGACCTCAAAATCAGTAACTTTGTAAAAGAATTCCAGATGGAGGTAAGGAGGCCAGTTCTGTCTTGGGCAGAACTGGAGAACTCAGCAAATGTGCAAATGTGTTCTCAGTGGGGTCCTCACAGTGGCTAGGCTGGGTGAGGAGGTCCAGCCCATCTCGTAGCCATGGCAATTCCCGCCACCACCACCCCGCCCTGCCCCTCATGCCTATTGAAACAAGCATTTCCTGGAGTACTCAAAGAAAACACTAGTGATTGCTCAGTGACATTTTTCTGTGCAGTGTCTACCTTAGATACTACAGACACCCATAAGGTGCTGGGGGCCTCCTGGGACACTGCTATCTCCCTCCCCAACAGATGAGCTGACTACTCAAGACCAACAGCAACTTTGCCAGAAACATGGCTAAACCATTGCTCCACCAGCCATCTCTCCCACTACTGAGAAGAGTCTCAGAGATTTGAACTTGCTGCCTCCCCTCCCGCCAGGCATAACCACCACACTCAAAGGACCAGGAAGACATCACTACACATAGGGCCTAGGTAGAGACAGAAAACAGAGTCCCTGGGCCCTCCGACTTAGGTTAGAAAGGCCATGCTGGAAAATGTCAAGAACCTTAGGGGATTGTGGGTATAGAGTTGTCCTCAGGGCTGACCGGCCACATGACAATCACACTATGCCCATTAAACTATAGTAATTAAAATTGTTCACTCAGCCCTGCAGCCATCTATACAACTTTGAGATACAAACAATTTTAAACACAGGGAGTTTACCAATCAGACTCACTTGGTAGCAAGCCTGGAGACGAAGCTCAGTCAGTAGTGTGCTTGCCTGACATGCACGAGGCCCTGGGTTTGATCTCCGGCACTGTATGACCTGGACATGGTGGCGCACACCTGTAATCCCAGCACCTGGGAGGTAGAGGCAGCAGGATCAGAAGTTCAAGGTGAGCCTCAGCTACATAAAGAGTCCAAACCATCTGGGAACACATCGAGACCCTGTTTCAAAAGACCAAAGCAAACAGAAGCGAAATTGTAACTTGAAAAGATGTATGGCAAAAGAAAGAAAAAGAAAAAGATGTGTGACTATTAAAGCCTTATTCTTTGTGGGAATATCAACGTTTTAGATTATGGGACACTAATTCAGATCCCACTTGTGTGGTAAGTAAAACATATCACGCGCTTGCCCAAACTCTAAAACATTCCACATCACCAAACACACTAGTACCTTAAGATACTAGGGTTTCTGTTACAAACCTGAAATACAGGATCTGTCTATGGCCATAACCCTGACCACTCCCTCACCACCTAGAACACTGAGTCTCACACAAGCATGTCAGAGGAGTTCCTTCGAACCAGACAAACCTGGGAAAGAACACACACTCTAGCTGCCCAGAATCAGCATTCTGGAATGGATCCCGAGACGCTGGTGCTACAGATTTAACAAGAACAAGATGGATGGTTACGGCTGGTTGGCTGTTGGTGACAAGAAGGTTGGTGTTGGCTGGTCCCTGGGGCCCAGAGAGAAGCTAGGGCAGGGCATTCCCAGGGACGTGTTTCACTCACATAATGTCAGCATGCTCACAGTGAACTGAGGTGAAATGGTTTAAGATCCATCTCAAGGGCTCCAGTGTGCCCTGCCTAGCAGGCCTAACAGGAGTTTACTGGTTTCTTTTCCTCATTTCTAATGTCACCACCTCTCCTTCTCATCCTCCCCTACTCCCCCCCCCCTTTTTTTTGAGATGTGGTCTTCTGTACCCCATACTAGTCTCAAATTCACTATATAGCCAAGGATGACTTTGAACTTCCAACCTCTGCCTCCTGAGTGGCAGGTTCAGAGGCATGCACATCTGGTCCATGTGTTATCAATGGAGCCAGGGCTTCCTATGTGCTGGACCAGTACTCTACCCACTGAGTCATGTCCCCAGCACCATCTCCCTCTTCTGTTGAAGGCATTTATAATATCAATAACAAAATCACGAGGGGAAATCCCTTGCCACAAGGAAGGTTTGTTCCTTATCAGTCATGTCCCAAGTGCAGTAAATTCCAGAATCGTGCCCAATTCTTGTGCCACTGTGGTTTTGGTTTTAATAGTACTCCTGTTGTAATGTCAGGAGAGACAGATGGCAGGAGGTTTATGTCAAAGACAGACAGCAGCGAGGCACAGCAAAGGAACGCTGTGAAATTCTCTCAGGGCTCCCGAGCTGCTGGAGACAACTAAATAAATATTATATTTGAGGGTGTCCAGCGAAAGACCTGAAGTGAAGAGGGCTCTCACCTGGGACCCCAAAGCCACTAGGTATAGAATGCATAAATGTCCCTCCCAAAGAACCAAGGGGATGAGGTGAAGCCTGTTTGTTTTCTTCCAACCTGAAAGTCCTGTCTGACTGGTCTTTGGTAACTGCAAGCACTGGGCCAAAGACTGAAGCAAAAGGTTGCAGAGACTCACAACCCGCTATTTGAAATCAGTCTGTTCCTGTCTTGCCCTCTGTATTTCCCGTTCTGCCAAGACGCACCACACCTGAAGTAGTTTGTGAAACTGAGAATTTATCTGAATGCAAAGCATCCTTAAATGGTAATCCTCCAGAAGGGCTGAAGGATGCATTTCTGCAAGACCCCATAGCACTGGGGTCCTCACATTTTATAACTACAAGTTAAGAGGCTGCAGCTTGCAGCTGAATATGGAGAGAGAGAGAGAGAGAGAGAGAGAGAGAGAGAGAGAGAGAGAGAG
>OU015742.1:71166646-71188295 GCA_907169655.1 Acomys percivali
AAAAAAAAAGTAGAGCAGTGCTTCCTCTCCCGTGTGGGACTGGACAGCCTAAGGGGGAGGCAGCAGGTAGAGATTGGGGCTGCCCATTGGGCTGAGTCAGCTCATTTTTTTTGTGCGTGACTCAAAAGGAGAGGATAAAGGGGACGAAAGCACACAGTCACTCCCAAATACGGAAGTCACATGCCCTTATGACCATATGACCTTTCATTTGGAGCCTGAGTGTCCTCAGTGTCTGGGGCAGCAGCTGTGTGCTTGCAGTGGTGGGGAGCTTTTGGCCTGGCCAGGACTCCCAGAGTGCTGGTGATGCTTCTAGTCAGTGAGGCATCCTCTTGCTTGACGTAGTTTTCTTTGTGTGTGTGTTTTTGAGACAGGATCTCTTATAGTCCAGGCTGGCCTCATGCTCGCTAGGTAGCCATGTATGACCCTGAACCTCTACTCCTCCTTCCTCTACCTCCCCGGCACTGAGGTTACACATGTGGCTCACCGTGCCTGGCCTGGGTGAGGTCTTCAGACCATGAGGACTGTCCCTTTTGATGTAGAAACAGACAAGGAGTAAACGGGGCAGGTCATCTGATAACCAACTTATTAAGAGAACTGGGAAGAAAGGGAATGCAGAGGTGAGGGGAAACGGGTCGAAGGGCTGCTTTGTCAATGACTGAAGAACCTATGATTCTGTACACAGATGCCGGAATACAGAACTCTCTGAAGGAGTTGGGTTTTTTTTTTTTTTTTTTCCTGAACCGTGAATCAAATGACTGAGAAGATGCCAGAAGAAAACAAGAGGTGGGGGTGGAACAGATCCCAGGATCAAGCGCACAGTACCGGTAGGGTGTGGGAAAAAGAACAGCTGGCACTTATGTGGTTCCTCCTTACTTTCTGGGTGATTAAAGACCCACCTGAGACCAGAAGCTGCCCTCACCTGGGAGGATCAGTGGCTACAGACCTTCCCAAGAACTTAAGGCATCCTTCTGGGATCTGGCCAAGAGCTGCTCAGTGGTGCTGACTCAGCGGGGATGGAGCCCATGATGCCTGGCTTCTGCCTTGACTACTCATTCCTTGGTGGGATTCAGGATAAGTCACCCAAGTGCAGGGCTCTTGAGTTGCTGGGACCCAAGATAGTGGCAGGCACCTCTTAGACCCTTCTGGGCCTCACTCAGTTGCAATCACCCTGGATGCTAGCAAGATGAAGATTTTTATGTCACGTGAGGAAGCAACTGGGGCACAGGACAGAGGCTCTCCTGTGAAGAAGGCCTCGGCTTTGGGAAACTGGCTTCCCTACGTTGGGATCCTTGAAGAGTGAGTGGGTCTGGAAAGCGCTGAGTCAAGTGTGTGGTTTATGGGGGAAGCTTTCAGGGAGTCACCTCATGGTCAACAGGGCCTTCTGTGTGCCTGAGAAACCCAGCCACCTAGAACCGGCTGAGATACTTGAAGAGACCATGGCCAGCCTTCATGTGCACCTCCCTTCTGGTGTCAGTCGGTAGGAGACCACGGCGGGTCACAGATCAACGTCCCAACACCGCACTCTTCTAGAGGCTGCAAGGAGCAGCTTCGCTCCCTTTTGGAGCAGAGCTCTCCTGTAGCAACACAACAAAGCTCAAAGCAGAACAGCGGGTCACTGACCAGGGATGTTTCCAATAATGACCATCTGCTTATACGCACATCCTCATGGCAAGATGGTCCATCAGGAACAGCAGTTTTCTGTGCAAGCATGGTGACCTGAGTTTCACCCCCGAACCCATAAGCATGTCCTGGGAGAATAGGAACTAAAACAGCTACGTGGTTTCTGCTTCCCTGCACTCAGGAAGCAGAAATAGGTAGATCTCCGTGAATTCAAGGCTAGCCTGGTCTATATAATAGGTTTTAGGCCACCCAGGACTATATAGACTCAATCTCAAAATAAACAAATAAATAAATAAAATTTTACAAATCAAGATTAACATGTAAATGAAGTGAGTTGTCTGAGGAAGACTGGAAGCCCTCCCTTATCCTGGCATCAACTAAATGCAAACAAACAAACAAACAAACAAACATTACAAACAGGAAGTGGGTAGCTATAAAAGACCATACAATGTGTGGCCAGATACTACTGTGGGCTCTTTCCTCACCTCATTAGCCTGCTTCTGTTCTTGAGAGCGATTGTTCTATTTGTTTGTTTAATTATTTGTTTGTTTATTTATTTATAGATTCATCTTTAGTATACGCACACTGGTGAGCATGTATGTCTATATGAAGGTGTCAGATACTCTGCAGACAGTTGTAGACCACCATGTGGGTGCTGCAAATTGAGCCCAGGGTCCTCTGGAAGAGCAGTCAGTACTCTTAACCACTGAGCCATCTCTCCAGCCCCTTATATTATTGGGGTGTGTGTGTGTGTATGCGCGCATGTGTGTGTGTGCAGGCATGTGTGTGCATGCACATGCATGTACACATGTATATGCATATGTGTCTGTGCACACACATGTGTATGAGTGTATGCATGTGCATGTGTGTGTGCACATGTGTGTGCATGTGTGGTGTGTGTGTGTGTGTGTGTGTGTGTGTGTTTGTCCTCAGATGCCAGAAGAAAATGTTGGATCCCCTTGAGCTGTAGCTGCTAGTGACTATGAGCCTCTTGATGTGAGTGTGCTGAGAATCAAACCTGGGTCCTTAGCAAGAGCAGTATGTGTTTTTAACTGATGAACCATCCCTTCAATCTATCTTTTCCCTTTTAAATAATTTATCTATTTTTATTCCATGCTTAACTTAAAAGACATGAGTTTTCCTCCATCTCCTTGACAGCTGGTAGGATTTTCACCTAACCTGGACTGTTTTTCTTTTAGGCTCTAATAAAATTGTTCTTGAGACTCCTTTTGAACCTATTCTAAATTCTCTTATTAATGAGACTAAGGATGTCCATAGGGAACCTCGGTTTCTTTGGTAACAAAGGATGGAAGGAGAGACCCAACTCCACAAAGTTGTGTTCTCTAGTCCCTCCCCCACATCACATATGCACACGCTAATAAATAAAATTTACACTAAAAGGTCCTCTGCTCTTTGGGGGTTTTTTTTGTTTGCTTGCTTGCTTGCTTTAAAGAGCAGCCTTGCTTTTAAATCATCCTAATTGTAGGGAAGGACAGCCGTGCCCAACTCCCCACAGAGACAGAGGCAAACTCAGCTCCTCTCACTTCCTCTAGAGAAAATCCAAGGACAGCACAAATGTTCTGACTTCCTCCAAAATATCTGGGAGGTTCGCATCTCAGGGCAAACTCACCCCAATCTTAGTCACTTCTGTATTTTGGTCCTGCAGCTCCCAAAGGCCTATGTGGCAAAGTCTTGCTCCCCAGGGTGGTACTACTGGGAGATGACAGAGGCTTTACAGACTGGGAGCCAAAAACATCAAACAAACAAAACCCCCAAATCCTTTTGTTTTATTTAAGTTGTTCTATTAAGTTGAATAAGCATTCGTTGTAGTGACGGGGAAATAATATAGCTGCTTCCATTGAAGTTGGGAAATGCAGAATTCAAGGCTGGTACCAAGTCACAGATTTAGAGTGGGCCACCAAAGTCAAAGGGAAGGTTTATTCCACAGTCTGTCTATGGTCATCAGACATCTCACCCTGAATAGACTCTCATGGGGTCATGCAAGAGACGGGGCTACCTTCTGTGACATCCCTACACTTGGAAAACTGAGGCAGGAAGAGCTTCAGTTTCAAGCCACGCTGCTATACACAGCTAACCCCTGGCAGAGAGAAGGGAAGAGAAGAGAAGAGAAGAGAAGAGAAGAGAAGAGAAGAGAAGAGAAGAGAAGAGAAGAGAAGAGAAGAGAAGAGAGGGTTGGCGGAGGTCTTTGTTCCAACAATGGGGGTGGCCACTTGAGAAAACACAGTCTTGGTTCTCTCACTAAATGCTCCAAGTGGCACCAAGAGATATAGAAGAAAAAAGAGAGAACACCAGGAAGGCTTACCCTGGTTGTTTGTTGATTGCTTGGATCAACAGGAACAGATTAATCAATGCTCTCTTACAAGCGGTGACAGTGATAAGTGAGAACAAGATCTTCTCATTATTAATACTCTAATGGCATCACTGTGTCTACAGGGAACCAGGTTGAAATGACTCAAGGTCCAGATTAATTAATTATAGACTCAGACTTTGAAATCCATTAGGCTGTGACCCTCTATCTCAAGACTCATATCTACAAGGCTTGCTAAGAAATGCAGACATTTTTTCTTCATGTCTCTGGAGATAAAGGGTGTGGCCTCTCTGGCTGGGTGACAGCATTTCAACGGACTTTCATCCACTGAGTCACTTAATACTAACAATTATCTGTGGAGGTGGAACTTGGATTATATTCTTATTTTGTATATGAGAAAAGTAGGACAGAAGTAAATTGAGATGACGTGTCTGAAGAGACACATCTGGGAATAGTTGGAGCTGAGGACTGGAGGGGGCACACTGGTTGCACTGTGGACCTCTCCAGCATTTGTCATAAAAATAATAGGCAATGTGGGGTGGGGAGGTGTATGTGACAGCAGATGGTGGGCACTGTGCGTCTGTGCAATTGTGTGTATGTATGTATGGGAGTCTGTATGTGTGTGTGGAGGACAGAGGTGGTTGGTGGACATCTTCTTCAATCACGCTCCACCTTAGTTTCTGGTCTCATTTTCAGCATCACTGAGCCTGACGCTCATCAACTTGACTAGACTAGATGGCAAACAAGTTCCCAGAACCCTCCTGCCTTTGCCTCCCCAGGGCTGAGATTGCAGGCACAATTTCCTGTGCCTTCTGGGAACCTGAACTCAGATCTTCATGATTTATCAACTAAGTCATCTCCCTGATCCCCCAGGGAGTAAGCCTAAGCCAGGTGGGCACCCCCAAGATGGCGCCTAAGGAGAATTCTGGTGGGTATCAGTTTCCATGCCACTGTGTTGGTTTTAGAATTGAAAACCCTGCACCTCAGGAAACCCCAGTCTGGGAAGGCTGTCTGCTTAGTCATTGGCCTTTTCCCTGTAAGAATCACAGAAGGCCACTGAGAGTGTCAGGGGTTTGAAGACACATGCTCTCCCCATACCACAGTACCACAGTCTGAAAGTTCTAATTTTTTGAAACAGCATCTCACTATGTAATGCAGGCTCCCCTCAAGCTCATGATCACCCTGTGAAGCAAAAACAGCAGACAAGAGGAATCAGCTATACTGACAATACTGTACAGCCAGCCAATAGTGACTAGAGGAACCCATGGCCGGAGACTCAGACTTGCTGAGCTCCCTAAAGGCTCCAGGGTTGGAAGAACCAGCCTCCTTTGAAGATCCAGAGGTGAAGGGCAGACTGTCAGTCGCAGGGTTGGTTGACTATTTCTCTGAGGAACAACTGGTCAACCAGGGGTCTGCTCATAATGAGTACAGACAGGATGGAACCTTCCCTATCATGACAGGAACCCCCCTCATGTGTTCATAAAGGGTTCGGGAATGTTCCCCACTTCCTAGATGAATTGTTCACACCAACGTCCTCTTCCTGGCTTGCTCTATTGTCTTTTTCTTCTTGGCCACAAAGAGACTCAAATACATACACCCAGAGAAGTCACAAGGATGCCAGTGTCTGGCTTCCTGCTGCCATACTTTCTTTTTATGCTTACCCTCTTCAGCGCACAGGCCATTTGATGGGACAGAAAGGGCTCGCTGCCTTTCACTGTGTAGCATCCTCTTACTCAGGTTTTCTGGGTTGACCTGTCTTCACAGAGTCATGGCTTCACGGCCTGCCTCTGGATTTCATACAACACAGAAAGAGAAAAGTGTCTTGTAGTAACCACTATCATTTGGGGATTTTCTGCTGTGAAAAGATGCTAATCCTATTTTGTAACCTGAGATGAGGTCCAACCTTTCCCTGGCTGTCTTCCCACTCAGAGATCCTGGGAGACGAGCCAACAGGGACCTTAGCTGAATGGAGTTCACACATGCAGGGCAAATCTGGAGCACAGATGTTTTCCTTAGCTTCTACTAAGTTTAAAGAATTTGGGCATGGTGGTGCATGTCTTTAATCCCAGCACTTGGGAGGCAGAGGCAGGCGAATTGCTGTGAGTTCAAGGTCAGCCTGGTCTACAAAGTGAGTCCAGGACAGCCAGGGCTAACATGGAGATACCCTGTCTCGAAAAACCAAAAAGCAAACAAAAAGAATTAGAAAATACGTGAATATGTATTCTGTTATAATTCATGGTGAGGTTTTTTCCCCCTGCTGTTGTTTTGTTGTTGTTAGTTTGCTTACTTGAAGCACGGTCTCATGTGCCCAGGCTCACTATGTAACCAGTGATGACCCTGAATTTGTGATCTTCCTGCCTGTGTTGTCTAAGCGCTGGAGACTGAAGCCAAGGCCTTGCGCCTGCTACATGAGCACTGTACCAACTGAGCTACATCTCCAGCCTTTGAATTATGTCTTAAACTTTGAAGTCCAGGGTTCTGGATCCTCTTTAATGGCTGGAAGATCTGGCTGCTGGGCTCATATTTCAGGACAAAATTATTCTGTCTGTTAGTTTATTCGTGACAGGGTCTCGTGTCGCTCAGGCTGGCCTCAGACTCACTATATAGCTGGGAATGACCTTGAACTTCTAGTCCCCCTGCCTCAGCCTCTAGAATGAGCCCCCACAATGCGCATTTAGATGCGGCATCTGCTACCAACTTGTGATGGTTCTGTATCAAATAAAGATGCTCTCCTCGGCCCAAGTAATGGGATTTGCCTATGGCTCTGACGATGAGCCAGATAGGTCCGCACGTCAGCCCTGAACTAGGGATGGCTCTGGTGTATCCCATGAGTTAGTGACTCTGTGTCATCTCCACTACTCCGAAGAGGAAACAGGGGCTCTGGGCTTGCCTGAGGCTGCAAGCCACAGGTCATCATGAGTTTTGACCAGATGTACTCTGTAAGTGCTCTGTCAACATTGACCTTGCAACCCTGAGGTTCCTGGATGTGTGCACAACCTCACAAGGGAAGATAAACTTAACGATCAATCATCATCATGTATCACATTAGGAGGGGACAGCTCATCTAAAGAGCTATGAATAAGCAGTGAGGAATCCCCTATAGTCTCAAAGCCCGGCACAGAGTCATCCCAGAGAGCTAGGCTGAACAAACAAGGAATCCACACTCCTTAGTCACCTGGCCTCGTAGCAGAGCGGGATGCAAGCCCTGAGTTCCTCCTGCCTCTTTCCCAGGCTCTTCCCCCAGACCTAGCTTCTGCCCAGCCTCACTTGCTTGACCCCCAAGCACACTGTCTAGCAGTTCACACTCAACCCCAGTGCATCTCTCACCAGAAGACAATGTAGAGCTCTGGCTCCTCCCAAGATGAGGGGGCTGATTGTGGTCCTGCCCCTCGGGACTTCAGGGCTGCTGGGAGGACTAGAGGACACCACCTATGAGGAGATACATAACATATGCTCAGTAGAAAGTGGGCATCATTGGGACACATTTTGTATGAAGTTAGGGGGCACAGGGGACCCACACTACCACCTGAGAATCCTCACCTGCAGCCACCAACCTGACTCTGCATAGGGCTGCACCTGCTCAGATGAAGCTCCCCTCTATCTCAGGGGCATCACAATGACCTGAATCTCCCCTGACACCCCATCATACACACCCCACAACACACAAGCACATACTCTCATCCTGGAGATCTGGAGAGAAAACCAACCCACCCACTGGCTAGCCAGAGTCATAGGACTTTCTTCTGCAATTAGTGTGCATGAGTTGTACAAAATAATGGGATGGCCCTATAATGTGCTTTGATCACACTCCCCCTTACCGTCTCTATCTCTCCTCCTCCTTCTGACTCTCCTAACCAATAACCTCCTCATGATAATTTTTCTGCCATATTGTGTTCTTGAGAAGACAGGCGATCTACCGTGACCTACTTTTCTCTTTTAACTCGATTTATTTAACGTGGTGGTCTTTGGTTCTATCCGTTTTCCCTCTAACAGTATGATTTCATTCTTCTCATGGAACATTTCTTTTCGTTTTATTTTGTTTTCGACACAGGCTGTCCTGGACTCACGCTGTAGACCAGGCTGGCCTCGAACTCACAGAGATTCGCCTGCCTCTGCCTCTTTGAGTGCTGGAATTAAAGGTGGGCACCACCATGCTTGGTTGGAACATTTCTTTTTCTTTCTTTCTTTCTTTCTTTCTTTCTTTCTTTCTTTCTTTCTTTCTTTCTTTCTTTCTAAGGCAAAGCCTGGGCTGGAGAGATGTCTTAGTGGTTAAGAGTACTGACTGTTCTTCCAAAGGACCCAGGTTCAATTCCCAGCACCCACATGGCAGCTCACAGTTGTCTGTAACTCCAAGATCGAACACCCTCACTCATACATGCAAGCAAAACACCAATGCACACAAAATAGAAAATAACTTATTTTTAAAAAAGACAAAGCTTCATGCAGCTGAGGCTCTCCTCAAACTCTCTATGTCGCTAAGGATGATCCAATTCTTCTGTCTCCACTTCCCAAGTGCTGTAATTACAGGCATGCACCACCACATTCATTCTCCCTTTTTTTATTTTTTATTTTTAGACTGTAAAATTGATGAGGCAATTCACAGGGTGCTGGAAACCAAACTCAGAACCTCTGCAAGACCAGCATGTGCTCTTGACTCTGGAGCCATCTCTCCTGCCCCTCACAGGACTTTCTGACCTCGAGAAGATGGTAGCAAGTCTTGTGGGAAGGGGAACAGCAAAAGGGCTTCCTCAAGGAAGATACTTTCCTGAGCTGGCTGACTTTAGATGTTACTGAACTACATTTCCCAGCCTACCCCGCCCCCTGCTTTCCATGTTATTGAACTACATTTCCCAGCCCAGCCCATGCCCTGCAACTCTGTGGCCCCCTAATCTGGCTGAACCCTACTACAAGGACTCCTATTACAATGACTTAAGTGGGGATGTTTCCCGTAGCATGGTGCCTAACAATGACTTAAATGTGCTTATTCCGAATGTGGCTTCCTCAAACTCCCTCTTCTGACTGGCATAAGCCTGACGCCCAGGATAACCCTGAGTCTCCGGTGCTGTAGATTCAGCAGGACTGGAGGGGACTACCTGCCCACCCAGAGGGACTGAAGAAGCAGGGACTCAGGGGATCTGGGGTCAGTTCTGGGCCAGGTATTCATTACATCCTCTTTGCTACAGTGGTTACCATCAAAAGATTATTTATGTATGTATTTTCTGGGACTGGGTTTCTCTGTGTAGCCTTGGATGTCCTGGACTCGCTTTGTAGACCAAGCTGGCCTTGAACTCACATCAATCTGCCTGCCTCTGGCTTCCTTGGATCAAAGACGTGCACCACCGCGCCCAGCTAGTCTTTTTAATTTTATGTTTTTGAGACAGGGTCTCTCTCTACATAGCTCTGACTGTCCTGGAACTCACATAGACCAGGCTGGCCTTGAATTCACAGAGACTCACCTGCCTCTGCCTCATGAATCTTGGATTAAAGGCCTGGCCTGCCAGATTTTAGTTTTTTTTAAGGTGCAGCCCCACCCAGGACACACAGACACACACAGTTTGTTACTTTGGCTGTTTGGTATTGAGATACCTAAGTTATTACTTAAGCCTAACTTTAGTCTTAGCTGGAGATCTCTCCTAAGCAGTTTCCATAATGCAATCTACTAGCTGGAATTGGATTTACATATATTTGAGGCAGTCTTCCTCGGTAGCCCTTAATTTTGTGGCAATCCAGCGTCCACCTCCCAAGCACGAGGAATACAGGCATGAACCACTCCGCCCTGGCTGCGGTTAGATGCTGAGCTTGGTTTTGCAGGAAGACAAGGAGAGCCAGAGTTCCTCTGTGCTCAGTAACAAATGGTGCCGTGTCCAGAATGCATCTGGGGGAAGGCGTCCCTCTCCATCCCTCCTCCAGCTCGCAGCCTGATGTGTGTTGTGTAGGGAACCTCAAAGCCAGTCTGTATCAACTGGCAGGGACAAGATGACACACTCAAAGAGAACAACGGAGGAAAATTTACCAGACTGTCTACAAAAGTGTGGGCTATGTCTATGTACTGCCCAAGGGATGCCTATGAGTAAGAACTACTCCTCACTGACATCTGGATGTCCCGGGTCTGTCTCTCTGCTGCAGGTACTGTGCAGCCACTGGAGCAAGCTTAGTTATGTTGACCTAACTAAGGGTCCCAAGAAGATAATGGAAACAGCCTTAGAACAATACCAGAAGGACACTAGGAGGTGTCGGGGAGCGGGGGGAGACGGAGATACAGTGCTTGCCTGCTACTCAGTAAGTCTGGGGGTTGATCCTTGCAAAATATACACAGAAATACACCTAATAATGGAGGAGGCTGTGTGGCCAAGCCTTTCATGCCTGGGCCCCCTCAGGATGACAAGTCCCATTATCTCCCAGAGGCTAAGCTCGGGGCTCAGGCTTGTCACCTGCCTGATACTATGTTCTCTCCCTGCCCTGTCTTTTTCTGCGTCTTGCGGTGCTTCCTTAGGTCTCTCAGGATCTGCCTTCAGGAAAACCCTAAGGCAGGGAGCTGAGCCCAGGGAAAGCCCCAGACATGGTGCAGTTCTTAGGGTTATTGCCTTGGAGAGAGGGACAAGAGGGGAGCTGTTTGTCGGGCGGGGTGAGAGTAGAGGAGGCCTGCCAGAAGCTGTGGCCTTGCCAGAAAGACAGTACTCTTGGGTGACTCGGGGAGTGAAGGGAATAAACATACTGGCTTCTCCCTCCTGTCACCTTCTGTCCCTCTGCCTGTGCCACAGAGAAGAGCCCATGGTGTTGTGGTGGGTTAGGGGTGACTGAAAACTGGAGCTTGACCCAACAGCCCACTGGAGTAGCTGAACAGGACTTCCCACCAGTGATGGTGTTTTCTGGTGGCTCAGGTTCCTAGAGGGAGAAACCAAGAGGCTCCAGCAGAAGCCAAAAACCCAAACTGCTCCGGGTACGGAAGCTGAGTAGCCTCCTCGGCCACGTTCTACCAGCAAGCCCTTCAGGCCATCCCAGATCAGGAAGCCAAAACCTAGACCCCATCAGGCAAAGATGGGACCACTAAAGGGTTGTCGCCTTTGGCGGACCAGCAAGTCCTTCGCATGGCCTGAGCTTTCTCGAATGTGTTGGGGGTTGACTTTAGAGAAAGACTTGACTGTCCCAGCCCAGGCCCAGCTAAAGAGACAGAATCTAACTCAAGTGGCAGCTCTCTCTGCAATGCACTCAACTTCCAGGAGCCCAAGGTGTCGGACAGATCAAATGGGATGATAGTTTTGTAGTGCTTCCAGGACATGAGCCACCGAGGGTGTGCCCACCTGTGGTGTTTTTGTCATATATCTGCAGTGACAAAAAAAAAAAAATCTCCCACAAAGCTACAGTGTGCTAGGAAATTTTTCTTTTTTGAGACAGAACCTCAAGCAACCATCTCAGTAATAGTCCATCATCCTCCTGCCTCAGCTTCCTGAACACTAAGATTTCAGGTAGGTATTACCATCCCTGTCTTAGAAGAACCATTTTGATTCATCCTCTCCTCCACCCCCCCCCCACTCTCACATGCAACTGAATCCCAAATCCGGATTCTGCTGCTTACATGGAGCATGGACCTGAATCTTCCATTCTTCCCACAGTCCACACTGTCCCACCCGGATCCTTCCTGGTGTCCATGATTCCTCAGGGCACCCCTCATGCTGTAACCCCCAGCATGAGCGCCCAGGTGGCCCCACCTCAAGGTGCACACAAGTTGTTTAAGGATCTTGCTCTTAGAATACAGCGCTTCCCCCTCCCCCCCCCAAAAAAACCCAAGAAGAGTCTATTTCTAACCAGCTCACCTGTGATGTCAACTTGCCTCAGTTTCTAGACTTTGAACAGGTAGAGGGTTTTTTTTTTTTTTCCAAATAAAGGCTTGACACTGTGCTGAAGCCATGGACAAACTTTCACTTACTCCCCAGCAAGCTCATGGGAAGGGCCAAACCTCAGTGTGGCACACAATATGATTTAGCTCCCACCTGACCTGCTGGCCTCAGCCCTCCACTCTCCAGCCTCTCCCTTCCCTTAGTTCCAGGTTTGCTTATTTACAGATGAAAAGTGAGAATGGCACCTCACCTAGTTCTGCGATAGTGGCACTAAGCTGATGTTTCTACGTGCCCCGGTCTTTCCACAGACTCATCGTGTCCCTCCTCAGGGTTGAGTTGACAGTGCTGAGACGGGAAAGTGTTTGCCTTGCTTTACATTTCTCCTCACGGATGCACATAGCTAAACATGCCTGTTTTTCGATGTTGCTTTTATATGCTCTAGAAGTTGACCATAGCATGTGATGCTTTCAGCAACGTACTCTTTCTGTCCCCATTCGGTACTGTGTCTGAGAACACTGGCTGCGCTTTTGTAGCTGAAACTCACTTTACTACCTCACACTAACCCAGTGGAAGAGACAGTCCAGTGTGTTTGTCTACAGCGTTGATGCTGAGCATTCTGAATAGGTCTCGATGTGTGGGCACATTTCCCCCGGCGTAACTGCCCCCAGGAGAGATGAACTGTGTGGTCTTGTCCGCCCCTGTGTCTCCAGCAACCTTGTGTCCTTTCAGTTTTAGCTCCCAGGAGTCTCTTACACACCTGACGAAGGTCTTCTGCATTCCACCCGCCTTCACTTGGTGAATTCCAGTCGTCGCAGACTCCGCTAAATCTCCCTAATTGCACACTCCGTCTTGTGATTCTGCAACAAGTGGGTCTAGCTCGCAGAATCCAGCCCCAGGGAGGCTTGGAGGCTCCGTACCTCCGATTCCGGCCTGCACACAGTAGGCTCCCAGGCAATGGTGGAAGCCTCGGTGCAGAAGGGGCCGCGAAGGGGTCAGGACTCGGTGAGGACATTAGTGTCCGGCTTACCGGGGGGCTTACCTGGGAGGTTCCCAGGGTGTGTAGGCGCCTGGAAGGTCTGGGGTCCAGAATTCCGGGAAACGCGCGCCAGGCTTCAGGAGAGGCTGCAGGCGGGGCGCGGGACCCGGAAGGCGGAGCCTCCGGCGTGGGCGGGGCATGGGGGCGGGGCGGGGCTGGGGCTGCCCGGTAAAAAAGAGCGTGGCGGGCCGCCGTCTCTGAGAGCACTCGGGAAGCGACCTCGACATCGAGCCAGCGCGGACCCGGAGAGCTTCAGCGGAGGGAGCACGCTCGGCACCATGGCCCAGACGTCTGCTTTCAACAAGTCCAAAGTGAGCACGGAGGGGCTTCGTCGCCCGGGTTCTAGCCCCAGGCTGCCCCTGGGCTTAGCCGGGCCCAGCCCTGGGTATCTTCGCCCTGAAAGGATTGGGGGGGTTACTCCCGCGTCTCCTGCCCAGGCCTTGGCTCGCTTCCGGGATGTCGAGCGAGAGACGATGTGGCAGGGAGAGTCAGAGCCTGGAGGTGCCTCTGGTCAGCCTTAGGGTTCGGCTGCTGCCCATGCCTTGTCCCCTCTGGGACTCAGCCTTGCCGTCTGCCAAATGGGCATCCAGTGCGGTGGGGCTGCGCACTGTGTGAGACTGGGCGGGGACCTGATGTTTGAATCTCAGCAGAATGCGGCCCAGGTTCTCTAGCTGTTAAATGTTCCGTGAATGGCTTTATACTTGAGTGTTATGATTGTTTTGTGGGCACCAGGTAAGCTAGGTTTGTGGGGAAATCTGTGGTCCAAGCCAGTAAATGATCGCTGGAGAGGAATTCCTATGCACCCTGGGCCTTTGGCCACAATAGGTTTATCGGGGGTCAAGCTATGGCCCTTGACCCCAATATCTGCCCACAAACTGTGGCTTTTGGAAACAGAAGAGTCACGGAGGGTCCAAGTGCCCACTGCCAGATTTGTAGCCCTCACAGATTCTGTCCGGCGAGGGACTAGACCCAGTAGTCAGCCAGGCAAATTGTACTGTTCAACAGGATGGGACTGAGGACTCAGGGGGAGGAATCAGAGACAGTCACCCTCAGACTTACCCCTCCAAGAAACAGATATTGAGTGGGGATGACAGATGTGGCAAAGGCGTTGGTAAGAATCCAGTGTGTAAGTTGTGCAATGCATTTGTACGTCGTGGAGGGGCCAAAGAAAGGGCTGGTGGGCCTATATCCTGTCACCCATGCTCTTACCATAGGGGACTCATTTTGCCCTTCTAGCTAGAGACTAGAAGACCAGGGCAAGTCTTCCTGCCCAACCCATTCCCCCTGCACATCTTGTATGGTGCTACACACCTGAACCACAGTTAGTGCTCCTCGCCATTGAAGGCTTTTTTCCCCCTTTTCTTTTGATGATCTGAATTCTCTCCCCCCTTGGTCAGGGGAACTACCTCTTCTGATGGGAACCTAAGGCAGTAGATGAAACCCTTTGATTGGGAACGACTAGAAATGCATGACAGGCTGCACTTCTGTAGCACCTACCCTTTTGTAACTGCTCTTTGAGGAGTGCCACTATATTACGATCCCTGTTACTGTCATCTGGTCCGTGGTGGCATGTCATTTCCTCGCCTGGGGAGAACTTCATTGCTACATCTGCGGCCCCTGGTGTCTGCATGTTAGAGCGCGACTTCATTGCTACATCTGCTACCCCTGCTGTCTGCATGTTAGAGAGAGTGACGCGTGAGCAGAAAGGTAACATGTTGGCTGCTGCGTCTGCGCTGTGAGAGGGCGCATGTCATGGTGAGGAGGGAATGCTGCTCATAGCTGGCAGAAGTGGTGAGGAGCCACTGTGATCAGAGCCTGGCCAGCCTGTGTAACTAAGTTGCACCAGCTGAGGCTTACTTACCAAGGGCCCAGTTGCTACACCATAACCGCACACAGCCAGTCCATCCTGGCAATGACTTCGCCATGTAGCCAGCACCATCCCTGTGTACAGATGAGGAAACAGGCACAGGGAGCTTAACTAGGATCTAGCCAAGCTGGGGGATCCCATTCCCTAAGCCAGGCATCATGGTGCACACCTGGAATTCCTATTATTTGGAAGGCTGAGACAGGAGGATTTTTTTTTAGTTCTAGGCATGAACTATATAGCAAGATCTTGGTTTTTGGATGAAAAACAAAATGTAAAAGCCAGAAATTCTATGTTCCTATCTCTTGTGGGTGATCTATGCAGAAGCCCAGGGGGATGAGATGACGGCTCCCCTGAGCCAGGGACCTTTGCTGGGTTCTTTGGTTTCTTGTGCCTTCCACCAGGTGGCACTTGGGGCTTAGACAAGCTCCAGGTTAGCAAATGAGAGCTTCCAGGGTTTGCTTTGTTTCTTGTACATGTATGTGTGCGCGCAGGATGCATGTGGAGGTCAGAGAACAGATGTGGGCGTCAGTTTCCACTTCCCAGAATGTTTGAGATGGAGCTCTCTGTTGTTCATCACCGGAACACTGAGCTAGCTGCCCCATGAGTTTACAGGGATTCTCCCGTCTCTGTCTGGCATCTCATAACGGGAGTGCTGGGGTTTGCCGGGGGTGAGTTACCAAGCCTAGCTTTCGTGTAGCCTCTGTGGATTTTAACTCAGACCCACACAGTTGTATTGCAAGCTCTTTACTCACTGAGCAATCTCCCCAGCCCTGCCCTTCAGGTTCAGATGTGCACTCAAGTCACCTGGCTTTGACTGTGCGGGCTGTGACTGAGGAGGTTTGGGTGAGGTTGAGAGTCTCTTGTCATGCCCCCAAGCAATGTAAAGCTGCTGGCCCACCAGCCAGCTAAGCAAGACCCGAGGCACCTGCAACCTGCCTTTATTGAGTCCATGCCGAGTGCTTGCTTCTGGAGTACTTGCTGGGCACGAAAGAATGCATCCTGACAAGATTTGCATGAAGAGATAACCTAAGATGGCCACCTCGCAATCCAGACTCCCAGCTGCTCTTAGAGGGAGCAGCCTAGACCTTGGTCACAAGAGCAAGAACCCAAATTGTTGCTTTGCTTCCTGCTTAGCTTCTGGGATTAAGGAATCTTGAGGGGTGTTGATGGTCATTTTAATTTATTGCTGTGACTACAACTGTAAGAGGGTACAGTGAGGCCTGTATCCAGCAAGTGGTGGTAACCCTGGCGGCTGCTGTTTCCCTCCCCTCTGCTAGTGCTTTGTGGCTCAGGAGCTGCTACAGCCTGGGATGGGGTCATGCCTTTCTCTCCTTAGCCCTCCACCTCATCTTCCAGCAGAGGGTTTAAGAAGGGATGGGTGCTGTGGAGGTAACTGAGCTATCTTGAGAGTGGGCAAGCCCTATGGACACAGGTCTTTCCTCAGGCCACAAGGTTTGGGCTGGTGGCCCATTTCTATCATGCTGCCTTAATAAAGATTTCGGAATAAAATTAGCTTTGGCACCTGCAAAAAAAAAAAAAAAAAAAAAAAAGCAGATAGGGCCAGGTGGTGGTGCTCCATGCCTTTAATCCCAGCACTTGGGAGGCAGAGGCAGGTGGATCGCTGTGAGTTCGAGGCCAGCCTGGTCTACAAAGTGAGTCCAGGACAGCCAAGGCTACACAGAGAAACCCTGTCTCAAAAAACCAAAAAAAAAAAAAAAAGAAAGAAAAAGAAAGAAAGAAAGAAAGAAAAAAAGAAAAATCAAAAAGAAAAGAAAAGAAAAAATTAAAAGGTAGATAGGTGTGTGTGTGTGTGTGTGTGTGTGTGTGTGTGTGTGTGTGTCACAGTGCCGGTAGCCCTTATCACTCTGCCCACTTCAAGCAGTGCTAGCAAACCCCAGTTTGCTGCTGACTCCAGTTGCTGCTATGTGTTAAAGATGCATGCTGACCCTGGGCCTCCGACTGTGATGGGCTTAGGCTCTTTGGGGTGGTTGTGGGTACCAGGAACCTTTAGCAGCTTCCTTCACAGAATCCTGGATGGCTGAACAGGCAGCTGTGTGCCTCCAGTTGCAAGTGGAGTGGTCCAAGGACTAGAGAGGAGAGGGGCTTACTCAAAGCCTGTCTGTGCACCTCACATCTCAGACTTTGAGGGAACTGGCCTGGGTTGGGGAGGATGTTTCCAAACGGGTCTTTCCTCCTGTGCCAGTTCATACACAACATGAGTCCAGTGCACCTTTGCTCTCCCACACTTGGATGTTTGTTCTGTACTGAGTGTGGTTCTAGCTGCTTTGTATGACTTAAGTCATGTTCCGTTCACAACAGCCCTCTGGGATAGGTCATGCTATCTTCATTTACATCAGAGGAAACTGGCTCAGAGAGGGAAAGGAACTTGCCAAAGTAGACAGGCAAGAAAACAGCGGTGCTGGCCTGCAGCACAGACTGGCCTAAAACTGAAGTGGATGCTATTAACTGCTTTGCTAATTAATTTGGCATTTTCCTTTTGTGGGGAACAAAAGGGGTGTCGGGGTTATGTTACAGAGCAAGGAGTCAGAAACGGCACCTTGGCCTTCAGGCAGATCAGGGTAGAGCCCCTGCCTCTCAGCATCAAATCCTCAGGTAGGCATGCCCTGAAACTCAGCTTCCTTCAGTAAGGTGGGGTAGAGAAACCGCTGTTTGGGGCCTTGGGGAAAACCTACACCCCTCCAGCGTCTGCTACAGTGCCTGGTGGGTGGCCCAGGCTCTCAAGTGTGTGCTTCCTTCCGGAGGTTGCAGTGGGTGCTTCCTGGACTCTGGGTCACCCTCACTTCTTGTCTTGCGGAGACAAAGCCCCAGGTGCACTTCTTTGGGTTCTTAGTGTCTTTCGGTTACCAGAGCCACCTGTTCTACCCCCACCCCCCACCCCAGGAAGAGAATGCCTCACCCGTTTTTGACTCTTGTGGCAGTTGTTGGGGAGGGGACACAAGGAGATTTGGTTTCATGAAAGGCTTTGTTTGACAGAAGCAGAATTAAGGACCAGAAAGGAGAAGGGGTCTGTGGTCACACAGGGAGGCCAGGAGACCGGCCAGATTCTGATTCCATACCCTGGGAGGCTGCCCTGCAAACTGGGAGAAAACTGTTCACCTGCCTAGGTGTCCTGAGTGTCCTGTGGTGGTACCCCCTGGGGTTGGGGAAGACAGCACGGTGGGATAGCCTTGGACAGGGGGCCCTCAAAATGAGGTTGAATGGTACATTTATCATGGGGCTAGAGTATGCGTGAGCCATGCCCCAGAGTGGCTGCCGGGTTGGGTAGCATCTGTGTTCTGGTGGCCAGGGCTAGGTCTGAACTGTCTGCGTTCTGATCTTCCACCTAATTACTGGGGTTAAGTAACACCACTGGGCTTTAGTTTTCTCATTAAACGGGAACTATACCAGTACCCATCTCACAGGCACCATGCCTGCTTAGTACGGACATGCCACTGATAGCTGCTGTCTACAGGGATCAGCCATGTCTCTAGAGACCAGCCCTACCATGATTACTGATCATCCTGGTCACATTTTCCCACCATCTGCCTAGCACCTTGCTTTGCAGGATGCCAGGAACATATTGCTGTGCTAAAAAGACAAACAAACAAAACAAAACAAACAATCCAGCTTTAGAGTCATACAAGTTCCTAGCTCTGTCAGTCATTAATTTGTGATACTCAGCCATGACCTAAGGCAAGCTCATCTTTGAGCCTCAGTCTTATCATCTGTAAAGTGGGGGTAAATGGTCGGCATTCCTAGATAGCTGAGTCATAAGATTTTATTCAGGCAGAGGTACTAGCTGGGAACTTCTGTGATGGCTCATGAATAGCAGTGGACAGCTGCACAAAGCCCTAAGGCTGCAGGAAACACCGAGGAGCTGCTTGGCTCCTTCCTATCTGTACCTTGGAGCTATAGGAGTCCAGAAAGGGCAGAGCCTGGGAGGGCTTCCTGAATGAGGTGGTGCTGAAATGGTCCATTGGCTTAAATGCTGCCTTGTTTGTTGGTTTCATCCTAAAAGTCAGCCAAGAGGCCATGGGGCATGAGGCGCTGACTATTGCTAGGTAGGAAGGAGGGACTGGGGCTGGCAGTGGGCACCTGTGGCTCCTGTGGGTTCTGGCCACAGTGCTCAGGGTCTTACTGTTCTGCCCACTTGGATTCTCTACCGTATCTGCCACTGCTGACATTACGCCTTGTGGGGAGGGGGTGTTAATTAGTGACACTCAATGACCCAGAGTCCATTCTGCTGCACTAGGTACTGTACTTGGCACCTGAGACCCAACAGAGTGACACAGCCAGATCCCTGATCTTGGAGAAGCAAAAAGAACAGGGGCAGGTGTGGTGGCGCATACCTTTAATGCCAGTGTTTGGAAAGCAGAGAGACAGGTGGGGGACGTCTGTGAGTTTGAGGTCAGCCCACTGCATAGCGAGTTCCAGGACAGCAATGGCTATGTGGAGAGACCCTGTCTCAAAATTAAAAAATCAAGAGAAAGGGAACGAAGGCAGGGAGGAAAGAAGGAAGGAAGGAAGGAGGGGGAAGAAAGAAAGAAAAGGAAGGAAGGGAAAGAGAAAGAAAGAGAGAGAAAGAAAGGAAGAAAGGAAGGGAGAACGAAAGAAAGAAGAAAGAAAGAACAGACAGGGTTGTGTGTTTAGGGTCTGGAAGCCTGGGGACATGTTGTCCTATTGGGACAAGCCCTGCCTGCCCTCTATAGGCCCGAATCAGATATGGACGCATGTGGCCAAGGAATCCAAGATTTAGATCCTAGCCCTGGTTCTGTCCTCCGTCCCAACATGTCTTGTGACCTGGGATGCTGGGGCTTGTGAATGAGCCTTGGAATGTCACCTGTGTGGCTGACATCTCTTAGTGCTTCCTTAGTTCCTGGACACAGTAATTATCTGTTAGTTCCTAAGCTGCTTCCTGTCCCCGGCAGCAGCGGGAGGGCTTCCTGTGGTTCTGACAGATAATGGCCAACCATGAGGCAGTCTTGCAGAGTGACTACAGAGAGATGCACGAAACTCCTCTCCAGAGAGGCCAGGAGGCCGGACAGAGGCTTGCCGCCAGGGTCGGGGTCGTGCTATGGCTGTGAGCAAGACCTGGGCTTAGAGGCAGAAACACATGGGCCCCGACTTTGCTCTACTACAACGGCTCTCAACCTGCCTATCGCTGCTACCCTTTACTGCAGCCATAACATTATTTCGTTGCTACTTTATAACTTTAACTTTGCTACTGCTATGAATCATAATGTAAATATGATTCGTGACGCAGGCAGTCACGGCCCACTGGTTGAGCGCCTCTGCTCTACTCTCAATCTGTGCGGCCCCGGGGAGGTCCGTACACCGCTCTGAGTTCTGCTTCACAAGTCCATTGCAACAGCAACTAGGTCTAATGCGCCCCTTGCCTAGTGATCAAGAGCAAATGCGACGAAGGGTCTGATGACAGCAGGAGCCTCAACCCTATGGCCATGCTTCGTCCTGTGTGCGGGAGGCTGGCAGGAGAGTGGTCAGGCAGCCAAGGGCAGAATTTGGTTCACTGACTGATTCAGAATCTCCAGATATTCCTTTGAGCCTCAGGTTTTTCTCTTGTGTAAAATGGGTGTGGAGCTCTTGCCTTCAAGGACACAATAGATACTCACACCCTAGACACTCAAACGTTGGTCTTCCTAAGTGCTCCTTTTCCCAGAATGTGGCCAGGAGGACAGGTTTGTACCCCCATCTCATCGGGGGCGGTAATAAGGCTTCTCAGTGGCAGCTTTCTGGAATGGTCAGTGGGGTACCTGTCCAAACTTGAGGCTGTCCATGGAGATGGCCCTTGCCTCCAAGCTGCTCCATGTGGGCAGCTGGCCCCGGAGGTACCGTTGCCACAGCCTGGTTCTCTGACGCCCTCCTCCAGGAGTCGCTCGCCAAGCACCTACTGGTGGGGCACGCCCTGTGCAGTAGCTAGCTGGCTCCCATCTGAACACAATAGCAGCCCTCTGTGGAAGTTGACTCCACCCTGGAAGCCAAAGGAAGCTTTTCAAAGGTGCCTCCTCTAATTGAAACTACTTCTGTTGAAAAACCCATCTCTGTGAGCGACTCCTCATAGGAGTCGTCACTGCAGCACTCAACAACTCCTTGATCCCTGCTTCTCCCTGGCCTGTGGGTCCCTGCGGCTCTCCTACTCACGGGCCTTCCGGGCATGCATCCTATACTGGGCCCCTTGATGTCTGGTTTTCTTTACCTTGTGGCTCTGGATTCTGTGTCACCATAGGCTGTTGTTCTGGTAAGTGGGACAGGACAGAGGCAGCCCAAGACAGTGCGGATATTTCTAGAGTTGACTCACTGGACATCTGCCGGGAGCTTCCTAGAGCCTTTCTGCTCACGATGGTCTCCTGGGGCCTGGCAGGTGTGGTGGTCACATCCTGACTGTTGTCGCTCTTACGCTATAGCAGAGAGCACTGTGGAGGCATCTTGTGTTGACACGTAAATGCTTTCCCCAAGTGGCCTTGCAGATTCCTGGTACCCACTGATGGAGACACAGAGCCCAGAGACTCTGCCCTGAACCACTGTCTGATCCCGCTGCTCATAGCCAGGCCTTGCTCTGCCTCCTAATCCTTTTCCCTTTTTCAGTGACCTCCTTTATACCCATCATCCATCAGTGTCTAAACGTGGCCAACTCACTCCCTCCTCAAAAGAAATGAGCTGCTGTGACCCACATCTCCCTGCCCCCCCCCCCCGCCGTCTCCTGAGCTAAGTGTCAGCCATTCAGAAGCAAGGTTCATAGGAGAACTGTCTCCACCTTCTCCACTTCCTTCCTTCCTTTCTTTCCGCATCCATGCCTTTCCCTAATCTGGATTCTGCCCTTGCTCAGGCCTCTGGCACGGGCTCCAGGGCACTCTTCTCAACCTTGAGAAGAAGAAGAAGAAGAAGAAGAAGAAGAAGAAGAAGAAGAAGAAGAAGAAGAAGAAGAAGAAGAAGAAGAAGAA
>OU015742.1:71188305-71219213 GCA_907169655.1 Acomys percivali
AGAAAGATTTAAAGAACAAAACAGGGCTGAGGGTGTGATTTAGTAATAGGGTACCAGGCCTGCTTGAGGCCCTGGCTTCCATCCCCGTTAACCCCAAAATACAGAAGCACCATACAGCTGTGCCTGAACATAATCGAGGCAGAACTGGTCCCAGGTGAAGCTCCGTCTTCATCAACAACTTTCCAAGGCTACCCCGGTGTCCTGAAGGGTTCCTGCCGCCTGAGTTCTTAGACTAAGGGGCATCGATCTGTCCTCCTAGCCTTGGCTTCTGACTGTTTGAGATTCCTGTGGCAGCTGTAACAGATGACCACATGCTTAGTGGCCTTAAAGCCATAAAACACCCCGGGCTCCATCCCCAGCCACTGAGAAGACAGAACAAAGGCAGATACACCCTCTGCTCCCATCCCACACTGTAGTTCTGGAGGCCAGGCATCTAAAATAAAAGTGCCAGCAGGGCTTGCTACAAGCTCAGCGAATCGGCCCTTTGCTTCCCCACCCTCTGGTAGTGTCGGGTATTCCGGGCTTGTGCCCTCATGATGCCAATCTCTGCCACTGTGCTCACATGGCTGCTTCTTGTCCTGCGCATCAAAACCCCTCTACCTCTGCTACTAAGACAGGAGAGTACATTCGGGGCCCACCCAGAGGGTCCGGGCTACCATCTAAGAGTGCGTGTTACTATCTAAGGTCCTCGTTATTGGATCAAGGGCTTGGGATGCAACTCCAGAGGTCCGCGGTTGGCCCAGTGTTTTGACCCAGGAGGTCACTGTTCCTCTGTGATAAACCTGGTGGATTGGCCTCTACATGCCACGGTCCCCAGTCTCCTCCCATCTCTGGCCTCTATTCTCCAGCCTCTGCCTCCCCTGCACTAAGTACCATCTTAAACCAGGGCCTAGTAGATCCCAGCCTCGAACTCCTATCTGTGGTAGCCTCTATTCATTTCATACCTCTCTGTGCTCTCACCAGAAAGACCGTCTTTTTGTGGTCACACAACCCTCCCGGGTGGTTCTGCCCTACTGTTCCCAATCTCAGCATTTTCCTTTCCTCCCACACACCCCCACTTTCCCCCGTCCCAAGACCTTTGTGCATACTCTTATCACCACCCGGAATGTTCTTCTGCCTCCTCCTCCTCACCTTCACATGCCCAGTCAAGTTCCCTTTCAGTCTTCAGTGCTTGGCTCAGACTTTCTGGGAGGCTGTTTGCTGCCCAGCTGGCCTGAATTTGTTTGTTGTTCTTTCACAGCACAGTTAGTATTTCTTGTGGGAGCATCTTGGTATGTAACTATACATTTATTCACCTGTATGTGCCAAAGGAACAAGAATTGCCGGGCGTGGTGGCGCACGCCTTTAATCCCAGCACTTGGGAGGCAGAGGCAGGCAGATCTCCGAGTTCGAGACCAGCCTGGTCTACAAAGAGAGTTCCAGGATAGCTAGGGCTACACAGAGAAACCCTGTCTTGAAAAATAAAAACAAAATGACACAAAACAGAACAAGACTTTGTCCCTTTTGCTTGCTCCTGTAGCCCCAGCAACAAGAAGGGGCTTTACTATTTTTACTCAAATGAAAAACTCCTAAGTGCTGGGTATGGTGGCTCATGCCCATAGTCCTAACACTTGGCAAGCTAATGAGAGGGGGTTGCACATTGGATGAGGCCAGCCTGAGCTAATAATGAATCTCAGGCCAGCTTAGGCTATCTAGGGAGATCCTGTCTCAGACAACAATTTGAGAGATAAAGGATCAGGAGGACCAAGAGTTCCAGGTCATCCTTGGCTAAATATTGAATTTAAGGCTATCCTGAACTACATGAGACTATATATATATATATATATTTTAAAGTGATAAATGGCATGAAATTAGCAATTGCTATATGCCTAGAGCTTCCTGACTGACTATCTATCTGGCCACTGTTCATGAATACCTAAAGGAAAGGTGCACTGTTCTCCTCATATGGCATGAGGACTCAGAGGCACAGAATAAAGTATCTCTCCTGGGCTGCAAAGGATTGAGTGGAGACTGGCTCCCACTGTGTGTGATGCCTTCCCCAAGCACTCGGCCCTGGCTTCTGAGCGGATACTGCTCAGGATACTGCTTGTTCCAGCCTAGGTTAGAGGGCAGAGGCTCAGAGACAGGAGAGGGGTGTGGTCACTGTTTTACATAACTCAGCTCCATGGGCCATGAGCTTCAGAGTTCCAGTGTTGAACATATTTTAAGTCTCAAAAACTGTTAGTCAAGCGGGGAAGTCACGGGCTAGTGTGATCCCAGGCTGGGGATGGGGCGGGGCGGGGCAAGAACTGCTCTGTCTTTTACAAACTGCCAGGCCTAATTGCTCCACGGTCTTGCCAGCTGGAGGCTTTGGCACCTCTGGGCCTGCTTTCTTCTGCTGGAAGCAGGTTCTGTGAGAGTTCCTGGAACTGTCCCTTGGGCCAGCAGTTCCCACATGTTCCTCCTCTAAGGCTGGCCTGCCCACCTTATCTCAGTCACCAGCTTCCAGAAATGGTCCCCTTGGCAAACGCCACTTCCAGGTCTCCCTTGGTCCAAGAAGTTTCCTCCATGGATCTGGCAGGCGACAAAGTTCCTTAGGTCACTGGCTCCTGGCATCTGCTGTGCTACCTAACAGCTCATGGAAAACACCACTTCCCATAGGCACTGACTGCTTCCTTTGGGCCACACCTCTCCACAATCACTGTCGAAAATCTTTGTCATAGTTTTTGTACAAGAGTGCACCATCCTGCACTGTTGGATTGAAACTTAAGCCAAACATCTGAGATCAGCCATACAAGGGTCAGCTCCCAAGTCTAACAGATGGACTCTCTCCAGAGCTGCTGCTTGTAGCCTTGGCTTTGTATGCAAGGTGTCAGACATCGGACTTGGCAAATAAGGGGTGATCACCAAGGCCCTTTCCAGAGGATCAGAAAGACTTAGTTGTCAGATAAATTGCCTGACAATGCAAGCCTGACTGGCACCTGTTTGTGAAACAGAGCCTAGCATTTATACATTTGCACTTACTTTGCAGTGCTAGGGTCAAAGCATAGGGCCTTATACAAGCAAGTGTAGACTCTACTGCAGGACTGTACTCCCCACTGGAGTCTTTTATTTCAGTGTGTGTGTGTGTGTGTGTGTGTGTGTGTGTGTGTGTGTGTGTGCAGGTATGAGTGAGTGTATTTATATGTGCTTGCATGTGGGGGCCAGAGGTCAAAATCAGGTGTCATTCTTCAAGTGCTGCCCACCTGATTTTTTTTAGACAGATTTTCACACAGGGACCTGAGTGCTTACTGCTTAGACTCAACTATCCAGCTAGTGAACCCCAGGGCCCCTCCCCTCCCTATCTCCCCTGCTCCAGAATTACAGGTGTGCACCACCACACTTTTCATGTGAGTGCTGACTGAGCTCACGTCCTTGCTCTTGTGTACCAAGTGCTCTACCAACCGAGCTGTGTCCTCGGCCCCAAGCACCTGATTTTTAAGTTGCAGCCAGCTTTTTCTGTTAAACTCAAGAGTTGGGTGAGTCAAGTGGCAGAGAACAGCAGCTCTGGTGTGGTGGCTGGCTGTCACTGGGATCATGGCTGGCCTCCTAGTTTGGATCACAAGCCTTAGAATCGAGCTGGGGTTAGAATGTTGATTCTGCTGCTCCCAGGCTGTGACTAAGGCAAGGGCTGGGTCCCTGTTTTCCGTAGCTTGCTTGCTGTGTGACTTTGGGCAAGTCATTTAACCTCTCTGAACCCCAGTATCCTGAGCTGTGAGGCATATAGCAGAAATACTTGACCATCCCCCAAACACATACAGGTGATCTTAGGCAAGAGCATGCGTGTGAAGAGCTTAAGAAATGCATGGATTCAGGGTCCAGGAAGAGGGGGGTGGGTTGCAGGGTCCTCAGGCTCTGTGGTGTCTCACTCTTTCTCTGCCCCTTGCAGGTAGAGCTACACGTCCACCTAGATGGAACCATCAAGCCAGAAACGATCTTATACTTTGGCAAGTAAGTCTATAGACAACCACAGCCCTCCAGGATGCAGTGGAGTATACAACTCTTCCAAGGGGCCCTGGAGAGTCCCAGGGCCCTTGATGGAAGATGGTGATGTTCTGGGATCTTTCCACTCCAGCCTCCATGGTTGAGGTAGGAGGCGAGCATCCTTCCTCCAGAGCTGTCAGGAAAAGTGGGCCTCTTCCTGCAGCATCCCTCACGCCTTTGCTGTTAAGCATCCCATGTGTGCTGGAAGGACTCGGCTCTCTCCCGCTGTCTCCAGTGTGTCTAGCCTGAACTCTACCTCTGTCCCTTGTGACAATCTCAGGTGTCCAAGTACTACTTGGGAATTTGTCTTCCAACTCTAGAGCACGGCTCCCAGTTCCCAGAGTTGTGCCAGGCATTCTTTCCTCCATGCTGTGCTTCCGGGGCAGCCTTTTCCTGCCCTGGGACATGGTTGTTCTTCAGCTGTGTGACATAAGCACATAACCTTGGCCGTGCTACACTGAGGTAATTTAGTGACATTGTCCCAAGGCTTGGGAGGCATTCTCTTGCCCACCCCACTTTGCAGATGGGAAGATGGAGCCCTGGCAGCTGCAGGCTTCCTCGTGAGCACAGGGCAGGGTTTTGGTTCAGGGGCCCAACAGGTTCCATGCTACTGTCACCAATGCGACCAGAGGTTTCTGTGAAGTGAGCCATGAAAAATGAGCAGCTCAGAGCATGTCAGGTTGTCCCATGAAGGTCACTCCCAGATGTTACTATCAGTATCTATGGCTCTAGTGTCAGGGGACACCTCCGGCCTTATCTCTGTGTGGCCTTTGGTCATTTGGAGCTGGTAGCTCTTGCTATAGGGCCTTGCTAAGGTCATTTGGGTGGGACACTGAGATGGTTTCTCATCAGGCATTATTAAAGGGGCAAAGAAGCCCCATTAGCCAAGTCAAGAAGGTATGAGTAACCAGGGTGAGATGGAGTGAAGGAGCAAAAAGTAGATAGTGAGGGTCTGGTATGGCTTTTCTAACCTCAGTGGGCCCTTCCGGGGGGTGCCCTGGAGTAGTCGGGCAGCAGAGAAGAGGCTATGGCTTATGGTATCCAAGTAAGTGACCCCTTCCGTCTTGGTGTCTTGGTGACTGTGTTAGCAACCATTCCTTCTTCCTCCAGCTCCTGTAGTGCCTCTCACCTCCTTCCCAGGCCCCTTCATGACCCTGCAGGCTCTCTACAAAGCATACTGAGGACCTAGCCACCCTCTGTGGCCATCACTGTACTACTCTGAGCTGCCACTGTAGCTTCTCTTGTTCATCTGCAAACTATCTCTAGGTGCATACCATAGCCTTGCTGTCTTCTGGGCTTTGGGGCTTCAGTCTGACCACTGTCTCTGAACAGCAGGATGTCCCTCTGAAGGCTCTCCAGGATCACCAATGGCTGTGTGTGGACTTAGGAGGGTGACTTTGAGGCCGTCTGACCAGCAGCAAAACATTTAGCCTGGAGGAACCAGGGGGTACTGAGAACCTCCTTTTTTGTGCCAGGACCACAGCAGGGGCAGGTACCACATCCCCACTGTACATTATGGAGACCTGAGACTCGTGAAGATTCACAACACACAGGCAGGAGTAGGGAGACACTGGTGATACCTATCGGGAAACTACAGGGAGGAGGGCTTTTTTTATTTTATTGTGGTGCTGGAAGTGGAACCCAGTGCCTTCTACATGCTGCGAAGCTGCAGTCCGGGTCCCTCAGTATTTCCTTTCTTAAACACACACGCACACACCAATAATAACAACAATAGTGATGATAAAATCGGAGACACCAAGTCCACAGTCCAGACCCTGTGGACTAGATCATTGTCACAGTGGGTGGAGACAGCGGCACATGTGCTGAAGGAGGAAGCCACCCCAAGTTCACAGCAGCTTCCTGCAGTGCACAGAGAGGCAGAGCTCCTGGCACAGGAAGACGGCTTCTAAGGCAAAGGGGTTGGGACAAGGATGGGACAGAGTTCTGAGCTGAGTGGCCAGCACAGCAGGCCTATGCTGTGCAGGCCAGGCTGCCGGGACATGCCAGTCAGGAGGGCAAAGGAAAGGCCTTGCTACCAGCTCCTAACCTGGGCATTATGACACTGCACTGCAGCTACTGTGTCTGCTAGCTTCTGTCTGGGCATATGTCCAGACATTTCTGCCTGCCCCTGGACCAGATGATGTCATGGGCTTGTCGTGGTACTCACCTTGGCATCAGCCTACCGGTCAGTCCCTTGAGATGTACTGACTTGTCTCTGTAGTCCACTGTGAATGTCTTTAATCTTGGAATTAAACAGGGCTGAGCCTGGTAATACTTGGGTGGGCGGTGTGTGATTTGTCACGGCTTCTGGCTTTTGGAAGTCTTAGGAGGCCTCTACGCAGTTCTCCAGGCCTTGGAGCTCAGTTTCGTTTGTACCAGGGAGGAGCTAGATGGAAGGACCCCCTCGTTTCTTACTGGGGCTCCCAGTCTGTTGTCCCATGCTGCCCTGAGAGGCCCATGTTGCCTGGATCCTGCCCTGGCATTTCACAATTTGTTTTCATTGGTTTTGTTTTTACATGTATGTATTTTTAAAGATTCACTTCATGTGTCTTAGTGTTTTCCTGCTAGTATGTATGTATAACACACACATGCCTGATGCCTGCAAAGAAGGCCTGAAGGCATGAGATCTCCTGAACTGGAGTTACAGATGGTCATAAGTCTCCATGTGGGTGTTGGGAAGCTCTTACCCACTGAGCCTCGGCTGCAGCCCCTCATCCTCAGTTTTATTTTAGGAAGAGGGGCATCCCCCTCCCGGCAGATACGGCGGAGGAGCTGCAGAACATCATCGGCATGGACAAGCCCATCTCGCTCCCAGCCTTCCTGGCCAAGTTTGACATCTACATGCCTGTTATCGCGTGAGTTGCTCCCAACCCTTGTCTCAGGGCAGCATCCGTCCCTGTAACCAAGACCAGGCCTGAGCACTTTGCTGCCCCAGACTTGCTTCTTACTGCCGTGGGCACTGGCACTGGAACCCATCTCTCAGTGCTTTTGGGTTCCTAATCTCATCCCACCCAGAGGTGGCTTCCATCTCAGGGCAGAAGCCCTGTGCTGGTCACGCTATGTCTTGTTCAGAACTCACTGCCCTAATTTCCACAGACCCAGGCACCATCACAGATCTCAGAACAAGAGCCCTAGTCCTGGGTGAACTGAGGCTAAGAAAAAACATGGGTGCAGAGCAGGGTAGGGCCTGAACCAGGCTCCTCATGTCCCAGTTTAGAGCTTTCGAGGGGAGCTAGTCCAGACACTGGCGTGGGAAATGGAGGTGGATCTGGGTCTGTCTTTGAAGTCTGGAGTCACTGGATGAGTGAGGACCATTACTTGTAACTGGTGTTTGCTACTTTGTGGCTTCTTCTTTTTCCCATCCTTCTTCCCTCTGGTTTTACCCCCCAAACACTAAATAGAAGAGAAACAAAGATAGAGGGAAAATGAGAGAGAAAGAGAGAGAGAGAGAGAGAGAAAGGGATGGGAGGAAGAGATTAAGGGGGAGGGAGGGGAGATCCCTGAACCTAATTTCTTTCCCTTTGTTTCTTTGACACCATGACTACTAACAAACTGCAACCAACCATCCTAAACGACTACCAACCACCAACCCTGCCTCTCAGGGCCTTTTCATTCATATACTCTCTGAAAAGTTCCCAGAATTCCAAATGTCACACAGTCGCAGAAATTATCTGCAGCTGACAAAACCACGCCTCTGCTAGAGCACGAGGCAAACCATAGTCAGCTGCTGGGGACAGTTCTGAAGCAGCCCCACACCTGGAATTAAGACAAAAGCACATTTTTATAATATTTCTGTGAATTCCAGAAATCTTAAAAATGTCACTACAGTTACAATTAGCTTCTGAGAAGGCTCAGGAGTAGTCATTAGAGAGGGTCAGAGAAAGGGCCTATGACTCTGAAAACCTAAGCCATCTCCCGGTCCAAATTTACCAGCCTCTCTCTGTGTCCTGCAGAGAAAACACTAAAAGCCACACGGTGAGTGCACAGGTCCTTCGGCTCGGAGCCCTTGCTGTGGAGGATGCTGACTCCTCCCTACCCCTCGGTCCTGGCATCCCCCACCTCACCTCAGGTCCTCTGCCCTTGTTCTCTCAACCTGGAATGCTGTTCCCCCTAAAAGCCCACAGTTTGCCTTCTGCACACAGCTCCATGTTCCTGCTTGTTCAGGTCTTGCTGCGTTGTGGCCTCCCGGCTTTATCTGCGTTGACAATGTTCCTGTCTGATAGGCAGTGCGTTTTCTCTTCATTTGCACCTGCCTTCCCTGTCAGGTGACAGAAAGGCAGGGATCCTAGCTCCTGTTCACTGTGTCCTAAGGGACTGGGTCCCATATGAGGGCTCAGTTACCACTTGGAGAATAAATGAGATTATAGCTATGTGAGAGCTGTCGGGGGGGGGGGGGGGGGGGGGGGGGGGGGTGGGGCTGGGAAAGGCAGCGAGCAAGCGCTCCACAATGGCAGAATTAAGACCTGATCTGCCCTCACCCATTGGTCCCCCTCCTGGGAGTGACTCCATCTCCCCAGAGGTGGGCCCGCTCTTTTTACCCAAGGGCCATTGGGGCACTTGCTTGCCTTCCCTTACTCATTCTCCCTACTCTGGAGGGAATCATAACTAGGCCAGTCCGTTCGCATTTGGTCAGTGCTCACAGAGGCCCTCACAGGTAAGGTTGTGCCTTGCTCGTGGAGGCCACGCTCAGCAGCAGCAGCAACTAAAACACCCAGCATTTGATCACTTCCTGACCTTTTGGCTGAGATCAAGTGTTGCACATGTCTTCCTCATTCCAAGTCCTGGCCTGCGTGAGGCTTCTGATGCTCTGTTCATTTGTCCTCAGGACAACCCCGATCAAAGGTTATAGGTATCAGAGAGGGTGACTGACTAGCCCACGAGCACACAGGCTGCAAGTCCATGACTGAACATCAAGTTTGCCCAATCCATATTCCCTCTGGACTCACCCATCTGTGCCTTTTATCTCCCCTGCCAGCCTTACATCCACTATTCAACAAATATTTGGCTACTGTGCCCTGGGCACTTCCTCGGCTGAAGCCATGACAAGATAGATAAAGGGGCCGAGGGGAGATGGAATACAGCCCCTAAAAGAAGCATGAGCTATCTAGTGTCAAGTGGTGATCAGGGCATGTAGGAAGGGTCCCGAGAGGGGGAAGAGGAGGCCTGGGTGGGTGGAGGTCCTTAAGCTGGCATTAGATGGAGGAGGGGCAGAGTGCAGGGTGATGGGGCAAGCGACCCCCAAGGTCCTGAGGCGGGAGGGACGAGCTTTACAATCCTTGGCCAGAAGGAATGATGCGAAGTACAAGATGCTACGGAAGCTGTCGACTGTGCCGTTTGGGCTGGCACGGAGTCAGATCTTTCTAGAAAACTTGGAAGCCTTAGGGGCTCAGAGGAGAGAACAGTGTGCTTTGGTTTCATTTGTTATAAACAAACAAATAAATGGTATGTATGTATGTGTGTGTGTGTGTGTGTGTGTGTGTGTGTGTGTATGTATGTGTGTGTATATTTGGAGTTGGGAGGATGCTAGATGCATGCCCTGCCACTGAGCCATACCCCTACATTCTGCTTTACTTTTCTTTTAGATTGCGGGGGGTGGGGGGAGGGAGGGCACAGTAACCAGAGGACAACTTGCAGAAGTTTTTTCTCTCCTTCCACCCTGTGGACCCTGCAATCAAGCCCAGGTCTTCAGGCCTGGTGGCAGCACTTTTCCTGAGGAGCCATCTCACTAGTCCTCCTGGTTTACACTGCTTTGTGGAGAGCGGCGTTCAGGACAGACAGGAAGACAAGCCTGTTAGAGGCAATGTGGTCACACAGGGAGGAGGGGTCAGAACAAGTCGGTAGTTGAAGAAATGCAGATGCTATGACTCGCCAGGGGGCTTGGCTCCTGCCTGCAGGTGCCCAGGCAGTGAGAGCTTGGGAGCTAGAAACGCATGGACACGAGGCGGGTGGCAAGGCACCTTGTCTGCTACAGAGGCTCCCAAGGAGTCGAAGGTTGTAGCCCATCTGTGTCTTTCCCTTCAGAGGTTGCAGGGAGGCCATCAAAAGGATCGCCTATGAGTTTGTGGAGATGAAGGCAAAGGAGGGTGTGATATACGTGGAAGTGCGATACAGCCCACACCTGCTGGCCAACTCCAAAGTGGACCCAATCCCCTGGAACCAGCCGGAGTGAGTGACAACCCTGGAGATGGTTGTGCTGGGGGTTGGGGGGCTATACTGCCTAGCTCTGAGATGAAGAGATGCTAGAGTGCTGAGAGCCCTGGCCTTGGTCTGGTCCACGGACTCGGAGGAACTCGATTCTTAACCCTCTGCTTGTGGCTATGTCACTCCCCCGAGTGAAGTGTGTGCCTAGCTGCCCCATGACTCAGCCTGGCTTAGTCAGTGACTTCTAGAGGCTTTGTTCAGTGAGTGAGTCTGGCCCATTGCTGTCTTCTGGTCTAGACCTCTTGCATCCTGAACTGTCTTGAACCCCCTTCCTCCTTCCTTCTGAGCCATGAATCTGATACATGTGCAGAATGGAATTCAACAGGCCCACATTTAGCCCTCTCTAGAAATAGGGAGGGCTGCCTGATGTGCCCACACCGGGAGCTGGCAATGCTCAGACAGCTCTAAGGAAGGGAGGCCCTGCACAAGGCCTTGAAACCATGTCTGTGTGTCTCCTTGGAAGATGTAATTCAGGGGCAAGGCTGCCCTCCCCTGCTGGGAGTTCCACGGCTGCCCATGGCCTTCCCTTGGCCTCAAGTCCTGCCTCCTCCTCTTCCCACACAGAGGGGACGTCACCCCTGATGAGGTTGTCAACCTTGTGAACCAGGGCCTTCAGGAGGGAGAGCAAGCATTCGGCATCAAGGTCCGGTCCATACTGTGCTGTATGCGCCACCAACCCAGTGAGTACCATTGCACCCTGCAGGCTGCCTGGCCTGGCCTGGCCTGGCCACAAGGCTGTACCTACTCTATCCCCACCTCGTATTTCTAGAGCTTTCTAAAAAACAACAACAGCAACAACAACAACAACAAAAAAAACCCATGCACTCTCGGCGGCTCTGGTGAGTCTCCTTAACAGGAAGTCTGGGTCTTGACAACCACATGACTGACAGGAAGCTCACAGCCAAAGGAACCTAAACAACAGGGAAATTTCTAAGACCACAAGACTCTGGTCTGACCTGCTCTTAGGTCTGACCGCTGAGCTATCTGAGGGGTCCTCCTGTTACCAATATGGGCCAACCTTCCAGGGTTCATGCTGCAATCTCCAGAGCCCTTTCTGTGACCTTGGGTGAGTCACATCACCCTCTTGAGCTCCTTCACACCTTGTCCAGAGATGGTCACACACATTTTGTGCCCCCACCCTAAGGATCAGTGGAAACCAAAGCCGAGGCCTGATGTTAGGTTACAGGGCCGCTACAGTAGGGTGTGGCCTACATGTCTAACCCTGGGGACTGAACTCAGGTCATCAGGCTTAGGGCTTCACCCACTGAGCCATCTTGTTGGCCCACATCATAGTAACTTTATGGGGCTCTTAATATAAAAAGAGCATGACACATTAGCAATAAACTAATATTCTCACGAGTTGTTTTCTGGGCTAAATGCCAGGCTCTATTTTCCAAGCTTCTAAGTGGGGGCCAGGCTGCCATGGGCATTGATAAGCCAGTTACTGAGCCCAGCCTGTGTCAGCAGACACTCACCATGCCCTTGTGCAGTAGCGGTGGCAGTGACCCTCTGGGAGAGGGCGCTCTCAGGCTTGGGATGGGAAGACACAGCAGTCAGGACCTGAAGACAGGACACCGGATCTCATGTCTTCTCTGGCTTCAGATGAGGGATTAGGCCAGCCAGTGGGCAGCTTGCAGGCCCTACTCCATTGGTTTGATAAGGCCCTGTTGGACTTTGTTCCCAGGCTGGTCCCTTGATGTACTGGAGCTGTGCAAGAAATACCGTCAGGAGACCGTGGTGGCCATGGACCTGGCTGGTGATGAGACCATTGAAGGAAGCAGCCTCTTCCCAGGCCACGTGGAAGCCTATGAGGTGGGTCTGAAAAGGGGAAAGATGGCCCTGGGGGAGCTCAGATGGTGAGCTTAGGGTCTCCTGAGTTCCCAAGTGTGTCTCGGTTGGGGTTAGGGACTCAGAACTGGGTGTAAACAGAAGCCCCTGCGAGGTGTTGGGAGAGCTGTGTTTGAGCCTGCATCTGCCTTGTTTGGCTGTGTGACCTTGGGCAGGCTGCTTTTCCTCTGGGCCTCATTTCCTTGAGTCTAAGCTTGTTAGACCTTGACCGTGTTAACTTGACTTTCTTAACCTGTACCCTAAAATAGCATAATAGTATTTGCTGTAGAATACTAGAGAGTGTGTTTAAAGCCTTCAAACAGTATCAGTGCCCAGGAGTTGTGAAATAAAGGGTGGTTACTGCTCTAGTCATGATTTGGGAAACCGAGCCATACCGACTGTGTGTGCACTTACTGAAGTAGTCTAGTCTGATTCTGGGAGCAGTCACGCCTGCCAACACTTAGACCCCAAAGTGTGGCAAAGACAGGGCTTGCTAGGGCCCTCACAGAGCAACCCCTGCCCTGTCTCTTCCTTTTCCAGGGGGCAGTGAAGAGTGGCATTCACCGTACCGTCCACGCTGGGGAGGTGGGCTCTGCTGAGGTTGTGCGAGAGGTAAGGAGCCAGTGGCCCTGAGACATTTCCTCCTGATGCTGATCCTATTCCTGGACTCAGCTCCTCTCTGCTTCTTTACAGGCTGTGGACATACTCAAGACAGAGAGGGTGGGACATGGCTACCACACTCTGGAGGACGAGGCCCTCTACAAGAGGTTACTGAAAGAAAACATGCACTTTGAGGTGAGATGTCAAGGCTGAGAGCTGACTCTGGCTATCCCATGCCCTTTGGATAGAGGAGGGACAGGCAAGCTGAGTGGTGGAGGTTTCATAGGGCTTGAGGAAAGGAGGTACTTGCACAGCTGGCGTGAATGGTGCCACAGCAGGTGGCCCAGCCCCTGCAAGGTATGGCCTTGGGGCCCAGTATGCCAGCCACACACCTGCCCCTTTCAGGTCTGCCCCTGGTCCAGCTACCTCACAGGCGCCTGGGATCCCAAAACGACGCATGCAGTTGTTCGGTGAGATCTGGTTTCTGGGACCCATTTGGTTTTGTTCTAGAAAGGAAAGGGAGGGAATGCAGGAATGGGTACCTGGCCATCCTGGTTCTTAGGAATAAAGTCACTTTGACTAGTTGGGAAGCAGGCATTGTTGTCCTTGTTTAACAAATGAGGAATGTGATCCTCATATGAACCAGTCTGACTCCCCATCCACTAACTAGCAGAGCCAAGGCACCACGGTTCATCAGCCATAGCTTCTACACTGTTACCCAACTGTCTCTTGTGCGTGGGGAAAATGAGTCCCATCTGTGTGGACGTTTGCTGTTCTTGGTGCTCTTGGGCACTCCGCTGAAGGCCAGCTTGAAGCTTTTCTCTAGAGGCCTCTCCCATACAACCTGGCTCCCACCAGCAACTAAAATCAAGGCCTTCTGGTCCTGTGACCAGGTCCTTAGCTGTCTTCTCCTAGGGCAGGATACAGGGCTGACAATGGTCAGGCCAGCCCTGGTCTGCGAGCCAAGCTTATACAGATAGGAGTGTGCTCTGGTGACAAGAGGCTCTTGGGCATCCTTAGAGCATGGGTACATGCTGCCTGTGAGACAGCCAAGTGGCAGCTCTCGGAGGGACATGGCTCTATAGCACACTGTCTAGAGGAAGGTTCAAAGTGTGTATGTAGATACAAAGGCAAAGAGTAAAGACTCTGGGATATGGTGGATCAAGAGGACTAAGGAGAGAGCCTACAACAGTGACATTAGGGACAGGTAGAAACAGACAGAAGGAAAGCCAAAGCAAGGTGTCAGCCTGGAGAGATGGCTCAGCGGTTAAAAGTACTGTCTGCTCTTCCAGAGGTCCTGAGTTTAATTCCCAGCAATCACATGATGGCTCACAACCCTCTATAATGTGATCAGATGCTCTCTTCTGGTCTGCAGGTATACATGCAGGCAGAGCACTCATAAACAAACAAACAAATATTTTTTTTTTAAAAGCATGTCAAGTGTCAAGCGTTGGTAGACAACTCAGTGTGTAAGAGTGCTTGCTATGCAAGCATAAGGCCAGAGTTCAGATTTTATGCACCCACTTAAAAAGCCAGGCATGTGCACCTGTGACGTTGGCACTAAGGAAGGGAGTGGAGACGGGAGGATTGCTGGCCCTAATATAATGAGCTTTAGGTTAGGTGGGAGACCCTGTTTCAAAGGAATAAGGTGGAGAGCAATACAGGAAGAGACCCAACACCCTCCTGTAGCTCTGCATACCCCAAACACGGCGCACACACAAACAGAAGACGAAACAAAAGCTTAGAATATTTTTTTTAAAGTATGATGTCAGGGAAATCCAGGAATGGTGCTCTGAGAAGAGTCAAGTGTCAAATTCTGGGACTGGTTAAGATGGCTCAGTGGGTAAAGGTGTTTCCCACAAAGTATGACCACCTGAGTTTGATCCCAGGAACCTACATGGTAGAAGCAGAAAACCAACTGTCCTAATTGTCCTTTGACCTCCAGACATGCTCCACAGCATGCATATCCACAGCCATAAATAAAAAGTTTAAAAGTGTTGGATCCTGCTATCCAAGCTACCTGACACCAATCGATCTCAACACGATGGTGCACGGCTGCACCACGTTTCTGTGGTGTGCTGGCATATGGCAAGCGACTGAGGAGTGCCTGGGAGGAAGGGTAGGGTGCTAGCCATGCTCCGGCGCCAAGAAGGGGAAGGCTAAAAAGAGCATGGTAGCTTCAGGAGCTGCTGCGTCCCCAGCTCTCCAAACCACCCTTCTCCCTGGCTGTCACCTCAGGCCGTTCTTCTGCCTTTGCCTCTGAGCTGGCAGGGTGACTTTATAGAAGCCCCAGAGTTTTCCAAATACTTCCTTCATAGTAGGAGAATGCAACCCTTCAGGTTGTCCAAGGCTGTGTAAAGATCCAAGAGGGGAGGGGGTGGGTGGGCAGTGCCGGTTCTTGGGGTAAAAAGAGGCTCTTTTCTTTCTGCCTGGCCCCTTCCCCAGTTTCAAGGATGACCAAGCCAACTACTCACTGAACACAGACGACCCTCTCATTTTCAAGTCCACCCTGAACACAGACTACCAGATGACCAAAGACATGGGCTTTACTGAGGAGGAGTTCAAGCGACTGGTGAGTAGGTGTGAGCTGCGACCATGACATTTGGTCCAGCTCGTGTGAAAGGGCTGCCTGGAGCCTCTGGAGACCCACAGTGGGTTTGTCTGGCACCCAAAGCCATCCACAGAGATGCCTTGGCACCTACATCCTGGCCAAGGGACCAGGTAGTTTAGCCCCTTGGAAGGCCCTCTCCCAAGAAAGTATCTCCCTGCAGGAACTTTCATGCCATCTAGGCTGTTCCTAGGCTGAGACCTTGGTCTTGGGTTCTGATGTCCTGAGTGAATCCCAGCAAGGGCCTCTGCCCCACATTCCACACTGAGTATGGGAGCCTATGGTCTGGGCTATGGCTCTCACTGTCCTGTGGCCTAATGCCTCTTGTCCCTGGCTCACAAGGCCGCTCCCTTCTTTGCTCTTTGACTCCGTGTTTTCCTTCTAGAACATCAATGCAGCGAAGTCTAGCTTCCTCCCAGAGGACGAGAAGAAGCAGCTTCTGGAGCAGCTTTACAAGGACTACCAATGATCGCCACAGGCTGACGGTACGCTTCCGCAGGGGTGCAGCGACCACCTGGCTCTGCCTCTCCTCACTTTGTGTGTGGCTTGTGGCAGAAATCCTCGGGGAGAGGTGATGAACCTGAGAATAAGTGAGGACTGGCTTCTGGGCAGTGGTCAGCCTCTTGTCAGAACAGCTATTTTGTGACAGGCTTTCTGAAGACTACTCCCAACTATCAGGGCAGCCTGGGATGTGATCTGAACAGGAGCTGGCCCAGGCCTAGTTCCATGAGTCTCTTCATTTCTGTATGGCCTTGGCAAGCCACCCACTGCCTTGCTTGTAGTTTCTGTATTGCTGACTTCTATGGGAGGAAGCAGTTCTCTGTTTTTACCACAATGCCTTGTGTTATGAGTGGTCTGACCTTTCTATTTCTCTCATTTGACCAGCAGGGCAGGTCCTCTGAAGATGGCAAGGCCACTTCCTGAGCCTCATCCTGTGCATGGAGTCTTCACAACCCTGTGACATTCTGACCTTCATTCCTTCCAGACCTTGTTGTGTCTAGGTCTTTCTTCTGATTAGGTGTCCTGGCTAGGCCCAGGGGCCCTGCCAATCATGGGTATGAATAGGAAACCTTCCTTCTAGGGCTAAAATTCTGGTGTTGAATAAAGCAGCTGGTGACTGTTATCTTGCAGCACACGGTGAATGTGGTTTGGGGGCCACTGGCTGGGGTGGGTAAGCATGAAAGGGTCCTGGGCCCCACACTGGGTATCAGGCTGGGAGGAGCCAGGACTTCTTTCCTCTAGAAATGACACTTTTCCAGAGGGGCTGTTTGAGCAGATGCTCCTGAACTCCCTGAGACAGGGTTTCTCTGTGTAGCCCTGGCTGTCCTGGACTCACTTTATAGACCAGACTGGTCTCAAACTCACAAGGAACTGCCTGGATGTACCTCCCCAAGTGCTGGAATTATACGGTTAGGGTTAGGCCACCATGCCCAGCTACTCTTGAACTCTTTAATCAGTTGTTTCGGGTTGCTTTTTTAGTTACTTTAAAGTTATTTTAAAGACTTACTTATTTTATATATAAGTGTTTTATCTGCGTGTATGTATACACATCATGTATAGCTGGTACCAGAGGTCAGAAGAGGGCACCAGATCCCCTGGAACTGGAATTTGGTTATAAATTACCAAATGTGCATATGCATGTCAGAGGACAGCGTGTGAGAGCTGGTTCTCCCTTCTACCATGTCAGTCTTGGGGACTGAACTCTAGGCTGTCAGGCCTTTACCCACCGGGCCATCTCACAGGCCCCTTCAGGCTGCTGCAGCTGGGGGCTGTGAGGGTGGGGCGAGGAAAGCTCACCAAATGCCACATGTGGAGTGGTGCTGGTGACTACGGGACAGGGGGCAGCAGCAGAACCCTGCTGGCTGAGGGGGTGAGGATGGGTACCTGGTGGTTAAAAGAAGGAATCTTAAGCCAGTCACACAAATCACCAGCATTTATTTCCTGGGCCTAAGTATCAGTCTCTTGGTACAAAGGGCAAAGAATTGGTCAGTTAGTTTTGAGTCCAAATCCTTTCCCAAAACTGGATCTGTGAGGCTCCACAAGGGAACTTAAAGCTGCATAGATCATCACAACTAAGCTTAAAACGGCTTTCAAGACAAACCAAAACCCAAAACCAAAACGGGAAAAGGTGATTGTCAGTTCTCCCTTCTCTGCTGAAAAAGGTTATGTTTTTAAAAAATGTAAAAGAGGCTTTAAAAAAGGGCTAGGAAGATCTTTTCAATGTAGACAGCTGGCTGGAGGGAAAGAGTGGTGATGGGACAGTCCCTGTCCAGGTGGGGGCTGCTCCCCTGGGGGCAGGGCCTGGCTCGAGCCCTGCCTAGCTGAATAAATAACATGTCGTGGTAGTGGTGTCTTCAAAGTGTACCTGGGCACCGTGGGGAGGTGTGGGAGAGTGGAGCCTGTGGTGTGGGCAGAGGACTTTGCTGGAGTAGGGGCCAGGGAGGCCTCCATGAGGCTCTCAGGCGGCCTGGCTGGCCTGGGCTGTGGGCTGTGCCAGGGCTCCAGTCCCAGGAGGTACAGCAGGTCTCTCTTCTAGACTCACGACGACGACGAGGCGCTCGCGGCACTGCTCTCAGGCTGGCTGCTGGCCTCCTTGCCGGGAGCACTTCCCTCTGCCTCTCCTTCTGCAGGGGAGAAGGGGAGTAGGTTTTCTTGAGTGTTTACACACTATGAAGCACAAGGGGTCTAGAAAGACCAGCCAAACTGATCGCTGTGACCAGATTTTGGAGCAGGCTAAAAGGTGCATTGGGGAAGAGGTGACCAAAGCCAGAGAGACCTTAGCGTGCACGCTCAGCTCACTTTTTACCATGGAGAGGCTGTCTGGGCTGCTAGCATAACAAAGTCAGCAAAGGTCAGGATCATGGACAGGTGCTAAAAGCACGGGATGAACGTGTGCGCTCCTGTGGGGAACTGTAAATGTTAAGTTCCCAGCAAGAAGGATGTGCTTAGCAAACGGGAGTTCCTTGGACACTGAATAGGAGACAACTCATCCAGCTCACGAGGACACACTGTGCCTGTACATCCACGGTAGACGATGCCCAACTCAGCACACCGCGGGCAGCATCCACCCCTGCCCTACTCCAACCAGCCAGACACCTGGGCTGGAGTAAGGGACAGACAGCAGCAGGGTGACAGGAGCAACCTGGCCTGCAAGTCCTTGTGTGAGTGAGGTCTCCTCATTCCCAGCTTCTCTCAAGCTGTGCTGGAAGGTGGGACCGGCAGCTTCTGCCTTACCCACTTGACAGCAGTGTACCCAGCTTGTACTCCATCCTCACCCTCCCAGAGTCAGCATCCTCCACCACACAGCCTGCTCATAGGCAAAGCTCAAGCAGTAGTGCAATCCCAAGCCCAGTGACATTGTGATGCCACTGAAGGTCCCTCTATTTTGCCATTAGGCCTGTCTTTATGCCTATACTGAGCTCTGGGTCTGGCCTCTATAGGCAGTCTGTCAATCAACCCACATAGCAACCTGCAGGTGTGGTTAGGGTCATGACACCCATGAGAAATCAGGCTCAGAGGGGCAATGTGACATGCCTGTAATCAAAGAGTGCAGAGCCTGCTTACTGCTGAACCCTACTTCTTCCACTAAGCAGCATTCTCTGCCATCCACAGAGGCTTGTTGGCAGGACAGCCTCCCAGTGCCCCACAGGGCAGTCTTTGGCCCTGGATGTTCATGGAGGTGATTATAGTGTGGACAGACCTTAGCACTATGGCTCAAGTGTGCCAACCTGAGCCTGCCTGGCCTGAAGCTACCTCCTCTAAGGATGGTGGCTGGACCAAGGCTCTATCCCACAAAGTTCCTCTGGCCTTTGGAGGCCTAACACCCATGAGTGGTCCTGAGGTAACATTTGCATTTTGTGATCTGGGACCCTTTAAACTCCCCCATCATCTCTGCTCTGTTGCTCATGTTGCTAGAGACTTTGCAAGTCAATTTGCAGTAAGCAGCCTGGCAGACAAGGAAGACACTCTAAAGAGACTCTGTGTCCTTCATCTTGGCTGCCAGACTACTGAAATAATGGGCCCCCCAGGAATTAGATAGTCCCCAGGATCTCCTACTGGAGAAAAGCCTAAAGCCCTAGCCAACCAAAGGGGTTTTCCTCCTGAAAAGAGATCTGCAATATGTCAGAATTAGAGGACAGGGCCTTAATCAACAAAGGGTCAGTCCTATGGGCAGGACCACACCTGTGCGGGCCAGTTTAGGTATGCACTACTCTGGCCTCTACTTCAACCTACCCTCATGGCAGGGTCCCACAGATGAACTTGGACGGTCACTTGATCTCTTTGCCTCTCTTCCCAATGTGGCCACAATGAATAAATTGCCTATTCTTGATCTTAGTATTAATTTGGCTCTTCTTAAATTTATTTTTACTTTATATGAGTTTTGCCTACGTGTATACATGTTTTGCTTGCATGTATATGTGTGCACTGCGTGCATGTGTGGTACCTTTGGAAGCTAGAAGGTGATATGCGATCACCTGGAACTGGAGCTACAGCTGCTATGACGTGGTCTTAACCGCTGAGCCATCACTCCAGTTCCTAATTCAGCTCTTATAATTGGCTTATTGAGGACTGGTCTGAATCTGGCTCGTTGGAGCACAGGCTATGACCTCAAGTCCTCTTGAACAACCTATTTCCTCTGAGCCAGATCTCCCTTAGTTGGGAAGAAGATCCTCTCTCGTCAGCCCCAGGGCAGAAAGAAACTTGTGCTGCCCAGTGTCAGTGTGTGCGTGCGCACACATACACACACACACTTAGAAGCGGTGGCAGAGAAAACTCTGTGGCCTTTGCCCTGCTGGATCAGAATCTCGGGACCTTTTAAGGCTGTGTCTTTGGCTCAGAAATGCCTGGACACATTTTACTGTGAGGCTTCCTTCACAGAAGGCTTCCTGTAGCTGGCCACTTTGCCTTGATTCTATCAAAGGCGCTCGGATCCCTGGCAGTCACAACGGCTAGCAAGCATCACGTGCTAGGAGGACCCAAAACCACAAAGACTCTTATGCAGGGCAGACAGTATTGTAAGGGCCTGTATGAGAGACAGCAGCTATGTTGGTTGGCTAAGGAGCAAAGAAAGCTGATGAGAGCTGATTAGGGCACGGAAGCCTTGAAGAAACCCTTGGCACTGTGCCTGATGTGCCAGCTGGGCACACTGCTCTTTCGGCTGGACAGCAGGTACCTGTCACGTGCCAAACACTGCTAGTGACAGAGGGGATGAAACAGTCTGTGCTGGAGCAGCTCAGTTCAGAGCGGGTGCCGTGCTTACAGCCATGGAGACAAAGGGAGACGAGCTGTGCTCAGGGAAGGCCTTGGCACAAAAGGCACCACAATGAGAAGCAACTGGCACATGGGGACCAGGGCGTCTGTGAAGAAGCCCACCATGGCTTTTGAAAGCCTGCAGGCTGTGGCTGAAAGAGAGAGCAAAAAAGTGGGCACTAAGAGTTGAGGCTGTGGAGAGGTGTGGCATGGGCACTGCACACATGTTCACACTTGAACAGAAAGTGGAGACCAGCACAAGGCAGGCCAACAGGGCCTCCAACAGAAAAACTGCGTGAGGCTCTGGGGGCAAGAGGACATTTGCTGAGTAAGCCTAGGAAACTCCCAATTTCCCTTGGCCTCAGTTGATCTATCACATGAGAGGCTAGGTTCCTGCCCCCAACATCTTTCTGTTCTATCTTCCTAAGTCACTTCTGGGCAGTGAGGACCAAGAACTCTAGACTAGGGCCACACAGGCACAGACAATGTTTTATGGTCTGCAAGAACTGCCTGCTTCTGGAGTAACACAGTAGGAAGCCCCAGTGCACTGTGGGAAGTGATATGGCAAGCATGGCCTCCATGCCTGTAGCAGAAAGGAACTGGAGGAAAAGCTTCCCAAGGAAGGGGCTATGGCTAACTGTGGACCTGAGCTGAGCAGAGTCCTTCCTCTGGGGGAACAGAGGGAGGAGTGGGGAGCAGGGTGTCCCAGGCAGTACTGGGTCCTCTTGGTTTCTGTATTGGGTTATTCAGCCTGTGGTCACAAACTGCCTGCCACATGCAGGAACAACAGAGTCCCTCTCTCCTGGGGCTCAAAGTCAAAGAAATGAGACCTTTGAGAGTAATGTGGTTGGGGCAGGACATTAGCTCTTAGAGGAGGCCTCTCAGGGTATTGCTAGCTTGACCTGAGAGTAAAGGGACAGCAGGTGGTCCCAGCTCCATTGGGGGACATTCTAGTCAGGGGCAACAGTGAGGTCAAGGTCCTGACAAGGAAGCCCTGCCCCATTAGAGAGACCCGGACGGAGACAGGAGAATGGAAGAAGGCATGGCTAGAACCCAAGGCCAGGCAGGCTGGCCAGCGGTACATGATTCTGGGGAGCACTGAGAAGTGGCTTGGCTCTGGGATGTTCCCAGGGGATCTGGGGCAAAGTTGACAGGACAGGAATGACCAGCTACTCCTGCTGTCTGCCCACAATTATGGACAGCCCCAATTTAAATGCAGCTGCTTCTCTGAGGAAGCTACCAAGGGCTGGCAGAGTATCCTCCCCTTGCCCACAGGGACGCTGGGGTGCTGGCTCTGACCTGCCCCCTCAAGTGCTAGCTCGCCCATGTCTCCAGCTAGCTTCCGCACGCTCACGGCCTCCGAGTCACCCTGGATGTCAGGGACTGCATTCCGACGGCCTGTCCGGTCACAGGAGATGAAGTCTGAGTAGGAGGACTCGACCTCCATCATGCCTGTTGCATCGCTCCTCTGGCCTGTGGAGACAGGAGCAGGAAAGCAGAAGTGAGACGCAGATATCCGCTGACAAAATGACACTACTGCCTTTTCCACTGAGGACTGAGCAGAGGCAGAGGAAAACAAAACCAAATATAACACTGTAAGTCCAGTTAGACAGCTGCTATCCACATCTTAAAGATAAGCGTGAAGCTGGGCGGGGTAGAACATGACTTTAATCTCAGCACTTGGGAAGCAGAGACAGGGAGATCTCTGTGAGCTCTAGACCAGCTTAGTCTAGAGAGTTCCAGGACAGCCAGAGCTATGTAAAGAGACCTTGTTTCATTTAAGAGAAAGAGAGAGAGAAAGAGAGGAGGGAGGGAGGGAGGGAAAGGAAGGAGCAAGAGGAAAAGAGGAAAGGGAAAAGGAAAGAAAAAAGGAAGGAGAAAGATAGGAAAGAAGGAAAGGGAAGGAGGGAGACAGGGAGGGAGGGAAGGAAGGAAGGAAGGACGGACGGACATGCGTGAGAGGGCCAGGAAGATAGCTCAGTGGGTCAAGGTGCTTGACACCAAGCCTGATGGCTTGAGTTCAATACCCAGGAACCATGTGGTAGAGAGTGAGAACTAAGTCGTGCACACTATCCTCTGGCCTTCACACCTGCACTGTGCACCTCCTGTACACGCATGCATGCGCACATGATGAAATACATGTAGAAATGTCTTTAAAAGAACATGCATCCATCTTCATTCAAAGGAAAGGTGATGACCACCATTTCCACACTTACTATGCCACATGCCCTGCACTGACTAGGACTAAAGAGGGAGCGAAGAACAAGCCAGCACCATTTCCACCTCACAGAGCTTAGAGTTCACTATACAGAGCATCAAGCTTAGTCCTTAGGTCAAGGCCATGTGTTCAGGGCTTCAAGGGTGCTACGGGGATGGCCAGGACCCAACCAAGACTCAAAATCAGGAAGTAACATGTCAGTCAAGATCCAAGAATGGCATGGGAAGAATGTGGGCATGGTGGCTTACACCTGTAACCCCAGCACTGAAGAGAGGAGGACCGCTGTGAATTTGAGGCCAGCCTGAGCTATGCCGTTGCAGGTGAGCTCTGGGATAATGGAATGAGATCCTGTCTCAGGTGAAAATTTTAAATGTAAAGAGAGAGCAAAGAACATCCCAAAGAAGGGACCAGCAAGCCCTGAGGCTCAGAGGAAGAAAGATAGGGTACATTACAAGAGCAGAAGGGTCTTGCAGGAGGGGACAGTGACATGGAGGACACTGAGAGTGGGCAGAGCCAGACCTTATCCCAGAGGGTCTTGGGTGCGGTCATGAAGACAAACTGTGGGTGGAGTGAGTTAGGAGGCTGCTGGGGAGGTGAGGCGTGAGAAGGGAGCAGGGACCAGCAGGGACCAAGGCAGGTGCTGAGATGGGTTCTAGACACAGCTTGGAGAACAAATCCGTAGGCAGTACCTGCCAGACAGGGAATTTTGGTTTTTGACATAAGTAGACAGAGGTGTGGCTACTGAAATGGGAGCATTTGGGATGCCAAGCTGAGAGGAAAGCAGCCAGTCACCAGTTAATTCTCTGGCTGGCTTCCAACGGGAAAGGTGGAGAGACAACATGGAGTACGCTGGAGTGGGAACAAGGTCGTGAAAGCAGCAGCACTCACTGCTCTCTGGTGGACAACGGTAAGAAGAAACACAGTCATTATTTAGGGACAATACCATACATTCTATTTCACAGCCTATTCTTTGGAGCAAAGACCCTGCCCCTCTCTGTGCCAGTTTCCCCACCTGAAAGATGAAGGGGGGGGGGGGGGGGCAAAAGTCTGCATAAAGCAATCCCCTCTGCATCCAGCAGATGGCGCACCCCACCTATCTTTCTTAACTGTAGTGCACACGAGAGCTGTGGCAAGGCCTCAGCTGAAGAATTCCTGGAGATGCTTCCTTTTGCTGGTCACTCTGCCTCCCCTTCCTTTGGGAAAACTGTTCAAAGCCGTAGTACAGCTAAATGGCCTGTTGTTATGGTAATAACGTGGCAGGGACAAATACAAACGACAGTGCTGCCAGCAGAAAGCGTGCTGAAGGCACTCAGTGGCCCCATCCAGTAAATAAACACTGCATTGCTTTATAACCTGACTTGGAAAGGTCTCAGCCAATCCATGTGGTTCCTAGGCTCAGATGTTTCCCCATGTGGCACCAACTGCCCACAGGATGGGTCAAATCCTGGGTGACCCACACCATCCGTTGTAGCCTCTTTCCTCAGCTTTTCCTAGTTAGAAAAGAGGGATTTTCCATGAAAAGAGGGATTTGTGCCTGGGTTTTCAATGCACCAGACTGAAAGGCCTGATTTGCCAGCTTAGCCAACCTGTTCTGTTGCTTCCTTCCAAGATGCTCCGCTCAGCACCTGCTACAGAGGAGTGCTCTATAAATACACCTGGATCACATTGCTCTTCCCCACCTACACACCCGGTCTCTCCCCCAGCTCCCTTTCTGTGGTATGACAGAATGACCCCAGGGAAACACTCTGCCTGCCAGAGCGCTGCACTGTTCTCCAGGATCTGACACCAGCAGATGGAGTTACCTGCTAATGTGAAGTGCTAGCCTCTCCCTGGGACAGACTCCCTGGGGTCCTGACCTTGCTCCTGCTTGTCTGACCTCTGAGCTGATGCTGTTCACAAAGAGAGATCACTGCCAAAGCCCAGACCCAACCCTGGAAAGCACCTACCCCATCCCTCAGGGAACAGTGATTCCAAACACAGCTCTGGGGCGTTTTCCAACTCAACACACAAACACCCAAGTTCCCTTTTCTCCAGTGTCTACATTCTTCATCCTGTGGTGGCACAGGCCTAGAATCACAGCCACTTAGGGTGCCAGGGAAGACCATCTCAGGTCCTGCTAGCCTCAGCTACACAGCAAGATCCTGTCTTGACAGACAGACAAACATGAGGAAATATTCATATATATATATATATACATATATATATATGTGTGTATATATATATATATATATATATATATATATATATATATATATATATATACTGTTAGGTAAAATAAAATTGTGCAATCACTTGAGTATTTAAATTGTGATTTTTGTTTGAGACTGTTTCTCTACATAGCCCTAGCTGTCTTGGAACTCACTCTGTAGACTAGGCTGGCCTTGACCTCATAGAGATCTGCTTGCTGAGACTAAAGTTGTGCACCACTACCACCTGGCTTTAATGTGTAGCCCAGGCTGGCCTCAAAGTCATGATCCTCTTACCTCCACCTCCTTCAGCAAATCCTACCGGTGTGCACCACCACAACTGGCAAGATAGATTTTTGAGTTTTGTATCTTCTCTACTTTTTTTGAAACAGGGTCTAAAGTAGCCCAGGCTGGCCTTAAGTTCACCATATAACCAAGGCTGCCTTACACTCCTGATTGTCCTGTCTCTACTTTCCAGCTGCTGGGATCAGGAATGCACCACAGCTGGCTTCCTTCCTAAATCTTCTTTAGGGAAATGGTTTCTTTTTATTACTGCCAAGGCCTTCTGCATGATACAACTACAACCCTAGTCCACAAATCACTGAGCGTTAGGATTATGTGTGCATGAAGAATCAAACTCACAAGGTACAAATGCAAAGAGGCAACCACAGTATATCTTCCAGCAAAGTCTGTGTGATGCACAAAATCCCTCCCTTCCTCCTTCCCTTAAAACTTTTGTAAACAAAATTTTCATTTATTCTTTTATATCTTTATTATTGTGCGTGTACATTTAGTGAGTATAGGTGTGTGGGAGGACATCTTTGGGGAGCTTTCTTCTGTGCTATTCTGGGGTAGCCAGGTCTATGAGGCAAGAGCCTTTACCCACTAAGCCATTTTCCTGGGAACTCTTTCTTTTCTTTTTAAGAAAGGGTCACACACCATATGGATCAGGCTGGGCTAGATCTCACTATATACCCTATATGGGCCTCCAACTCACAGCAATCTTCCTGCCTTAGCTTCCCAGATACTAGGATTACAGGCATGAGCTATCATAACTAGCCAAATCTTTTTCATCTTGCTTTTCTCCACTCAAGCTTATGTCTTAGAAATAAGTCCAAATTACCTTGAAAACCCTGAACAATGATTACATCAAAACACGGACGCTATATCCACAGTCTTCCCAGACCTCAGCCGCCGTCAGCAGCTGCGGGACCCTATGTGGCCACTGCTCAAACTGCTTCAATTACCCTCCCCCTAAGACCTGGGGTTTGTTTCCTTAAAAGCAGAACTGCCATATCAAAGGCTCTGTGCCTCTTCCCTGTCCGAAGTCCAATTCTCCTCCAGATACTATTTTATTTTCACTCCCATTTCAACCAATCCTATGCTGCTTAAAACAAAATACTGAGTCTATGGTGAGGCCACTGCTTGACAAAGTTCCAGTGCCCCCTCAACCAGGCATCCTGAAGGCCTGTTTGACAAAGTTCCAGTTGGCCTAGATGTCTTGGATTGATCCTTCACAGCCCTTGGTGGATATCTCTTCCTGTTAGAGGCCCTCTCTCCAAAGGCTAGACTAGCAATAATGTAACAAAAGCCAGTGTTATAAAAAATAATAAACCTAAGGGAAGTTCCCTGGAAAAACAGCTATGCAGAAAAACTGAGTCCTCCATAGAACCTACTTAGACTAACTAAGATGAGATAGAGGATCTAAGAACAATTGTTAAAGAAGGAAAAACTTAAGAGAAATTTTAGAAGCTGACAAACTGTAATTGAATCACTAGGCTTTTTTGTGCGGCTTCAGAAATAAAAAACTAGCACAGACAGGAAAAAAATTTTATCAGGCTGTTGTTGACAACCTGGGTACCTTCCTGAAGGCCAAGTAAATGGCTTTAGGAATCCTGATGTTCTACTCTTTACAGAATCATAATAAAGATAGGAATTGTTTTGAAACAGGTTTATGACAGAGACACAGAGGCAACCAGTGAACTGCCTGCTCTCCTGAACAGATTTGTCAGTACAGGACAACAAAGGATAGACCACCTTTGCTTAACCAAGGGGCTGAACAGCATTTTAAGAATCAGAGAAAAGGAATGGTGGTCTTCTGTCAAAGAAGAAAAACAGAGGAAGGAATGGAACAATTAAGCAAGAGTCAGAGATATTGGACCTCTGTGGAAAGAGAAGTTTGATGCAGCAGGTGGTAGAAACACCTTCTGATCTGTTAGTGCTGTGCCAAACTGACAGAGGATCAATCTCACAGTCATCCTGGCTAGCACTGCTGTAACCGCAAGGCTTTACGACTCCCATGTTAAGGAAAAGACATTGAGTTAAAAGAAAACTGATTGTATCATAATGTTCATTTTTAGTTTTTATGAAATTTGCTCTTTGCTCATTTTGTTTCTCTTGTTCCTATACACTTATGTGACCAAGGAAAACGTAAAGCTTTGTAATCAGCAATTAAAGTTTCTGAGGAAATGATTTTGTGTATAAATAACACTTGCAAGAGACAGAGGTGGTCAGAGCAGGTACAGCCATAACAGATGTCTTCTCTCTCTCTCTCTCTCTCTCTCTCTCTCTCTCTCTCTCTCTCTCTCTCTCTCTCTCTCTCTCACCGCTCTGTATCCACCCTTCTTCTGGCACCCCACCCCCACAAGCCTGGACCACCCTCAACCTCATGTTTCATGTGAGTATACAATGTATACAGCTCAAGATTTTAACCATCACTAGTCACTCTTTTGTCATCTCCCTCCCATGAGGGCAAACACCATCTTTCTTTCCTTTGTTGCCCAGCGTACCCTGAAGGGCTGTTTAGGGCCTGCATGTGGTGGGTACGTCATACTTACTGACTAAAGAAACAACTCTTAATAGCCTGAGTCCTCCTTCAGGGTGGACAGGATGATCACGTTAGCAGCACCCTGTGCACAGGACTCCTCTACTCTCCACTTGAGAAACAAGGCAACTGAAGCTGGGGAGTAGGGCGACTTCAGCTTCTCAGAGCACTCTCGTTCTCCTGGGCCAGCCCCTGACTGTGCTGTTCCCAGGCTGCCCTTCACGCCTCTCTGTACATCTCTCCATCCCATGACATGGCCATCAACTCGCTCATGCTGAGATGCAGACACCTGGGTGACACCATTAGGAACAGCAACATTCTCTTCCTTCTTGGGCCTCTCTTGGTTCTTCTTTCTCCTGGACAAGGTGCTATTGCCATAATCTGTTGCCCAAGACAAAACTCTATGGCCCTCAACTCAGGCTTCCCTCAATTTCCTCTCTCAGGAGTCACCTGCACAGCACCAATGCACAGGCCTAAACACCACACAAGCTGGCCAATGACAACACTTTTCTTCTGGCATTTTCACCTGTTCCCTACCTCTACCTCTGGCTCACCCTCAGGTCCTTTGTCCTCTGCTGGCATGAGGGGCACTCAGAAAAGTAGTCAGGCTCATGGTCACACCTGGCTCAGAAACGGCCAATGATTAAAAAGAGAAAAGCAAAAATTGAGTGTGACTGCCACTCCTGCAATCCTAGCACCCAAGAGAGTCAGAAGTTTAAGGTCATTCTTGGTTATACAGAACATTCAAAGCCAATCTGGGCCGCAGGAGACCCCATCTTTAAAAAGTAAGGCACACGCTTGATCCACATATACTGACATAAGAATATACTCAAAAATGGTCACCAAAATGTGGATCTGTGCTGCTTTCTCCCCTTAGCCCTGGCCCGTCATGGACCTGCAGCAGAGCAACAGCAGTGATGTACCCAGGACCAGGACAGGGACTGGCCCGTAACAAATATTTGCTCGGTTAACAAAAAGCTTATGGCAGAATTACCTGAGAGGTACTCCAGAGACCACCTAGCAAAGACTCTTGTTTTTTCAGGCCCTAGGACAAAACTGAGGACAGAGGATCATAATGACACATGCCTTTACTCCCAGGAAGTAGAGACAGGTAAATTTCTGTGAGGCTGAGGAGGCCTGATCTACACAGGGAGTTCCCAACCAGCCAGGGTGACATAGTAAGGCCTGAACATAAGTAGTAATAACAACAACAACAATAGGAGAGTGTCTTACCAAGGTTCTAGAATCTACAGGTCCTGGTGCCTAGCGCAGAGCTCCCTGCTGTCGTGAGTCAGAGGCTGCAGGTGTGCTGTGGTGGGCTGCATCTAGTGCATTCCTGCAGCCAGCCTCCCTACTGACCTCCTGGGACATACCCAGGGAGGCCGCCGTCTGCCCCTGCACCTCAGGAAACAACTAAAACACTCTGAAGTTCATGGCTGAAATGAAGATGTGGTGAGAATACAGGTTTACAGGGGCTGGAAAGTTTCATGAGATGTGAGAGGTGCCAATTAATAAAACATCACTGCGTCCCAATGTAGCTGAGCTGTCAGTTAAACCTTCCTTCTGACATTTCACTTGGCTCCTTTGTTTACTCTCAGTTTAATGGTGCTGCAGAGAGCCAAAAACCTAAAAACAAAACAAAACAAAACAAAAAACCCTTCTCTTGCTTGAGCTTTCACTGAGGGGTGGAATAGAAATTCTACCAGAAGCAATCCTGGCCGGCATGCACATTGTGCACTGTTCTACCTGAGAGTCCCAGCTCACGGTGGAGCTCACTATGTGATGAACTGTGTCTAGACTCTAGGGGAAGGAGCACACAACATCGGTAAAGGTCTGCCCAGCCCTCACAGCCCTCATACAGGAGGCAGACTCCCAGACCCTCCTCCACTGGCTTCCTTTCCCACATCTAAATAATAATGGAGTGTGATCTCTAAGTCTCTTCCAGTCTGGAGAGTTCGCTCTCTACTGTGCACCCCGATATACCAGGCACCTTGCCAGGTGTAAGGTACACACTGGAGACCAGACACTTACAGTCTGACACAAGAGAAGATGCTGAATGAGGATGCTAACCTACCATGGCAGAGTACCACACTGGCTATGGAAGGAGAGGAAACGTTGTACTCGTGGTTCAGTTAAAGGTGCAAAGGTCAAAAAAGTGGTTTTGGGTAAATTTGAAAAAGAAAAAAAAATGTGGAGTGCCAAGTGTGGCGACATCTGACTAAAATCCTAGCACCTGGGAAGCAGAGGCAGGATCACTACCAGATGGTCATGGCCAGCCTGGTCTACATACAGAGCTGCATAGGGAGACCTGCTCTCAGAAACCAGAGAAGCAAACAAACCACAAAAACCTTGTCTCACACAAAATGAAGATGGCTAGGGAACAATCCAGACAGCCCACATCTAATGTGTCTAATAGCCTCTATCTCAGCCTGTGCTCCGGGGGGGGGGGGGGGGGGGGGGGGAACGGGACACCAAAGCTCTCTGCCTAAACCCCGGGGGGAACTCTGTGGGAGCTGGATGCTGATAGGGAGCCTGACCTTGAACACGCCTGAAGGGAAAGGCTTTATATTCTGAGGCCTTGAAGTTAGAGGCCAAAGCCCCTGCAGGTGTTTGCTCTCGTCAGCACAGGATAGCACCTCCCTCTCTCTGGCTCTGTAAACTAGAGAGGCCCTGGGCTGTGCCAGGAGCTATAGTCTTTCAAGTCTGCAGCTCCTAGTCCTCATTGCTAGGTCAGAGTCCATTAAAACTCCACACTGAAAGGTCATTTCCTGCTTTTCTTTCCTTTTTGAAAATATGAAATATTTTGCAAAAGTTACAGAAAAAGCAAGCATTTTTTTTTTTTTTTTTAAACAGAGGACACAGGGTACAGGAATGTGAAGTAGTTGTGTAAAAGGTTCTCAGCGTGGACAAACTGCCTGGTATCTCCATGGCCAGTATGAACTATAGATACCAGATGGGAAGGCCAGCATCTACTAAACCAGTAGTCCCCAGATCATCTCTGTGAAGGAAGCTGGAAGCACACAGACAGACAGGGCTGCCATCAAAGTGCTCCCTAGTGCCCTAGGACACATGCGGTGCAGGACCTCACAGTGCTCAGTACCTAGCGCAGAGAGCAGGCCTGGCTGTAGCTTTGATCAGAGGTGCCAGCAGGCTCCCAGCAGGCTCCCAGCAGGCTCCCAGCAGGCTCCCAGC
>OU015742.1:71219223-71240146 GCA_907169655.1 Acomys percivali
AGCAGGCTCCCAGCAGGCTCCCAGCAGGCTCCCAGCAGGCTCCCAGCCTTTGCACATGGGAAGTGCAGACTTCCACCATCTAGGTGTAGCTGTGAGGCCTGCTGTGGGAGGTGGTATGATAGGAGGAAAGGGTAGGGTGTTGGGACATATAAGGCCCTCAGTGACCTCTGCACTGCTGGGGACAAGGACACCTTCATATTTGTTTCTTACTTCTCTAGGCACGTTTCCCATGGGGTCTCCTGCCTCCACCAGGACCTATATGTTAGAACTTCTCTCCCAAAACCTCAGTCTTATGATCTGTGCACTCTTGGCTGGGGGTGGGTGTTGGGTGTGGTGCAAATCCCTTCCTTTAAATACTGTATGTTGGTGAACTCCAAAGAGCTTCAAACTCTCTTAGAATGTGTGGCTTTGCCCACTTTGTGTGTCACTGGGTTCCCCTTGTGTGTCAAGCTGTCAGCCTGCCCCCTTCCAGCCTTCCCCTGTCACAGGCTGCTTGAGTTGAGAGTTGGAGCCATTCTTGATTCCCTTCCTCTGCCACCCACCTATAGTTTCTGCCAGGTTCCATAATTTCTGCTTGCAATACAGTTTTGGTGTGCCCGCTGTCTGCCCGCTAAGTGCCATGCAGAGGCCTCGACAGCCCTGCATTCCTCTTACCCCAAAGGCAACTTCCTATGCAGCCTGGAGTTGTTCTTGAAACAGAAACTGGGCCGTGGGATTCCTCTGCTTCATTCAACACCAGGAAAACCCTAACCTCTGTTGTCAGCCCCTGAAGTCCCACAATGGCCCCGCCCTGCCTTCCTTCAGTCTTTCATCATTTCTTTCTTCATAGCCTATTTTTGCTCAGCCACACTTGATCCTAATTCTCAAACCTAATGCAACTCCTGACCTTTCTAGGCCTCTTCCCTCTGCCTGAAGCATTCTCAGCATTCTCAGCTCCTGTGCACTGCTTTTAAAGAGTCCTTGTTTGAAGTCCGCAGGACTCAAAACCACCAGGGCTCCTCTGTCTCACTGTGTAACTCAAGAAGGCCTGGTGCCTGGAGTGGATACAGCCAGGGATTTTGAGGCTAATGTCTGGCCCCTTACGGTGTTGACCAACATACTTGACAAAGGGACAACTGTGAAACATGGGCACTAAACTGCCCTGAATGTGCTGTAAGGATCCTCAAGGCTCACTGTTAGCAGAGGGCCAGGTGGTCTCTCTTCTGATTGCATACAGAAAGCATTATAGTGGCTATTTTGCTAAAGACAGGGGAGGCTCAAAGAGGTCAGTAGCTTCCCCAAGGTCACATGGCAGATGTGGAGCAGGATGGAGTCTGTGAGCAGGCTACAGCATGGAAGTGGCCTGCAATGGGGTCTAGCATCTAGTAAGATCTTTTTCTTAAGGTCTGCTTCTTTTCTGTCATCTTTTTGTCCCTTGCCCACCCAGCCACCCCAGTCTTAGCCTCAAAGAAAGAATTTTAAGAAGTGGAGCAGGAAATGGGGAGGCTTAAGAAAATGTTCTCCTGTGCTTGCCAAAACAAACAGCAGATGCAGTAACCATGCTTAAGCCAAGTTCTGTGCTGAATTTTCTCACTTGTGGTTTCTGGTTTTCAGTCAGAGTCTCACAATGTATCCCAAGCTGGCCTCAAACGTCTGATTCTCCTGCCTCAGCCTCCCCAAGACTAAGCGCATAGGCCAGGACTACCACACCTAGTCCTCTGCACTGGATTTAGAGCTGGAGATCGGGTTCTTCAGTCTTCTCAGTGATGTTTGGTTGAGTCTATGAATTAATTAGCCTCAAAAATTTTAATCCACAGCTATAGAAAAAAATCACGTGAGGTATCAATTTTAAACCTCACCCTCTTTGCAGCTCTGCCCTCCCCAGCAGGGCCAGGATGTGATTTATGTGGGGTGGGGCTACACCCTGCCAGTCGGTGGAATGAAGCAGCAGTGTCGCTGGTCCTCTCCGTGGCCAGGCATGCTTCTCCCAGCTCTCCTGCCATGTGTGCCTTATCTAAGCTTAGTTGGGGCTCAGCTGCGAAGCAAAACTTCCAGAAAAGGACAGCCCCTCTACTATGAAGGCAGGGGCAGGAAAGGAGAGTGAAATCCTTCCCGCAGGCTCGCCAAGGCCCTGGGCTGGGCTGAGCTGCAGCTCTGCTGTGCCAGGTGGTGCCTCTGGCATGGTCTCCCAGGCTTAGGGATCTGGAGGAAGGAAGACAGCCTCTCTGTAGTAGTTCTCAACCTGTCTACAACCGTTTGACTTTGCCGAACACGCTGACATCTATCAGGTCGGGAATGCAGCTCAGTGATAGAGCACTAGCCTAGCAGACACACAGTCCTGGGGTGAAGTTTTAGCGCCATTAAGAAAATAAAAAAGGCGATGGACGGTCTAACTTAAACTCTTTTGGATGAGTCATGAACTGGCTTTCAGGTTAACTGCTCTTCTCCCTTCTCCTCCATTTTCTCTTTCACTTTTGGGAGGCACTGGGGTTCCCACTCAGGGTCTTCCACACACCACTGAGCTATACCCTAGTCTCTAATTCCTAACATAAAATGAGTGATGAGGTCTGACTCTAGGATGAGGTTAGTGGGTCTCATACAGCATCCACCTGGCTCTCCTGAGATGCCTGTCTCTAGTGCTAGAGCAATACAGGAAATCAGAGGCTGCCATACCATGAGGCACCCAAACTAGCTCTGGGAAGTGATCATCTGAGGAGGCTTAAGTTGTATGATGGTCAGTTACTGGCTATTTGCCAACCTCTGTTAATTCAGCTCCAGTCACTATGCATGAAAGGTAAGTCCCAGAATTACCCAGGCAATCCATCCAAAGTCCTGACCTACAGAAATCAAGAGGGAAAGCAAGTTCCCACTACTCCCCCCACTACTGGGTACCGAGGTGATGTGTGATACAACAGGGGAGAACTAGAGCAAACATGAGTCACTTCCAGGCCAGGTTTCCTCTCCAGCTCCCCCAAGAATCCTGCCAAAGTCACCCCCAAAATACACAGAATAGGATGAGAAGAAGCAAGATATTATTATCTCTACAGTATTCATCCAATCATCCAACATTTTACTGATCACTGTGTACCAGATTTGTGACTACACATCATGGACACAAGTATGGCCTGGAGGAAGCTCATGGTCTAGCAAGGGAGACAGACTATAATTCCTTAACTCTTTACAAGTTACAACATGTGAGGCACATGGTAGAGCTGCTAGAAGTACCCTGAGTACTTTAAACTCCCTCCCCTTGGTGGGTCTGTAAAGATACTCGGGATGGGGCACTGGTACAACAGCCCTTGTATGTGGAGGCCCACATACCTAGAAAGTAGGAAGAGTTTAAGACTACTTCAGAGTAACGTATGTAAACCTTTAAAATGTCAGGAACAGCCAGACTTGGTGGCGCATGCCTTTAATCCCAGCACTCTGGAGGCAGAGGCAGGAGGATTGCTGAGTTCAAGGACAACCTGGTCTACAAAATGATTCCAGGACAGCCAGGGCTACAAGAGAAACTCTTGTCTCAAAAAACAAAACAAACAAACAAACAAAAAACCCTAAAAAAAAAAAAAAAAAAAAAAAAAAGAAGAAAGAAAGAAACAAACAAACAAACAAAAAGCCACAAACATTGGTAGCTAAGAGCTATAGCAAAAAGGAATAGACAGAATGGTAGAGGACACCTGGCACCTTCTTTGGTTCTCTGTGCATGAGCACACTTGTGCATCTACACACACATATATAAATTTTAGAAAACCTCTTGCCCCTTGCCTACATCAGTCCCAAAGTGATGTGGATCAGAGATGCTCAGAGCTTTTTAGCTAATAAAGCCATCTATAAAATACATTAGAGTCAAATTTCATTTCTCTGATTATTCTGAGGAAGGATGCATCCCATAGCACCAGGTTCCCACATTATTACTCTCTAAGTCTCAAAGCCCTCATCTGGAGACATGAAGTAGATTAGCAGTTGCCTGGGACTGGAGAGGGAACAAGAAGGTGGTGGCAAAACATGCAGGGTTTCTTTGTGGGTAGTGGAGGTGTCTGTCTATAACTGATTGCAGAGATGGATGTCCAAGTATGAAGAGCATTGACTCTTTAATGGGTGAACTATATGGTATGTGAATTCATAAACCTGTAGAAAGATAAACACCCTAATTCTGATAGTGCGAACCCTTCTCATGTAGACACTGGTGCATTAGTGCATTATGCCCTACGGCTTTCTTCCAGTTTTCAGATCACTCCCATGGATGTGGTTTCTCACACAGGCTACCACACAGCAATGTTCCCAGAATCACAGGGTCTAGGGCTATATGCCCTATGCAAAACACTTCCTCATTTTTCTGCCTTTTCCCTAAAAATAAGGTAGGTGAGCAGGTGTGCTTCAGTTACACACTCCTGGCTGGCTCACTAGCTTATGTAACCTACAGCAAGTCACTCAGGCTCCTACACAGTCAGTTTCTCCACATGTACGACAGCACCAGCTTTCTCAGGGTGTTATGAGGGTTGAGCTTGACAGAATGCACTATGCATTTAATGGTACCCTTGGCAGTGGATGCCAGACTGAACTGAAGCTCACAACATAATTTTATTTTATTTTATTTTTTGGTTTGGTTTTTTGTTTTTCCAGACAGGGTTTCTCTGTGTAGCCCTGGCTGTCCTCACTTTGTAGACCAGGCTGCCTTCAAACTCCCAGAGATCCACCTGCTTTTGCCTCCCTGAGTGCTGGGATTATAGATGTGCACTACCATGCTTCGCTTTGTTTTTAAAGACAGGGTTTTCTCTTTTGTTTATTTGTTTGTTTGGTGGTGGTAGTTGTTTGTTTTGTTTTGTTTTTTGAGACAGGTTTTCTCCGTGTAGCCCTGGCTGTCCTGGAACTCTCTCTGTAGACCAGGCTGGCCTCAAACCCACAGAGATCTACCTACCTCTGAGTGCTAGTATTAAAGTGTATGCCACCATGCTTAATCCCAACATATTTCTTGCCATTATCAATGCTCACAATATAGCTGCTCACAATGGTCCTTCCATGGACTCAAACATGACACACCATGCTCAGAGCACTTGGGGGTTGCACAGGATAAAATAAGAGCCAGGTTGTGCATTTCAGATGGGAGTCTGGAACATCTCACAGGGCGGCTGTGAGCTTCAGCACTATTAGCACATCTATCTCTGCTCACCCTTGGCAGAAATACTGTGACCCTGCACCTGGAACTAGGAATTCTCTCTAGATCAAAAGTTCTCAAATTCCTAAGGTCAAAGATATAGTTGACAATCTCAGAAAAGCTACGGACAATTGCCAAGAAAATGTGGATACGTGTGTAAGTATCAAGCTGTGTCCATGACGACAGGAGCCCTGGGGTCCTTAAATCTCCCCACCCAGCAGTGTCAATGAGCACAGGGCTCTGGCTGTCAGTGTTCCAAAAGCTGCCTGAGCAGAGGCTAACACTCCTAAACTCCATTTGGGTAGAAAACCATCTGGGAACTGACAGCTGCAACCAAGTCACTGCAAACATGCATCTAGGGGATTCCCAGAGGCCCTAAGTCAGAGGAGGACACAAGCCTGGGGTCCTGGGAAGCAGCTGGCAGGAGGGTGCACAGGCTTCCCTGATAAGCAGCTGGAGAGCTCTACTCTCAGCTTCCCACTAGAGATCCTGGCTCTGCAAGCAGAGAAGAATCTCAGTAGCGGGGCTGGAGGCAGGGAAGGGCTGAAATCCCCCCAAGTCCTGGGACCACTAGAAAGTGAAAGAGAAAAAAAGGCAGTAGGTTCTGCCCTGGTTACACAGAGATGGTGCTAAAAATGATGGTGGGAGGGGTGGACTGTGGGTGGGAAACTGAGTCACAAGGTCCACGAACCTGAAGTGGTCACCTGCTGTAGCCGGATGTGACTTCCAGTGGAGGGAGGGGCACACTAACCCATCCCTAAAACCTTCAATCCAAAATTTGTCTTGCCTGCGAAAAGTGTAGGCATTAAGATGGAACAGAGATTGAGGGAATCGCAAACGAATGACTGGGCCAACTTGAGACCCACCCCATGGGAGAGAGCCAACCGGTCACTATTAATGATACTCTGCTATGCGTGCAGACAGGAGCCTGGCATAACTGTCTTTGGACAGGCTTCAGCCAGCAGCTGATGGAAACAGATGAAGAGATCCACAGCCAAACAGTAGGCAGAGCAGAGGAGTCTTGTGGAAGACTGGAATGAAGGAGAGAGGGAGCCACAGGGGTCAGGGACACTACAGGAAGACCTACAAAGTGAACTAACCTGGGCCCATGGGGGCTCACAGAGACTGAACCATCAACCAAAGAGCACACATGGGCTGGATCTAAGCCCCTACATATATGTAGGAGATGTACAGCCCAGTCAACATGTGGATCCCCTAACAATGGGAATAGAGGCTGTCTCTGACTCTGTTGCCTGCCTTTGGATCCCTTTCTCATAGTTGGGCTGCCATGTCTGGCCTTAGCGGAAGAAGATGCACTTAGTCCTGCTGTGACTTGATATACCAGTGTAGGTTGGTACCCATGGAGGTGGCCCTACCTTCAGAGGGGTGTGAGGGAAGAACTGGAAGGAGAAGAGGGAGGGGGCTTCAATCAGGCTATAAAGTGATTAAATATACAAATTAATTTTAAAAATATGAAGTAGCTTTTGTATAGTTGAAAAATAAAAGGCATAAATCTTTAAAAAAAAAAAAAAGCCTGGAGTGAAACCTTGGCTGTGCCACTTTGTGGTTTTTGGTTGTTGTCCAAATGCTGTGATTTCTAGAAGCCTAGCATTCCCGCTCAGAAACACATAATAACATGAGTTGTTGAGTAAGATGCCAGGAAGAATGTGGCCATGCTACACTTCTGTGCTAAAGTGTAAACCAACCTCTAGATGACGCAGCAGCTCAACAGGGTTAAATGATGGCTCCCAATGAACTGGATAGATGTTTAAACCTCTCAGCATTATGGTGATAAAATTCAAAAGTAAATGTGTGTGTGTGTGTGTGCGCGCGCGCGCGCGCGCGCGCGCGCATGTGTGTTCATGGTGTACAGTGTGATGTTTATGTATTTGTGTGCACATATACTAAATTGCCTAAATGATTACCACATTTAGCTAATTATGCATCCATGGCCTCACGTTTTTCATGATGAGAAGACCTAAGATCTACTCTCTTAGCAACTGTCAAGCACTGAACACATTATTATTAGCTCTAGATGTCATGCTGTACATCAGACTTACTACTCACTTCATAACTGCAGTTTGTAGCCTTTGGCCAACACCATCTCAATCTTTAGGCCCTCAAGCCCTGGCAACGACGTTCTATTTTTTTCTCTGGGTTCTTTAGACTCCACATAAAAATGAAATCATGGGGGCTGGAGAGATGACTCAGAGATAAAGAGCACTGTCCGCTCTTCCAGAGGTCTTGAGTTCAATTCCCAGCACCCACATGGTGCCTCACAACCATCTAGAATGAGATCTTGTGGGCAGTCACACATGTAGGCAGAACATTGTATACATAATAAATAAGTCTTTAAAAAACAAAAACAAAACAAAGCAAACAAACAAAAAGAATGAAATCATGGGGCTAGGTGTGGTGGTGCACGCCTTTAATTCCAGCACTCAGGGAGGCAGAGGCAGACAGATCTCTGTGAATTTGAGGCCAGCCTAGTCTACAAATAGAGTTCCAGGACAGCCAGGGCTATTACACTGAGAAACCCTGTTTGGGGGGGATGGATGGCGTGGGGGGGGGGGAGACAAAAAACAAAACCCAGGATGAAATCATATAGCACTTCTCCTCTGCTTGCCTTGCTTTACTCAGGCTAATTATGTCTTCCATCTCCACCCTTTTTGTTATGACTAACTTTCCATTTTAAGTAGTATTCATATATAGGATACATATATTATGTACACATATGTACACACACACACACACACACACACACACACACACGATATTTTCCTTTCTTTCTTTCTTTCTTTTTTTTTTTTAAGACAGAGTCTCTCTGTGTTAGCCTTGGCTGTCCTGGACTTGCTTTGTGGATCAAGCTGGCCTCGAACTCACAGAGATCCGCCTGCTTCTGCCTCCCGAGTGCTAGGATTAAAGGTGTGAGCCACCACACCCGGCTCACAATATTTTCTTTACCCATTCATCTGTCACTGAACACTTAGTTGCTTCCATGTCCTGGCTACTGTGACCCATGGTACTGTGGTACACCCAGGACTACAGGTATCTACTTAGGAGACCAAGTCATCTCCTTAGATAACTATGCAGGAGATTCTGGACCATGTGGTGGTTCTTTCATTATTCTACCTATGTAGCGTGGGCAGGCTTCAAACTCATAACAATCCTCCTACCTCAGTCTCCTGAATCTTAGGAGTATAGGTGTGAGTCACCAACCTGACTACGTTGTTTTCTTGAGAATCTTGACAGTTCTCTGTAACAGCTAGTTTACTTTCCAACAACAACGAGCAAGAGCCTCTTCAGTTTCCCAGAGCCTTTTATAACAGCGCTCCTCACACTGGGAGGTAGCTAACTCACTTGGTTTAAGTTGCATTTCCCTGTGATTATAGATAACGAGGCTCTTCTCATAGACCTGTCAGCCATCTGGATGTAACCCCAGGGAATTTGGGGGGTGGAGTAGCACGAATGTAGTTCCAGCCCTAGGGAGGTAGAGGCAGGAGCACTGTGATTATAAGGCTACCCTGGGTGACATAAAACCCTGTCTCAAGAAAGAAAAAAAGAAAAAACTTAGAAGGCCAGGTATAAGAGCCACATGGGTAGCACATGACTAGAGCCAGCACTTGGGAGCAGGAAGCAGGAAGGTCAGGAATGAAATAGAACCTTAGCTACAGACCAAAGGGAGAATGTCCAGCGAACTAAGCAGACACACTCAGCTGCCAGGGAACTCACCACAAGGCAGAGAGGTGGCCTCGATGCGTGTGGAAAGGAAGTCTTCCAGAAAACAGTGAGTGGACAAGTGGCCGCAGGACTCAGGTCCAGATCATGTGTTAGTCACCAATGGCCTTGCTAAGAGCTTATGGTTTTGGGAGAGAACAGAGGAGGTGTGTGTGTTTCTCCACAGCCTCCGCCATGTCTGAACTCTTCCGTAGGAACACATACAGAATGGCAAGTGCACAACGGTCAGAGATGAGCTTTTCTACTTCATCTTACTGTTACCCTTTTGCACCTCAGTTTCCATATCTGTAATATTTAGGTACTGCATAAGACTAAAATGACTTGGGTGTGATAGTGCACACCTTTAATCCCAGCACTCAAGAGGCAGAGGCAAGTAGCTCTGAGTTTGAGACCAGCCTGGTCTACAGGGTTCCAGGACAGCCATGGATACACAGCAAAGCATGGGTGTGCTTGTCATAATGCTTACTAGTTCTAAACGCCTTCTGTTATGGCCATGGCCAAGCACACACCTTGTCTTCAGTCAGCATTTGTTCACTCTTCCATAAAGGTGACTTCAAGGAAGAGAGAGGCCCTTATCAGAGGACAAACAGCAGCTAGTGAAACCCCAGTATCCCTGTGAGGATGTCAATAACACATTATGTGACAAAAAAGGCAGAGAAATTTCTGTAGCAGCCCTACCTAAGCATGTAAAATATCCACAGTGGAAGGAAACAGGATAAAGGTAATGCCCACCATCCTTTAATACAAGAGGCAGCTGGTGCTCACAGGCATGAAGGGACTTGGACAGGGCCACCTGTACCTGCTTTACCCTGAATGACTAGCCACCCACCCACCTCCTCAGTCTCTCCAAAGGAGATCATCTCTCCCAGACTCTGTCGCCTTTCTTCATCAGGGTCCACCAGCGGAAGAGTACAAGCCCTGAGGAGAGGGGATGAAAGCAGATAGGGAGAATAAGAAAATTAACTGGGCCTAGTTTCCAGAAGGGTCACCATTCTAAGCCTAAGTCACATGGCTCCTGGAATACCATTCAGTGACTTTCTGCTTAGAACGATCAGTAAAGCCTGGACTCATTGGCAGCCATTTGCAGACTCAGTTCTGGCCCTAGCTCCTGCTCTGCATTACACAAGCACGTGCACACCCTTGTATCCTCAGGGGCTCAGAGCCCCCTCCAGCCTCTGGGCCTGCCCTGTGCTGCTCCAGAAGCCCTGCGGCCTGCAGCCTGTTTGGCACACTCCTCTCCAGACCACTGCTCACCTGCTTCTGTACTAGTGCGGACAACACCACTCATCTAGCAAGCAGATCTTAGGCTTCCTGAGGGCAAGGACTGTGCCTGCCACTTCTGCTGTGGTACCTGCTGAGCAACTGAGATAAAAGACCATTTATTTCCTGAGGGAGTCTAAACTGAACTTCATTAGAGCTATGCTGTTCCTACAAGACCATCTTCCTCACACATCCCTAGCTGAGGAACAAAAGCACAACAGATCCAGTGAGCACTTCAGAAAGCAATGAGCTCACCAGCAAGCACTCAGCACCTTTCCCATAGAGCCAGGTGCCCGTGGGTCAGCTGGGCTCAGTGGCCTTTGTTTCACTCCCTTTACAGTTACAGCCATGGACACCTTCACGGGTGGGCAGATGTCTGTGGACCACGGACTCACAATGTGACAATGCAGTGTGGTAAGGTGCAGACCTTTCATCCCACCACTCAGGAGGCAGAGGCAGTTGGATTTCTGTGAGTTCCAGGACAGCCAGAGTAGCATGTAGCATGGTAAGACCTTGTATCAAAGAGAGACGGAGAGGGAGAGACAGAGAAGGAGAGGGCGAGGCAGTCGGAGAGAGGGAGAGGCAACAGCCATGCTGCCTAGTTTAGACCACACACTGCTGCACCTCTATGCCAGAACACCTGGCTATCATAAAAACTGTGAATACTGACCCCCCCAAAATAGCACACTTCTAGGCAGCCCATTCACACCATGTGTGCAGTTGGTCTCCAAATGGAAGGTGCCTGCCCCATCCCTCCTCACAGGACTGCTGGGCTGTGCCCATTTCTTTGGACTGGGTTTTGCTTGCTTTGTTAACTCTATCAAAGTCTTAAAGTGACAATCCCTATGACACACTCTGGTTGTTGTAAACATTCCTTTAGAGCAGAAACGTGGAGTCACACCCAAAGTCGCTAATCAGCTGTTTGACTCCATCTGTTTGAGTACATGGCTGAAAAAACATGCTAAGACACCGGAAGGAAGCTGTCTTTCCAATGCTATGAAGAAATTGCCTGGATGGGAATCAGGCCTGTGGCACTGCAGCATGATGTTATGTAACTTCTGGTAAGAGCCACCCTGCCTTTTATTCAAGAGACTAAAATTCCCCTCGAACTTTTTTAGATCTTATTGGTTTTCTTTCTTCAAGAAAAAAAAAAAAAAAAAAAGGAAAAAGGTGTGTAGGCATACTTGTCATGTGATGGTACAGAGGTGCTACCCACCTAGTTTAATTTCTTTGTCCTGCTTGCATTTCTTCAGATTTTTCACTCTTGATTAATCAGGATGAAAGTCTAAGAAAATGGAAGGAAAGAAAACAAGATTAGAGCTGGGCACACTCTGGGCTGCAAACTGGAACCATCTTTGGGATAGTTAACATGAAATGAGCATGGACCCAATGTCTAGGAATTAATACCATAGACATAGTGAAAGAAAGGAAAGACACGGTGTGGAATTAACTGCCTGTATGGGGAATGGAGACAAATCCTTGGATATCAGGATGCCAAGACACTACACAGCCATTTCAAAGTATAAAGAACTCACATGGAAAGATGTTTATGCTTGGTTGCTTAAACGAATATTGTGAAACTGCATATATTACTGCTGCTTTTCTGTGGGGGGACAGTCTTCCTATGTAGTGCCAGCTAGCCTCACAATGCCCTCCTCAGTGCTGGGTAATAGGCACATGAAGCCTCACACAGCTACCTACCTACCTGAAGCTGCATTTGCTTTCACTTTGGGGGGAGGAGCAAGGATCAAAACAGAATAGGTCTTTCAATCCATTGGGGGTTTATTTGTTTTGTTTTTAAGACAGATTTCCCGCCTGGAATTCTTGTGTAGGCATATAGATTTCTGTGAACTTTTAAAGTCAGCCAAGGCTATCTATTTATGATAAACAAAACGTAAAACATAAATAATTGCCCCCCCCCCCAGAGTGGCTGGCTGTTGGGGAAGAGGTGCTCGCTGGCTGGCTGCTCCCAGCACACGCTTTGGTTTTCATATCTGTGAGACCATGATCTCAGAGAAGAGAAATGTGAATATTGTTTGAATCATTTAGACAGAAGGAGAAAGGAAAGGAATGATAAAAATAAAAGTGAAAGAAGCCCAGTTGCCTGAGAAAGAAGTGTGTGTCTGAATCAGCCTCTGCTCTCCTGGGCTGCAATGCTCTGCTTCTCACTGCTGCTTAATTGATAATAAAGATTTCAATAAAACAGCAGCGACACTACAGCATCTCTACATATCCTATGGAGCATATTTTGCTTGGCTTCTCACCTTGGCCCTCTACACTTTACAGCAGCAGGCAGCAGGCAGGCCCACGTCTTCAGGCTCTGCTGCGCTGCTAACCATCAGCGTCTCACTCCTCCCAGTTTCCTCTGCTTTGCCTACCCTGGCTTCCTGTCAGTTTCTCTAACATTCTACAAACTTTCCTGCCTCCACTTTCTTGCTCATGTGCTCCTCCTCCTGTTGGGTGAGACTTCTGGCTCCATGACACCCTAACCTTACCCCTTGGCTCTTGGCTCATGGCATCAAGACCTCCTAAACTCATTTAAGTACCATCTCTTCAAGGAAGCCCTGGCCCACTCTCTCCTCTACCTCACTTAGCCTGTGTCTGTGGTACTAACACCTATTCTTGGTCTGGGTGAACTTCATTTGGGGACGGGCCACTCCTGTTTCCTTTACACATTCCACCCAGTACAGGCGATGAATGAACACTGACCACAAGAAAATGCATCAACGTGAACTGAAGGTAGAGCTTCAATGCTCCCAGGTCCTCTGCCTTTCAGACTTGCCTCCACTCTCTGGGCCCCTCTCAGGGTACACCACAACAGGTTTGTTTTGTTGAGATGGGGTCTTTTGTAACTGAGCATTTATTCCTCTAGCAGACTGTAAGCAATTAAAACATCTTATGCCTGGGACACTGGTTCAGTAATTATGTTCAGATCCTGGCATACACACCAGGTAGCTCACAAATACCTATATCCCTATAACTCTAACTCTAAGATGCCCAACACCCTCTTCTGACCTCCATGGGCATCTACACACACACACACACACACACACACACACACACACGTATGTGTGCACACAGAGATACATGTTTGTTTTACTCCAAGTTAACTATGTTTACATTTATTATTTTTCTATTCATTTTTTAGTTGAGATGGGGGTCTCTCTATATAGCCCTGGAAATCACTACCTATACCAGGCCTGCCTCCAGCACCTGGAGTTCCGCCTGCCTCTGCCTCAAGAGTGGTGGGATTAAAGGCATGTATCACATCTGGCTTCCTGTTATTTCTTTAACCCCAGGAAGGTTGTTTTTGTTGTTATTGTTTTCTTTTGTTTTGGTTGGTCTGTTTTTAATTTCTTGTTCTGTTACTTTATTATCCATTTAATTCTGTGTATACCTCTATGTGTCAGTGTGTATGTGTGTGTGTGTGTGAGAGAGAGAGAGAGACAGACAGACAGACAGACAAAGAGACAGAGACAGAGACAGAGACAGAGACAGAGAGGGGGGAATGAAGCTATGATCCATGCATTTTCTAGGTCACAATTCAAAAATTTTCAGTAACCATATGATTGGCTATTACCTTAGCCGGTGACTATATATGTTAAAGAAGCTTAAAAAATTTAAAAAAGAAAAAAAAAAAAAAGATCTTGGCCAGAGTCAGGCATGGTGGTGCATGCCTTTAATCCTAGGGAGGCAGAGGCAGGCAGATGTCTCTGAGTTTGAGGAGAGCCTAGTCTACACACAAAGTTCTGGCTCAGCCAGGGCTACATAGTGAGGCCCTGTCTCAAAACAAGCAAACTAAAATAAATAAAAATGTAAACGGTGTATCCCCTCCATACTCCTACCACAGCACCACACAGGAGGCCTACCACCCGGGTTTTGACTAGCAAGGCAAGACAAATGGAGGCGGCAGCCGCGCCCGCTCGGATGGCAGTTGTGCTGTATAGTGGAGTGCAGCCCAGAACATGCACGCCTCCAGGATATACAAATGCACGAGACACTAGGCCCAGGAAGAAACAGGATAGTGTGAGGAGAGGATGGGGAGATGGGCACTCAAACAGACACCAGAGAAATGAAAGCACCAAATGGTGATTTATTCTAAGTATTCTACACTATGCAGCGTTTCTTCCTTAAGTCTGAGCTGTAATTAGGGGAGGAGCATCTGGGAAACACAATAAAAACAAAGCAATACAACATCCACTGGTGACTTCAGACTCCAAGCCACCTATCCCTGGAGCTGGGGTTCCCCATCCAAGGCCATCCCAGGAGGAACTTTGTAAGGAAATGTTCCTTCCACTCCTCTGAAGCATGCAGGTGAAGGAACAAGTACCTCAGCCGCAGCCACAGCTCCCAGCACAAAAGCTGCAAGGCTGCAGGCACAGCAACTGGAGGGAGGTGTGGGCTAAGAGAGCTGCAGCTCAGAGTCTCTGGAACCCACTGCCTAGCCCTCCACAGCTTTCTCATGGCACATGCCACAGTAACTGTTCACTCCCCGGCTGGCTTCCCTGTATCACAGGGCTTGGGAGGTAGCCCCAGGTGGAGTGCTTGCCTGACTTAAACTTGGTTTAACCATCAATATGCCATTTAAAACAAAACAAACAATACAAACAAAAACCAACCAACCAACCAAGAGCAACAACCCAGGAATCATGTGGAATTCTGAGCAGGGCCAGATAGCGTATATACACCTACAATTTACAGCACAAAGGAGGAAGAGGCAAGATTAGTAAAGGCCAGCCTTAGCTATCTAGTAAGTTTGAGCCAGTCTGGACTACACAAGATCCTGTCTCAAAAATACGGGGGGCTGGAGGAAGACAACTAAAGCTGTGTCTGTGATTCCTCTAGCCAGTGCTTGGTATTGTGGGAATGTGACAGCCAGCCCTAACCTGACACTGTGTGGTTGCGTGCCCAGGGAGAAACCACTCTATCCCAGTCATTAATGACACTTCTTTCTGTTTTCCCTGGGTGGTCTAGTTTGTGTGACAACTGATGTATGACTCCCCAGTGATGGCTAGGGAACCTAAGCCAGCACCAGGCACCCCTTAAATAGCCATTGACCTCTATCCTGAAATGCCTGTGAGATCCTATGGACCTGCAAATGGTGTTCCTGCTGTGAGCTAATTAACTGTTTGCTCTGCCTTTTGTAACTCCACTTACTGCTGTGGGACAGGGTGAAATGGCACCTTTATCACTAGAGACTGGAGATGAGAAGCAGCTGAGGGGGCACAAAGCAATTTTCCTGCCCAGCTGTGGATACCACAGAGCATGAGGTAATTGTGATGCCCACTTTATGAACCTTTCCTTTAGTTCCTTTTGACACTGCAAGCCCCTGATGTGGCTTTACCGCTGTCGTCCTTCTGCTAGCAGTAATGATAAACTAATGTAATCTAAATTTGAATTGAGTCTTTGCCTTAAACTCAGACTCCAAACAGTATGAGAGCCCTCAACACACATTTACAGAATGGTAGGGACCACGTCTGTGAAGTCCTCCACAACACTGACCTAGAGCCCTGGGACATGTGCGTGCACTAGCCAGCACCCACTCCGTTCTTCAGGGCTCTGAAGGCCCATTATCCTGCCCTAAAGAGCCAAATGGAAGCCGTAATTTCTTCAAGCATCAACAAAGCCTCTATCACTTGGGAAATGCTGGCGTACTAGAGTGATAAGCTCTAGTCTGCACTTCACAGCCGAGTGCAGCTCCCAGAAACTCAGTGCCTTTTAGAGGAAGCCAGGCCAGTTCTCAGGCACCATAAAGAGTTTCCGGGAGGTGGTGCGCACAGCCATGAGCCATGAGTAATAACCGTTTCCAGGAGTTCCCACTTCTGTCTCTGCTTAGGAATCTCTCCTGGCCCCTCTCCCCCAGCTGAGTAGACTGAGTGTGTGTCTCAAAGCTGCAGCAGGCAAGAGGCTCTTCCTTCAGCTGCCAGGCCAGGGCCCTCTGCTCCCGAGAGTAGCAGCCACTTCTTTCTGCCTCCATGTTGATGGCTAACTTGAAGTTCAGCAAAAGGTGTTTGGTGACCGAGAACAGCCCTGAAGCCTGGTTTGTAGAACCAAGAGGCATTCCTGGGGTCTTCATGTAAATACCACCTTGTCCACACCACTAACATGCTCTCTCGTATTGTAAAACAGCAGTCTAGAGCATGCTGTTCTGTTCTTTTGTCCTTTTGGTGGTGGTGGTGGTGGTGTGTGTATGTGCACATGACATGCATGTGCGGGTCAGAGGACCACTTTCAAAAGTCAGTCCTTTCCTTCCATGTTGAGTTCTGAGAACTGAACTCAGATGGTCAGGCTGGTGCAGCAAGCTTTCACCCACGGAGGCACCTCGCCAGCCTTGCGTTTTTTTATTTTGTTGTTTGTTTGCTTCTTTGGCAGACAGGGTTACAGCGCAGGTTGGCCTAGAACTCATTCTACACAGGTTTGAGACTCAGGAGAGCCTAAAATTCATGGCCATCCTCCTGCCTCAGTTTCTCAAGTCCTGGGACTACAGATATGGATTACCCAGCTCAGAGTTTGAGCTGAACCAATCTGCAGGTGCTAATTTAGTGTGTCTCATCCCCTCCTATGACACCCCGTGGGCTAGGTTTGAGTGTGATCCCAGCTTTGCCTAAAGGCAGGCAGGCTCTGAAGGAGGAGTGAAGATCTGGGCAGGGCCTCTGAGCTAAGAGGGCGTCACGTACTGCTCTTTCTTGTCTTCCCACCAAACTAAACCAAAAGCACAGGCAGACTATAGACATTAGCTAGTCTAGGGATCGCAGAGGCCCACAGTGGCCAAGGGCCAGGAGCCAGGCAGCAGACAGAATGTACAGTAAACTAGGTGGGACCTAGTCATAAAGCATGATGGTCTAAGTCATAGATTTAGACCATAACACCACTCTGCCTTCTGACTCTGGTACAACACCCCTCTTCAAGCCCCAGGGAGGTGCTGTGCAGCACTGTGAAGTAAGTTCTGGGGTAGCAGGGACAGTCTACTTTCTTTCTTTTTCTACTTTCACTCAGCACTCTACCTCTATCACCTGCTAGATGTGAAAACTTGGGCAAGTCTCTCCCTATCTTTGTAACTTTCTGTGTAAGATGGAGAAAACCTCTCACATCACTGCTGTAAAGATTAAAAGGGACCAGCAGAGCTGAGATGCCTAACCTCACATGTAACACACATTTGAGGAAGACCGGAAACCCATGCAAGAGCAAGCTGACCACAGAAGTCCCTTCCACAGCCTAAACTCATTACCAGGATGGCACATGTCATGAAAAGCCCTGTAATATGAATGAAAAGCCCTATGATAGCACAAGAAACTAAAGCCACCCTCACCTCGCATATGAAGCCGGCATGCCATCACTTCCACCACAGCTTTCCCGTAGGGACCCAGAGGCCCAAGCCCCATCCTTGCAGTGTCATGGCCTCACTATCATCTTAGAAAGAGGGATGGCCTCTATCCAGAGTCCCCAACTCTTGGTGCTATGGGCACAGAGGAAAATCCAAGCCTCCCACTGCCCTTGCTACAGGGTAGTCACAAGTCCACCTTAGATGGCACAGCCATTTGGGGAAGTCTGCAGCTTCAAGATATGCCAAGGGGCTGTGAGAACTCTCCCTCTAACCCTGACCTTACATCAAACAGTTTCCAAACAATACACCCTCCTGAGGACTAGGGTCTCTGATGGCCTTAAAGACAAAGAATGAACAAGGCCTGGAACAACAGCCGGCTTTTGCTTTTGTTTGCATCCTAGCTGTGGACATCCTTTCCCTACAGCAACAGTTGCCAGGACACTAGGTTAAAAAAGTGGGGGAGGAGGTACAGAGGCAAATACAGGAATTTTTTTTTCCTTCCCATCTCTTACCTTTCTTGCCAAACTAAAAACTAGAGTGGAAGGCTTTAAGTTAAAATGGAATTGTTGAGGCTTGAAAGATGGCTCAGCAGTTAAGAGCACTTACTCTTCTTCCAGAGGACCCAGTGCCCACATCAGGTAGCCCATCAAACACCTTTAACTCCAGTTCTGGGGCATCCTATCAATGTCCTCTGGCCTTCAAGGGCACATGGTTCTCAGGAAGCCATACAGGCACGTATACACGTTTGCATGAGTAAAAATAAACTTAAATCTCTTTAAAACAGAACTGTCTCTTTTTTATCTATGTGCCAGACGTCCTACAGATATCAGCTCCCGGGGGATAGGCCAGTGGTGACACGGGAATTGAAGTCAGCTACTACTTATGTACATGGAGCTCAATCGACTCAAGGAATGAGTTCAGCAGAATTTGGAAACACTTACCTCCTACCAAGGCGGCCAGGGAATTAACAGTGACCATCTACTACGGTAAAGGGCTGGCAACTGAAAGGGTGTTCAGTAACAGTAATTTTTTCCTACCCCTCACTTCCTAAATACACATGCTTATGCACTCTGACTTTTAGCCTCTTTCAGGCACACCAAATCTGTAGAAACCCTTAAAAATTCACAAGCAACTTGATCCTGCTTGTTTTCTGTGTCTTGTGTGTGGTGTATGCACTTGCACGTGCAGGAGGGGCATTTGAGTGTGCGTGTGTGTATCCCTGTGCATCAGTATGTACACTAGAAGCCAGCATCAGGTCCCTGCCCCTATCACACTGTACCTTATTTTTTAAGGCAGGATCTCTCATTGAACCTGGAGCTCAGTCGGCTAAGTTGGCTAGCTGGTGAGCCCTTGGGCACGTCTCCATGTCCCCAGATCTGACATTATAAACGTTCCTGCCATTACAACCAACTTTTCCATGTAAACTAGAAATCTGAACTCAGGACCCAGTGCTTACACAAGCAAGCACTTCACCCACTGTGCCATGTGTCTTGCCCCGTTTCCTCCTCATTTCCCCCATGGTTAGTTTTTAGCCATTTTGGAACACTGAAAACCTAGGGCACTTTGCTCCAAACGCTATAATGGTCAGCCACAGAAGAAAAACAGAATACAAAGGCTTATCTGGTTTTGTCCCCTTGGTTAGGTACAAGTAAGGAAACTCAGGCCCCAGTGTATGAAACACTTGCCCAAGGCCGCACACTTCCCTTGGGTGGCTTTTTACTACATGGTGCCTTTATTTGTGTGTGGCGGGGGTGAGGGTGCTGGAAATGAAAAGCAGGAAGACCCTGTATATGGTACAAATGCTCCACCCTGAGCTAACCCTTGGCAACCCCTGCTTTTTTCTTTCCAAGGCTGGTGTGTTTCCCTCTTAGCTGTAGCTTCTCGACTGTATTTAACCTGTGTGTTCAACCTATGTGTAATATGAGTTTCAGGGGACCCTGTGCCCACTTCTGGCCTCTGCAGGCAGGCACCAGGCATTAAAGTGGCACAGGCAGACCTCCCAAGTATACATGCAGGCAAAACATTCATAGACATAAAAAATATAATAAATAACTTTAAAATATATCAAATATATCTAACCTGCTACTTAGGGAGATGGATCACTGCATCCCACAAGCCAATTCTAGCCACCTGAAGACCTAAAATGAAACCCAATGAAGGGACCGAGAGTTGCCGAACCCTCCCTCACAGAGTAGCTTGCCTTATTTAAAATCCCGAAAGCAGACTCTAAGAGAAGGAAAGCCTGAGGGTTTATACGGTCTGTTTATTTCTCAGACACAAACAAAGTTTTAAAAGGAAGCAAGAAAAAGATGATAAAGCCAAGGCTAAAGATCACTCCTTCAGCACCTAGAGTTTTCCACCCAATGCTACAATATGAACCTAAGCAATTTGGTATTCGAAATTTAACTATTACCAGCACTTTGTAAGGTGGAGGCAGGAGGATTAGGGTTTTTAATATAATATGTGTGAGACCATTCTTTCTAGAATTTGTAAAACTTTTAAAATCAGAATTAAAACAAAACTTTATAATCAGAAAACTATTAAAATTTTACAGACAACAATGTCTACGGTTAGGCTTGGCTTTTTAGCCTGTATGAGGGCAAGTGGGTGCTCCGAAGGCTGTGAAAACTGTTGAAGCTGTGTGGAGAGAAAGTCTCCAGTCCGGATGGAGCCTGCCTGTGAGAATGAGGCTCGCACTCTGCAGCCCTGGTCAGCTGCAGAGAAAGCTGTAATGTCAGAAGCAACCGTCCATGCACTATAATATAGAAACAGACCCTTTGTGGGTGGCAAGAGGTTGGGGTGGGGGTAGGCAACGCAGCACAGCTGTACTCACAGGAGCCAAGTCTCTTCCAAGCGCAGAGGTCCTGGTCAGAAGGGAAGGCAGAGTAAGAAGCCAGGGTTCAAGAAGGGTGGTGCAGACGGGAGCAGGCAGCTTGCTCTGCCCCTTTTCTCTCTCCTGTATCTCCTAAATGAAAAGCACTTCGAGGTTTTAGTGGGTGTTTCCCTCGTCTCTGGCCAAGTAAGTCCCCATTTGTTGTAATCCAATTCTCGGCCTGATGATGTCAACCACTCAACCCACTTGCTCAGTTTCCACAGGAGAGATCTATTTCCTCTGGACAATGAGCCAGGGGCTGTAACTGCAACCCAGGCTGTCACATTTGTCAAACATCCTTCCTTCAATTTTTAACGGTGCAGCCACAGTGACAAAAGGCTTCCTATGTGGTCAGTCAGTAGCCAGTGTAAAATCCTCTGCTTCTCTCTCGGTCACTGGGGGAAGACTGCGGCTGCCTGCACTCTGCTGGTCTCCACTAGTTTCCTGGGTGTGTAATGTGCTAATTAGACTTCTCTATGCCTCCTCCGTCTCTACCCCTCTGCCCAGTCCCCCAAGGTGTTTCACTTCTCCAGTTCCTTAGAAATGGGCTTGTGTGTGTGTGTGTGTGTGTGTGTGTGTGTGTGTGTGTGTGTGT
>OU015742.1:71240156-71251851 GCA_907169655.1 Acomys percivali
TGTGTGTGTGTGTGTGTGTGTGTGTGTGTGTGTGTGTGTGTGTGTCTTTTTATGTCTTTATGCATCCACACAGGAAAGGCTGGGACACAGCACTGGTCTGGTGCCTGGAGAACTGGCTCCAGGTCTTGGCCCTGCATCAAGCAAGTCACTGGACCTCGGTTTCATCAGTAAAATGATACCATGGGTGTCTTTCCTGTCTGAAACTCCACTGGAAGCCAGTGTGTGCAGAGCTTATTATCAAATGCATCTTGGAGCAGTTTACTCCAGGCTTACAGCCACATGCCTGAGCCGGAAGAAACCCTGGCCCAAGATGCCTGGCCTTGTGGGCTCCTGGGGACTTCTTTACAGTGGAGCTAAAACATTTCTCAGGGAGAAAACCCAAAAGAATTCACTGAAGGAGTCCCAGAGGACACGAAACAAGACAACAAAAACTACTAGATAAGATAAACAAGTAAGAGAATTGAACTGTCCGTAGGGACAAACCCAGCAATGGTTAGGCTAGATAAGAATGTTGCATCTGCAGTGTGCTCTGCCAGGAAGACACAGCAAAGCTCTCCCTCTTGTCTGTGAGAAGCAAGCAGACCCAGGCAGGGACTGTGAGCACCATGAGCAGTTAGAGGCAGGATCTGGGTCCTACATGACACACACACTCACTTCCTGGACCCCTGTCTGCCTGTCTTTCTCTCTCTTCTCTTTTCTTTTCTCCTCCTCCTCTTCTTCTTCTTCTTCTTCTTCTTCTTCTTCTTCTTCTTCTTCTTCTTCTTCTTCTTCTTCTTCTTCTTCTTCCTCCTCCTCCTCCTCCTCCTCCTCTTCCTCCTCCTCCTCTTCTTCCTCCTCCTCTTCTTCCTTCCTCTCCTTTTTCCTTCTCCTTCTCCCCCCATCTCAGTTTTCCTAACTGTAAAGTGGGATACTAGTGGCTTCACTTAGGATTATGAGAAGTGACACTTAGAATGGGGCTGAGACAGTGGTCAGTGTGGATAAGTACAGGACAGATGTTAGTTCTCACTGTGTGCCTCACCTATTTTGATTCTCACCACGCCTCTAGAAGAATTAGTACTACTACTCTCTTTCCTCAGTAAGAAAATGAAGCAGAGAAATTATGTGATATGGTTAAAGTCATACAAAGGGGCCAGAATTAGAAACCGAGGCTCTTAACTCCTAAGTCAGAATGAACATCACACACATGGCAATGCTATTCTTAAAACAAACACCCCACCTGCCTGATAAGGAAGCACGTCAGCCCATCAGGTCAGCTTACAGGTGGGCTTACTGGCTTTGTGACCAAAATTCCAGGAGGACTTAACTGCCTCTCCCCAAAGGGGCAGAACCAACTGTGTGCATGCATGGAGATGGGAAGATAGGGCTAGAACTCTGCTGGTCACAGCTCTTTCTGGTAGATGGGGGAGGTGGTGGCCCTTTGTAACTTAATAGGAATTTCAATTAATTCTCAGAGAACTTTGATGCTTATCAGGACTCAAGCAAACAGGCTCTTCTTGGGAAGGTCTTGGCCAACCAGAAGGCTTTGGAACAAGTTCATGAACTTAGTGGAATAAAACCCACCAGCTTGAGAACCCTGCGGGAGCAACATAAACAACTGGGGGAGATGTGGGGGCTGGCAAGACCTTCCTCCCACTATGGCTGACCTAGGGCAATCTGTTTGTGCCTTGGCTGCCCAATGGAGGATGGGATCATAACATAACACCATAACCTCCCCTAATAAGGTCTTTGTGTGTGCTCTGTGGGAATACATGTTTGTGTAGGGATGTGTACATGTGTACACATGTATGTGGAGGCCAGAGATGTATGCTGAGTGTCTTCCTCAATCACTTCCCGGCTTATTTCTTGTTTAATGTAACATTTTATTTTCTGTCTTTAAGTGTTTTGCCTACATACATGTATGTGTACCATGTGTGCCTGGTGCCTACATGGGTAGGTCAGATGAGAACACTGGAACTCATGGAACTGAGTTATGGTCAGTTTTAAGCCACAATGACGGTGCTGAGAGCCTAACCCAGGTTCTCTGTAAGAACAGCAAGCAAGTGCTCTAACTACTGAGCAATGTCTTCAATCCCTCCATATTATTTTTTGAGGCAAGGTATCTCACTAGGCTGGCTGGCAAATGAGCTCCAGGGATCCTCCTGCCTCCACCCCAGCACTGGGTTACAGACATGTGCAGGCGCACTTCACTGCTATGTGGGTGCTAGGGACCCAGATTCAGCATACTGACTGAGGCCTCTCCCCACAGCCTTCCAGTTCTTGGAGGATTAAGTGACTGACATACTATAAGAAAAAATTTGCCAAAAAAAAAATCACAATGCCTTAATGGTAAAGACATGATTTTCTAATTCTGATTCAGCTCCATGGTTCTCGGCCCTGGTGATGATGCAATAAAGACATTGATATGACAAAGTAGCAAAGTTGAGTAAGAGAAAGCAGAAGACAGACACCGTACTTTTCCAGAATGTCAGGCCGAGTCCTGCACAAAGGCCCTCTGAGAGCTGCCCTGAATGTTCTCAATGCAACTCAGCCTGAAGGGCCAACAATGGACTGGCCCATTGTTTAGCTGTGCCTTCATCCCACAAGTGCAAGGGGCGTCAGGAAATAAGGTTGCATTCGTGGGAAAGGTCACTTTACTGACATCACCCTCTGGCTTGGAACAAAAATAATAGGAGCTCATACAAAAAACATCAGTTTCTTTAGCACGTAGCTCCTAACACTTGCCTTGTAGATCTTAGTGATTATACATCTGTGGCAGAATGCATGAAGAGAGAATTCTAATTCTCCAACCTACAGCCATGACACACTCATGCTGTGTCATAGCTGACAACAGTAGAGACACATGTAAACCAGAACCATACACAGCCCCATACACATGTCACTTCATCTCGGTGATCACCTCACGGTGATCAGACTGTCAGACAGGGGCTCTGATGAGTACTAACATTCACAGTACAGGCATGGCAGTGGGGGGGGGGGGGGGGCGGGGGATGAGTCTCAGAAGCCCAGGAAGGAAGCAGCAGGGGTTGTGCTCCATCTCAGGGATCTCCAGGGATGGGCATGCACAATCCTGACACTCTCATACTTCGTGCCACTGCCTCTGAAAGGGCCTCTCCGCTCCACAGACAGCAGTATGGACCCCATGTGAGAATGGAGGAAGGGGAGGAAAGCAGGTACAGAACTGTCTGAGGGATTCACACAGCCATTCTCCATGAAGCTGCCCTTGACCCTGGGCTCCCTGGGCTGCGAAGGCTTGGTCTGCCCTCTGAGCATCCTTAGTGCTACCTTAGCCTTTCTCCTCTGAGCCACTTTTATTTCCAGGTGAGCCTTTAATACTCCTCTGCTAGAGTCTTAAGAAAAAGATGTTTCTGAGTAACATTTTACATAGATTATAAGACACTTAGTAGCATAAGAAAACCCATAAACAAAAACATTTGTCAACTGCATATGATAAACATCCAACAGTCTATGTGGTCTGTCTATATCACCTCCAACCCCACAGAGCTCCCATAAGGGAGGCAGGACTGTTCCCTCCACTTACACAGGCCAACTGGGCCATCTGTTCAATTAACAATTCACTGGTATTTCTTTTTTGTTAGGTTGGTATGTGAGGATTTTCTGTCTGTCTGTCTGTCTGTCTGTTTGGTTGTATATGTGTGTGTTGGGGGTGGGATGCTATTGTTTCTTCGGATGTTTTTAGACTGGGTCTTACTCTAGCCCAGGCTGGCCTGGAACTCGTGGCAATCCTCTTGCCTCAGTTTCTCAAATATGATTAGAGGCATGAGCCACCACAGCTGGCCATGGTATCTCTTGACAGGATGTATGCATGAATAATAGATTCTGGCTATCATTATCTGCTTTCTTGATACATAGAGCTACCGTAAACTGCATGATGTTTTGTTTGTTTTGTTTTTTTGAGGCAAGAGTCTTACTAGCTCTGGCAGTCCTGGAACTCACTTTGTAGATCAGGCTGGCCTTCAATTCACAGAGATCTGCCTGACTCTGTGCTGAGATTAAAGATATGCTCAACTACACCCGGCTGTGCATGTTATTTAAAAAAAAAAGTGCACCTTGTACAGCCTTTGCCTGGTGAAAGGCAGGCTGCAGATGTGACATTTACAACTCACCTGTTCTCTGTGCCATACAGCTAAGGCCATGCTTCTTCTAGACAACAGAGAAACATATTGAGATTTACAACTACAAGTAGAGTTTCTTGCCCTTATCTTTCCAATTATAATAAGTACTTATGTAAAAAAGATGGGACTCTATAGGAGAACAGGAAAAAAGGCAAGAACACTATCTGTTACCCTAGCGTGCAGACACAACCAGAGAGCCTCCTAGTGTGCAGTGTGCAGATCTCAAAGTCAGGTTTGGAATCAGAAACATGAGTCAGATGGGAAGCAGCACAGTCAACCTCCACAGGGTCACAGAGACAGGGTCAGTATATTTGCTTGAACTTTGCACACAGGCCAGGCTAGCCCGCAACTTTGCAAGGATCAACCCCCTCATCCTCACTGTGGCTAGAGGGCACATGCTGCCACCCCTGGGGATTTGAACCCAAGTCCTCACAGTTGGAAAGCAAGCACTTTACTGAAGTAGCTGGTAGTATCCTTCCAGAAGGAAAGGGTTTCCTAAGGCTGCACAACCTACAAGCTTAATAGGAGGCACTCTGGCTACCTTCAGAGTCTTAGTGCCACTCCCACTCTGATTGCGCCACCCTCTGGTTCTGCTTAACCAGATCCCACATTAAATGTCACTTTCTTGGAGAGGCCTGGTTTGGAGCCACATGAGATCCATGCTGGAACGGTCCCTCATTCCTCTGAGCATGTTATTTTAAGTACCTGCTGTGTGTTATACTAGACTGGAAAGGCCAAAACATCTCTGATATATCCATTCTAAGTGCCTCAAACAGTTCTGAGTAGACACACACACACACACACACACACACACACACTTTGTACACTATAAGCAAGGCCCTCCCTCTAGGAAAGGTCATTTAGGGAAGAAGAGATCTCCCTTCAAATAGCTTCTAAAAGAAGAAAGCAGTGCCACAGTTAGGTATATTGACAAGCGCCTGTGGGACATGAGAAGCAACTGCAGTGTGGAACCCGAAGGAGCGTCTCACCCTGGAAGTGACAGTAACGAAGGACTTAGGAGATCCACGCCTGGCCAGCCAGCTCCTACCCCTGCCCTGCAGCACACAGTGTCGGAAGCTCCACAACCACAGGTGGACAGGAGGGTTCTTTACATAAACAGAGATGGCCTAAGGCTTCCCCCAAGAGCCTGGCCTCTTTTTATGACATCTGAGTGATCTGGTCTACCTGCTGGGTCTGTTCATGTGTCCTGAAGCAAACCACTCTTTCCACCCAAAGGTGTCCAACAATTTTCTAGAAAGAGGAGATCTATGGAGCAGACAGCCAACTCCAAGGGAAGGCAAGACCTATGCCCTAAAAGGAGTCTTTCATTATTGATCAAGAACATTATCACAAGAAAACCATCAGCACAGCAAAGACTAAAGAGAAAATAGGTTCAGTAAACGCAAGAAAATCGGACAAATGAGAAGGCTTTCAAAAACTCTTACTTGAGGAATTCTGAAGATATTATTTCCATAAAGCATTAAGGAAATTGACAAACATGAGCTCTTGAGAATTCTCAACACTATCAATATGGAAGCTAACCCCTCAGCAGGAGAACTGGGGGTGAGGAAAGGACAGTTCTCAATGCAGACAGAGACACAAAGCAAAAGGGACCTTGATTTAGAACATCCTGGGAGTTCAGTGTGTCACTAACTAGGAATTCCAGGAAAGAAAAGGCGAAGGGCCAGGCGTGGTGGCGCACGCCTTTAATCCCAGCACTCAGGAAGCAGAGGCATGAGGATTGCTGTGAGTTTGGGGCCAGCCTGGTCTACAAAGTGAGTCCAGGACAGCCAAGGCTACACAGAGAAACCTTGTCTCAAAACAAAACAAAACAAAACAAAACAAAACAAAACAAAATGAAAAGGGCAAAGAGAAGATAGGAAAGTATCTTAAGAAATTCTCAGAAGTTTCCTGAGCTAGAGGAAGACAGTTTTCAAGCTCAAAGTCGGAACTGTGTGAGTAGAGCATGGCTGACAGCCACTTAATCTTGCCCACTTCAAAAGAGAAGACCAGGAACTTTGCAAAGAAAGAACACTGTCAAAAGTAAACCATCGGCCCAGGTCTGAAATTCCAACACTTGGAAGGCTGAGGCAGGAGGATGCTGAGTTCAAGGACAACCTAGGTTATATAGCAAATCTTTTTTTGTTTTGTTTTGTTTGTTTGTTTGTTTGTTTGTTTTGAGACAGGGTCTCTCTGTGTTAGCCATGGCTATCCTGGACTCACTTTGTAGACCAGGCTGGCCTCCAACTCACAGCGATCCACTTGCCTCTGCCTCCCAAGTGCTGGCATTAAAGGTGTGTGCCACCACGCCTGGCCCTGCAAAACTTTTTTTTTTAAGAGTAATATAGAAATATATGGTCTTGGTTGGCTATGCCTGGAAAAAATGAATATGTAAGCTAACTGGAGAACTTTGTTAATAACAACGGCTGTTAAATTATTGCATTGTGATACTAAATGTAAAAATGAGGCTTGGGGGGACAGGATTGGTGTGAGGCAGCTCAGCAGTAGAAGGTCTGCCTAGCTGCTGTGATCCCTGGCCCTGGCTTTGATTCAAGCATCACAAAATAAACAACCAGGCCATGGTGGAACACACCTGAAATCCAAGCACAGCAGAGGCAGAGGCAGAGGCAAGGGGATCCCAAGTTTAAGATCATCTTTACCTTCATAGTGAGTTTGGCTCCAGTCTACGTTATACAAGACTACATAAAATAAAATTACAAGGCAGGTGATACTACAATAAATGGTTGCCTCAGAGTGAGAAGGGCATAGGAGAATGATGCCTTTTTGGACTCATTGTTTTGTTTTTTTAAGTTGGTCATGGCCAGTCATGGTGCACACATCTTTAGTTCCAGCAATTTGGAGACAGACAGGGGAATCTTTTGTGAGCTCAAGGCCAATTTGGTTTATGCAACAAGTTCTAGACTAGCCAAGGCTACATACACAATGAGACACAGTCTCAAACAGTAACAAAATTCATTCATTCATTCACTCACTCACAGTTACATCTAACCTGTACTTCAAATTTTATCTTTCATTATCAGTTATTAAAATCATCTTTTAGCAGGCCCTTCGTTAATGTCAACACCTATAAACCCAGTGTAACTTCAAGGTTAGAATCCTCAGTCACCTGAAAGATATTTAATGTAACCACTGCTGTTATTGCCACTTCACTCTATGCACTCTTAATTCTCACAACAATCCCAAGGGCCCTGGTCCGAACTGTCACACCTCTCCTTCACATTCTGCTACTTTGGTAGAATCCAAAAGTAATTTCCCACACATTTTCTCATCAACCCATGAAAACAGGGGTTCAAGACTATCCTCTTTGAAAATAACAGCTAGAAAGGTGAGCAGTTTGACAGAGAATTCAGATTCCCTGATCCTAATCTAGTGTTCTTTCCACCAGACCCTATTACTTGCTCCTCACGGGCATTTGACTTGCAGTCACCATAAATGAATAGAGCTGAAGCGAGATGGAGAGCAGGCAGGAGAGCTGAAGAGAGATGGAGAACAGCAGAAGACAACAGAGAGGGAGACCCCAGTACAGAGGAAACAGTAATCAACCATGGAATGTCCTCAGCTGCTCTGTCAGCATTCTGTGTGAGTCTTGAAGGGGCTCTGGAAATACCAGCAGCCAGATCCTGGCACCTACACTAGCTGTTGGTATAGAGCTCAGAGGACTTCTGGTGACTGCTGTCATGCTTTTTGGTTCCAAACAGCCATGCATACCTCTGCTCTGAGAGACACCACCCGTGCCTCCTAAATCTGCTTCAGTCCAGCCATGTGACCCAGGACTTTTCATTCTTGCCAATAATCTTGGCTAGTACTGGTCCAGAGCGGTGTGACAAGCTGACAAAGCCCCACAACAGGCTGGACCAGAGAGGACGCCGAATATACGGAGTTAAGGTGGACAAACACCTGACTCCAGACACTTGAAGTGTAGAGAAGCTGGCGACTCTGTTGGGCAGAGATGGCCAGGATTTGGGTGCAATGCACTGAGTAGTGGTGCCGGTGCTGTTCCCAGCCTGTTCTGCCATGTGAATAATGGCCAAACAGCAGCTAGGGGAAGAAGCTGTTTACTTGAGTTTAAACTATTTATAGCATCAGCAATCTGCACATATTTGGATGACAAATCTCTGGGCTTCAAGTGAGCCGAGCTTTGCTCCTGGACAATTTCAACAAACATACTCCCTCCCCACTCCACCCCCAGGCCCCCCAACACGTGTTGCCCTCAGGATGTCTAACTTGAGTTGCTGAGCTTCTAAAGATTATAAAAAGAAATCACATTTCAAGAGCATGTGACTTTTAAATTCATCTATCTATGGATTTGAAACACATAATATTTCCTTTAAGGCTTAAATCATAAATCCCAATCCATGCACATTTTAACAGCATTCAAGGACCGCACAAACTGACAAATATCTGAATGACTATAGTCAGCATGTTCTGTGCTGCTATCACGCTGTCATGCCCAGCTCAAGACCCACACATAGAACATTTCTTATGTCACAGTTTGTGTAGGAGGATAAAGATTTTGAGAAGCAATCCACAAATCTGTAATCACATATGCATGCCAAGCAAATAGCAGAAGCATTACCCACCGAGTGCAGAGCAGAAGCAGGCAGTGCGTGCCGGACTGCCAATGCCCTTGGAGCTCACTGCATACCACACAGGAGAATGGTGGAGCTACAACAAAAAAACATGCAGAACCTTCTGCAGCTTTAACTCACCAACAGTATGGCCAAGGAGTCTGTTTAGAAAAGCTAGCTACCTCTAAAAGCTGTTTTGTTTTTAGTGCTAGGCATTGTCTAGAAGAGAGAAAAATGGTTGTTAAGTCTATATGCAGGGTGGCTATTTATGTTGGAGACGTGCAGGGCCATCACACAATGCATCCACCAAGAAGAATGCTAATGACATTCACTCTAAGACAAATGGAAAGACGCCAACAAATCTTGAATTCTTGTTATTGTTTTGTTTTGTTTTGTTTTGTTTTGAAACAGAATCTTACTACATAGCCTGGCTAACCTCCTGCCTCAGCCTCCTCCAGGGTGCTGAGATGAAGGCATACATCACATGCTCAGCTTATATTTACTATATAATGCTGAGGATGAGACTCAGGTCCTCAGACATGCTAGGTAAATGCTCTACATTTGCAGCCCTAGCTTTCCACAGGCACTCTTGGCCATGTGACTCTCAATGTGGAAATTTATCACACAAAGACAACCAGACAAGAACACCTAAGTAGATGCATTCATTAGTAGCACAATGTTTATAAAGCAAGCATTGGTGACATGTTTACACAAGTCACCAGCTAGCCACAAATGTCAAGTCTGCTGATTTGTGAATCAAGGGCCTCATTTCAGAGACTCAAAATTAAATGAGATAATTCAAAGTACTGAGTTCATAGTTTATGTTTTATTACTATTCCAGGAGCCATTTACATCTGTAAAAGGACACACATACACACACACACACACACACACTTCAGACTTGCTAAATGAGGACATCTCTAAACAGAGATTATTCATTAAATTATGTACTTCCACAAGACCTTAATTTTTATAAAGTGCATGTTAAGGCTATTTCTGTGAAAAAAGTAAGTCATTACTCTTAGGACAGGAGGGTGGGAGTGGAACTCAGGGGCAGAGCACTTGTCCAGCATCCACAAGGCTCTGGATCTGATCCCCAGCGTCGCAAACAGAAAAACAAAGAGAGGATGGAGAACACAACACTGAAGGAACGTAAACAGAGGAGAAACAACTTGGGGACAGGAATTGGAATTGACTTAGTAGATCTCAAAAAAAAAACAGCTCTTTGAAGGGCGGTGTGATGCACACCTTTAATTCCAGCAACTGGGAGGCAGAGGCAGGTAATCTCTGGGTTTGAGGTTAGCTTGGTCTATATAGGGAGTTCAGGACAGTCAAGGCTACACAAAGAAACCCTACCTTGGAAAAAACAATAAAACAAAACAACAACAACAAAATCAAACAAACAGCAAAATGCACAGTTCCTCCTGGGACTCAAGAGACGGGTCAGTGAGTGGTGAAGGCACTTCTACCAAGATGACAATCTACACATGCGTGCATGTATGCGAGTGCACACACACACACACACACACACACACACACACACACACACGTAACAAAGTTTTGTTCTAGGTAAAAACAAGATCTCCAAAATATTTACAGGTCCTATCCATAGTAACAAAGAGCATTAGTTAAAAACCAAGCAAAACTACCTAGGGGATTTATTAGGATGGCTTCACAGACTTCAAGAAGATATTACAACATATATCCAACAAAGAAGCTCTTTGTAATCTTCTCTCCTGCTAAACAAGCATCTGTCCAATGGCTGGATCTCACGGCCAAGCACCACTTGAGTTGTTCAGCTCTACAAAATGTAATAGAAATAAAAGCTGCAGGTTTCAAAGTAGCTCTGCAGGGCACGGAAAGAAGAACTGGAGTTCCAGGGTCAATCTGTGTGTTATAAACAAGAGAATGAACAAGGGGCCATAAGGATGGCAGAAACCTGGGGCCCCATCCTGGGACCTCAAAACCACCAGCCAACAATACTTTCAGTGCTTTTTAGTGATCGTGCTCCCTGCTCTGAATGAAAATTAGAGGAGGAAGATAGTGTCAACTCAGAGCTGACAAATTAAGACACAGAGAAAGGTAGCTGGAGAGCATAGCTCAACTGGAGTGCTTACTTAGCCTGCAGCTTCACCCCCCGAAACTACAAGGAAGGAAGGAAGAGAGACCTGAGAGGGAAGGAAAGGAGAGAGGGAGGGATGAAGGGGGAAGGAAGGAAAAAACAAACAGAAGAAAAGGACTGAGGTGACCTAAAGAAGTGCACACCACACTTTCTCAGGAAATCTACAGAACCCTAGAGAAACTTCTGAGCTTCTGCAAGGCATGAAATCAGGGGTCTAGATCTCAAAGTGCTAGCATACCTGGATCATAGACTTTTTTTTTTTTCAGTTATTTGTTTAGTTTTGAGACAGGGTCTCATGTAGTCCAGGCTGGCCTTAAACTTGTTATGCAACTGAAGGTGGCCTTGTGCTTCTAATCCTCTTGCCTTCATCTCTCAAGTGCTAGGACTGCAGGTGTGGCCTGCCATAGCCCATTTATGCAGTGTTGGGAATCAAATCCAGGACTTTGTGCATGTTAGGCAAGTACTCTGCATCCCCAGCCCTCGGACATTTATCCAGTAAGTGGGTTCAAGGGATAAATACGTGATGATCAATTCTGACCTCTATCTTGACTGGATTCTGGTTTGGTTTCTTTTGTTGTTGTTTTTGTTTTGTTTCTGTGTAGCCTTGGCTGTTCTGGACTTAATTTGTACACCAGGCTGGCCTTGAACTCAGATATTCTCCTACCTCTGCCTCCTAGAGTGCTGGGATTATGTGTATGTGCCATCATGCCCAGCTCAATTCTGATTTTTTTATTTGCCTGGATTCTTCAATTCGACTGGTTTAAGACACAACTGGGTAATGAACGAAGCGCACTCACTACATTCTCTCTCTCTCTCTCTCTCTCTCTCTCTCTCTCTCTCTCTCTCTCTCT
>OU015742.1:71251861-71262201 GCA_907169655.1 Acomys percivali
TCTCTCTCTCTCTCTCTCTCTCTCTCTCTCTCTCTCTCTCTCTCTCTGTGTGTGTGTGTGTGTGTGTGTGTGTGTGTCTGTATCTGTGTGTGTGTGTTTGCATTTTCAGAGACAATTAGATCTTGAGTACTCCAACCTCATGAATGGTTTAATCCCTTGATGGATTCTAATATGATAGCATTATTGGGAACTAGTGAAAGGTAGGGGTGGGGGGCTAGTTGGAAGTAGGTCACTGAGAGCACAACCTTGACACTGTTGGCCTGGCCATTTCCTGTATTCCCACTCTGTTTCCTGCATGCTGAGAATAGCTAACCTTTGCCACACACTCTTACCATTACCATGTTCTGCCCAAGTGCAAAGGGCCAAGCAACCATGGACTGATCTTCTGAAACTCTGAAATCCTTCTTCCTTTGTGCAACTAATATGCACAAGTGTGTGTGTGTGTGTGTGTGTGTGTGTGTTAGAGAGAGAGAGAGCGGGAGAGAGAGAAAGAGAAAGAGAGAGGGGGGGGAGAGAGAGAGAGAGAGAGAGAGAGAGAGAGAGAGAGAGAGAGAGAGAGAGAGAGAGTGAGTGAGTTAGTCCTCTGGATCAGTGAAATGCTTTCCTACTTTGCAGTAATTGTACAGTATGTATCCCTTTGGGAATCTACGGAAAATGTGTATTTTCAATGGAATCTGATAATCATCTTCAGGTTTGTCAGAGATCATGTCCAGGAACTCTCAGACTCTTAAGAAAACTGCAACAGTTTTGAGGACATTGCTTGTTGCTGGTAATAGGTACCAAGCCACTTGTAGTATATACTAAAGGCACCACAGTACTACCAACCTCCATTCATTCACTTATAAACATGTGCTGGGACCAAGTACACCAGATCCCAAAGACATAAGATAGATGCAGTGTGACCCCTTACAGGGTTAACAACGAACTGAGGGAGCAGGAGAGCAAACAGACCTCCACCATATGGCAGGATGTATCAGAGCACACTCATCAGACTGACCTCACCCCTCAATTTCCTCTCTGGCTCCAGGACTTAACAACAGGTGGAAATGATTGACAGGAATACCGAATAGAAAAGAAAGCAGTAAGCAGTCCAGAAACTGTAGTGCCATTGTTAAATACCCAGCCTACCCTGCCTGCAGACTATTGGAGTTGATGTCTACTTAAAAATATATCAAAACAAGAACAAGAATAGGTTTCATGGGGCTGAGAAGCTGAATCAGTCCATGAAGGGTTCAGATCCTCAATACCACCCTTAAAAGAAGCAGCCAGGGACAGAAGTGCTTGCAATCTGGGTGCTGCACTTGATGCAGGCTGGCCTTGAACTCAGAGATCCTTCTGCTTCTGCCTCCCAGTACTGGGATTAAAGGTGTGCCCTAACATGCACGGATTCAGATATTCTTTAAATGGTACCTCAAGAAAAAGGAAGGCAGATCAGAGTTCAAGGTCAGCCTGGACTATATAGCAAGTTCCTGGACAGCCAGGGCTACAGAGTAAGATGGCACCTCAAAGCAAAATCAAGTGGTTGGTGAGATAGCACAGCAGGTAAAAGTCCTTGCCACCAAAATGAGGCCCTGAGTTTGATCTCTGGGATCCATATGGCAAAAGAGGAGTACCAACTCTTGCAAGGTGCCCTCTGATTTCTACACTGTGGCATATGTGTATCCATACACACATAACATATGCAAACACACGCACAAATAATAATATATACAATTTAAATATACATGAGGCTGGAGAGACGGCTCAAGTTAAGAGGACTTCCTGCCCTTGCAGAGGACCCAGATTCAGCTCTCAGCACCCACATGGTGGCTCACAACTGTCCAGAACTGATTCCTGGGGGATCTGACACTTCCTGGCTTTCACGGGTACCAGGCATGCATATAGTACATATATATGCAGTCAAATTACTAGTACACATAAAATAACTAAATCTATTTAAAAGAGAAAAAGAAATTGATTTCCTTTAATCCTCATAGCTACTTTCTGAGCATTTGTCACTATTTTCATTTTACAAGTGAACAAGCAAAAGTTCCAAAATGTTACTTGTCTAAAGCGATGCATCTTTTAAGCAAAGAAATCAAGTTGGCTTTCTAAGCTTTCTTGAGATTTACTTTTATTTTATATGTATTGGTGTTTTGCCTGAGTGTGTGTCTGTGTGACTGATGCTGAGGGAGGCCGGAAGTGGGTGTCTTATCCCCTGGAACTGGAGTTACATATGGTTGTTAGGCACCATGTAGGGGCTGGGACTCGAATCTGGGTTTCCTGGAAGAGCAGTCAGTACTCTTAATCACTGAGCCATCTCTTTTAAAGTTTTAGTAACATATCACCTACTGTGTGTGTTTGTGTATGTGTGTGCAGACATGCATATGTGTGGAAGCCAGAGGACAATTTTGGAGAGTTGGCTCTCTCCTTCTACCATGTGACTCCCAGGGAGTGAAGTCAGTTTTGGCAACAGGTACCTTTACCCACTTAACCATCCCACCCGCCCAAGGGAACACTTTAAAACATGTGGGGCTGGAGAGAGAGTTCATGGCTTAAGAGTGCTTACTGCTCTTGCAGAGGCCTGGAGTTCAGTTCCCAGCATCGACACCAGGAGGCTCACAACCACCTCTACCTCCAGCTCTAGGGAATCTGATACTCTCTTCTAGATTACAGGGATACCCACTCACATGTACACAGACACACTTGCAGACGCAGATGCAGATATGCACGCACGCACGCACGCACGCACGCATGCGCACAAGCACTTTTTAAAATTAAGCTGGCAGTGGTGACACATGCCTTTAACTTGAACACTCTACAGAGGCAAAAGTTGGCAGAGGGACTTACATGGTGGAAGGAGAGACCCACTCTGTGAATTTTATGCCAACCTGTTCTACATAATGAGATCCTGTCCTTTTTTAAAATTACATGTTCATGTACATTGCAGAGATTTTGTGGTGACAAAAAAAAAATCTTTTAAAGAAAAGTTAAAAGGCAGAAGTGAAAAAGCAAGGGTCTTCGGAGGGCCTGAAGGAAGTGAGTGATGCTTACTCTCCCCTTAAGTCTGTCTTCAGGTGTTTTGTTTTTGTAGTTGTTTGTTTTTGTGGTATTGAGACTGTGGCCCTTGTGCATCTGAGACAGATCTCCATCACTGAGTTATATCTCTAATCCTTCAAAAATAGTCAGGCGTGGTGGCGCACACCTTTAATCCCAGCACTCGGGAGGCAGAGGCAGGCGGATCACTATGAGTTTGAGGCCAGCCTGGTCTACAAAGTTAGTCCAGGACAGCCAAGGCTACACAGAGAAACCCTGTCTCCAAAAACAACAACAACAAGTGTGTGTGTGTGTGTGTGTGTGTGTGTGTGTGTGTGTGTGTGTGTGTAAAATGTTCTTTTAGGGCTAGAGAAATGGCTCAGTGGTTAAGAGTACTTGCTATTCTTTTTGTTTGTTTGTTTTGTTTTGTTTTTTGTTTTTTTTTTCCAAGACAGGGTCTCTCTGTGTATCCTTGGCTGTCCTGGACTCACTTTGTAGACCAGGTTGGCCTCGAACTCACAGCGATCCGCCTGCCTCTGCCTCCCGAGTGCTGGGATTAAAGGCGTGCGCCACCACGCCCGGCCTTACTTGCTATTCTTGCAGAGGACCTGGATTCAGTTCCCAGCACCCACATCAGGTGGCTCACAACCCCATAACATACATACTTACACTCAATAAATAAATAAATCTTTAAAATATGTATTTATTTGGAGACATAGTCTCACTACATTGATCAGGCTGACCTTGAACTCAGTCTCTATCCCAACAGGCCTTGTACTTTAAATCTGCCTTGAGCTCTGAGTATTGGGGTCACAGGCCTGAACTCCAAGCCTGGCAAGTCTTCTCATTCTATCTGATGTTTATTTCTATGTGCTTGTATTACTTTTATTGTTTTGTTGAGCTGTCAAAATGAGAGAAGGTAAGTGTTATCATTACAAGACCTCAGGGATGGATAAAATATAAATGTAAATTTCTAGAGGATGAAAATTCAGCCTTATCCTGGCTAGAGTAGGTGTTCTGCTTTGAATGTGCATTATCAGAGATTTCTTTTTAATAATAACTCCTGGCATTGTGGAAAGAACCAGACATGCTAATTCATGACTATACTCAGCGCACTAGAGGGTGAAGCAGGCCCACTGCTATCAGCCTGAGACCAGCCTGGGCTAAAGGATGAGGCCTTGTTGCAAAACCAACAAACAACAAAATAAAAAGATTAACTTTGTCTTGGTCTGCTGAGGCAGAGTCTTGCCCTACAGCTCAGACTGGCCTGTGACTCACTACAGAGCCCAAGGTAGCCTCCAACTCACCTTGTGGCCAAGACTATCCTTCAGGTAATGATCTTCCTGCCTCCTCCTCCTCCTCAGTGTTGTAAAGCTGGGTCTGGTAATGCACTTCTATAAGCCAGTATGCCAGGGAACTCTTTGAGCCAGCTAGCCTTGCCGCTGCCTCAAACAGGGTACAAGATGAGGACTGACACTGTTGTCCTAACTGAAACTGTCCTCTCTGTGGCATGTGCGCCTACATTCACACACATGAATACACACATGTGTTACCAGCTGGTTATTGTGGTTTTTCTTGTTTTGTTTTGTTTTTTTTTTTTTAGAAAAAAAGAAGCTGGGCATGGTGGTACACACCTTTAATCCCAGCACTCGGGAGGCAGAGGCAGGCGGATTGCTGTGAGTTCGAGACCAGCCTGGTCTACAAAGTGATTCCAGGACACCCAAGGCTAACACAGAGAGATCCTGTCCTGAAAAACCAAAAAAAGAAAGAAAGAAAGCTGAACAGCCCTGCATCTCTCAATGCATTTTAATTTTAACAGAAATGGAAGCACTTCAGAGGCCAGGCATGATGGTACCCATTTTGAGCTCTTGGAAGTAGGAGAAGGATCACAAGTTCAAGAAGTTCCAGATCAACCTGGGCAACTATCTCAAAGCATCCAAAACTCAAACCCAATATTGCGTATAGCAACACAGAGGATGAATTTATACCCTTCTCTTCTTTAAGAACAATAATGAGGCTGGGTGGTGGTGGCGCACGCCTTTAATCCCAGCACTCGAGAGGCAGAGGCAGGCAGATCACTGTGAGTTTGAGGCCAGCCTGGTCTACAAAATGTGTCCAGGACAGCCAAGGCTACACAGAGAAACCCTGTCTAGAAAAAACAAACAAACAAACAAACAAACAAAAAGAATAACAATGAGAGTGCTGGAGAGATGGCTCGGTGGTTAAGGGCACTGACTGCTCTTCCAGAGGACCTGGGTTCAATTCCCAGCACCCACATGGCAGCTCACAACTGTCTGTAACTCCAAGATTTGATACCCACAGACATACATGCAGGCAAAACACCAATATACATAAAATAAAAATAAATAAGTCATTAAAAATGAATAACAATAAAATCCTGTTCCGAAAAACAAAACAAAAAAGGCAAACAAAAAAAGAAAAGAAAAAAAAAGAAAAAATATAACTTTTAAAAATGACAAGTCAGGGCCAGATGTGGTACACACCTTTAATCCCAGTACTCAGGAGGTACAGGCAAGCAGATCTCTGTAAGTTCGAGGCCAGCCTAGTTTATAAAGCCAGTCCAGGACAGCCAGAGCTACACAGAGAAGCCTCGTCCCAAAACAACCAAATTGAACTGTCCCCTTCCTAAAAACACTCTTTGATAATTTGAAAACAGAAGAACACCAACAAAAACAACTGAAGCTGGTGTAGCTCAGTGGTGCAGAACTCTTGTCTGGTCTACTTCAGGCCTTGGGTTCAACCCCAGTGGGAGTTGGGTCAAAGAACAGAAAACATTAACAAAAACAGCAGAGTGCTACTATGCTAGTGATTTCTGGTAGCTCATCAAAAACCCTCATCTTAAAACAGAACACTTAAATGATGCCAAACTTGAGTAAATCTACAGCTCAAAACCTACCAATATGTTTGGACACTTAGTTTTAAAAGAAAGCCGGTCTCATGTGCTACAGACAAGAGAAACAATCAAACCCACAGTGACTCTTATCTGCTTTGTCAGTGGAGTGGAGAGGAAATCCCTTCTCTGTACTGAGTCTCTCCCTGTCCCTTTTTCTTTTTTTAGTGTGGGGGGGGTGAGGAGAGGGGTGGGGTGAGGGAGTGTGTATGTGTGTGTGAGGGGGGATGAGAGAGAGAGAAGTGTGTGAGAGAGGGGGGATGAGAGAGAGTGTGTGTGTTAGAGAGAGAGAGAGGAAGAGGTGAGAGAGAGGGGGCAGGGAAGAGAGGAAAAGAGGCATGTGTGTGTATCATGGCACACCTGATGGATGATGGAGGTCAGAGGGTAATTTGAGGAGTTGGTTCTGGTCTTCTACTGTGGACACTGGGGATTGAACGCAGGTCTTCAGGTTTGTACAGCAAGTGCTTTTGCCTACTGACCATCTCAAAAGCGTCTTCATTTATGAGACTTTCTTCAAAATACAAGATCCATGGAGGCTTTTCAAGGACCCCTTGAGGAACAATCCTGCTGTGCTCAGACACTTAGGCTCCTATAGAGAGCACTGAGAGGTTTGTCCTCAAAACCCTGACTGACAGCCAAGAGGCTGCTATGCTCTCAAGCTGAGACTCCCTGCCTATCCAGCAGCAATGCCTGCTGCCCCAAGCATCCACCCTGTCTCCCATAGTCATGTCCCCAGCTTTCGGTGGGCAATTGGTAGTAATACTGAGCTCCTTCCCACTGGCCTCAACATCAGGTTAACTCTGGGCTACTGGTTCCATGGGTACATGCATTGGCCATGAGCTTCTGCCATAAACAAACTTTACTCAGGTTAATGAAATTTTCCACTCAAATGCTAGCCTCCAGTTCTCTTTGTGACTTGACCTCACTAATGCCTGTAGATGGATGCGTGTCCAGAGTAACTCTGTCCTTCTGTCACGTCAACTCTTTTCAGTTCCTCCCAAAGCAAGTCATGATTTATTTAGTCTAAACCCCCTTTGACCATGCCACCCCTACCTTTACCCTTTCTCCCGGTTAAAGTGCCACTGGCCCGTCAGTGTCAGCTTCTGAGCCTCCTCCTCCTCAAAGCCTTCTTCCCTCATTTCAGCCACACACACAGTCACATGTGCAGGCCACAGTGACACCATGCTCCCCTTTACATTTATAAAGCACGTGGGTTGGGGTGTAGCTCAGTGGTAGAATGCAGTCCAAGCATGCAAGAGGTCCTGGGTCCTATCCCCACAACACTGCAGCAGTATCAGTCAAGGGGTAGGCGGCAGAGAAAAGACAGGCATACTCAACTGTCAGGCCGTGACAGCAGGCAGTGCTTCTGTTACCCGCCACTGCGGCCCTGGTGTTTAGCGTGTCTCAGATGATCAGCGAAGATGAATGATAAGTGAAGACATAAGGATATTAGTCAGCCTGCTCTGCAAGCCTTCCCCATTTGGTGCCTCTGATACACTGTCAGAAGTCGGCTCTGTGGTCTTAAGGCCAGCGTGAGGACATCAAAGCCCTGGCTCCAACTACTATCTCAAAGGAGGAAAATCCCAAGTACAACAGAAATTAAGTTGATAGCAGTTTTCAGAGTGCAGGATGGTCCTCCTTGTCACCTGTATACCTCGGCCACTTGCCAGTCACTCAGCCAACTTGTCTAGGCAAAATTCTATGTAATATGTTTGGCTACATGGTCACAATGGCTCTACCATGGTGGCATAAAAACTTTAGTCTGTCCTGAGACAAAAATCAATGATAGTTTTCAACTTTGTAAAGTAAAAAAAAAAAAAGAAAAAGAAAAAGAAAAAGAAAGAAAGCTAACTGAATTCCCTAAAAATTCCCTCCCAAGCAAGATCATTCTGAGGCAGTGGGAAGGAAAATGAGGGTGAGTCAGCCTGAGTCAAAGCGAAGAGAAAGCGCACTTCTGGTAAACAGTTGCTCTTTTCCAGACAGGATTAGGATTACCCAAACCTCACTGCTAAAAATACACAGATAACAGGTGGTATACATTATATAAGTACTTCCAAAACAGAGACTCGGCCACCGACTCTAAAAAGGGAACAGTTAATCAGTCAGGCAGGCATTCCTGAGCCTGATTCTTCTTGGAGAAGCCCCAAGAGCAAGCAAATGTTTCCACTGAAGCAACTGAAGAGCCTAAGTGCCCAGCGCTCTCCATCCCCCACAGCCTCTCTCTTCACAGCCATGGCGCTCTCAGCTAGGCTACTGCACTGGATCTCTAAAGAACTTGCTCCCTCCTGCTGGTGCCCCCCAGATGCTACAGAAGCACTCCACCACTGTGCTATCCCCTCAGCCATGAGACAGGGCCTCGGCATGAAGCCCACACAGCCTGGAACTCAGGCCTCAAGCCATCCTATTGTCACAGCCTCCTCTTTTTGTTTGTTTTCATTTGTCATTCCTGTGGGAGGCATGTGTCATAGTGTGCGTTTTGTACATGAACTTTGTGGACAATTTTGTGCAGACAGTTCTCGCCTCTCATCTCAATGTGTGTTCCAAGGATTGAACTCAGGTTGTCAGGCTTACGTAACAAGCACCTGTAACTGCTTGGCCCTTCACTCACACTCCTGCCACAGCCCTCCAAACGCTGGGGTTACAGACATATAAAAGGTTCACTTCAAACAGAACGCTTCATCTGACTATAACTTCTGGGCTAAGGTGAAGGAGAGGGTGGGCCCAGTAAATTTCAAGCTACAAAAGCTACAGGCTCATGAGAGCAGGCCGACAGCTAGATCAGGTGCCACATGGTGCCTCCTCCTAGCTACAGCCAAAGCCCAACACACACTGCTGTCTTCATTTCCTTTTCAATAAATCCACCTTTGCCTGGATTCCTTCCTGGACGGATCAGTGTGATGAAATCAGCAGGAGATATTTTAAAGTCCACATTTGCCTCCCCAGGCTTCCTCCTCCCAGACACCCATGTGTTCTCATTGTAACAATAAGCTCCTCCTGCGGCCCTCTGCCCTCTATCCTAACTATTCTCCCTCTGGCTCTCTCGCTCTTCTCCCTTCTCTCACAGACGGCTCTGGCCCGTCCAGTTTCTGTCTCTCTGCTCTAAATTCTTCCAGATGTCTCTGGCTAGTCTCTCTTTACAATAAAAACCTTCCTCTAAACTATAGCATGGACCAGTCACGTTGGCAATTTCTTTTTTGTGCCCCATCACATACATCTGATGCAGAAATCTGGGATTTGATTCTCCTAAGGTATTAATTATTTGTTTCTGCTGGCTTCTGCCACCCAAATATCATATCTGACTCCAAATTCTAAAGTCTGCATCTTTAGCTACTTCTCCCCCACATGCTCTAACCACTTGTTTCTCCTAGCCTGCTCAGCAAGTGTCATCTTCGTCTCTGGCTCCCAGAGCCTGCTTTGCCCTCCTGGGCACCCATCACACGGAAAGTCTGTCTCCTGTTGGCTCACTGGAGTCTGCGCTATGGCTCTCCACTGTGGTTCAGAGCACTGCTCTGCTAAGGCACTTACCCCTCCCTCTCCTGGAATCCTCCTTCTGGTGGAGTTCTTCTTTGTGCCCTTTTCCCTGAGCCTCCCTCCCCACTTCCTCTTGGCTCTGCTTCTAAAGGACATCTCCTTTCCTGCTCTCTAGCCATGAGCTCTCTCAGTCAGCTTTAGGGGCATCAACTCCTCACCTGCCTTCTCTAAAGTCTTTTCCTCTTCCCACACAGACATTTCACTAAAGCCTCAATGGGTTTGGCCCAGTACAGCTCAACGACAAGAAAATGGCATCCTTCATTTCCAAATTCAAGGAGATTATAACAATTATTGCTGTTGCATAAGCACATGATCTCAAAATCTCTTCCCTCTCAGCCTTCTCTGCTCCCTGCTCCTGTCTTATCGTTGAGCCTTCTTTGCTCTACTTGCTCTAATTGCTCTCTCTGATTGTAAATTCAGTTTTACAGGGATTCAAATGTCTCTTGAGGACGGACAATATTAAAAATTGTCACATGCTGTTCTACTTTTTTTTTTTTTAAGCTGGCTCTGGAGATGGGTTATGCATGGCCCTCCCTCTCCAGACCCAAGCATGTTTGTTTAGACATTTCCTCCAAAATCTCTGTCCTGGATGAGTGGGCCACCTTACTCCATGACAAAGACCAACAAAAAAGAACAGCCTCCGCTCCACAAAAGACACTGCGTGCTTTACAACAACTAAAAAGTAAACTATTCCCCAAGGGGATTACTGCCGCTTGTCTCATAGGCCTCCGCTTGGTTTTGTTTAATGCTGGGAACACCCTTCTCTTCCGTCACTAAACCTTTTGCTAAAATATAAACTTTCTGTATCTCGGGATTTGCAAAATCATTGGCTGTGGATTAAAATTCCGTAAAATCTATGACAAAAAATTATCTTAAAATATGT
>OU015742.1:71273979-71314016 GCA_907169655.1 Acomys percivali
TATTATTATTATTATTATTATTATTATTATTATTATTATTATTATTACCACCACCACCACCACCACCACCACCACCACCACCACCACCACCACCAGCTACTACTTTTTTGGTGATAGTAGACATGCTTGGTAAGTGCTCTACCACGGAGCTACAAGCCCAGCCCCTTGACCAGAAATAAAAACTAGAAAATTAATGTGGAGTGACAAATTCCTGTTATAAACTCTAGAAAGAAGGGATATAACAAATAGAGAATAAAATGGTTGAGTTTGTTTGTTTGTTTTTGTTTAGCTTTTGTTGGTGGTGGTTTCGTTTTGTTTGGGTTTTTTTGTTTTTGTTTTCTGAGAACTTGATCTCCAGAATTAATTTCAGCACGGGAAATAATTGGCTTGTAAACAGCACTTATATTTCCTAGAACTATATCCTGCAGATATACAGGACCCTAAGCACAAAGGATGCTCCTAACTGTTGTGGAGTTCCAATCCACTGAGAAAAACCGAAGCATTAGACTCCATCAGAATTCAGATTAAATGAGTGTATTCTTACTGCTAGCAGAGGGGTGGCAGCCTTACAGCCAAATCAAGAAGGGTTTAGAAAAGTGGGCATCACAATTAGCCCATGCTCAATGGGAGTCACAGCTGGGTGATAGAACCGCTTTGCTCCCTCTGTTGTTTCTCATCCTTACGATACAGATAAAGACCATCTCATCCCGGTCACACAGCCATGACCACACGTGGCTTCACAAAGGCCAGCGCAAGCAGTTAATTACCTCCCAGCAGCAACACCATTTTTCTTCTTGTCTCTTATAGGTGACACCTGCAGACCCCTAGGGTCTCACATTCATTCCAGGACAAAGGTCAACAGCTATTAGGGAGTATCTGAGGAGAGTTCCTTTGCCATCGCAGGGGAATCATGCACACCCGGTCCACACTGTCCGTAAACCAGACCACTTTGGGAAGAAAAGGAAAATAAGTGTCATTAACGCCTTGGTAGAGTGGTTTCTCCTTGGCAATGACAGTGTCATCAGGTTAGGGCTGCCCTATCACAAACTCCGTTGTTTTTAAAGCAGGAGTTGAGACTAAATGTGCATCGCTAGGATATTGAGCAAATAAATGGCAGTACATCCATAAAATAGATACATCGAGGAAAGAATTACAAGAGTCAGACTAGGCATGGTGCCTCACACCTGTAATCCCAACACCGGGGAGACTGAGATAGGAGGAACACTGAGAATGCGGGACTAGCCTAGGCTACAGTGTGGGTGCCACGGCTGCCTGGCCTAGAGCAAACGCCACCTAAAATAAGGAGATCCAAAATAGCTGCAGCTGTCGACAGTTTACGTGTAGATCTACCTGTCTTTAAGCTACGGGTGTAGTAATAGTCTCCTGCTTTCCTAACTAGTCCCTGCTCTTGCTTCTTCTTCTTCTTCTTCTTTTTTTTTTTTTTTTTTTTTTAACTGGAGGGAGGAGTATGGATGGGGTCTTTATATTGCCCTTGCCGTCCTGGAACTCTGTATGTACACTAGGCTGTCCCAAAACTCACAGATCTTCCTGCCTCTGCCTTTGCCTCTGCTTCCAGAACTGTGGGGTTAGAGGGCTGTGCCAACACACCCAGCCTCGCTCCCAGCCTTTGTTTCGTTTTGGCAATGGTGCGCAAACCCGGGACTTTGCACGTGCTAGGCAAACAAACACTCTACCACGGATTTTTTTTCCTCAACACTTTGTTTTGGGGTTTTTAAGCCAGTTGGGCTTCTGCCTCAAGCCCTCATTTTCTTTTCCAATCCTGTATCCAGATCCTTGCCGCCAGGTATGCCTAGGATTTGTTTCCTCGCTGGCTTTGTGCCTCTGCACCTGTGTCCTATGACCACAAAGACCTGACCTGATTACCTTTAAATTAGTAGATTCCCCACCTACTCGGGTTGTATTCTTCTCTTCTGCTCTCCTCTCATCCGGTGTCTGACGCTTACACTGCGTATTTGTTCACTGCTTGTTCCTTTTCACTAGAGCATACACTGCTTTTAATGACAGGCACTCGGGTCCCTGGTGTCTGCTATCTCATCACTGGGAAAAGTGCCTGGCACATGGGAAGGCTCAGTAAATATTTATCAAGTGAATAAATGGAATGTGCAGCACCATGCGTTTGGAACACTACCCCATGTAAAGAGGAGCGATAGATTATATGTGTGCATGTATACAGACCTACACACATATAAACACATATGTATACTGCCAACATAGGCAAGGGCTGGAGACAGCTGAAGGCTGCTTTCTGAAGCAGCCCAAAGACTTCTTTTTAGAGACATCTACTTATTCTTTTTTGTTTGTTTGTTTGTTTTTTAGAGACAGGGTTTCTCTGTGCAGCCTTGGCTGTCCTGGACTCACTTTGTAGACCAGCCTGGCCTTGAACTCACAGCGATCCACCTGCCTCTGCCTCCAGAGTGCTGAGATTAAAGGCGTGCACCACCATGCCCAGTTTATGAATTTATTCTTACCGATGGCAGAAAGACAACAGCCTTACAGCCAATTCAGAAGCTTGTCCCCCAAAGGAGGCTAAAGGGTGGTTGATAAGGTAGACATCAAAGGCGGGTGCCACAGGTATCTCATGCTCTGTGGAATTCAGAGCTGGCCGAGGAAAAAATGCCTTACTGCCCTCAATTGTTTCTCATCCTCATTATACAGAGATAAAAGGACCATCTCATCTGAGTTCCAGGGCCATAAGTGGGTTTACAAAAGCCAGAGACTGTGTGAAGGGAGCCAGAGCAACTGGGTCAAGTACCTCACAGCAGCAACACCGTTCCTTACCTTCTTATCTCACATAGGTAGCACCTGCAGGCCCTACGATCTCATGGGCATTTTAGAACAAGTCGGTGGCTATGAGGGGGTGCTTGGTACCAGGCTAAGTTCCTTAGCCATCACAGGAGAGTTAATGTGTAAGTTGTCACACAAACTCGACCACCCAGGGAAAATGGAAAGAAGTGTTTTAATGACTGGGATACAGTGGTTTCTCCCTTACCAAACAGCAGCACAGTGTGATCAGGTTAGGGCTGGCTGTCACAGTCCCACAGGAGCGTTAACCTTTGAACCTGGCCAAGGACCGTAAGGCAACACAATTTATTGGTAGTTATAGCTGAGCAGTTGTTACAAGTGACCTAAGATCTCTCTCATTTGGAGAAAGCCTTAGAATAGCATGGATTTAGAGACTGTTAAAAGTGCAGATTCCACACCTGGTCTGTGGGCTCGGGATAATTTAGATTGAAAATTAAAAAAAAAAAAAAAAGACTTTTGCTGAGGAGAGAGCTCAGTGGGTAAGAAGAGCGCTTGCTGCTGTTGTGGAGGGCCTGAGTTCTTGCCCCAGCATCCCTTAGCTGGCTTGCAATCTTCTGTGAGTCCAGTTCTAGGGATCCCACTTCTGGCTCCTCAGACACCTGGCATGCACACAGTGCATACGCATAAAATAAAAATGAATCAATCTTTAAATTTTTTTTCTGAGACAGGGTTTCTCTGTGTAGCCTTGACTGTCCTGGACTCACTCTGTAGACCAGGCTGGCCTCGAACTCATAGTGATCCGCCTGCCTCTGTCTCCCCAGTGCTGGGATTAAAGACGTGCGCCACCACACCTGGCTATGAATGAATCATAAGAAAAAAAAATTAAAGACAGCCAGATGAGGTGGTACACACCTTTGTACCCAGCACTGGGAGGCAGAGGCAGGTGGATTACTATGAGTGAGTGCCAGGCCAGTAGGGGGGGGGGGACATAGTGAGACTGTCTAAAGAGAAAAAAAAAAATCAGCAGGCTAGAAGATAACTAACATTATCTTCTCCCTCATAATCAATTTAGGCTCCTCCTCTCTCCCTAGTGACAGATTTACTATGGAAGTGAAAAATCAAGATAGGAAAAGGATGAGGGAAATATCAAAATTGCTCCTCCATAAAATTTGAAATGCTACATGAAATGACAGCTACATATTATACAAAGGGGAGGCAACTGAGGTACAGGGCTTTGCTGAGACCCATCAAGGGAAGGGGATTTTTGTCCTGGTAAAACATTGCCATGTTGTTGTTGTTTTTGTTTTTGATGCTATTCTACAGTCCAGGAGTTTCTTCCTTAATATCTTTTCCAGCCACTCCTTTTTCCTGAAGAAGCTTTCCTGCTTGCTACTCAGCCTCCTCTACCTCAGATCCTAGGAATGAGCCTTCCAAACAATAAGAAAAATCACTATTTGGCTCCTGTGTACACAAAATGCGGTGCTTGGTCCTGTGGGAGATCTGTGAATGAAAGTTCCTGGGAAGACTGACACCTTACACTGACTCCTTTGAAAGGCTGATTAACTGATTAGAACTCCAGTGACTCCTGGAATGTTGCAGGTCCAGAGCCTAATTAAGGTTTTCCTTGGGCTATCTTTAGCAGTCACCCATTCCTTTGTCACCTGTGTGTCTGACCTCACATCCTGTGAATAACTTAACAGGTCAAGACTGTCATCAGAGAGCATCAGACCTACAGAAGAGATTTTTCCATCCTTCCTCTTTGCTGTAACCTGTTGTCCATCCTTCGATCTGTTGCTGTGATAAACACCACAGCCCAAAGCAGCTTGAGGAGGGAAGGGGTTTGTTATGATCCAGGAAAGGAACTCAAGGCCGGAACCTGAAGGCAGGTAGTGAAAGATCAGGGATCATGGATAAGGCTACTTACAAGCTTGTTCTCTTTGGTGGTGTTCAGCCCACTTTTTTTTTCTTTTTTCTTTTTTTTTTTTTTTTTAGTCCAAACCCATCTGCATAGCAACCACAGTAGGCTGGGCCCTCCTACGTTTGTTAGCAAGAAAGATTCATTAGCCAGTCTGACCTAGGAATGCCCTATGTTTCCACCAGAGCATCTGAGAGTGCCTTGGTTTATGTCTTTATTATTTTATATGTATAGGTGTTTTGCCTGCATGTATATGTGCCTGGTTCCCACAGAGGTCAGGACAAGGTGTCAGAGACCCTGGAAACTGGAGTTACAGAAGGTTGTGGGCTGCCGTGCGAATACTGAGAATTGGACTTGGGTCCTCTGGAAGAGCAGCCAGTGCTTGCTCTTAACCACTGAGCTAGCAATCTCCCATGACCTCCTAACCCTTTTATTTTTTCCTTACCTTTTTTAAAGGTATGGTCTCATGTAGCTCAGGCTGGCCTCAAACTCCATATATAGCAGAGGATACATCTTTTAAATTTTGTTTATTTGTTTGTTTGTTTGGTCTATTTTGAGACAGGGTCTCTCTGTGTAGCCCTGGCTATTCTAGAGCTCCCTGTGTAGACCAGGCTGGCCTCCAATTCGATTCTCCTGCCTTTGCCTCTCCAGTGCTAGGATTAAAGGTGTACACCACAGTGCCCAGCCTGACTTTGACATTCTTACCTTCCTGCCTCTACAGGTCAAGCACTAGGATCCTGGGTGTGGTAGGCACCGGGCCTGGTTTATGTGGTGGTTCAAATGAGAGGCCTGGTTAAATAAGTCTAGCAACAGGCTTCAGCGTCTGTTCGTTCAGAGCACGCCTGGCCCTCTATTCTTCGGAGGCAGGCTCAGCAGTCACTGGAGATGCGGCAAAGAGTGGGCAGCCAACCAGAGGTGGCCATGACCTGGCCAGAGAAAGATACATTTAAAAATGGTTTTTACTGCTGGTATAACTTGTTAATGCTGTACCCAGATTGTGAGATCCACCCGCCCCCATAAAACCAGTAGGACTCAATACTGATGCAATATACATAAGGACCTTTAATCAACTCAGAGCTGGGCTCAGACCTGTCACCAACACAGTGATATCCAGAAAGAGCCCTGATCTCTGGGCTGAGGGTAAATTTGTAGGTTTCTACTCCCCCCCCCCTCCAGCACCCCAAAGCAGAAGAGTTCCAACCTGGCAAGCATCTATTGGTTGAGTAACATCAAGAGGCCTAATGTCTACAGTGACAAGCTACCGGAAAAGGCGCCAAGACCACCCCATGGCTTAGCTTTCTTTGTTCACTACCTTCCTTGTCCAGGGAAGTGCTGGGTTTTTATTAACCCTATCTCGGATGGGCAGGAGGAAATGTGGCCATAAAACTGAGTCTCTTATCAACTCTATCTCTGATGGGACCCCTCAGGTCAGTCACTAGGCAACGCTATCTCTAGTGGGGCTGCTCTTTGCAGCTGGCCAGATTATCTCCTGTAGGCCTATTTCTTAACCTTTGCCCCAGTAACCCTGAAATCCAGTTTTAGTTCTCCTGGTATCTCAGCTAAGAAAGACATACCGCCGGTCTGGAAATCTTCTGCCTCTTGACCTGGCCAGAGTAGCCCGTGTGTTTACTCAGATTGCCCAGGCTTTTCTGGTTTAAATGATTAACACCGCTCCAATGCAGTGGGTTAGTGGCGTACACCACCACTCTTACTTCATGAGCAACCCTCTTCCTCTTTCAGATACAGGATCACATTGTAGCCCAGGCTTGCCTGGAACTCTATGTAGCCTAGGATAGCTTTGAACTCCCGATCCTCCTCTAAGTCTCTAGCTGGAATTACAGATCCTAACAGATTGTTAAACGGTCCAACACAGCCTGTTTGCCCCTGACCTTACAAACACTTCATCTCTCCACAATCCCAAAGTACTGCCCAGCCACTGCACCTTCGTGTCCCCTCAGATCCTTAGCGCCCCAAGCGAACCCATGACCCCTCTGTGGGCCCTGCCACTCCAGCAGCCTTATCCCCTGCCTTTCAAGTGCTGGGCTCCGCCTTCGTCCCCTCTGCGGGCCGTGGGCGGGGCCACTCGATGACGTAACCTGGGCGTCCGGCGAAGGGCGGGCCCAGTTTCCGGGGCTTGAGAAATCGTCGCGTTTCTGAGGCGACACCTCAGCCAGCAGTTAGACACCGCACAGGGAGTCGCTCCGAGCGGTGGGTCTCGGCCCCAAGCGTCACCATGGGAGCCGTCCTGGGCGTCTTCTCCCTCGCCAGCTGGGTGAGTCCCGAGGCCTCGGTCCTCCGGGGCCTTAGGCGCGCGGGGAATGGTTGTCAGGCTGCCCAAGGCAGGCCCGAGTCTCTCTGAGGCTGGCAGAGAGGAGGCGGGCAGGCCCGGGGCTGCGGGGGTGGGGTGGGGGTGGGAGACTTGCTTGGAATCCAGGCCCCGGTAGGCGACGTCCCCGTGTGCGGCGGCGTGGCTTGGCTCTCCGTGTGGGCGGAGGGTCGCGGGAGGCCGGGCCGCCATTGTTTACAATTTCGACGCCCCGCCCTCGCCAGCTTCCGGAGCCAGGGTTCCGGAGGACGGGCGGCGGCGAGGTTCCTAGCTAGGAGGGGGTTCATGAGTGGGTAGAAGGTGGCGTCAGTCCTTTAGGGTCACTGGAGTCACCCTTCCTTCACAGCTCGGCGTATGCCAGCGCTACGCAGAATGGGTTTGGGAACGCGGATTTCAAGTCAGCGCCGCTGCAGCTCGGGTGCAGAAGGGAACTGGCTGTAGCCCTTTCTTTAATTAGAAGCCCTGTGGCTTAAATACTTTGGGATCAAACACTCTAGCATTCCGAGTATTCCTCTCCTCCTCTCCGCTTTGTCAATTGTAAAACATTTTTAAAAGTTAATTTTAGGATCTGGGAAAGAGAACAGACCGAATAATCTAACAGATCTGCCTCAGACGAGCTTGGTAGCTTGAACCAGTGCCTAATGTTTTCTCATTCCCGAAGTGATGTAATGAATCAAAGGTTCAGCCTCTGCTCGTGTCTGTGACATGTGTTGGGGTAGAAGTAATGTCGGAGATACCTTGTTCTCACTCCCCCAGCCCTACCCCTCCTCCCTCCGTTGTTTAAACCCAAAATTTAAAATGATGCTATCCAGGCATTTATATCTAGAAACTCCTTAATTATTAATTCATTTTTTTCCCTCAGTAGGGGCTTAGTATTCAAGAGTGGAACGAGCTAATAACAGGGGAGAGCCAGTGTGGCAGATCATTTGTTATTTCAACACTCGGGAGCCCCAGTGTGTGTCACCACTCCTAGCAAAAGATTTTGGCCTTCACTGTTTTCAAAATAAGGTTTTACTTTGTAACTTGCAGCAATCCTCCTACCTCAGCCTACCTAGTGTTGGGATTACAGGTGCGAGCCCCCCCCCCCCAAAAAAAAAACACTGGCCTGTTTAACAAAATGCTTCAAGTTATTATAGGGACAGGGTATCACTTTGTAGCCCAGGCCGTCTGGAACTCTAGATCCTCCTGCCTCAGCATCCTGAGTGCCTGGGTTACAGAAGTGTGCCACCACGCCTGGCTTTCCTTTTTTTTTCATGAAAAGAGTGTATGTGTGTAAGACTGAGTTGTTGCCGATGAATAACTCAGGCAGGTGACTAGATCTTGCTGCTTGTCGTCTGAGAAGGGAAAAAGGAAGGACAAGATAATTACACACCTGTAACCCCAGTATTCTGGAGGCTAAAGCAGGCCTGAGAGAGGCCAGCATGGGATACTCAGGGAGAGCTGAGGCCCTATCCCAAAAAGGCAAAAGGTTTTAGTGTCAGGCCTAGGATTTTTGTCTTTTGAAAACATGAGTGGAATAGATACTTTAGTGCTGGGATGAGAAGCGGTTCACTCCTAGCTTTAAAACACCCTCTGAATGGGGATTTGTGTCCACCTCATTTTCTAGAAGTTGCTCCTTTAAGTCAGACGAGGGAGGCTTTGAGACTGTAGGTTTTTGGCCTGAGCAACAGTAAGAGTTGAGTTCTCCTTTTATGAAATAGGGATATAGTAGATAGGCAGATTGTATAGTATGCAAAGGTGTCTAGTACAGCCTCCCCTCAAGATAGTTATAATGCAGAGAAGTAAATAGGTATGTTGGTTTGCTGAAACTTTATAGCAAAGCACCGCAGATAGGTTTTAAAACAACAGCAGTGGGTCAAAGCTACAGTACAGCTCTAACATTATGGTGTCTCAGGGTTGTTGCCTTCTGAAGTTGATGATAGTCTTTTTACTCTTCTTTGGCTTGTAGATTTGGGCTTGACAGGCTGATAATGCCTGGTATGTGACTAACCCCCCCAAAGACAGAAGCGACAATAGAGAGCTTATTAGGTACATTGTAGTACAGCTGCTGCAGGCAAAACAATGGAACCTAACTGCTGGGCTTTCTAAGGGGCTCCTTTCATGGGATGGAGGCTCAAATCAGTGTAGTAGTGGTGCGAGGGAGACTATAGGAGACTCGTTTCTTAATTGTTAGGAAGAATTTTTATTATTTCCCTGAGAAATAAAATTCACAGAGCAGTTTGTTTGAATTAACTATCTGCATGATAGACTGGGGTTACTAGAGGTCAAGGTTCAAGCAAGTCTGAAACTACTCATTAAAGAGTAGAGTAGGCTGGGCATAATGGCATATGCCTTTGATTCTAGGACTCTGGGGGCAAAGGTGGGCAGTAAAGACTAGCCCAGCCTGGTTTACAGAGCAAGTTCCAGCATAGACAGGGCTATATAGAGAGGCCATGTCTCAAAAAAAAAAAAAAAAAAAGAATGGAGTTGGTTTTTGTTGTTGTTTTGTTTTGAGACAGGGTTTCTCTGTGTGGTCTGGCTGTCCTGGAAGATCTGTAGACCAGGCTGTCTTTAACTCACAGAGATCCAGTAGCCTCTGCCTCCCCAGTGCTGAGATCAAAGGTGTGTGCCATATGCTGACAGGAATGGAATTTTTTACAGTGCTATTTGGATGCCCCAAAATAAATTGCATCCGGGGCTTGTTAAGGTTAACTCTTTCTGTTTCTGCTCGGAGGCAGCAGGGGCCTTAGCTCTGAGCTGACCAGACTTTAAGGCAAAAGTAACCTTGTTTTGATATTAGAGTAGTTCCACCCAGTTCTGTCATCTTTGTCTAGTTTTTCCCTGCACTGCAGATCAGTCTCTAAACCTTTTTCTGATGTTAGTCTCATTGGATCTTGAAATTTTGTTTTGAGATAGAGTTGCAGGTAGCCCTGGAGTATGTTTTGTAGACCAGCTTGGCCTCAAATTTGTGGCCATCTTTTGTCGCTGCTTTTGCCTCTGCCTCTGCCTCTGCCTTTCAACTGTAGAGATTTGAGGCCTGCCTGCACCACCGTCCACCGTGACTTGCTCAAAGCACCTGAATTACCATTGACAGATTTGAACTATAATCTGGCTCTTCTGGACTGAGGCTGGCTGCTTGCTTCCACTTTTCCTGTTGGACATAGTGTGCTATGTTGAGCCCTTTCTCAGTCAGGATTTATGCTGGTTACTTTATATTCTGGACATGTCATTCTTCACACAGTGAACTTGTTCAGATCATAGGTGGCATTAAGCCCATTTTAGTTTTGGTTTCTTTGGTTTTTTGAGACAGGGTTTCTGTGTGTAGCCTTGACTGTCCTGGAATTCTTTTTGCAGACCAGGCTGGCCTCAAACTCACAGAGATCCACCTGCCTCTGCCTCCCGAGTGCTGGGATTAAAGGTGTGCGCCACTACCACCTGGCTAAGCCCATTTTATATCTGAGAGAACTAGGTTTTTAATTCACCTTGCTCTAATACAAAAGCCTGATACATCTGTAAAAGGTATAAAAATGACCATGTCATCCATTGTTTTTGTATTTAAATGTTTTAGATTATTTTATGTGCAGAGTATTTTGCCTACATTTATGTGTGTACACTGTCTGCCTTCCTGGTGCCTACCAGAGGTCAGAAGAGAGGGCTGGATCCCCTGGAACTGCAGTGAGGGATGTTGTGGGCCACCATGTGGCTAATAGGAACTGAACTCCAGTCCTCTGCAAGAGCAACAAGTGCACTTTTAACTGCTGAGCCATCTCTTCAGCTCTGGTCATCCACTTTTACTTGTTGTTGCTTATAAATCTGCATTAACCCATTCTTGTACTATGATTTGATAACCTCAAGAACCATGACAAGTCAGGTGGTTTTCTAACTAGCACATAATGTTGTCTTGTTTAGGGGAGGGGCCGTGTTGAGACAGGGCCTCACTGTGTAGCCTTGGCTGGCCTGGAACTCACTATGTATACCATACTGACCTCAAATTCATAGAGAGCTGCCTAACTCTACCTCACAAGTACTAGAATTAAAGGCATGAGCCACCACGCCTGACTATAGTAATGTTGCCTTATGATGAGACATCAGTTTGGGAGCTAATGATTAAACAAAAAGTAGAATTGTTTGTGTTTTTCTTATATTGTTTTCACACAATGTTCTTTGTGAATATAGTAATTTGAAAGCTCTTCCTATGTTTCTGGCACTGTGATAGGCTTGTTTATTGTAGTAAAGTCTAAAGTTTTATTTTATTATTTTTTATTTTTTATTTTTTTGAGACAGGGTTTCTCTATGTACTCTTGGCTGTTCTGGACTTGGTTTGTAGACCAGGCTGGCCTCGAACTCAAGAGATCCACCTGCCTCTGCCTTCCAAGTGCTGGCATTAAAGGCGCGTACCATCACGGGCGGGAGGAGTATTTTATTAATGAGTCCATTTTACAGAAAGAAAACTAGGGCTAGATACATAATTTGCTAAAGTGGTAGAAATAACATTGGCCCCCAAAGCCTTTCAATTTTTTGCTTTGTGTTGTATTGGTTTGTGCTTTGAGATAGACTTCCTATGTAGTCCCAGTTGGCTTCAAACTTGTGATGCTCTTCCCATAAGCCTCTCTAATGCTGACATTGCACATGTGTGTTACTGTGCCTTGATTTTCTTGATTTGTTGCCCATGTATGTTGGAACTCATGATCCTTCTGTCTCTGCATTCCAAGTACTGGGACTATAGGCATGTGCCACATTAAAGGGGATTCTATTAAAACTGCCAAACCTTGGTTTGCCTCATCTGTTCTACAACAGCCGTGAAGGAAGGAGCTCTTCTTATGGCCCATGGTGGTGTTCTTACAGGTTCCATGCCTCTGTAGTGGTGCATCATGTCTGCTGTGTGGTTGCTGTCCCATCAGTAAGAATTCCACTGTCACTCGGCTCATCTATGCTTCTATTCTCATCCTTGGCACTATTGTGTCTTGCATCATGATGACAGAAGGCATACAAACTGAGCTGAAGAAGGTGAGTAGAAGTTACAGCGCCTTACAGTGTGGTTATTTTTTTTATTACTTTTTGTATTATGACTTTTTGTATTTACAGTACTTAATATTGTAATTTTTTGCTATTATACTCAAGATAATTTAAAATACTTTTTTAAAGATTTATTTTATTTTCTGTGTATGAGTAGTGTTCTGTCCACATGTATGCATATGCATCAAATGTGTGCGTGGTCCTGCCAAGGTCAAAAGTGGGGGTTATATCCCCGGAACTGGAGTTACAGATAGTTATGAGTCCACCGTGAGTGCTGGGATCCAAACCCTAATCCTCTGCAAGGGAACCAAGTGCTCCTTACCACTGAGCCATCTCTCCAGCCCCACTAACTCAGGGCTTATAACATTGTTGCTCTTATAATTATTACTATGAAACAGGGTTTTTGTAGCTTAGACTTGCCTTAAACATGTAGTTTAGGCTGCCCTTGACCTCTTGATTGGTACTCCTACCTTTACCTCTCATGTACTGAGAGTCCAGGTATGTGTCACCACACTTGGTTTAAATTATCCTTGGCTGCAGTCAGGACACAGAAGATGAGGCATTAGTCCACTTTCAGATATAGAAGTCAGAGCTAGCAGTGTTGGGCTCTGGAGGAAACCTTAGTCCTTCATTAGTCCTTTATTTTAGAAGTTTTACATTGTAGCTGAAAAATTCTGTGGGAAAATGGAGATAATGTTGGATGGGTTAATTGAAGACTGAACCCTTAGCCTTATCGTGTGTCCTGTTACTGAGCTATACTCTGTCTTCAGAGAAGGGCTTGATGCTAAATGACCCAAGCTAGTCTTAAACTGATCTTGTAGTCCAGGTTGGCTTGGAACTTGTGGTCTTCTCACTGAGCCTCCCAAACTTTGGGATTACAGGCTTAACTGTCATTACCACTCATTGTATGTATATTGCATTTGGATGTTTTACCTGCTTGTATATATGTGCACCATGTGTGTGTTTAGTGCCTTTAGAGGTCAGAAGAAGGCATTGGCTCCCCTGAAACTGGAGTTACAGATGGGCAGTTGTTATGTATAGTGTTCTGCCTGCATGTACTATGCCTGCAAGCCAGAAGAGGGCACCAGATCACATTACAGATGGCTGTGAGCCACCATGTGGTTGCTGGGAATTGAACTCAGGACCTTTGGAAGAGCAGACCGTGCTCTTGACCTCTCAGCCATCTCTCCAGCACAGATGGACAGTTGTGAGCAACCATTTTGGTTCTGGGAACTGAATCCAATCCTGGTCCTCTGTAAAATAACAAGTGCTCTTCATGGCTAAGCAATCTCTCCATCCTTTTTTTTTTTTTTTTTTTTTTTTTTTTAATGTGATTTGTGGGATGGGATAACCATTGAGAAGTAACAAGAATAAATTAATAAAAAATTTTAAAAATGTGATTTGTGTATTTTCTTAGGTAATACGATTGAGTCAATTGGAAGTCAAAGAGAAATCTCATAGTGCTGAAATTGCTGAAAGGGGGCTTTTTTTTTTTTTCCTTTTTTAAACAAGTCCCTGCTTTTGTAGTGAGGTAGTGTTTTTGTGATGTTGATATTCTCATGGCATTGAAATTCCTTGCCTCCTCAGATTCCTGGATTCTGTGAAGGAGGATTTCAAATCAAGATGGCTGACACAAAGGCAGAGAAAGACTGTGATGTCCTGGTCGGTTTTAAAGCAGTGTATCGGATCAACTTTGCTGTGGCCATCTTTTTCTTTGCCTTCTTTTTGCTCATGTTAAAAGTAAAAACAAGTAAAGATCCCAGAGCAGCAATACACAATGGGTACGTAAGACTGTCTTTCAGTGTGTGGTTCCTCTCCTACAGCTGTCAAGCTGCCATTGGGTGGAAGCAGTGGTTAGATGTGTACATGAAAGGTTGGTTATTGTCTTTTTTCCCCCGTAGCTTTCAGGTTCCTAGATTTTTATTGAGTACCTTGAAAAATATGCCAGGCGGTGGTGGTGCATGCTTTTAATCCCAGCACTTGAGAGGCAGGGTCAGGCGAATTTCTGTGAGTTCAAGGCCAGCTCTGCCGAGTGAGTTCCAGGGCAGCTACACAGAGAAACCCTGTCTCGGGAAAAAAAAAAAAAAAAAAAAAAAAAGAAAAGAAAAGAAAAATAGGTCAGACACATTGCTTAGACTCTGCGTGTTTTCTTCATTCGTAGATAAGCATGTACATAGACACACACATGAATGCACACATAGCATACAAGTAAGATAAACAGTGAAAGGGGGGGAGTATATGGGCTGCTGCTGTATCTATTCTCTTGCTTCCCTCTTCTAACCACAGTTCCTCTCTCACATATACTTCTCAGTTGGAAGCTGGTGGGAGCTTTGTAAATTTATTTATCTATCTATTATTTATTGAGGCAGTGTTGCCCTGTATAGCCTTTGCTGTCCTGGAACTCTCTGTAGACCAGGCTGGCCTCGATTTCAGAGATCTGGGTGCCTCTGGCTCCCTAGTCTTGGGACTAAAGGCATGTGCTATTACCACCTAGCAATCTCTGTGTTTTTTAATAGACATAGTAACTGAATTTCAGAGAAGTTAAATATTTTTCCTAAGATCTCTTAGCTGCAAAAGGTTGCAGATAGGATTAAAGTTCATGTATGTTCAGTTCTTTAAGCTTGTTACTTCACGTTCCACTGTGCAAGCCACACTGGCTGGTTGGTTGGTTTGGGCTTTTTAAGACAGGGCCTCACCAGCCCAGGCTGGCCTGAGATCCTGCTCCTCACGCCTCCACCGCCCTAGCAGGGTTACAGGTGTGTGCCACCATATCTAGCTCAAGACAGTAGTAAAGATTATAGACAAGTCATGTGTGGTCCTGGCCTGTTTGCCAAGTGCTCTTTGACTAATGACACGGTATCTGTGTCCAGTTTTGTAAATGGAGGGTTGGGGGCTAATTTCTCATATAAATGTTATGACTCTCCATGTATAACTCTCACCATTAGAACTTGTAATTCTAGAAAAGGCATTATCTTTAATGTGCTAAAACTAAGAAGACACTTAAATTTATTCATGAGTGTGAGTATTTGTCTTGCATGCTAATGTTAGATTACAGCCCTTTAGCTGCCTTCTGTCATTCCACTCCACCAACCCCCAGCTCTCACAAGAGCGTTGATAAGCAGCACACGCTGTGACCTTGCAGCTCTTGAAGAGCTTAGTTTCCTTCCGCCCACTTTTAGCTACTAGCAAGCCATACCTACCATCCCTGAATTGTACATTTATTTTTATCTAGTGCCATCCTGCCTTGTGACTACTAGCCCAAATGCCAAGTCACTCATAGACTGAGTATTGAAGCAACACTTCTCCCCTCCCCCCACCCCAATCAAATTCCCCAATAACCCACTGTCTTCCAGGAATTTTTCCTTCAGGGTCCCATCATATGATGCTGTTATTCTTCATAATCTGGGGGACCTGAAGGGAATTGAAGGCTTTTTCCCCCTTAGGATCTCCATCTTGCTATCCGTAATAGCTGTCTCTTCATGGCTGCCTCTGTCTATGAAGCTATGACTCTTAACGAAGCTCATCTGAAGGGTTATGAGTCTCAGCTTTGTTTCTGCTGACCAGTATAACATTGCTTATACTGTGTGGGGGTGTGGATGTATCTTCATGTTTCAACCTCCTGAGTAACTGGGGTCGCAGGCATGTGTTACAAGGCCTGGTTTAATATTTTTTGTATGAAATATTGAGTGGAATAGACTCTAGTCAAATGAAGCAAGCCTAGACATTTATATTGCAAATGCTATTTAAGCTTTATTTTTGTAACCAGAAATGCATTTTTCTCAGTGTAAGAATGAAAACTATGGGGCTGGAGAGATGGCTCAGCAGTTAAGAGCACTATCTGCTCTTCCAGAAGTCCTGAGTTCAATTCCCAGCAACCACATAGTGCCTGACAACCATTTATATAGGGATCTGATGCCCTCTTCCAACCTGCAAGTCTAGGTGCAGATAAAGCATGCATTAAAAGAAAAAAAGAAAAAGAGAAAAAAGAATGAAAATGATCCTTTCATAGGTGTATTTTTATATTTTAACAGGTTTTGGTTCTTCAAGATTGCTGCCATTATTGGTATCATGGTTGGATCTTTCTACATTCCTGGGGGCCATTTCACTTCAGGTATGACTGACTGCTGAAGCGTTGACATGTACAACTGTGTGGTGATTGAGGAAGAGCTGCAATTCCGTTACTGATCTGTAGGACTGGCCTTTACAACATTATGTCCAGTTGTATGACTACCTATTAAGACAATGATGGATTAAAACTAACCCACTTCTCAGCTTTTCTGGAACTATATGTTAATTTGTTGTACTGTTTAATAGTTAATCTTATAAGAAAAAGTTCATCAGAGAGCTTGTCAACATGAAGACCTAACATTCTCATGTTGCCTTTTCCCCATCTTCATTTGCTTCTGTTACATGGCGACAGGTGACATCTGACACTCTCCCATGTGGTTTTCCCCTTCCCAATTAAAGTAAAGGAAAAGTCTCATAGAGTTATTTGGAGTGTGAAGTGCTAGTGAGGTGACAAGTAACAGCATCTTGTCCTGGTTCTTTTTTGTGTCTGCCTAGACACTCCCCAGCCTTCACTCCCCAATAGCCGCATCTAGCTTGGCAATGCATTCTCACTGTCCATAACCCTGACCATGGTCCAGATGTATTAACCTAAAAAAGTTTTTTTGTGCAAACTAAAATAGAGGAAGTATAAATAAAAAGTAATTATTATAAATAAAAAGTAATTATCATATGGTATCTGGAAAATATTGCTAAGCTCTACAAAAAGATAGCTATTACTCCCAACTCCACTCAAACATTGATACAATCGTGGTTTTGTACCCCTGAGCCTCAGCATCAACAGACATTTTAGAGGCTTTAACCTACAACCTACTCCTGGTCTGGCCTTTTTTCACCCTGCTTTTCAAGATGGGGTTTCTCTGTGTAGCCTTAGCTGTCCTGGACTCTCTTTGTAGACCAGGCTGGCCTCAAACTCACAGAGATCCACTTGCCTCTGCCTCCTGTGTGCTGGGATTAAGGGAGTGTGCCACCATGCCTGGCTTGGTCTGGCTAATTAGCATGGTTGTTGGTAACTATCTCTTGTGGATCATTTCACTAGGCTCCTTTTGGTACAGACCAAAATAAGTTTTATTTTGTTTTTCAAGACAGAATTTCTCTATGTGTAGCTTTGGCTAGCCTCAAACTCACAGAGATCCATTTGCCTCTGCCTCCCCGAGTGCTGGGATTAAAGGAGTGTCCTATCACCTCCCAGCCTAAAACAAGTTTCAAAAGGTCTCAGAGGGTAAAAGTACTTGCCACGAAGTCCCATGACCAGCCTAAGTTTGACCCCTGTATTTCTACTGCTAGAAGGAGGGAATTGTTCTCTGGTGTCTACCTGATGTGTGCATGTGCACACACAAATCAATAAATGTAAAATGCTTCTAAAGACATGAAATCCAGCACGACATTCCTCAATACCTGTAAGTTTGAAATGATAACAATCATACTGTCCTGCTACAGACAGAATGTCTTTACTGCCTCTTTTATCTGACTTGAAGTCTGCCTATAAATATTAGCAGTCATATTCTAAAATGTTATTTTATGTTGAAAAATAACTGTTCTTTATATTTACAGTCTGGTTTGTGGCTGGCATGTTCGGGGCCACTTTGTTCATTTTGATCCAGCTGGTGCTCTTGGTAGACATGGCTCACTCCTGGAATGAATTATGGGTAAATCGAATGGAAGAAGGAAACCCAAGGTTCTGGTATGCTGGTACGTATCTAAACTCACTTCAGAGTCATACTGCTACCTTAAGTAGGTGTATAATAAGGTCTCCAGTTTTAAATATATAAACTCTCAATGTAGGGCTTTCCTCTTTTTTTTAATGTGTTTGGGTGTTCTACCTGCAATTGTCTGTGCACTACATGCATGCAGTGCCTATAGAGGCCAGAAGAAGGCTTCAGATTCCCCAGGGCTGAAACCATGGCCTCTGGAGGAGCATCCAGTAGTGCTCTTAACCACTGAAAAAGCTGGGTTTGTTGGTCATGCCTATTGTAAATTGTATGCATTGCTGGAAGATTAGCATAGTGCATCCAGTCATTGGACCCTCTCTGTTTATAATGTAACCACCTCTGTTACACAGCCAATTGGTTATCATGTGAATGGAAATGAATATTTCTGTGATATTTGAAAGTAGCAAACCAAGAAGAGACTTGATACCCTATGAGCATATACAGGGGGAGGAAATCCCCCTCAGGAACAGTCATAGGGGAGGGGAATAAGGGGAAAATAGGAGGGAGGGAAGAATGGGAGGATACAAGGGATGGGATAACCATTGAGATGTAACAAGAATAAATTAATAAAAAATAAAATAAAATAAAAGAAAGTAGCTAATGAACTGTTTTCCTAGACCAGGGAGGTCATCTCATTGTTTTGATGGGAGGTGGGTTAAGTAGCCCGTGGCTGTAGAATGAGATTGTCTCAAATGAGATGTTTTGCTTACTCCAGACGTCATCCCTGGCACAGTTACTGTCCATGCCTACCTGAGAAGAGGAGCTCTGTGTTGTTGAGGCTAGCCTTGAGCACATGCTAGGTAGGGTTACAGGTGTTCCCACGCTGTCCCTGACCCTGAACCATGCTATTGAAAGACCAGGGATCATGTACAAAAACTTACATACACATCTAATACGTAATTCAGGGATTACTCAGACCAGAGTTACCAAATATTTTTCATTGGACCCGTGAAACTGGGTTAGGGGAATCCAGGTTATGACTTTATTAGTGGATTTTGGGGTTTAATGGTGAATAGTTTCAAAACAGTATGAAACTTTAACTTTGGGGCAATCTCAAATTTTACTGTGGCTTATTGCTCAGCATAGGAATGGATTAAATCTCTTCACTCATATAGCATGGAAGAAAACTGGTTTTAATTATTCAGATGGCGGATGCTCATACCGTCTTCCCCTTTTGCAGCTTTGCTGTCTTTTACCAGCCTCTTTTACATCCTTTCGATCGTCTTTGCCGTGCTGCTCTACATCTTCTACACCAAGCCCGATGGCTGCACAGAAAACAAGGTCTTCATCAGCCTTAACCTGATTTTTTGTGTTGCAGTTTCTATTGTATCCATCCTCCCCAAAATTCAGGTATGGAGATACTCTGCTTTCTCCTGTGAAAAACTTAGTATTAATGTTTAGAAGCCTAAATTCCAGGCAATGTTTTTAGTGAAGTTATGTGTAGCTACTTAAATATTTTTCCGTGTCATGATTAAGTCATTGTAATTATAACTTAGTAAGCAGGCATGTGAAATTGAGAGCCCATCTTTTTAAAAATTTTATTTAATTTTAATTTATGTGCATTGGTGTGTGGGGGGGTCTCAGATCTTGGAGTTATAGACAGTTGTGAGCTGCCATGTGGGTGCTGGAAATTGAACCCGGGTCCTTTAGAAGAGCAGGTGGTTCTCATATCCACTGAGCCATCTCTCCAGCCCGAGAACCCATCTTTCTTGATTTTTATTTTTAATTTTATATTTTGAGATACTTTCACATTATCGTTCTAGCTGGCCTAGTATTCACTATACAGTCCAGAATTTGAACTTCAGGACTTTCTTGCCCAGTTGAGTTCCTGTATCATAATCACATTCATTTACTGAAGACTAAAAACTAGGTAACTTGGGGCTGGTAAGATGCTTCAGTGGGTAGAGGTGCTTGTTAGTCAATTGAATACCCTAAGTTCCATCTCCTGGACCCCTAGGGTGGATGGAGAGGACTGATTCCCCGTATGTTGTCCTCTGACCACCTTCACATGTATGCTGTGGCACACACACACACACACCTCCACATAATAAATAAACAAAACAGAAATAGAGGAAAAAAGCCGGGCGATGGTGGTGTACACCTTTAATCCCAGTACTCGGGAGGCAGAGGCAGGCAGATCGCTGTGAGTTAGAGGCCAGTCTGGTCTACAAAGTGAGTGCAGGACAGCCAAGGCTACACAGAGAAACCCTGTCTCGAAAAACTAAAAAAAGCAAACAAACGAAATACAAGAAAAAAAGTCCCTGTTCCAAACTAGGTAACTTGAAGCTTACTGTGGTGATGTGCATCAATAATTAAGACAAGGTCTCCTGTAGCTCAGGCTGGCCTTGGACTCTGATCCTTTTTCTCTCTGGTGCTGGAATCAGAGCCATGAGCCACCAAGCTCAGCTTTGAAGAGTAAGTTATGGCTAGGGAGATGGCCTAGTGGATAAAGCACCAAGCACAGGGCAGGTCCCCAAAGTGCATATAAAAAGCTGGGCATTTTCACAGCTAACCTTTGCACAGATCACAGGGAGACTTATGGAAGAGTTGGAATAAAAGGACCCAGAGGGGACAGGACCTCCACAAGGAGACCAACAGAACCAACAAGTCTGGGCCCAGGGGGCCACCACCCCAGGACCATGCATGGAGAGGACCTAGACCCCCTGCTCAGATGTAGTTGACAGGCAGTCAGTCTCCATGTGGGTCCCCTAATATGGGGAGCAGGGGCTGAATCTGACATGGACTCCACTGCCCAGTTGTTGAACTCTTCCCCCAGGCGGGGCAGTCTTGCCAGGCCACAGAAGAGGAGGATACAGGCAGTCATGATGAGACTTGATAGGCTGTGGTCAGATGGTAGAGGAGAAGGGCTCCCCCCTTTCTGAGGACTAGGGGAGGAGAGTTGGGGAGAAGGAGGAGGGAGGGTGGCCACAGTCGGGATGTAAAGTGAATAAATAATTTTTTTAAAAAGAAAGCTAGGTGTGGTAGTGCCTGTCGGTAATCTCAGGGTTCCTGCTGTGGAGGCATGCAAGTCCATGGAAACTCACAGCCAGCTAGTGTGGTAGATGTAGAGGACGAGGCAAGGACTGATAATTGCATTTATATTGTCTTCTGACCTCCATATACTTACCAAGGCATACGTTTGTCTTTATTCACACATGCACACACATACATGCACACACACACAACATACATACTTTTTACAAAAATGAGAAAATTAAGGAGTCTAGAGAGATAACTCAGCAACTGGCAGCAATTGTTGCTCTTCCAAAGTACTAAAGTCAGTCCCCAGCAGCCATATTAGGTGCCTCATCACCTCCAAGGGCACCCACACACAAGTGCTCAGACACATAGCACACATGATTGAAAAGAAACCAGAAAAAAAAAGTGAGAGACCTAGTCTAAACCTAGGAGGCTGAAGTAGGAGGATTGCTGTAAATGAAGGCCAATTCAGGCTACTAGAATTGTAGATCAAAGGAAGCAGAGAAAAGAGAATTTAAGAGAATTATCTTAAATGTAAGAAAACTAAAGTGAGTATAGTTGGGTATGCCTATAAGCGCAGGTGGTCTTTTTTTTTTCCCCCCTTCTTTCTTTTTTAAGTGAGAAAAATGGCTGGATTTGTGGTATATCCCTGCAGTCCCAGCTACTTTTAAGGCTTGTTATAGTATTTTGTATCCATTCTGCCTACAAAGCAAATAACTGACACAGGGAGACTGAAACGTACTTTAAAGCTGCCAGCACCTTGCCAGGCAGAGTCTGAACTGATTCTAATCTACTTGTAAACTAAACAAACTACTCTAAACCTTATAACATACATATATTCCAAGCACTTGCCACTATAACCCCTGGGCCGGTCCTCGTTAAGTCCCCTTCTTTCCTCCTCCTCCAACGGTCAAAAAAACCTCTTCCTTCTCCAACCATCAAACTTTTACCTCCTCTAGGAAGCCCCGCCTCTCACTTCCTGTCCTTCTGCCCAGCTGATTGACTAAACAGCGCTTTGTTGATGCTTGATACATTCACTCAACATTCCTCCACAAAGGCTAAAGTGTTATAATCCATTAAGGAATTGGAGGCTAGTCTAGAAAACCATAGTATGACTCTTTCTCAGGAAAACACGAGGAAGTACCTGAGATGGCTCAGCCTATAAAGGCATTTGCTTGTTGACCCCAGTGAGTACCAGCCCTGGAACCCATAGTGGAAGGAGAACTAGCTCCTGACCTCCACACTTGTTGGTCCACCTCCCACCATACACACACAGAATAAATGAATATGTATATTTTAAAGAGCATGAGGGGCTGGACTATAGCTTGGTTGGTTGGCGGAGCGTTTTCTCAGCCTGCACAAAGCCCTGAGTTTGATTCAGCACCAGGCAAGGTGCCATGTGACTAATCCTAGCATTCAGGAAGTGGAGACATAAGGATTAGTTGTTCAAGATCATCTTTGGCTACCTAGTTAGTTCAAGGTCAGCCTTGGAGTACATGAGATGCTGTCTCAAAAAGAAAAAATGTTAACTCACATTCAATTACTAGCTGGACATGATAAATCTCCAGCCCCACCAAGACTTAAAGCTGAAGCAGGTTTGAGTTTGGACAGTAGTATCCAGAAAAAAGAATTACTAAGAACAAAGAAAACTGAAGTTTCCAAGAAATGGTGGGTCACCTAGCTATTTTGTGGTAGACCTGAGCAGATTCCTCCCCCCCCCCCCCCCCAGGACAGGGTTTCTCTACCTTGGCTGTCCTGGACTCACTTTGTAGACCAGGCTGGCCTGGAACTCACATCAGTCCGCCGGCCTCTGCCTCCTTAGTGCTGGGATTAAAGGTGTGCATCACCGCACCTGGTATACCTGAGCAGATTTTTCTCCAAATAAAGTCTAGAAAAACAGGCAGTTGTGGCATATGCTATTAATCTCAGTACTACAGAGGCAGAGGCAGGCAGATCTCTGTGGGTTTGAGGTCTCACAGAAACCTGTGAGCCTGGTCTACAGTGTGAGTTCTAGGACAGCCAGGGCGACACAGAGAAACCTTGTTTTGAAAAGCAAAAAAAAGGGAGGGGGCTGGAGAGATGGCTCAGCGGTTAAGAGCACTGACAGCTCTTCCAGAGGTCCTGAGTTCAATTCCCAGCAACCACATGGTGGCTCACAACTATCTAATGAGATCTGGTGCATACTGTATACATAGTAAATAAATCTTAAAGAAAAAAAAGATAGTGAAATGGTTTTGCAAACCAGCAGTAGATGCGTTGTCTTCTTTATTATTTTGTAAACTAACTCAAACTGAAGGGCTACCTGTCGTCTTTAACTGTCAGGAAGAATAAGGTTTTCAATTTCTAACAATTCAGTGCATTCTAGGGAGGCACATAGGCTTTCAAACAGTCGTCTCTTGCAATCCATGTGGCATTGTTTTTGTTTTGATTCCACAGGAACATCAGACTCGCTCTGGCCTCCTGCAGTCCTCCATCATCACTCTGTACACTCTTTACCTCACATGGTCAGCCATGACCAATGAACCTGGTAAGGGAATGTTGTGACCCTCTTGATAAAACTCCTCTTTGGGTAGATGTACAGACTAGCTAGAGCAAATGTGAAACCAACAATAAAAGTACTTGTAAGTGCCCTGTGTTGACAGTAGACTTCAGATATATACCTTTTATGTGTGATTCTCCCTGTCTGCTCACACCTATTCATACAGGCTGCCAGAAGGGCTGCAGTCCTTTGCATAGGCTAGGCCTTTTTTAACCTAGACTAAGTTAGAGTGCTGGGCAAGGGTGACCTTGTTTGACTTTTGGTGGAATTTCTATTTTCTTTTTTTTGCGGGGAGAAGGACTTGAGATTGGGTCCCCTTTTTTGTAGTCACGGTTGCCCTAGAGCTGGTTGTGTAAACCGGCTAGTCTTACACAGATTTTCCTGCCTCTGTTACTTGAGTGCTGTGATTAAAGGTGTGTATTCCACCATGCCTGGTGTTCTTTTTCTCTAAAAAAAAATTTTTGTTTTGTTTTTTAATTATGTATATATGCGCAGGTCTGGGTTTATGTACATGAGTGCCGGTGCTTTCAGAGGCCAGGAGAGGATGCCAGATCTCCAGTGTAGGTGCTGAGAAATGAATTTGTCCTCTGCAAGAGTACCATGTGCTCTTAACCACTGAGTCTTTTTGTCTGTTTTTCGAGACAGGGTTTCTCTGTGTAGCCTTAGCTGTCCTGGACTCACTTTGTAGACCAGGCTGGCCTCAAACTCACAGTGATCCACCTGCCTCTGCCTCCCGAGTGCTGGGATTAAAGGTGTGCGCCACCGTGCCCGGCTTCACTGAGTCATTTTTTTCAGTCCTCCTATTGTTTTTATTTTTAAAATTAGAGTTTTTTTATTTAAGTTTTACTTTGATGTTACAGTTTCTAGCAGAAATAACTAAAGGGTATTTAACAATGAATAAGCAATTATTGTTCAATAAAAAAAAAAATTCAATAGACTCTTTTAAAAAAGGAACATGATTATTGTAGGATCCTTGATCCCGGTGCTGATAATTGAAATAAAATAGGGATAAGCTCCTGTTTGGAAAGTCTGAGCACTAGGCTAAAACACTATTCCACTTCACAAAACCAATGAAGTCATAATAGGCATTTATAAAACTTGAGATAGTATTTTTTCTAAAGCTAGGTCATTGGTTGTGACACAAATGCAGTATTGACTGCTGGGTTTCAAGTTCTTCTAAGCTAAATGTTGTGTAGACAAGCCCTGTGCTTCTTTCTGGGAACAAGAGTGCCCTGTAACTAATCATAACAAATGCTTCCATTTTCAGACCGGTCCTGCAACCCCTCCCTTATGAGCATCATTACCCATTTCACTTCACCAACTGTGTCCCCAGCAAATTCAACTACTCTTGCTCCCGCCTATACTCCGCCATCACAGAATGGGCACTTTATGAATTTGGATGATTTTGGGGGGCTGTCTATCTTTGTTGTCTGCCTTATATATTCTAGGTAAGTTCTAGGTAAGAGGTGCTTAACACAAGATTCTCATGAAAGTGAGTGACATGGTTTTTTAAACCACTGTGAAGAATTAAAACAATGTAGTTCTTTTTTAATGAAAAGTCCTTTACATGTCTTTGCTTACTCAGTTGTGTATATTTCTTAAACTTAAAAAAAAAAAGCCTCATAATTCCTCCTGGCCTTATGGAGGCCTCTTTGCATAGAAGGATAAAAAAGTCTGTCTGATTTTAAATGGGCTGGAATAGGGATATTTAAAATTATCTTTTAGGAAAATATACAATGATTTGGGCAGAAGGTGTTGGTCAGAGTCTAGAGCGCTTGCCTAGTGTGTACAAAGCCCTGGGTGTGATCTCAATAACTGACAAAAATTTTTTGGCACAAATTTTTTTTGGATTAAGTAAAAAATTGTAAATTTTTTGTAATAGTCCCTAGTACAAAACCATAGATAGACTTACTTCATCTGTACCTATCTTCTCATTTCATTTTTATATAATACTGTATATTAGATTAATAATTAAGTAGGAAAAATTTTAAAATATAAGAAATATTCAAAATTAGTCAAGATAAATTTATTTTTATAAATTGGCATAATAAGAGAGACCACATATAACATACAAAATAAGAATATCTTATTTGGAATCTGCTTTCACTATGGATAACATTTTGGTACATGATATTTTAGTCATTTGTCATTTTAGTTGGAGTATCCTTCCACTTTATGCATTAATTTAACTTAATTTTTTAACCATTTTATCTGGTGTGTATATTTTATGTGGGGAGCAGTAGTTGCACCATGGTACGCATATGAAGGTTAATGGATAAATTGTACATGGATCTGTCCTTCTACATGAGTCCTGGGCATTGAGGTGAGTTTATCAGGCTTAACAGCAGGCACCTTTACCCACTGAGCCATCCTGCTGGCCCTCAATTTTTTTTTTCTCTTAAGATTTTTGGCTTTTTGTTGTTGAGACATATCCAGGCCAGCTTCACACTTGCTTTGTAGCCGAGGATAATCTAGAACTGGTCCTTCACCTCCCAAGTGTGTGGACGTGTGCCCACTGCATGGTGCAGAGGCCATAGGATAACGCTCAGGAGCTGGTTCCATCCTTCCTACTCTGCACCCCAGGCTTGTCTAGGGTACACAGAGATCAGCTTTACCTGCTGAGCTATCTTATTGGCCTCTTTTTTAGAGACAGTCTCATGTAACCTAGGCTGACCTTGAATTCTGCATTCTTCTCCTGAGTGGAGGGATTGCAAGTATGTGTGTATGTTTGCCTGTATGTGCATCATTGAATTCCTGATCCTCTTACATCAGCGCCTGCGTGCTGACATTACAGGTCCTCCATGGTGTAACTTGGTTATAGAGATAGATGCCTTCTGAATTTAGGACCTTGCTGACATCAGTTGTGGCTTGCTTACTTTCTTTTGTCTAGCTGCTGTGGCTAGAAGTTCTGATACAGTGTTAAATAGTAATTTTTACGGTGGGATCTTTGCTTTGTTGTTGATCTCAAGGGGCACTAATTTTTGTCTTCCTCCATTAAGTATGACATTTGCTCCATCAGTTGAAGAAAAGTCTATGTTCTTATTTTGAGTATTTTCATCTTGAAAAAAAAAACCCAGATTTTGTCATGTGCTTTTTCTGTCTGTTGAAATGACTATGTAGTTTTTGTTCTTTCTCCGTGTTTTTTTATTCAATCGTAAACTTGTTTGTTCTTCTAATGAGTATCTGCAGTGTTGGAATCCAGAGATGACTATAGCTAATGTTAAGAGTTCTTTGGGGGCTGGAGAGATGGCTCAGTGGTTAAGAGCACTGCCTGCTCTTCCAAAGGACCCGGGTTCAATTCCCAGCACCCACATGGCAGCTCACAACTGTCTGTAACTCTAAGATCTGACACCCTCACACCAACACACATAAATTAAAAATTAAATAAATAAATTAAAAATAAATAAATAAATTAAAAAAAAAAGAGTTCTTTGAATAGCAAGCAAGGCAGGATTGGCAAGTGCTGGGGCAGGACACCTAGAGAGCTGCGGGAAGTGGGAGGAAACTTCTCACGCAGCCTAGGAAGGGGTGATGCAGGGAAGGATTTCAGGAGGCTGCGGCACTGAGACAGAGAAGGGAAGGATGAGTATGTTAGCTGGAAGAGGGAGCTGGCATGTGACACGCACAGCAGAGGCGCTTGGGTAGTAGAAGAACACACTGGGCAGCGTGCTTCTGGCATTGAGCCGTGGGCGAGCGACTACTGAGAGTCCCGTCCTGTAATTAACAGGCAGCAGACTGTAACTTGGTACAGGGCTTTCAGCAGACTTTCTGTGCCCAAAGTAGGAACAGTCCAGAAATAACCTACTAGGTGTGGGATAAAGGCATTGTTTCATCTAAAGTGGTTCACTTTTGACGTGACTTTCTTGGGATTACTTTCAGCATCCGTACTTCAAGCAACAGCCAAGTTAACAAGCTGACCCTTTCTGGGAGTGACAGTGTTATCCTTGGTGACACCACCAATGGAGCCAGTGATGAAGAAGACGGACAGCCACGGCGGGCTGTGGACAACGAGAAGGAAGGGGTGCAGTATAGCTACTCCTTGTTCCACTTGATGCTCTGCTGTGCTTCCTTGTACATCATGATGACCATAACCAGCTGGTACAGGTAGGGGCGCAGACAAGGGAGGAAGAGCACTCAGCCCTTGGCAATGCCTGTACAGGCTGTGATTATCCTTACTGCGGAGCCCTTCCCTGTCTCAGGAAATGAAGCTGTTTGTATCCAGTGCAGATATCCTTTCAGTCTAGCTTTGCGATGGTCCTACTTCAAACGTTGTTCTGGCTCTGCCACAGGCACCTAACTGGGATTATAAGCATCTGCCAACTTGTGCTTGAAATAGAGCCCAGTTGGAATTCTTTGCACTCAAATTATTGGTAGCTTTTCTAGACAGGTTTTTGAGAAAGAAAATCATGACATAAAGCCATTCGACCTGACCTTGATAAAATTTTTTTTCTGTGTTTTTAGAGAGGTCATATTAAAGTGACCTGGTCAAAGTATTAATGTCCTAAGGAAAACCTTTTTCTTTTTCTTCCGAGACAGGGTTTCTCTCTGTAACCTTGGCTGTCCTGGACTCATTCTGTAAACCAGGCTGGCCTCGAACTCACAGCGATCCACCTGCCTCTGCCTCCTGAGTGCTGGGATTAAAGGCGTGCGCCACCACGCCTGGCTGGAAAAACCATTTCAAGAACTCTATTTCCAGTTTGCTAGTAATTAGTGTAATTCAGAACCTTGCTTTCATGTTTGCAAGAAGGAAAATGCTGTTTGAGAGGCAGAATCCTTTGACCATAATAACTGAAAATAGCTTCTCAAGTCTCTACTAGGACAGTACTAGGGTTAATAGTGCCAGCTAAGTCTTACTGGGGGTTCTTGGTATTGGCCAGGGTGAGTGGAATGGGAGGGATGCAGATTTATGATACTAATTTTCCTCTCTCCCTCTTGTTTTCTTAGCCCTGATGCCAAGTTCCAGAAGGTATCCAGCAAGTGGCTGGCTGTGTGGGTCAAAATGTCTTCCAGCTGGGTGTGCCTCCTCCTTTACCTCTGGACTCTTGTGGCTCCCCTGGTCCTCACTGGTCGGGACTTCAGCTGAGCTCAGGGTGTCAAGAACACTGCTAAAGCTGATAAACTCTCCTTTCCTGAAAATGCATATCCATTTTACATTTTGTCAACTAAACTATGGAGTGAACGCTTTGCAAATTTGGCTGTATTCAAGTTTATATCAAAAGGCAAGATTGAATAATGCTTGATGCAGAATCTGAGCTTTCATATATATACATATATATTATGTTTATTTGTAAGGCTATAGCACAAAGGGACCATTTTTGTGTTTTAACATGAACTACAGCTGTGCTGTGAAGAGAATTCTTTATATAAAAAAAAATGACCTGTAGATTCCTACAACTTTGGTTTAAACTGTAAATTAGAAGATTGTTGGAGGGCTGGAGAGATGGCTTAGAGGTTAAAGAACACTGCCTGTTCTTCCAAAGGTGGTGAGTTCAATTCCCAGCAACCACATGGTGGCTTACAACCATCTGTGAATTCTGGTGTGCAGGTGTACACGCAGGCAGAGCACTGTATATGTAATAAATAATCTTTTTAAAAAATTGTTGGATATTTGAGGCTATCTTTAATATATTTCTATTACAGTCTCCTTACAAACCAAAAAAAGGAATGCACGCTGTTTCTTGCATAGGCTCTTCAGAGGTGTAGCATCCTGGTTCTTGGCAAGGAATTTGTATGTAAATCTTGTCCAGAAATGTGGCTGTTCATAAGGCTGAGAGGCGACTAATGAGTTGCTTAACTTTTATACTACACTGGCACTGCTTGATAGACGTCTGTGGCTTTATTAGATATGTCATCCTAGTAAATGCTTTGGAGATTTGATTAAAATGAAAGTTCACTTGGGAAACATTTCAGTGTTATGTAATGATCTTGTTGCGTGTGTGTACAAGTCAAAGGCATGTTAGTTTATTACATTCACACTATAAAAGTACTTGATTAAAATAGATGCCTGTTTGTTTGTTTGTTTAGAAAAGTTCTTTGCTGTGTATCCCAGGCTTGCCTGGAACTCAGATCACCTTGCCTCAGCCTCCATGTACTGAAGTGTAGGTCTGTGCCACCATACCTAGTTTCTTGAGGCTCCTTTTTCAGAAGCACTTGGTAGGTTTTCTTCTGTTGTCTGCTTGGTTAGAGAGTCCCACGTCATTCTGACATTTCAGGCAGGGTGCTCCTCTTCTACCACTTTAAGATTTGACTAGTGAGTTAAGTCTTAAGTTCATTTAGGAACTATCCCAGATACTTTCTCTGTGAAAGACCAAAGTAGGTAAGAGATAGTTATGGCACTGTCACAGAAGATATTCCTGAAAAGCAACATGTAAAGAGGCATAATAAAGCACTGACTGTTCTGTACTAGTCCCTGTAGGGGTGATAAGCCAGACAGACGCTCTCCTATCTTAGGAAAATGAGGTGACCAGCATGGTATATTAGTGTGAAAACTCCTAAGAAGAGGTCCTTGGAGAGAGGCCAATACTGTGACTTCCTCAAGAGAGTGCCCTTAGGATTTGTTACTCTGGTTCATATCAGATATCAAAGGAATTCATCTGAGATTTGAAATAGAGAAGTAAATAGGGTTTGGGGAGAAATTGACAGCTTAGACAGTTTCCACATTAGTGTTTAAGTGGATAGGAAAGACTGATTTCTGGGTGATTCTGGTTTAATCTGTGTAGACAGGTTCTATTTGGGATCCTGGTTATATCAAAAGGATGGAGGTGGTCCCTTCAAATGATGTGTAAGTTTGAGAGTCAGACCTGGATCTATCTGAGCTATGCTATTTTCTATCTATCCACTGGCCATCTAATGCTTACTGAATACACACAGTGCTTGTGACCTTGAACATTCTGCCTGAGCCTCAGTGTCAGTAGTACAGGAGGTTGTTTTAGGATAAAAGTTGTCTCATAGAATGGATCTATTTTAAGCACATTTGACAGTAAATGCCAATGTCACTATGGCTTAAAACAAGACTAGATGTACTTAAATGGTCAGAGATGTTCAGAGTCTGATGAAGGCTGGGTTTGAGGTCTTAGAGAATTAAACAGTCATTATACAGACAGCTAAGTAGAGTTAGAGGCTAGGGAAGCTGGGTTTGACAGGAGTTGTTGGAACCACTGTCCTTTAGGTTCATGTGTGGAAATCAAGTTACAAAGGATTTGTGGTGCAGATAGGTTTGGCCTCTATCTTAGTGTGTGAGACAAATACCCTCCTCTGAACAGTAGAGGAGCCATGGTCACACCTGTAAAGGTCCTAAATTTTAAAGCAGCTCCCTGTTCTTTGCCTTATGTGATTCAAAATAAACAGAATTCTATCTAAACTAAAATAATGTAGTGAAGTTCAATAAAGGTTTGGTTTGGTTTTTTTTAACCATGATAATTTTGAGATTAATTTTAAATAAGTTCTCTTTAACCGCCCCCCCCAGAGTGCCGGGCATGGTGGCGCACGCCTTTAATCCCAGCAATTGGGAGGCAGAGGCAGGCGGATCTCTGTGAGTTCAAGGCCAACCTGGTCTACAAAGAGAGTCCAGGACAGCCAAGGCTACACAGAGAAACCCTGCCTCGAAAAACCAAAACCAGGGATTAGTTCCACCTTTGCTCGTCTACACTCTTAAGAGTGAATTAAATCTGCCTGTTAATGTGAAACATTCATTTAAGTCTCGAGTGCTTTATATGTCAAGTGCAGAACTGTACACAGAAATGAAGACTGCCAGCATTTTTGAGTAAGCTTGGGGTTATACTTCAAAATAGGACATTGTTTTGAATCATCCCATTCCAGTTAAGTCCACCTGCTCTTTCATCACACCTTCCTGTGTAGATCGAGGCCCCAGACTCAGAGCAGTGGTGCACTCTAGGAACATAACAAAGGTAACAGCAGAGGCTAGCTGTGGCTGGGAGAAAACTAGTTGGCTCAGCTGAATTATCTAGGTCAGCAGATCGCAACTTGTGGGTCACAACCCTTTTGTGGGGGCAGGGGGCACTGAACAACCCTTTTACAGGGATCTCATAAGAAAACATACTACAATTCATAATCGCAGAATTACAGATACAAGGTAGGTATGAAAATAATTTTATGGTGGGGGGGGTCACTACAAAATGAACTATGTTAAAGGGTGCCAGCCTCAGGAAGGTTGAGAACCACTGTTACAGGTCAGACTTTTTGTTTGGAGACAGGGACTTGCTCTGTAGGCTAGGCTGGCCCGGCCCTTGCCAGCAGTCCTGCACTCTTTTACCCAACTAAGCATAAAATAGATTATAGGCAGCGGCCACCACACCCAGCTTATTTATCTTAATAGCCAAAGGCACTGCCAAAAATAGCCTTGAAGCCAGGGATGGTAGCCATGTCTACAATCCCAGGGATGCTGAGGCATGATGAACAAGATCACAAGCTCTAGGCCTGCCTTCGCTATAGGTCATGTTTCAGCCTGAACAAAATAGGGAGACCTTACCTTAAAATCAAAAAAATGAAAGAAACATAGGCATGTAGCTTAGTGGTGGGATGTTTGCCTAGTATGTGTGAGGTGCAAAGTGCAGTCTCCAGTAATTTCTCCTTTGTCTCCCTAGGCAAGCTATGGGCCTGGTTATTGGTAGAGCTTTTGAAGTATTCTACCAAACCATAATATCTGATTGAAAGTAGGACAGCCTTTTTTGTCTATGACAAATCCTTCCTTGACTATTTTTCTTTTTACATAGAAAGAGAGGGAGAGGGAGGGAGGGGGAGGGGAGGAGAGGAAGAGAGGAGACTGACTCACATGAAGAGTATGCTCTGCTGCAGTCTGTATTTACATGTTGTGTCACCAGAAGCCAGCAGTAAGCCTGCTTTCTGTGCTCTAGGTTCCTCAACTGACTCAACCACCATGCCAGGTTGACAAGTCCTGAGGACCCAGCAGCTGTCTGCCCTGGAGCATTACATGCCTTTTGTAAACAAATGGCTGGTAGTAGATTAATATGTGTGACACTATGCCACCCCACTGCCCTTCATAGTCTGGGCTTGTGTACAGGTGCTCCTGGATGAAAATGTTAAATTCAGTTCTGAGATGAAAAGCTGTTGGGGAAGTGGGTAGTGAGGCCATACCCCAATGAGGAAATTATAGTAAGTTGGGAGAGGGTCATGGGGCTCCACCCTTCCCCCAGTATCTATAAGCAGTTACTGGTCACTCAGGGAGAGACATTTTCAGAAGGGTGGCCACTGGTAAATTGCTCATACTCCTGTAAGTAACCCTAATTAAATTCACTGGGTCACACAAAAGACGTGAAGTATAAGATGGGCTAGTTGGGAAAATGGGATCTGTGGGAGGGGAAAATGAGATGGTAATGAAGTCAACATGATAAAATGCATAATGTGATAAGCCCATTATATATACTTAATGTATGAAATGAGCCCAAAGGAGCCAGCCATAGTGGCTCATGCTTATAATCTCAGCTCTTGGGAGGCTGAGACAGGGTTGCCCCCAGTTTAAGGGTCATCCTGGACTATACGGTAAGACTTTTGTCTTAACCAAAAAGAAGGAGTCCACTGGACTCACATGTAAAAGTGGGGAGGGTGGGAGCAGAAGGAGCTTAAGTTCAGTGTCATACTTGGTTACATATCACATCTGAGATCTGATGGAACTACGTAAGACCCTCTCTCAAAACAAAACAAAAAATCCCAGAACAAAAACAACAGTTTCTCTAAAGATTCCTCCATTTCCATTCTCACAGGGTTTGGTTACTTGAGTGTGAGAATGAGAGCTGTGCCACTAAACTCCAGCCATCATGTCCTCCTGACTCAGGATCCAGCTGGACTGCCTGGCTTTGTTCTTGGCAAGCTAATTAACATTTTTGGCCCCCATTTTCCTCATGGGGACAATACATTTCACTCATAGTGCCTGAAATTTTAACTGGGATTATGTACTCTGTGTACTTGGCATATGTGCCCAGCCCACAGGAGCTCTTAAGTTATCATGGGAAGGCCTCTGGGTCAATCCAGAGAAACATCTCAAAGGTCTTAGGACTGGAAAATGTATAGTGTCTTTACCACGTGCAAAGCAACTGGCGTGTTCTTAGTGTGGATGTTCTTCACTGGCAGCCAGTGCCGGCCACCATGTCCCTCCCAACCTCATCTAGAGGGCAGGAAGCTGTACCTTGATGGTTAGGAAACCTGTGTCTCTCCAAGTCACCAGGGTCACATAGACCCAGTCTCAAGAACAAACCCACAGTACACACACACACTTGGCTTTACAGGGATTTTTATTGTTGGAGACCCAGTCATGCATACTAAAATTACATATTTTCGCCACTTAGAAAAAGGCACTAGAAAAATAAACATTTGGTCAAAACAAACACTGAAGTAGATGAATCCACCACATGTGCCTATACTCAGAGCCAAACTGAATTTCAGTTTGAAGTAAGGAATGTGACCAGGGGCTAAAACAGTGGCCTAGTCTGGTCAGGAAAAAGCCCCGTTCCCACCCATCAGAGAGGGTAATGGAGGTCTTGGCCACTGAGAAGTTTCAAGTATTTTACCTGTTGGGTTCTTATGTAATACGCCAGGAAGCTGAGGCACATCCACAAGAATCCAGAGCAGCTACCACTAACTGCCTGATAGAAAAAACATCCAGTGAGATTGAAAACATACCCACAGGCCCCCAGGTAAGAGAAAACCAGGAAATTTGGGGCCACAAACCAATAAATGTGACTCCAGCTTTAAGTCACACTGGACCTTCTTGGGAGCAAGTTCCCACTGAGAAAAAATAGTTGACGGTGCTTCTTGCATTTGAAAATGAGCATTTCTGAGTTGGGAGAGCAGAAAGAAATTTACTTGAGGTTTACAAAGTGAACGGATGGCAAAACAAACAAACCAACCTGAGAGGCCTTAGCAAGAAGTCTGTCCTGAGCAGCCTATGTGCTTGGTGTTCCTGCCTGACATGACCATGCACAGCTACACATACATCAACTGAGTTAACAGTTTCCTTCCTAAAGGAGGTTTCCCAAGAAAACCTGAAGTACTGCTGACTTCAAGATGAGGTATCATAATGCACAACAGCAGTGTAGCTGCTGCTGCCCAAATGAAAAAGCAAGTTCCATGAACGGCCAGAAAGATGAAGTGACGTCTCCCAAACTCCCTACTGGGTAATAAGGCTATCTCAGATATTCAGAGGGAATGCCTCCAGTCCCTCCAACTCTGAAGAAGCTGCCCTGTAACCTGAGGTGCCTACAAATCTAGAATGAGATGTGGTTCAAGGCCACCTGGGCCTAGAGAAAGCCAAGCTGGGAAGCCAGCACTTCTGGCTGTTTCTGTAGATTTTATCTATCCCTACATGAAGGCAGAATAAGGAAGGTATCTAGGAAGCTGGATTTCCTTGAAGTCTGTAGGGGACTTGGGCAAGAGAATAAAACTGCATTCCTACACTAGCACATTTCAGCACCAACTCACTTGATCTACATTCTTACATAATCTTGATTTTTTTTGGGGGGGGAATGGGGGGAGCCAGTTAGGAACAGGGTTCAGATTTGAGTGTACAAGCCTCTGTCCAGCGCTCAGTGTGTTAAGTAAGCTGTGCACGAAGATAAAGCAGACACCCACTTCTATTTCACTATCCCTTTTCCCTCCCAATACCATGTGACCTTGATTTCCAGCCATGGGAAATGTCTAGAACTTTCCCCTAAAGTCAAGTTCTTGCTCACTGGCTAGCTCCAGCACTGTGTTCCCCTCAAATGGGGCTTGCTGCATCCCTGCTGCTCAGTATAGGAGTTGCTTTATTTTATACCAGGAGGTCCCTGTCACATCACACTGCCTTCTTCAAATCTGAGGTGCCTAGACAGGTCTCTCGACTCAGGAAGCAGCAGAGCAGCTGGGGCAGACAGCAGATACAGTCTCCTGAGAGACTTGATGGGATGGCTCGCTCTTGGCCTAACCAGAAAGGCCTGGCAAGCAGGCAGCATTTCTGCTCTGAGATTTCTCCCCCATAAGCCTGACTGTCCCTTTGTTAAGTCAAATAGACAAAGAACTAGCTAGTCACGTGACAGGCTTTAGCCCAGGCAGCCTGCTGGGGCTAAGGGATTCATCTTTACCTTGGTCTGTTCTTTTCCTTTTGCTCTCTACCCACCTAGGACCTAAGAAAGCTTCTCATAGATGCTCCCATCCAGGTGGTTGGGGTTGGAGCCATCATGGGTCTTTTCAGGGTTTCAGGTGTCTGGGTGGCTGTCTCTTTAGGCAGAAAACCTGCAGGAGCTAAATCAAATAGCAGAAACTCAGCTGCAAATGGTCTCCATGGACAGTCAAGAGTGGTGTGTTTTGGCACTTGAGCTCAGCCAGGGCCTAGAAGATCAAGGATTAGCATCTATGGTGAAGATCAAGGATTAGCATCTATGGTGAAAACAATGTCCCCAGAATTGGCATTATTGAGGTAAGTTTCCATAAAGGGCTTCTGTGGGCGTGTCAGGAACTGCTGTAAGGGTGGAACAGTTTAGTGACAACCAACTGTTGAATCTCAAAGCTCTGTCTATAAGCTGTGTGCAATGCCTGCTTAGTCTATTAAGTGCACAAGCAACAGTTCCGGACACTACTTAACACCATAATACACAATGAATACCAAAGGAAGCAGGTCAAAAACCAGGAGATAAATACCTTACTCGATGCTTGGGGTTAAGGCTGAAATCTTGACAGGTGTCTAAAGTGCCCAAACACAGAACTCACATTCTGGCCAGCTGGTCCTCCCATACTAGACAAACACTCTAGCATGTCTGGGAGGGCAGGGCCTCCCAGGTGAACCAGCAATAACCTGCCCCTGTGTGTTTCCAGGGACAAAAACTGAAGAAGCCCCAAACTGGCGATTACTGTGGCTGTTTCTAATATGCTACTAGTGTCTCCAGGGTAGAAAGAGTTTATACAAAATCTGGGTACAAGACTTGGCCAGCCTCACAAAGGCCATACCTTTCAAGTTTACCCATCCTGCTACAAAAGCAGTTGGTTACCACCAAGTCCCAGGAACATACTAGTTTCTTTAAAGGCAGGGCCAAATGGTGGCACTCCTTTACATGAGGCTTGTGTGCATATCACAAAGAAACAAGACCCAATCACCTCTAGGTGGTCATCTTTCCAAGCAGAAAACCTAACATCTTCAGCATCCCCAAAGGTCCCCACGCCACCTAGCCTCACTTCAGAAATGACAAGCTGAGGTCCATGTCCTACCCAGTCATACACTTGACTCCTAGTCCAAATGCTTTTAGCCACACAGTACTAGAACCCAGTATTTTATGTTGACCTGTATGATTCCAGAGAGAACCAGAGCTAAGGCTTTACGGGTCTGGGAAGCTTCTATTGCAAGATTCAACCTTGGAATCCCAGGGATGCTCTGAAGCCTCTGGCTTCCAAATTTGATCATTAGGTACTGCCTGTGTCCTGGTATTTCTGCTGCTCAGTTAACAGTGCTGTCCAGGCCCAGCGTAACAACTGAGGCCTGAACCTTGAATTTTGCTGATGAGCAACAGAAGTCAACACCTAGGGTTTATGGGAAGGAGACTCAAAAGTCCACATGTGGCCACCTTTCATTACTGGCAGTTGCTTCAGAGTCATGATCAATCAGGTTGTCTTCTGGTCACTTCAGAGTGACTTGACCTCTGTTGCTTCCGGGATGCATAAGGAACAGATATAGCTTCCGAACTAAGAGTTGCAAACTTAAGAGTCCAAACATTTGGGAACCATCAGGGAAATTTCTGTGTCTTCCCTGGAATTATCCAGGTAGTCAAAGGTCTGCCTGTGATGGGCTTGCCCTGGAATCTCTAAGGGCAGCTCCATGCTGCTGCATAATGATGGTGCAAGACTGAGGCCTTGGCACCTTAAGCCTTGTGCATTCCTAAGGAAGGAAGGAGTTCTCCATGGTTGCTCTCCCAGTAGAGTGCTAGTAGCAGGAGTAGAGCTGGGACTTCATGGCTCTCATGGAGTCATCACACTGCGCATCTGAGATCAGCCCTTCAGGTAGCAGGGGCTGGCCCAGGAGACTGTCACAGGCAGGCACAGGCTGGCAGAACTCTTTTACAAAATCATCCTCCGAGGCCAACAGCACTGAATTCCAGGTGGCAGTGTCCAGCTCACCAGCTGTGCCCCCATACTCCTTGGGGAGGATACTCCTTGGAAGGTTTGTGTGGAGAGAGTTCAGGTTAGACCCATGGAGGAAGAACTAAAACAGAAGGGTATAAAAGGCATACTCAGCAGCTGTCATCACCGGCACAGACTGGGCCGTCAACATTCCATCACGGGCTTGGGGAAGCATGAGGACCACTCCTCCCTTGAGGATGTATAGGCAATTAATGGTTGCTAGGGGAGAAGGAGGCATTTTCTTCAGTGTTACAGCCACGGGCTAGTGCCCATATTCCTGTAAATGGCTCCTTGTGAGTAACCCTAAATAGATTCTTGGATCACCAAAGCAGACAAAGAAGACCGTAAAGTAGAAAGGGGACTAGTTGAGAGGCAGAGGATCGATAGGAGTGGGAGGATGACAAGAGGGTAACAGAATGAAAATGCCATAATGACACTGATTTATTATATACTAATCTATGCTAATTGTGCTGGTAAGTTGTTCTTTGTCAACTTGATTTAAGCTAGAATCATCTGAGAAGGGAGAATCTCACCTGAGAAAATACCCTCATCAGATTGGCCTATGGGACATTTTCCTGATTGATGACTAATGTGGGAGGGCTCAACCTACTGTAGGCATTGCCATCCCTGGGAAGGTGGTTCTGGGATTATAAAGAAGCAAATGGCACAAGCCTTGAGGAACAATCCAGTAAGCAGCATTCCTCCACAGTCAGCTTCAGTTCTTCCCTCCGGGTTCCTGCCCTGAGTTCCTGCCCCAAGTTCCTGCTTCAGCTTCCCTCAGTAGTCTGTGACCAGGGATATGCAAGCCAGATAAACTCTTTCCTCCTCAATATCCTTTTGGTTATGGGTTTATCACAGTAACAGAAATTTAAGACACTGGGCCTGGCAGTGGTGGCACATAGCTTTAATCCCAGCACTTGGGAGGCAGAGGCAGGCCTGTGAGTTTAAGGCAGCCTGATCTATAGTCCAGGACAGGCAAGGCTACACACAGAGAAACCCTGTCTTGAAAAACAAACAAACAAACAAAGAAACCTAACACACACACACACACACACACACACACACACACATATTTTTTAAAGCACAGACACACGGCTGGGTGGTGGTGCATGCCTTTAATCCCAGCACTCGGGAGGCAGAGGCAGGTGGATTGCTGTGAGTTCAAGGCCAGCCTGGTCTACAAGGTGAGTCCAGGACAGCCAAGGCTACACAGGGAAACCCTGTCTTGAAAAACTAATAATAATAACAACAATAATAATACACAGACACACATGTGCTGGGGAATGGGATTGTTTCATTAAACAATCTCCCTGTGGCAGGTGCTCAAATAAACATGTTTTGAGTGAAGAAAGTTCCTCAGCCCCAGGGGCCTGGAATACCTTATCTTCTGCTGCACCCTCCATGGAGTGGACCTTCCAGGACAGCCATGAGGCAACCATTTCACTACCCCTATCAGTCCCGAGCCACCATCTTTCCCCAGAGCCTCCCATCCGTCTTCTACCTGGCCTCTCAATTTTGAGCCTTGTCTCAGCATAGTCCTGTCCTTTCAGTGTGGCTCAGGTAACACCACTGTATTTACCGTCTTCTGATGTTCCCATCTCACAGGCCCACAAGCCCTGTCACTGACAGGCCGTTAATTTCTTAGGCTTCACCCACTGTTCTCCCCATCACTCAGCTCTCCCAGCATGCTGGGCGGGCACCCGCCTGTGCCTCAACATTATCCTGTGCTGGTCTCCCAACTGTATGGCTTACTCCCTCACAAGCGGTCTTAGCAGCACCAGTTCTCACTACCCCAGTGAGTGCACAACCCCTTTATTACACAATTAATCCATTCTGTGTGTGTTTTCCGAAGTGTGAGAACCTGGGCCTGTTCGTCTCATGTTTCATATAGAAGCTCATCAGCTGTAGCTTTGAATGGGTGGGCAAGGAAGGGAGAATGAAGAGCATGACGGACCACAAAGAAGACAATTTCAAAGATGCAAAAAGTCTATCCGCAGGCTGCATGGTAAAATGCAAATAGAGCATTTAGGAACTGTGAAAGGTAGTGTTAACTGTCAGAGTGACAGAAGCACTTGGCAGACAGGCCTCCAGGCATGCCTATGGGAGATTATTGCTGTCTTTACTATCTCACTGAAGCAAAACCACCCCCTTTATTCCTTACATGGCTTTTTTTGGGGGGGGTGAGGTGTTTTATCACAGCAGGACAGGACCAACATGGACTCACACCCACCCAGCAGCTCTCAAGTCTACCTGATCAAAATTACTGAGGATATTTAAAACCACTCACACTAGGCTCTACTCTCTCTAGATTGTAAGTTTTAGTTCTTACAACCTTGAAAGTCTCTATTTCTATATGCTTCTTTTTTTGTAAAGATATGAAACTGGACGGAGAGATGGCTTAGAAATTAAGAGCACTTACTGCTCTTCCAGAGGACTTGAGTTCAGTTCACAGCACCCACATCAAGTGGCTCACAGCAGGCCTGTAACTCCAACTCCTGGGGGAGCCAATGCTCTCTTCTGACTTCCTTGGGAATCTCTCTCTCTCTCTCTCTCTCTCTCTCTCTCTCTCTCTCTCTCTCACACACACACACACACACACACACACACACACACACACACACACAC
>OU015742.1:71314026-71335472 GCA_907169655.1 Acomys percivali
CACACACACACACACACACACACACACACACACACACACACACACACCAAAGGTCTTTAAAAACATAAGTTGGAGAGTGGAGAGGCCTCAATGTCACTGGGTACAAGGAAGGATAGTAAAAACGCTATTGCCACATTTCCATCAGTGACCTTGAGGAAGACAGGAGGAGGGACTTCTGTGGGTCAGAAAGGAGGGCCTCTTTTAAAAGTGTCATCTAGGGCTGGCTGGTAGAGCGCTGAGACTGCATGAAGTTCTGAGTCAGCAATGATCAATCCATCTGCTTGGTGACCCATCTCTTCCCTTTCCTAGAGCCTCTTACACATAAAATGCAACGTTGGTTCCCAGTGCATAAGCCAGGAGACCAGGAAGTCTGAATAGGTTGCAGAGCAAAGAGGCATCTTATAATTAAAATCCCACCTTCAGCCCAACTATGTGAGGTCCCCTTGTAAACACAGCATCCTGACGCTGTTCTTGCTTCAGGCAAAGTATGCACTCTTACTAGTTCCAAGTTCCCTCAGAAAAAAGATGGTTCACGTTTATCTGTTTATTATAAACATGTTCATTTGCTTAAAGATGATCAAGTCTATCAATATACTTTCTAAATTATTTCCTGGACAAAAACAATGATGTTCTAGGTGTCAAAAATAAATCAAGTGAGAAAAAACAATCAAGGGAGATTTTTTTTAAAGTATCAAGTTCAGCTGGGCGGTGGTGGTGCATGCCTTTAATCCCAGCACTTGGGAGACAGAGGCAGGAGGATCTCTGTGAGTTCAAGGCCAGCCTGGCCTACAAAGTGAGTCTAAGACAGCCAAGGCTACACAGAGAAATCCTGTCTAGAAAAACCAAAAAAAGAAAGCAAGGAAGGAAGGAAGGGAGGAAGGGAGGAAGGAAGGAAGGAAGGAAGGAAGGAAGGAAGGAAGAAAAAGTATCAAGTTCAAAGGACATCACTCACCCTGTTTGCTATTTTTTCCTTCAGAAATGGTTTTATAATGGCAAAAATGCCTTTAAATATCCGAGGTTCGTTCACTATATGGACTGCTTTTATCCGAATGGGGAAGCCATCCTGTACGGGGGAGGAACGCCATGTTAGAGCATCTGTAGTATCTGTAGTAGTATTCCCTCTGCAGCTGCCCTCCCCATATAAACCATGTAAGTCCAGCCCCAGTCTGGCCTGACCCTCACAGCTTCCTCAGAGACAGCCCTGGTGGGGAACCACAGGAAGACAAGTTGTGAGGAAGTCTGCATCAGAAGAGCTATCAAAGAGGTGGGGGCCCCAAGTTCACAGAGAAAGAGCTGGAAAACAGAGGGCCCTCCAGGTCAGAGCTGCTTCAAGTGCATTTCCCAAGGTCATCTTCAAGATGACGTGAGGCAGGGCTACTTGGGAAACACGTGAGTAAGCCAGAGGCACACGTAGTCAGACAGGTTTCCTTAGCCTCGCCTCGTGGCTCAGGCCTGTATCACAGCTGAGGTAGGAGGAGTGTGAGCTCAAAGCATGGCCCTGGGGACAGGCTTTAAGAGCACACAGCTGCTCACTGCTTTTAGTGTTCTCTGCTTTGGTGCTATTGGAGATGTGAGCTTTCAGTCTCACATCTGTCCTGAAGCATGCTTGCCTCTGGGTGCCGTGCTTCCCTGCCACGACAGACTCATATCTCTGGAACTATATGCAAAATAAACATTTTCCTATAAGTTGCCTTGGTCATGGGATTTTATCACAGCAACAAAAAAGGTAATTAACATACTGAGTAACTTCAAGGCTAGCCAGGGCCACTTGGGGAAACCTTGTCCAATACACGGATGTTTACAGTGACAGGCACAAGAAAGGGACACATTAAGTCACACAGTTCCCAAACTTATTTAACCCTGGAATTTTGGTCCCTTCTGGGTGATCTTTACATTAGTAGAAAAATACAGATACAAATTCAATTCCTTTTTTTTTTTTTTAGATTTATTTATTATTATGTATACAATGTTCTGTCTGCCAGAAGAGGGCATCACATCACACTACAGATGGCCGTGAACCACCATGCGGTTGCTGGGAATCGAACTCAGGACCCTTGGAAGAGCAAGTGATGCTCTTAACCACTGAGCCATCTCTCCAGCCCCGCAATTCCAACACTGTATGTGTGTGTGTATGTATGTTTCAGCAGGAGCCATCAAAACACACAGCTAGGAGCTGGGAAAATGGCTCAGCAGTTAAGAGCATTAGCTGCTCTTCCAGAGGCCCCGAGTTTGATTTCCAGTACCTATATGTCAACTGACAAGTGTCTGTACGTCTAGTGTTAGAAAGTGTGATACCTCCTTCCGCCCTCCTTAGATACCAGGCACACACAGCCATACACAGAAAAGAATATAAAAACAAAACATGGAGCCAGGAGTAGAGCTCAGCGGGAGAGTGTCTGCACAGCATACATGACGTTCTGAGTTTATTCTTAGCACAAGAAAATAAAAACAGCTGGGCATGGTGGTGCATGCTTGCAGTCCCAGCATTCAGGGAGGCAGAGGCAGATCTCTGTGAGTTCGAGGCCAGCCTGGTCAACAAATTGAGTCCAGGACAGCCAAAGCTACATGGAGAAACCTTGTCTCGAAAAACCAAAATAAGGGGCTGGAGAGATGCTCAGAGGTTAAGAGCACTGACTGCTGCCCCAGAGGTCCTGAGTTCAATTCCCAGCAACCACATGGTGGTTCACAACCATCTTTAATGTGATATGGTGCCCTCTTGCAGGCAGAGCACTATATACATAATAATAAATAAGTAAATCTTAAAAAAAAAGAAAAAAAAAGAAAAACCAAAATAAATAAACAAACAAACAAATATAAAAAGAAAGACAGAAAAAAAGAAAATAAAAGCAGTAGAAGCTAAGGAAAATCAAGACTTACATTTACAGTGATGGAGCTGTGCACTGGTGGTAGAGGCAGAAGGATTAGGTCAGTCTTTGGCTACATAACAAGTTTGAAGCCAGCCTGGCCTACAAGAGATTCTGGCTCAAAAACCAAAATAAAATGATGACCAATGTGGAAGTGGATTGACAGCAGGGGTTTGGGCATCTGTGTAACTCAGTGAAGGGCAGCTGGACCACTGGGGTCACAGCTCACAGGGGCAGCACCCAAGGGGCAGGTCAGTAACCAAGAGCTCAGCCTTCTGCGGCTGTGACACGGGGGGCAGGCTGTATGCAGTCTCTAGGTCTCAGCTGCCCCATCTAGCAAAAAGGAAAACAAATTCTTGTCTGCCTCAGAGTGTTCCCTGAAGGACTGAACTGCAGTGATGGCGACAGGGCTTTGTGAACCATTAAGCACAGCTAAGAGGTACCTTCTGCAGGTACCTGCGGAGCCATGGCTAAAAGGACTGAAGATTATTCTCACTGCCAGTGGGAAGTGGGGTCCGTGTAATCCTCCATAAGACAACGGTAAGTGGACAGGCCTATGGGGAAAGCAAAGAGCCACAGCAGGGGGAAATGGTGAAGAGGGGCCATACCTGAAGGATGCCAATCACCTTTTTGGCTATAAACGGACCAAAATGAGATGCTTTGGATAAGCTCACTCCTTTGTAGTCAGCAAGAATTACAATCCCATTCACCTGGGTCTCCTCGGACTGAATGAGTTTTTCTAATGTCAAGTAAACGGCTCGGATGTTCTCGGTTATTGGGTAGTTGCTTGGTATCCATCTGTCTGAGGTTACAAGAGATGGGCAGCGTTACAGAATGAATACAAACAAGTGCACAGAGAAAGATGCATCTTCTAAAACCTCGGCTTTGCAATGAAGAGGAAGACATTTTTGTCACCTGATGTTGTCTAGCCAACAACTGATGTTTCATAACCTCCCAAACCCAGCAGAACATCTGGAGATGAAAACACCATTGAGTGTTAAGGTTAAAAGCGTGAACTGTGCATGGTGGTACATACCTTTAATCCCAGTATTCAGGAGGCAGAGGCAGGCAGATCACTGTGAGTTTGAGGCCAGCCTGGTCTACAAATCGAGTCCAGGACAACCAAGGGTACACAGAGAAACCCTGTCTCGGGGGATGGGGGCAGGAGGAAGCATGAGCTGTGAAGTCAGATATGCTAGGCTCCGATGTTGGGCAAGATACTTCAGCACTCTGAGCCTCTGTATCTTAAGGAAACAGGTAAGACACCTGCCTTCTTGGCCACCTCTGCTTCCTGCCATCAAGTGCTATGACACCACCACCCTGGTTTTCCATTCTGGCCACACAGGTTGCACAGAACTGACTTGACTGATGACTCCCCGGAGGGTAAGAAATGGGGACTGGCTGGCCAGTCTGGTATGACCTCGTAGCCAGAGCCTGTGGTCTGAGCCAGGTCACATAGAGCCAGACTCAATCTTGGGTGTGGTTCTTGAAAAAGGGAAGCTCTCTCCTCCCTCTCATACCTGTGAAGCTGTGAGCCTGATGTCCAGAGGTGGCCTGAGAATGAAGCGCAAGCTGGCAGGACGTATGCTTCAATAATATTTGCATATTTAATGGTTTTTCTTTTGGGGAGGATAAAAAAAATGACAATGGTATTTTTGACTATTAATCACTATTCTTTTTCTCTTCTTCTCATTATTTTATTTATTTACTTATTTATTTATTTGGAGCAGAGATGAGCGGGTTGAGACAGAGCTTCTCTATGTCCCAGGCTGGTCTGGAACTTTCAGTGATCCTCTTGAGGGTTGGGATAATAGGCATGGGCCGCCATGCCCAGATGTTAACTATTCTCAAGAAAATCTCCACCAAGATCTATGTCCTGTAGAAAGACAAAGCTTAGTCGGGGCCGTGGCTCACTCCCATCACGTGGGAGATAGTGGTAGTAAGAACAGGGGTTCAGGCCTTTTTCAGCTATGTAGAAAGTTCAAGGCCAGCCTGCGCTACATGAGACTCTGCTTCAGAAACAAAAGTCATCCCCCATAAATGCTGGGGGAGGGGGTCCTAGTCCTCAGTAGTGGTGGCTACTAATAAGATCCCCTCACTCAGGTAAATAACACCCAACCTATGCTCATGAAAGCAACCCCACTGAAATGCAGTGGGCTACTCTCACCTACTCCCTGCAGGGGACGGGGCCACAGACATTGAGGGCTGCTTGGGAAAAAGGGCTTGGGGACTCAGAGGGAAGGGTGATAAAGAATAATGGGGGATTATGATCAAAGTAATTATATATGTATGAAACCATGAAAGAATACATTATAAAACAAAGTTTCATTTTGCTAGCAATGTGCACAAAATTATTTTCTTTTTAGAAATATTTATGAGTATGTATGCATGATACATATACCCAATCATATGTGAGGGGACACATGTGCCATAGAGCATGTATGGAGGTCATAATACAATCATGGATCATCACTTTCCCCTTTTACTTGGATTCCAGGAATTAAAACACAGGCTTGTGGAGCAAGGGACTTTACCTGCTGAGGCATCTCGCTGCCCTATGCATGATTCTCCTAACAGATCTTGGCCAAACTTGGTGACTAATGTTCATGTGAATTAAGCCCACCGCAATATAACTGCATATCACATACACCTCAAACGAGTTTAGCAAAAGACAACGTAAAATCCACTGGGAGGTATGCTTCCTCCTAAGAAGCTGGGTCAGCAGGGAGGGGTCCAAGTCTTATCCAAACAGGAGGACAAAATTCATAACCCAAGCACAGCCATGTCCCAGCAGGACAGGCATGGTGCCATCTGAGAACATTTCTATGAGCTGAGCTCACTGAGCCCGCGGTAGCAGGACAAAGCTTGCTGGCTGGTTTCTAGGTCTCTTGGTGCTAAAAAATCTGCACTGCTTATTTTAAAATAAGCACCTAATTTCAGAAAGTGCCTAACACAGCAGCAGGTAAAACGGCTCCAGCTCTGTGTGAATGTGTGACACATGAGGCAAGGTGAAGAGAATGGTCTAGATTGCAAAGACAGTTTGGGAAGAGGTTAGACGGGAACATGATGTGAGGCATCCAGCTGGAGGGAAACACACGGAAGAGACTGTTCGGTGACACCCTTCAGGTGATTTGCACACTGCAGCACTCCCTCATTTTCTGGGCCCGCTGCACTCTAACTCGCTGTCTGTGGGCTCTGCACTGAAGGCAACTGCAGGGACTATGAGTGGAGTGAGGGCTCTTTCCTCCGCTGCACCTGGTGCCCAGGACACAGAATTAGGAATCAGAAGGCTTAAGTTCCCGCATCCTCCATTCACTGGGTAAAACATGTCTAATTTTTCCCTCTTTCAGCTTCTCCTAGGGCCACAATCTTAAATACTCTCTGTGGGGAGCTTCCCTCGCTGCAAAGGACTGTGCCAAAGGTCTGAGAAGTGCCAACACAGGAGGGGCAGGGACATGTTTTCATTATCTTTCCTGACACCTAAGCCGCCGCCTCCTCTCTATACTGAATAGCAAAGTCAATAGACACGGAAGTAGAATAAGTGGATGTGATGCTGTTGGTTTGCCTTTGAGTCTACCACAGTCCTTTGTGTGATGTTAAAAAGATATAGTTTTGCTTTGTTTTGTTTTGAAGTTAGGCACATGCCTTTTCCAGTACTGGGGAGGCAGAGGCAAGTGTATCTCTGAGTTTGAGGAGAAGCTGCTCTAAACAGCAAGTTCCAGGACAGCCAGGCCTACATAGAGACTTCATCTCAAAGGGGGGTAGAGGACGGGAAGAAGAGAAAGATGCATTTTTAAAAAGCTACACCAAGTATCACTATGAAGTGTTGGTATCAGCAAATGAACCAAGGGGTTCTGAGCATAGCTCTGTGGGACAGTTCCTGCTCAGCAGGTGCAGGCCAGGGTTCATTCCCAGCACTGGAAAAAAGAAGAAAAGAAAAGAAAAAGACTAAATGAATCTTGTCAGGGTTTAAGCCACCAGAGGAAAGGTGGGAGGAGGGAGGCCCAGGCTTCTGTGCAGCCCACACTGCCTCCCTTATATCTGTTCTCAGCTCACGCAGAGAAGATGCCAGGAGGGGCTTGGCAAGCATGCCTGCATCCCATGACCAAAAGCAGATCCCTCAGCCCACTGTATTCTCTCCTTTGGAAATCTGGGTTTGCACTGACATTAGATCACTGGGTGGCTAGGTGAGCCTGAAGGCTGAGAGGGGCCATATTTAGCTTCAGGGGGAAAAACTACCCATGCCAAGCACAAACAGCACTGGGGGTCCATGTTCTGGGGTCTAGCTCCTGGTCAGAGCAGCAGCATCTTTGGAGCTGTTTCTGCTTCATTAAATCAAATCTTCCTTGTGGTCCTCAGGTAGTCTGAGGATGGTTTTACCACCTGTAGTCAAAAGAGCTTTGAAGCCATGGTGGTCCACATTTAAAATCTTAGTACTTGGGACGTAGAGGCAAGAGGGTCAGGAGTTCAAAACCATCCTCTGTTGCACAGTGAGTCTGAGATCAGCCTGGTCTGTTTTAAAAAGCCAAAACCAAACAAGAAAATGCAAGGATGTGAGGGGACTAGGAGAGAAAACAGGGTGAAGAACAGACCCATCTCAGAGAGACCACACATCCCCCAAGTACCTGGTCGGATGCAGAGGACATGGCAGCCCCTGGGGTCCGTGTGGGGCAGCACTGTGAGGAATCCGGAGCTGAGAACGTCTTTCAGGGCTGAGGGCCTCAGGTTGCTGAAGACCTCTGGCCAGCTCCGCCTGCAGCCATGGTAGTTGACCAGCAGCTGCAGGGCCCGGTCATAATCAAACTTTCGGGCCCGCAGGAAGCGTAACAGGAAGGCGTCATCCAGTGACGTGCTCAGATGCGGGTACTCCTTCCGCACCATATCTCGGAGGGCCTGCACATCCCGGAGTCTCCACTCGGGCTTCTCCTGAAGCTCTTCCCTGGCTTTGGTGACCAAGTCTTCTGTCAGGGAGCACACGTAGGCGGGAGGTTCAGGCGGAGGAAGTGGCAGCTCATTTTCGGAGAGTGAGGCCACAGAGGGGCTGGTTCTCAGTGAGTCACTTTCTTCTGACATTAGCTATCAGGGTCCCTGCTGACACACAGGCCACAAGTGGGGTTATGAAAGTGCAGCATGGAACCAGCAGTGGTGGCGCACGCCTTTAATCCCAGCCCGTAGGAAGCAGAGGCAGGTGGATATCTGTGAGTTTGAGGCCAGCCTGGTCTACAGAGTAAGTTCTGGGACAGCCAAGGCTACACAGAGAAACTCTGTCAGAAAGAAAGAAACAAAAATAAAAGAAAAGGAAGTGTGCCACGGGCCTTCTGCTGATGATTCAACAGGTAGCTTGCCATATAAGCCTACTGATCATAGAAGACAAAAAGCGACAATTAACCCCATTAGTCTTCTGCCCTGTCCTGGAACACCCTGACAAGTGCGTATTCACAAACTTGCACAAATGTGTGTGCATGGGGGATTTGGAGTCTTCCCCAAGTTACCTCAGGGAGGTGAGTCCCAAGGAGGAATGATCATGTATGAATCACACTCCTAAGTCAAACCCAACAACCAAACACTATGCCTTCCTTGGATGTGTCAGAGACATGGCTTGTCATTACATAAATGTGAATGCAAACAACTTTGAGATTCCGACCCAGTTTAAAAAACATGGGATATATATATATATCCCAAACCAACCAAACAACGAACAGGTTCTCTAAAATACTGGCGAGATTATAAACAGAACCTTTCCAGAGAGCAGTTTGTCAATGCTGAAATTCAAAACTAGGCTGGAGGGAGTGCGACTTTGATGCCCAGTGTCCACAGATCGCTGCACATGAATCTGTAGCCCCAGTGCTGGGAACACGGGATGGGGATGGATAGACACAAAAGGATCCCTGGCCAGCAGACTAGTGGAGTAAGGGACCAGCAAGATGGCTCAGCATGTAAAAGCACGAGACACCAAGCCTAACAGTGTGAGCTTCGTCTCTGGACATACATGGTGGGAGAAGAGGCCCGACTCCCACAGGTTGTCCTCAGATCTTCACATCTACACTGTGGCATGAGCATACCTCCTACCCTTGCAAATAAATACATGATCAAAGAAGACAGCCAGACACCACACACACACACACACAGAGATTTAAGAGATTTTTAAAAACTACTCTTTCGTTTTCTTGTTTGTTTGTGTTGAGACAGTCTCACTATGCAGCTCCAGGTGGCCTGGAACTTGCTAACCCCCTGCCTCAGCCTCTAGAGTGCTGGGATTACAAGTGGCTCCTGTACAGCTTGCTTGAGTTTATTTTCACGATGTAACTGGCTACGGTGATCATGAAAATGTACCAGATCTGCTAAGGAAATGTAGCAGAAGGGTTAGCTCCTGTCCCTTCAGTGGCACTATCTAATTAAGGCCCACGTCCCACAAGCACCCTTCAAGTCCTCCAGCCCGTGAGTGACCAAGAGAGACATAGGTGCATCCAAAGGGCAACCGAGTTCAAGAACTCTGTTCACATGCTGGATTCTTCCTGCCTGAAGCTCCTTCCCAGGGGCCTAGATCCCTGAGTGAAGGCTCTTCCTTTATATGTGTAGGTACTCCAGTAAACTCCACACACTGCCTGTGGACCTGTGGACCTTAGGGCTTGCTTCTGGGAAAAGCTGCCCTAACACACTCCTGTAGAGAAAACAAAAGACAGCTGCCTAGGCCCCCTGGGAATAAGCTAGCAGCAGGATTCCCTGGCTGCAGAGCCTAAGCCTTCCTCTGTGAGTGGACGCTGCTCTTCCACCTCATGCTCAACAAGGAAAGCAGAGCCAGCCCAGAGTTCTTGTGCATAGCTGTAATGCCCTGGCTTACTCCCTCTGCTCCACTGCAGCCAGCGACCAAGCAGGCCACTCCCTCCAAACCATAGGATTGCGCACTCCATCTCTTGAATTCCAACACCTAGCCCCACCAGCTTCTTGCACTTGCTTCCAAAGGTATGTCCTCACTCTGGTCATATTGTGGTATGTTCTGGTCATATTGTGGTATGTCCTCACTCTGGTCATATTGTGGTATGTTCTCCCTCCAGCTCCTCCTAACCCATGCAGCACACTCACATCCAACAAATATCAAACCCTTATGATGCACCACATTCTTTTCCAGGCACTGGGGTTGCAGAAGAAAAGAACAACAACAACAACAAACAAAACAACAACCAAAAAAAAAAAAAAAACCACTCCTGTTTCACTAAGCCCAGTAGAGATGGGAGATACTTCTAACCATGATATACAGTCCACAACTATGAAAAGGAAACATAGGGAATGGGGCCAGATTTGCAGTTTTAAATAGGGCATCCAGGGAAGGCTCACCTAGGTAACATCTGAGCAAAGATGAGAAGACAGGGTGAGCCAAATACTACATAGTTGGGTGAGGGTAACTGAAAAAACGGTGCAGCTTTTCTGAAAAGCAAGATGCCCAGTGTAGCTAGTTAAGGAAGCAAGGTGGGAGAAAGTCGATGGATTCAGAGGCCCACTGGGGGCTAGTGGCCAGGGCGCTGTAGGCCAGGAAGGACTTCAAACTTCTGTGCTGAGCGAGGAGTGGCATGATCTGTTTCCTCTGAATGCACTAGGGGTGCAAGATGGCTCACGTGCAGCTCCAGCCTGGCAATCCAAGTTCCATCCTTGGAGTCAAACTTTACCAAACTTACAAAATCACGTAAATGTGGAAGGAGACCAACGCAAGGCTGACCTCTGACACCGCCCCCCCCCATTCGCCCGTTATGTGTGCGTGTGTACACCCGCACATCAACAGAAAATAACAGTGAAAAGTAACTTTTTAATTTTTAAAATGAACTGTAAGGAAGTGATGATATATAGACGAGTGGTTCTCAACTTCCCTGACGCTGCAACCCTTTAAAACAGTCCCTCATGTTGTGGTGATCCCAACTGTAAAATTTCTTTGCTACTTCATAACTGTAATTGTGCCACTGTTGTGGATCATAATGTAAATATGTGTTTTCCAATGGTCTCTGTGGGTTGGGACCCACAGGTCGAGAACCGCTGATGTGGCAGGTTCACTGACAATCCAGGCAAAAGTGGATAGTGACACGAGTCAGCCCTCACTCACTCCAGGATGTCTGAGCTGCCTGGCATGAGCTCTACGGACAAGCACATATCTCATGCTTGTGTGTGTGTTTGTGTGTGTGTGTGTGTGTAGGTCATCAGTGTGTGCTAGCCAGGTCTTGTTCATTAACCCGAATGTAGCCCCTAAAAAGGTATTAAGACATATAGGCCCCACACCATAAATGCTTTATTTTAATGCACTTTGCAGACGTGGGACAATGCCGACCTCGCAGAATTCACCCTGGACGGTTTCCATGGCAGTCACCAACAGGTAGGTGCCTGGAATCCCAATTCACTGCCTGCCTGAGATGGGCTGCGGTGCCACAGGTTGCAGAACTAGCCTCAAAGGCCCTCTCCTTCCCCTCCCTCTCCCCTCCCCTGCCAGGGAAGATGAACTGATGAGCCACCATTCTCGGACTATCTCACACATCTAACACCCCCTTGTATCAAAGTTCCTCTGCCACCAGCCAGACAGCTCACCCTCTTCAAGGCCCGACCGCAGTGTCGTCTATTCCATACAGCCCACCTGGCTTCCTGTGGGTTAGTCCCCGCAGCACCGGGTTCCTGTTTGGTTTTGGAAACCTCTGTTCAGTCTCACAGGCATTTCGACGGGACCCTTCAGCGTCAGTTCCCACCCACTCATTTACCAAAGACTCACTGACCGCCTCCAGTATGTGCCAGGCATTGTGCCGACGGATGCTAGGGACTCAGCAGAGAACAATAAATCCTTGCCTCGTGCAGCTTACATCACGGAGGACTGAGGCAAAGAAGTCATTCATGCTTGAGGGTTCTGCTTTGAATCACGCCCTACACCATACATCTGTTTTCTTATTTCTTCCTGTGATTTGTTGGAGATTAAAAAAAAAAAAAACCCAGGGCCTTGCACATGCTAGGTACCACCCTATCACAGAACTACACGGTCAACCCCACATTTCACCTTCAAAATATTGAGCAAGAACATTATCATCACTGTTTTCACTTTACAAAGGAGGAAACTGACACCGCCCCCCCTTACAATGTCAGTCCCAATAGGGTAGAAAACTTGCCTGCCAGGGTTACCACAAGCCTCAGTGCCGGCTCATGACAGCACTCAGCAAACATCAGGGGAAATACGGCAAGCCCTGTCCAGTGAGGCAGAGCGAAGTGTCAAGCCCCACCCTGGCCACATCATCTTTAGCCTCCACCTGCAGCTTCCTGTTGATCCCCAAGTGCTCAGCAGTGGCTGCCAGCCTGGGGAATGACACGATGGGTCGCCTTGGGGACAGGATACAAAGCCTGACATCCTCCCCACCTGGAGGCATCTCTCTGTGGAGCATTCCCTCTCTCACACAACAACCGGTGGCAGGAAGACATTTCTCTCGGAGCCCCAGAGACACCCCCCCCCCCGCCCCCCAGCCGCTGACAGCGGTCCAAGGCCCCTACTTCCGGTCTTCGCCCCCTCCCCAGGTATCCCCATTTCCTGGGGTCTCCCTCCCCTCTGGCCCACTTCCGGCGGTCTTGCCCTCTTGGGTCCCTTTCTCTGGCCCCTAGGCGCACGTACGAGTTCGCGGGCACTCACCAGCCCGGCGGCGGGCGGAGCGCGGGTCACAGCGGCAGGAGCCTCAGCTGGCAGCGCGCGCAGAATAGACCCGCACTCCCCAGCCGGCCGGCCCGGCCCTCGCACCGGAAGTGACGTTCAGGGAACGCGAAGGCAGTGCCCACCCGGCAGTGCGCATGAGTGAGCTTTGCAGCGTTGCCTTGGGTCTGTCCCCACCTGGTGGCCCGGGCTGGGAAACTGAGTGCTGGAGGAGGAATGCAACGGCTTCCCCGGAACATTCTGCCATATGCCCAGTGTTCTACATCATTTTCTCATTAAGTCCTCATGTTTTTGAAAATTCCCCTACTTCATGACCGGGAAGTGGCAAATCGGTGCAGGAACCAGCCTCAGACCCCAGACCTCGGCATTATCGTTTCAGAACTCCTAGTTCCTCAGCTGACAGCTGTTTGGACTGACTGCCAGCAGCTGAGCCACTTTGGCCAAGCACCCTAGGCTCCTGGCCTCGGTTTCCTCATAAATAACACGATTCTTGCCCTGAACCCAGTCTCAGAAACTACCTGTTTCCTGCTTTGGGACTTATAAGATTGTCTCCAGACAGCAATAGTTTGAAAGAAGTTTACTAGCTCTACGCCTGGCCCATTAACTACCCTCACCACACACATACAAGTGTTTTGTGCAACTGTAATTTTGGGGGCAAATCTCTGAGATTCCTCTTTCAGGTAGAATAAGGACATTAGGCCATTTCTAGAGAGAAAATTCTGGTGGTCCTAAGGATTATTTTAAATTACCTCTTCCATTCCTCACTTATAGATAAGAGGAGTCCCAGGGTGGTGGGAGGTGGCCAGCAGGGACACAAGGACACGTGGATTTTGCCAGATGCCAAACTTCATGTGTGGGAGGAGATGACCTGGGAATCCTGAGTTGTGTTTATGTTTGTTTGTATCTTAATTTCTTTATTTTTATTTTCATTATGCACATTGGTAGTTTGCTTGCATGTGTGTCTGTGTGAGGGTGTCAGAGTCCCTGGAACTGGAGTTACAGACAGTTGTGAACTGCAATGTGGATGTTGGGATTTGAACCCAGGTCCTTTGGAAGAGCAGTTGATGCTCTTACCTGCTGAGCCATCTCTCCAGCTCTTATTTGTTTTTAAGATAGGGAAACACGCAGCTAAATTTGAATTTCAGATAAACAAAGGTCTATTTCTAAGACTAGGTGCATTATGTAACATTTGGGACACACTTATACTTTAGAAACCTTTATTTCTCAGAAATTCACATTTAATCGATTCTCGGCCTTTTGGCTAAGATCAAGTGCAGAAACTCACATTCAAAATGGGCATCCTGTTGCTCCCCTTGCCCCAAATCTAAGTATTAAAATCATGTTTCCCCCTATAGCAAATTACTATATAGTAATTTGAAACAACACAAATGTTTTTTCTTGCTTTGTTATAGATATCAGGGAGTCAGCAATGCTGCTCACGGTTACTTCTTGTCTTTTTCAGCAGAAACTGCTGGAATTACTTGGTACATAACCTTTCTGTGTCACTCTACCACCTTCCTTCTGTTGTCACAGCAGACTCCTGCCCTCTCCATGTGTGTGTGTGTGTGTGTGTGTGTGTGTGTGTGTGTGTGTGTGTGAGTATTCATGCTAGGCAAGTGCTATAATACTTAAAACACATCACTTTTTAGCACTGTTTATTTGTTTGGGATAGGGTCTCATAGCGTAGCCTGCCCTGGAACTTGCTTTAGTCTAGGCTGACCACAAGCTCACAATCCTCCTGTGTCTACTTTGGAAGTGCTGGGATTACAAGTGTCACTGCTCATGTCTCTTATAAAAGTCATGCTCAACTATTTGAGAAGTCTGGACATTGTGCCTATGCTGTTAATCCCAGCACTCTGGAGGCAGAGGCAGGTAGACCTCTGTGTTTCAGGCCAGCTGGTTTGGGTATCCTGTTGCAGGACAATCAGGGCTACATAATAAGCCCCTCAAATTTTTGTTTTGTTTTTGAGACACTTACTCAGGTTGGTCTTGAACTTCCAATGCACCTGCTTCAACATCCTGAGTGGATGAGATTACTTCACCATTACACCCATCTTCCTGCCTTTCACTTTACAATTACATTGGGCCTGACCCAGGTGCATTGATGTATGCCTGTAATCCCAGCACTAGGGGAAGCAGAGGCAGGTGAATCTCTGTGAGTTTGAGGCCAGCTTGGTCTACAAATGAGTCGAGGACAGCCAAGGCTACACAGAGAAACCCTGTCTTGAAAAACAAAAACAAAACAAACCACCAAAAAACAATGACATTGGGCCCAATCTGGATAATCCAGAATTATCTGCCCATCTCTCTATCCTTAGTTACTTCAACAACATCTGTTTTACTCCATAAAATATTCACAAATTCCAAAGGCTAAGATGGGGGTCATCTCAGGGGACAGGACATGATCCTACCCACCAAAATCTGGTCACCTGAATTCAAACTGATCTTAGCCAAGTCATCCAAACTCCCAGAGCATCTCCATCCCTAGGCAGGTTAGTGCTAATTGTCAGCTGGACGGGCTCTAGGACCATGGGCAAAATGGGTCTATAAGAATTAACTTGGTGGCGCATGCCTGTAATCCCAGCACTCGGGAGGCAGAGGCAGGCGGATCACTGTGAGTTCGAGACCAGCCTGGTCTACAAAGTGAGTCCAGGACAGCCAAGGCTACACAGAGAGACCTTGTCTCGAGAAAAAAAAAAAAAAGAATTAACTTAATTGTGTTCACTGCAGTGGGGATGCTTTGCCTGGGACCATTCCCTGGCTGGGATGCTGGGCGTGTAAGTGGAGAAAGGGTGCTAAGCAGCAACCTGTGTTCATTTCTCACTCTACTTCCCGACTGTGAATGCAATATGACTTCCTGCCATGACAGCCTCCAGACCCTGAGCCATAAGCCGGGACAAACTCTTTTTTTCTTCCCCGCACACACCCTCACTCCTTATTTTTTGAGACAGGGTCTCTATAGAGCTCTGGCTCTTCTGGAACTCATAGCATAGACCAAGCTGGCCTCGAACTCACAGAGATCCGCATGCCTCTGCCTCCCGAGGGAACTCTTCCTTTCTTAAGTGGCTTTGCCAGAGTATTTTATTGAAGCAACAGAAAAGTAGCTAATGTAGTTAGTCCTCATGAGCAAAAACTAATGAAAAACAAAAACAAAACTGGTTAAATGGGCTCATAAGACAAATATAGCAAACTTTCCTTAAGCTGCACATGTAGTGGGTAGCTTGAACCCTGCTGTGCTGCTCTCTTTAACCCAGATGTCTGGCCTACCGGTGGCCCTGGGAGCCCAGACTGCACTTCTAGATGCTACCAGCAGGAGGCGATGAGTTTAGTGAGGGTAGTCAGCCTTCCTCACACCTAGTGAAAGCTTAAGAGATGGTGGTGGCACAGGTCTTTAATCCCAGCACTCGGGAGGCAGAGGCAGACAGATCACTGTGAGTTTGAGGCCAGCCTGGTCTACAAAGTGAGCCCAGCCCAGCCGAGGCTACACAGAGAAACCCTGTCTCGAAAAAACCAAAAAAAAAAAAAAAAAAAAGAGGGAGAGAGAGAGAGATGGAGGAATGTCTCAGGTACACAGGCAAGAGACAGCTCCTGCATGCTGAGCAGCTAGGACAGTGCTGAGCTTGTGTCATCTGACTTATGCCTGATAATTATCCTGTGGACAGCAGCAGGGGCACAGTGGTCTGTACAGAACAGGACGCTCCAGTTCAGAAAGTATCTAAGATGAAAGAGTTGGACTCAAACTCAAGTCTGATTGTCAGCATAGTCCCAAACTTTACATTATCCTAGAGACCTTACGCAGCTTGTCTCTTTGGCTTCAGAGGTTGGAGAACAGGCTCGGAAGGACATGAAGCTGTCCATGATTACAAAACAACTAAAATGATTGAGCAGAGACTTGAACGTCTGTATTCTTTGCTGTCCTGGACACTCAGAAGCAACAGACCTGAACTATCACCTTGAAAGAGCCGATTTCCATGTGCACAAAGGAGGGCTGTGAGCTTTGGGTAGGGGCCCCTTGGCAGCTTCTGAGGAACAGCATGGTGCACTTGAAATGTCTGTTAGCTATGATCACCCCACTCCAGAGCAGAAAGGTCCCCAAAGGGCAGCTCACCTTGCAGCCTGGCTTGGAAGACTGCAAACAGCCTGCTCTCTGAGCTTCGACCCACCTCTGAAGAAAGAAATCTTGACATTGCTAGTGTGCCACGGTGGCTAGGAACGCCTGAGCTGTTTTCAGCTGTCGTCTATACTGGGAATTTTGTCATGACTCAAGAGATTATTTGAAAAAGAAATGTATAAGCATACAAGTGCAGTTCACAGCTATTTTGTTGTTTGGTTGGGTTTTTTTGTTTGTTTGTTTTGTTTTTTGTTTTTTGAGACAGGGTTTCTCTATGTAAACTTGGCTGTCCTGGACTTGCTTTGCAGACCTGGCTGGCCTTGAACTCACAGCAATCCACCTGCCTCTGCCTCCCGAGTGCTGGGATTAAAGGTGTGCGCCACCACCACCCGCCTATTCACAGCTATTCTTACCCTGTCTCTGAGACAGAGTTTTGCTCTGTAACCCTGGCTGGCTTGGAGCTCACTGTGTAAAACACAATGGCTTCAGGCTTGCAGCAACTCTTCTGCCTATGAGCTAACACAGCCTGCTATAAATGCTACTTTTTAAAAATTACGTTTGTTCATTTTGTGTGTGCGCGCGTTAGTACACACTTATTACGTGCATATGTGGAGGTCAGCAGACAGCTTACAGGAGCCACAAGCATCTCCACTGATCAAACCATCTTGCTGGACCTTTTTAAAATTTATTTTTTAAAGGATATTTTCCACATGTTTCAAAGTGTCTTGAATTAACTGTGAAGTTGAGGATGACCCTGAACTCCCAATTCTTTTGTGACCGCCCCTCCCCCACCCCAGAGGGCATTACAGTTATGACTGTCATGCTTGTTCGGAAATAAGTTGTTTTTAAAAAGACTTTCTAAAAAATTTTTTTATTTTCTGTGTGGGGGTGTTTGACCGCATGTACATTTGTGCACCACTCTCAGAGGCCAGAAGAGGACATTGGGTCTCCTGGAACTGGAGATACAGATCACTGATAGCTGCCGTGGGTGTGCTGAGAGTCGAACCCTGGTCTTGTAGACAAGCAGAAAGTGCTCTCTATTGCTGAGCCATCTCTCCGGACCTTTGGAATAACTCTTTAAGCTATAAATATAATTTGACTTTCTTCATCTGTTTTGTTTTTTTAAGACCAAGGTTTTAAAAAGTGAAAATTAAACTGCTTCCCTCCCTAAGTATATGTGTGCGTGCATGCACACATGCGTGTGCATGTGCATGTGTGTGTATGCTTGTACACACTCACACTGTGTGGCCTCTGGTAGCACTAGACACATAGTAGGCACTCACTAAATATGAGTCCCCCATGACTCATCAGACACACTTAGCTGTGTGATTCCAGGAGCCTTACCAACATGATTAGAAACGCTTAGACTTAATCTGGGTATCCTGTCAGTCAGCCATGGATCCCATGGACTCCTACAACTACTACTTTTTTATTTCCATTTTTACTACCTGTGGCCACACAGGAGATGATAAAGTATTTTAGGTTTTTTGTTTTGTCATTTGTTTTAAATTTTTCATATACATTTGTTTATTCTGTATCATGTGTGATATGGATGTTGGGTGTGGCACAATGGCACCCGTGGAGGGGTCAGAGGTCAACATTTTGGAGAATTGGAGAATTCCTCCTCTACCATGTGAGTCCTGAGGACCAAACTTTGCTGCAAGTTCCCTTAGCAGCTGAGCAGCTCAGCTGTGTCACCAACTTTGTAAATATTGTCCCTCACACAGCACCTGTTAACTGAGGTCCTTATGGAGAGGTGTGGCCTCGTGGCTTGTTCCTTTGCCCCTGGCTTTGAACCCAGACCATCTAAGCCACTGTAGCATATACTTCCTGCTGTTTATTAATTTGATTGCTTGGGGTGATGGGCTGCAGATTGGACCTAGGGTCTTATATGTATTTTGCTCATATTACTTTATGCTTGACATTCAGTGCTGTTTGCAATAATAGCTCCCCCGCCCCGCCCTCCCCCGCCCCCATGTGTGACACAAAGTTCTTGGGGAGGGGCAGGGCTGGAACTCTTGAGTGGCAGAGGAACTTGCCCAAATCACAAAACAAGTGAGTGACAGTGAGGGGTTGGGCGCTGGAGTTGTGGGATGGGGTGGGCTCACCCTAGCCCTTCCTTAGGGTTCTAAAGAAGAAAACCTCCCATGTTATTCACCAGATCTCTCTTGCTGCCTCTGACCCAGCCTGAGGGGTCTGGAGCTTGACTTGGCTGGAAAACTGTCCAGCCCTGGGTGGGGGTGGAGGTGGGGGTAACCAGAGGCTTGGCAAGCATAAGAGAAATATCTGACTTCAATTGGAGGGTCGTGTGAAGCTTGTGACCCCCTGCCCACCCCCCCCACCCCCGACCTGGCATGCTTTGAGTGCCAGAGATTCTGTTTCTCTACATGCCACCTTCTGCTCAAAAGCCCAGAATCAGTCCCTGGAAGGGAGCCGTCCAGGTCTCTGAATGGGAGTAGAATAGTGTCCAGGGCTTAGCCATGTGGATTTCCCAGAAGAGGTCAGAGCTAGCTGTGTTTTTGTGGTCACACATTGATCTCCCTGAGTCAGCATGGCTGCTTGGAGGGACAGGGACAGGATGTCCTGTCTGTTCCCAGGGGCTTTGGATCTCAGCCAGACTGAATCTTTTCCAAAACATGGCCCTAAATGGTGATGGGGCCAGGGATGGGAGAAACCCCACCCCTGGCCTCATCAACGCCAGCCTGAGAGCTCAACTCACCATCTATGGTTCCAGCATACAGCCTAGCTCTGACCACACACTTGGCACTGTGCTAGTCTCTCTCTGTGTGCTCTCTCTACTAACCCCACAGAGGCACTCTGGGGACAGCCTCAGATCTCCTGAGTGCCGTGTGGCAGCTGAGCAAACAGACTCAGGCAAGTCCATAATCTCAGCATTTAGGAAGCTGAGGCAGGAGGATCTCAACTTTGAGGCCAGCCTGGGGGTCTGGAGACCCTGTTGAAAGAAGGGAGGGGAAAGGGAAGGAAAAGGAAGGGAAGAGAAATGAGAGGGCAATTGGCTTGTAAATGGTTACACAGAGAGGGAACTGCAGGGCTGTGCTGGGAGTCCTAGTGTGTCAGATTTGAGTTTGTTCTGTAAATTTACTGGGTCACACACTACTTCGTAACAAGCCAAGTGCATAAATATCACCATCTCCTGAAGAAAAGTGGAAAGCGAGGCTCAGGAATGTGGGAGGGACTTGTACAAGACTGGAGAAAGCTCCCCTGGATAGCAAGCTGTCATTTTTCAAGAGCTGAGTGCCAAACTCCCCACTGCTAAAATCAGGCCAGGAGCAACAGAAGCCCCTCCCCTTCCTATGAGATCTACACATACCCCGAAAGAGAACTGCATCCTCCAAAAAGGTCAAAGGCAGGAGAGGCCTGTATGCATGGCTATCTCTGTGGTGCCCAGCTAAATCAGAAGCGTTCAGTGACTTCTGGGTCCAGAGAGCTGGAAGGCAGCCAGGCTGGGGCAGCTCAGGCTACCCTTCACACAGCCACAGCACCGCTGGCCCAGAGGAAGAGATAAGAGGCATCCATGCCTCTTCCCTCAGCAAGCTTGGCTGGGCCATGGAGGAAGCTCACACTTGAGTCAGGTTGGCAGCTTGTATTGGCAGCTTGGATGGACATTCTAACCTGATATTAAAATGAAGTTGTCTACTGAGCAGAAGAGCTGTGGGGGCGAGTCTCTTCACAGAGATGAGAAAGAGTTTTTCTCCACATAAAAGACTTTTTGTTTGTTTGTTTTTCGAAACAGGGTTCTCTGTGTAACAGTCCTGGCTGCCCTGGGACTCGCTCTGTAGACCAGGCTGGCCTCAAACTCACAGAGATCTGCCTCCTTCTGTCTCCCAAGTGCTGGCATTAAAGGTATGTGCCACCACCATCCAGCTTTAGAATACATTTTAAAAGGGATTTTGGGAGTGGGCTGGGAAGATGCCTCCATTGGCAAAGTACTCGCTATCCAAACACAAGGTGGTGGTGCACGTCTTTAATCCCAGCACTCGGGAGGCAGAGGCAAGCAGATCGCTGTGAGTTCGAGGCCAGCCTGGACTACAAAGTGAGTCCAGGACAGTCAAGGCTACACAGAGAAACCCTGTCTCGAAAAACCAAAAAATAAAAATAAAAATAAAAATAAATAAATAAAACAAAAAATCAGAACAAACAACAAACGAACAAGTGAGGGCTGGAGAGATAGCTCAGGAGTCAAGCATGCTTGCTGCTCCTCCAGAGGACCCAGGTTCTATTCCCAGCACCCACATGGAGCCTCACAACTGTAACTTCAGTTCCAGGGGGCCTGATGTCCTCTTCTGAGCCTCTGTGGGCACAACACACACGTGTTGCACAGACATATATGCAAGTAAAACACCGGTACAATAAACATACAAAAGCGAGGGGAGGTGGTATACGTCCGTAACCCCGTGCAGGGGAGGCAGAGGCAGGCAGGGCCCGAGGGCTTGCTGCCCAGCCAGTCCAGCTGACTCAGCAAGCTCCAGGTCTAGTGAGAGAGCATGTCTTTTGTTTGTTTGTTTGTTTTGTTTTGTTTTTTGAGACAAGGTTTCTCTGTGTAGCCTTGTCTGCCCAAGACTCACTTTGTAGACCAGGCTGGCCTGGAACTCACAGAGATCCACCTGCCTCTGCCTCTGCTGGGATTACAGGCATATACCACCGAACCTGATGAGAAAGCACGTCTTAAAAACTAAGGTGGAGAATGATGGTGGAAGACACTGATGTTTTTCTTTCAATCTCCACACGTGGTATTCCTGCACACACACACACACACACACACACACACACACACACACACACACAC
>OU015742.1:71335482-71348303 GCA_907169655.1 Acomys percivali
CACACACACACACACACACACACACACACACACACACACACACACACACACACCTTTCTAGAAATGGGGGCAGTAAGAGATTTTTAAAAATGCAGACCTGCTTCGATTGTGTCATAGATGGGGTTTGTGCAATAGGCTGCTCTCACTGAGTGGAAAATTTCCTTTCCTTTCCTTTCTTTCTTCTCACTGCGCAGCTCCACTCTGGTCACCTTCAGAGTCTGTCATTGGACGCTTAGAAGACCTTCCCTTGTGCCCTCCTCCGTATTGTCCCCAAGTGTACTACCTGGGAGCACCACACTTGAACCTGAAGGACCTGGGTCAGAACCCCAGCTCTAACCTTGGAGCTTCAGGTTTGCCATCTGACTATTGACACACGATTCCTCCGGATTGCTTCAAGAATCAAATGAGAGTGCGTTCACATTAAAGCAGCAGCTCCGCCCGGGGCCCCATAAAGCTCTCAGTAAACCTTAGCTGTTTTCAGCCTTCCCTTTGGCCAGCACTTGCTGACTGTTCAAGTTCTCAGCCTTTGAGTCAAGCACTTTCTGACCCAGCTCTGTTTGCTGGCATAAGAGATGCCCAAAGTTCACCGCGGCGGGGAAAGGGAAAGACGGTATAATAACTTGCACTCTGCGGGTCGTTTGAAATACTGAAGAAAAGCGGACGTGCACGTGCTTGCCAGGGGCTCTCTGTGGTTACTACTCTTGGTTTGGTATGGTTTTGAGACATGGTCTCACTATAGAACCCAGGCTGAGCTGGGTTGTTGAGCCTCCTGTCTCAGCCTGAGGGAGTAAGCTGGGCTTGCGGGTGTAAGCCACTGTGCTGATTTCTAAGATGAAAGCATTTTTAAGCCCAGGTAGGTAATGTCACCCTGACACTGTGGTGGCACTGCCCGAGAAGCCAGATCACTTTTTCATTGGCACCTGAACCCAGAGGAGGTAGAATGGTTCTCAGCTGAGTTTTCCAGGCCACCTTCAGGGAGGGTATTATGGCAAGGCTGAGGCTGGACTTGGGACCCACTGGGCTAGTGTAGGTTTGGGTAGTTTTTTTTTTTTTTTTTTTTTTTTTTTTTTTTTTTTTTTTTTTAATGTGGCCTTGCAACAAAAGAAAAGCCAAGAATTGACCTTTGGAGTCAAGATTCCAAGCTTGTAAAATGTTGTGCCCATTATGGAAAATCACCACGCAGGTTTCTCAAGATGCTAAAAATAGGTCTCCCATATGATCCAGTCACAGCACTCCTAGATATCCACCCCAAGGAAGCTATGTCAGCATTCCATGAAGCTAGACAGGCCTATTGATGCCTGGTGCATAATAGCCAAGATAGGTGGCCAGCATGGGCACTTGGCAGCAGATGGATGGATAAAGAAAACATGGCAGAAATGCACCTTGGAATTGTATTCAGCTGTAAAGAATACTGAAAAGATGACTTTGAATTTCTGATCCTCTTGTCTCTTGGATGCTGGTATTACAGGCATGTACCACTGTGCCCCATTTTATGGGATGCTGGAGACCAAAACCAGTGCCCCCTGCACGCTAGGCGAGCACTCTATTACTGAGCTACACCCCCAGCCTTGGGCTCCCCAGCACTGTGAAGACTTGGGGTTCTGGTGCTTGCTTGTGATCCCAGCTTGAGGGAAATTAGAGACAGAAGATCCGAAGTCCAAGTGACATCCTCAGCGACGTGTCCAGTTCAAGGACAGCCTGGGCTACAGGAACCTTTGCTTCAAACAAACAAATAAAAGCCCAAATGCCAAAAAAAAAAAAAAAAAAAAAACCCCCCCCCCCCCCCCCCCCGCAAAATGATGAAGTTATGTCCTTTGTAGAAAAATGGATGCACTTGGAGATCATCATATTAAGTGAACTAAGCCAGACTTGGAAAGTCAAATTCCACATGCTTTATTAAAAATGTGGAATACATACTTAAATATAATATACAACACACAATTAGCATACTATATAATATGTATGGGACACGAAAGAAGAGAGAGGAAGGAGGAATGAGAGAAGGTAATGGGAAGGAGTAGAGGGACGGCGCACTGCCTAACAGCACTGGCTCCCAGCACCTCCGTGGCAGCTCACTACCATCTATAAATCCAGTTCTAGGGGACCTGACACCCTCTTTTGAACTCTGTGGGCACTAGGCACACAAGGGGTACACAGGCATTCAGGCAAAACACCCCTAGACATAAAAATTAATTAGTTAATTATTATTTAGAAAATATCACTTTTTAGCATATAGAGTCTAGACTTAACTACATATATGTGTTTGCGCAAAAAAAATATATGCCATGAAAGTAGGAGAATTAACGGGGTGGGGAGAAAGGAGGTGGGGTTAGTGGGAAGGAGGGATAAGAAGTGGATGGCTTGATCAAAGTACAATGATATATATGTATGGAAAAATCACAGTGAAATTCACTAATTTGTGCACAAGCTGCACAGTTTTTTCAGAGAAAGACTAAACTTGGATGAAGGGGTGCCTTTTTGTTTTATGCGTATGGGATTTTCCCGGTGAGTATGTCTATACACCACACACATTCAGTGCCTGATAGGTTGCTGGCCAACCTGTGGGCCCTGGGAACTGAATCCCAGTTGAAAGGGTAGCTTTTGCAGTCCCCGAGATGTTATGACAAAATGTGAACGCTTGGAGGCGCTCCAGGCAATCTTCAATGGAGAGACGCTAACACGTTTGATTGTAAAAGAATGTGAAGGAGGCAGCGAGCTGGCTCAGCGGGAGAGGGGACTGGCCACTCAAACCTGAAGACTTGGTTCAAACCCTGGAACCCACGTGGCACAAGCGTAGAACTAACCTACCTGAAAGCTCTCCTTTGACCTCCATCCCCTCCCCCCAAAATCCCTAAGCTAAAAATCATTATGATTTTCATTACTGCGTTCTTCCTGTGAAACCCTAAGCTCTGTTCAGAGGGTCATAAGTCACGGGATTTTTGTTGTTGTTTGGTTGGAGTTTTTTTTCAATAATTTAATTTTTAAATTTTATGTGCATTGGTGTTTAGCCCTCATGTGTGTCTGTGTGAGGGTGTCAGATCTTGAAGTTATAGAGCGTTATGAGGCGCCATGTGGGTGCTGGGCATTGAACCCAGATCCTCTGGAAGAGCAGTCAGTGCTCTTAACTGCTGAGCCATCTCTCCAGACCCCTGATTTTGTTTTTGAAACAGGGTCTCACTGTGTATCTCTGGATGTCCCAGAACTCCCTATGGAGACTAAACTTCCCTGGAACTCACAGAAAGCCACCTGCCTTTGCCTTTTAAGTGCTGGGATTAAAGACATGTACCACCACACCTGACCTTTTTCTCATTTTAACATTTTTGTTTCTTGTTTTGGTTTTTCGAGACAGGGTTTCTCTGTGTTAGCCTTGGCTCTCCTGGACTTGCTTTGTAGACCAGGCTGGCCTCGAACTCACAGCGATCCTCCTGCCTCTGCCTCCCAAGTGCTGGGATTAAAGGCATGGGCCACCACGCCCAGCCTTCATTTTAACTTTGTAAACATCCCATTCATTAGGCACTATTTAAAAAATTGTGTAAAAGTGTGTGTGTAAATGTATGCCACATGGGCCAGTGCCTGTGGCAGTCAGAAGTGGGTGTTGAATCCATTGGACTCAACTTATTCTAGTAAGTGCTGAAAACCAAATTCCGATCCTCTGGAAGAGCAGCAAGCAAGCACTCTTCTTAGCCAGCTCCCCGACCTCTGTAGTTATTTACTGAGGATTTTATACATAGAGCATAATGTCACTCTTCTGAAATCTTAAATTGTTTTTCCATAGCATCATAACTGATACTTATGACACTGCTTAACACTATTAAGTATACAGCTTCCTGAAACCAGTGCACAACTTGGCTCAGGGACTCGGAGGCGGGGTGAGGGGGGCAATGCCATGCTTAGCCCCAGTGGGAAGGTCTGGTGACTCTGTTGGTTCTCTCAGTCTCTGGAAAGCAGAATGTCATCATTTTGAACTTTGTCCTCTGTTTCTCCATATTGTTTGAACTCTTGGGATATATAGGTTCTGTTTTAATAATAAAGCAATATGGAGGCTCTGAAGAGGGTCTCAGGCACCTAAGGACTGGTTGTGAGTACTGAAAGGCAGGCTAGAATTCTCAGGGGCTCAAGGGACAAGCCTCTGACAGGCTTGTTTAGTGGAGCCCTCATCCTAGGAATTGGGAACGTAGGGTCCAGCCCTGGCTTCCTCTCTAGGTCCCTTTGAGTCACCAGTGGCCCTCTGTAAATGTCTTCCCGGTGCTAGGCTTATCCTACCTCTTTCACCACCACCACCTGCTCGCCACCCTCCCCCTGGCCTGGGAAGAAATGCACTGATCAGGCCTTTGTAAAGTTTAGTGGACAAGGTGTTTCTTCAGCAAGGGAGATACTGAAAGTGCCAAACCCAACCAGATGGGTAACACATGGTGGTCCTGGAGAGTGGTCCCAGAAATCATCCCCTACCCCCATATGAAAAGGAGATATCAAGTCTCTCCCTAGGCAAGGGATGCTGGGAGTTTTCTGCCCATGACCCTAATTGTGACTTCAGTGTCTATCGGGGCTGAGCCCACAGGCCATAAATCCCAGTGCCATTAGTCAGTATCTCACAGCTCAGCTGTTTGTCAGGAATCATGTCATCGTCGTTATCACATACAAGCCCTGTCACTGTTTTTGTCACTTTTAAAAATAGCTGTCTGGTAAGCAGGGTGCTTAAGTCATCTTCTACTTTGGAGTTGGGGGACCCTAACTGTGGGGGGGGGGCGTGGCAAGAGGACAAAAGGGCTCGAGCGTCTGGGAAAGGCCAGGGTTTGAACTCCTAGTCCTCTCTGGGGTTTAGGCTGGGACTTAGTGTGAGGCCCAAAGCTGTGGGAGAGTTGGGAAGCGGATGGTCATTTGGAGCCAGGGGTAAAGTCAAAGTGAGGCTCCTTTGCTGGGTGACGTTGGGCAAGGATGGTTCTTCTTCTTTTCCAGTCAAGTGAGAAGCAATGGCAATCTTTAGCACATGAGGCATGTAAGTACCTCTAACCCGTGAGTCAGTTGCATTAGGAGATGGGACTTGGATTTGATCCCAGGGACAACCTGGGTGACTCCCCTGACATCTCCAGCCTTGGGTCCCTTATGGTGTGAGAGCCCACTCTGGTCTGCCTCATGTCCTGGCTCTCTCCTCTCCACTCCCAACAGCCTTCTTGAGTTCCTCAGACCACACTACCCTCCCTAGACTTGGCCCCACCTCTTAAAGCGTCCTTCTGCCAGCTCCAACCGACCCAGGCTGGCAGCCAAGTCTTCAGCCTTAGGGTACTCTTAAGATGCAAAGTCATCAGGGAGATCCTTTTGGTATAATTAATAATGTATTATGGTTTGGTTGTGCACATAGTATACAATTCAAGCAGTTGAAGTGTCTCTCCCAGCCACACACCCTTGTCCCCAGCTTTGATGTCTTCCTGCTGAGTTGCCCTTATGCTGCCAGTTTCATGGGGTTTAGCAGCCTCAGTACCTTAAAGAGGTATTGATGTTTATTTGTTTGTTTGTTTTCAAGTTTTATGTGTCTAAGTGTTCTTGCCTGTGTGTATGTCTGTGCAGCATGTACTCAATTAGGTCAGAGGACTTTGGGGGTGGGGCCACTTGTGCTGGAGTTACAGAAGGTCGTGAGCCACGTGGGTGCTGGGAACAAAATCCAGGTCCTCTGGAAGGGCAGGCATCTTATCCCTTGAGCCCTCTTTCCGCTCCCAGCAGTGGGTTTTGAAGCTGTGGCAGAAGAGCCATCCAGGCTGAGTGAACAAGCGCTCAAGGGTCCTGAGGATATAGGCCAGTGTTGCTGGGGTAAGGGGGCGGGTCGGGTTTGTAGAAGGCAGAGGGGGCTTTCTGTATTGTTCTTGTTTGAGACAGGGTCTCACTATGTAGCCCTGGCTGGCCTGGGACTCACTGCGTAGACCAGTCTGGACGAGTCGAATTTGCAAAGATTCTTCCGCGCCTGGCTGCCTCCTCCTGAGTGCAGAGGTTCTCAGAGTGCACCCACTCACCACGCAGGGCTGGAGACCTGGATGCTGCTCTGTGGGATGAAGTGGGACTAAGAAAATGTATGTTTCACATGACCATTGTATAGTATGAAAGCTTCTGCGTTCGTTCATGTAGCATAGGGAGGCCAAGCGGGGGTGGGGGGGGGAGGGCAAGGCAAGCATGGGCTTGTGGTAGGGAGGTCCAGGGCCAGGAAAGGGAAAGTGATGAGAAGAAGTGAGTTTTGGATGTTTGGGTGGGTGGAGTTGTGTGATCAGAGAGGCCTTCCCAAGCCACATGCCCTGCTGGCTCCTTGCCTCTTTGGTAGTAATGTCTGACTATTGGATTCCAGTGTATCACTGTGATTTCACAGAGCAGGCCCCGAGGACTGACATGCTGAGGCTCTGACTAGAGGGCCACCAATTACCCTTAAAGCAGTGACCACAGTGGCCTGCTGCCTGCTGGGAGACTCCGAAGGAAGGAGGAATCGCCCTCAAGACAGCCTGCCTCACGCAGTCTCTTTCTGATGGGCAAAATCCAGAACGGTCAGAAACTCATAGTTTCTTTGCCATAAAACCCTTTACCCATGAAACTGACATATAAAATGTATAGAAAATTCTAAGTTCAGGGCAGGGATGTGGCTCCGTTGGTAGTAGAGTCCTTGCCTGGGATGCAGGAGCCCTGGCTTCCACCCCCAACACTGCTTGGCATGGGAAGGCAAAGGACAACTCTAGGGAATGGTGAGGGATGACCCAAGGGCCAGCAATAGATGTCAGTATCTCAGACGCACGCGTTCGCGCACACACACACACACACACACACGCACACTTGCAGCACAAAGCAGTGGTGCTGGCCCAGGCTGGCTGCAGGTGCAGAAGTGACATTAACACAGAAGCAGAAGCCATGGAGAAATGATGTGTGGCCTCAGCCAGAAGGAAACATAGGTGTCCACTATCTCCATCTCCCTGTTTTTGATCTCTGTGGGTTCTTGGTTTTGCCGAATTCTCCCAGAACTCGGAAGGCACAGCATTTCCTGGGGTGGGAGGGAGAGACTAGAGGAGATCTGACAGAGCACTAGTGGAAGTCATTGACAGGAGCTGTCCCGGGGAGGAGGCAGCAGGAGCCAGGAGAAGGGCATTTGAACACATCTTGGAGGATGTGAAAACACTGTGGTTTGAACACCGTCTCCCAAACCTTGTGTGATTGGAATGTGATCTCTAACACAGCCAAGTTGAGAGGTGGAAACCTGGGGGAAATGGATGGAGATGATCTGTTTGTGGGCTGATGGATAATATGTTATTGCAGTCATGGCTGTAGTGCCATGAGCCTATCTCGCCTCATGATGCTCCTCCGCCATGTTACAATGCAGCTCCGTGGCCCTGAGCACATACCAGAACTGTGATATTATTAGGCTTCCCAGCTTCCAGAACAATGAGCTAAGCATATCTCTTTACTTAATAACTTGCCGTGTCTCTTGTATTTTGTCATAGCAACAGAATATGGACCAAGACACCAGGAAATAGGTATTTCATCACAGGGAAGAGCAGGCAGTGTGCTCGGAGTTACAAAAGCACCCGCTAACTGAATTGTTTATTTTAATCGTGATTGTTTGTTCCATTGATTGACTCTGCTGTGTGTACTTGGTGAAAAGTAAACATCCAAATGGGCAAAAGGGCATCAAATGGAAAGCAGCTCTCCTTCTCACCTCTGACCTCCACTATCCAGTCCTTCCCAGAGGTCCTTCTCTCTAGTCTGCTGGTACCCATCTCTCACCCCCACTGCAGCTCCAGTGCTTGCTGTACACCCCCTGTGTGTACACGTTTCTGTCCAGAACTCTTATTTTTATTGGGCACCTAATTTATTTTTGGCTAATATTAATTGAGCATATATATGGTCAACATTATATGAATGTTATGCTGTGCAACTGGGGCTTCAAGATTAATTGCCATGGTTTAAAGCAACAAGTATGTATTAGCTTATGGTTTGGGGGTGCTAGACTTTAGGAATGGCTTAGGTGAGTGAGTTCTGTATTAGGGTCCCCCCATGAGGCTGCAGGAAAAGTGTCCCTGGGCCCCTGATGTGTCACCAGCAGTCTTGATGGGCTGGGCTATTCATTCTAATGTAGCCCTCTCTCACATCTGCCCATTGGCGGCATGCCTCAGTGCACCTCCATGGGTCCCCGAGTGTCTTCAACATGGCTTCCCAACATCCAAGGCCAAGGGACCTAAGACAGCAAGATGGAAACCAAGGGCCTCAGAAGCCGGACTCCATCTCTTTAGTCAGGGGAGCCCTATTCTGTCTGGGATGGCCACACCATGACATGGACAGCAGAAAAGGGACCTCTCTGGGGCCACATCTTAGAGACTAGTGAACACAGCAACACTGAACAAGACTGGCCAAGTGCCCGCTCCTGTGGAGTTACCACCCTAGGAGAGAAGGGGGAGAGGATGACAATAAACGAATAAGCAAATATACAGATGCTTCTGGAAGTTTTAAGGGCAATGAAGAAAATCAAACAAGATGACAAGTTAGAGCAGGACTGCTATGCTTAAGATCTCAAGCCAAGTCCAGCCTGCCGCCTGCTTTGCTGATGAAGTTTGCTTGGCACTCAGCCGTGCCTATTCCCTTTGGATAGCTTAGCATGAGGTAAGGGTAGACTTAGGCCACTGCAACAGAAAGGGTTGAGCTTTGACGCTCCTATATGGAGCTATATTTACAGAAAGCATCTCCAGAAGACCACACTGGAACAGAGACCCAGATGAATAGGAGGAAGTGGCTGATGGGAGAGTAGAGGAAACAGTGTTCCAGAGAAAGGGAGCCTGGGAAGAGAGCCATGACTAGGGAACCCTCAGGCATGAAGACACACGGGAAGCAGTCCAGAGGGCTGGGATGGAAAGAACACAGAGGGATGACTAAGCATCACGAGGGAATATAGGGTAAGGATCAGGAACCTGGCTATTGAAGGGGGGAAGGGCTCAGGACCCTAGCGAGGGGGTGATTTTTAAAACTACACCTACTATTTATTTATGAGAGGAGGGCAGGGAGCACACCTCAGCACACTTGTGAAGATCACAGGACTACTTGTGAAAGTCGCTTCCTTCCACCTTGTCCATGCAAGGCCTGGAACTCAGGATGCCAGGCCCAGTGTCAAGCTCCCAGTACCCACTGAGACAGCCCCAGCCCCTGAGAGGTAGTTTTGTTGGCTTGTTTCTTTGCCTTGAGACTGGGCTTTGCCATGTAGCCAAGGGTGACCTCCAACTCACCATCCTCCTGCCTCAAGCTTTCAAGGTACGCCATTACAGAAGTAAACAACCAGGCCCAGCTGTGCCCAGCTGAGCTTGAGTTTTGTCCCAAGCCTGACAGGAGGCCCTGGAGAGGCTCTAGGTAGGGAGAAGTGGGGTATGGTGGGGCTGGTAGCTGTGCCTGCTCTGGTTTAGTCCCCCTCAGCTGTCCCAGAGCTGTGCGGACTTAGCAAGACTCAAGTTAAGACCTTCGACTATGCCCACAAGCCTCGGCGAACCCAAGACTAGGAAGTCTTTTCTTTCTACCCATTTTTGTATCCCTGCTCTTTTTTGCTTGTTTCTTTTTTTTTTTAGGGGGGGCAGGGTTTCTCTGTGTAGTCTTGGCTGTCCAGATTCCCTTTGTAGACCAGGCTGGCCTTGAACTCACAGAGATCCACCAGCCTCTGCCTCCTGAGTGCTGGGATTACAGGTGTGCACCACTATGCCTCACTTTTGAATCCCTCTTCCTGCCTTTTTCACTCATCTAAATCCAAGCTATCTGAGGGAATGGTGTGTGGACTCTAGAGATTTTCCTGGTGCTGCCCCTCTGTGATGTCAAGAGAGCCAGACAGCAGCTCTTGAATGTTCCTTGCCTCAACTGGACAGTTCAGTCTCCTCAGCTGGCCTAAGAACATGTTGGTCATGGAAGGTGAAGCTGCTCCAGGCACACACATAAGCCAGTGTCCTGAGAAGGCCACAAAGGCCATGTAACAGTGTAGTTTGGGGGCAGGCTTAGCCACACTGGGGATTCTGGTATGAGCAGTTGGCACACAGGGCGGCTGGACCACCAGGTGTTCTTCTCTGCTGGGATCCTGAACAACAAAGGCAGCTCGCCATTTCTCGGAGTGCCTCGGATAGTAGAGTTGTTGCTAGTCCAGCTGGGACAAGAGAGGAATGTCCTGGTGGCTACTGTCCATCAAGTCGAGCGTTGGCACTGAGAGAACACAGGGTTTGCTGAGAGCTTGGCTCTGTCACTTAGTGGTTCTTTGCCTTGGTGAGGTGGAAGAGGTTGAACTGAGGTATTAAGGTTGTAAGAGGGACCAGCATTTTACCTATCACGTAGAAAGAAGACACTGCCAATCAAATGGTGACATAGTACTTTATTGTCACTTTGAATATTTATTTTACATTTGTTCAAAGAACTTTTGGAGCTGGGTGTTGTTATTCACGACAGTAACCTAAGCACTCAGAAATCAGAGACAGGAGGATTTCCAGCTTGAGTCTGGCTGGGGCCACATAGCCAGATCTATCCTTTTTAAAATTTTCATTCCATGGGTTCAGTAGGAGGGAGTGCCATAGCACAAGCACGGAGGCAGGAGGACAACCTGCATGACTAGGTTCTCTCCCCTGATCACGTGATCATGCAGGTCTCTGGGATTGATGTCACGTTCTTGGGCCTGGTGGCAAGCACTTTTACTTGTTCAGCCATTGAGCTGGCTAGTTTTATGTCATTTTGACACAGCTAGTGTCATCTGAGAGGAGGGAACCTACAGGCTGTAGGCAAGCCTGTAGGGAATTTTCTTAATTAGTGATTGATGTTGGAATGCCTGGGTTCTATAAGAAAGCAGGCCGAGCAAGCCATGAGGAGCAAGCCAGTAAACAGCACCCTTCCATGGCCTCTTGCGTCTGCTCCTACTTCCAGGTTCATGCCCTGATGGACTTCCTGCCTTGGCTTCCCTCACAGTCTATGAGTTGGGATGTGGAAGTCAAGTGAACCCATTCCTCCTCAAGTCGTTCTTGGTCACAATGTTCCATCCCAATAGTAACCCTAAGAAAGCCCGCCCCACCCCAATACTTTTATTTTATGAGACAGGGTTTCTCTGTGTAGCTGTGGCTGTCCTGGACTCACTTTGTAGACCAGGCTGGCCTTGAACTCACAGCGATCCGCCTGCCTCTGCCTCCCCAGTGCTGGGATTAAAGGTGTGTGCCACCACCTTCCGGCTTATATTTATATTATTTATGCAGTGTTCTGTCTGCAGGCCAGAAGAGGGCACCAGATCTCATTATAGATGGCTGTGAGCCACCATGTGGTTGCTGGGAATTGACCTCAGGACCTCTGGAAGAGCAGCCAGTGCACTTACTCTCTGAGCCATCTTTCCACCCCAATTGTTAAAGATAAGATGTTTTAGATCTTTGAGGTGTTGTTCGTCTTTTTTTTTTTTCTTCCTATGTGGTACTGGAGATTGAAGCATGAATCTTGTACATGCTGAGCACACATGTGATGACATCCCCAGACTCTTTTCTATTTTTACTCCTCCTTTTTTTATGTATATATACAAAGTCTTACTATGAAGCAAGCCTAGGCTGGCCTCCAACTACACATTCTCCTGCCTCAGCCTCTCCAGTGCTGAGATTACAGGCTTGAGCAACTATACCAGGCTTCTTAGTGATCCACATGTTTCTCTTGTTTACTTGGAAACATAAAAATACTAGGCTGGGTGTATAGCTCGCTGTTAGAGTGCTTGCCTAGCTTAAGGCCCTGGGGTCCATCCCCAGCACTGCATAAACCAGGCATAATGGGGCACACCTATAAAGCCAGCACGTGGGAGGCAGAGGATGAGAAATTCAAGGCCATTCTTGCTACACAGAGAGTTGGAGGTTAGCATGGACTGAATGGGGGAAACCAGAAAAGAAAGTGGAAAATACAAGCAAGACATATTTATGAAGGAGTCCCCAAACCCCTGCAGCCATCCTCCAGCTGTTCCAGGTCCCTTTGCCTCTTAGAATCATTATTCCCCATTCTTTTGACTTGTCACCGTCCGCACTGGCAGGCATCTCCATGGTGCAGCATTCTGGGAAGGCTGCTCTGTGGTCATCTCCAGATGTTTTTCCTACTGTGGCTGCAGCTGCAGAGGCTCCAGTGTTCTTATCAATGGAAGGGTTCTGGAAACTGCCACAGTTCATGGCCCTGCCTCAAATGGCCCATCACTCAAGAAACACAGAAAAAGGTACAGTTGTCCAGTAAGAGTACAGGGAAAAAAAAAAAAAAAAAAAAAAGGAAGTGACCAGAACCAACCAGCCACAGCCACCCATCTGATTTAACCAACAGCCATTGTGGGATTCATGATTTAAAGATACATCCTAATTTCAATGACATCATAACATGGAAAGAGGCATGGGTGAACTTTAAAAATATAAGAACCAGGCAGGGGCAGTGTGGGCTAAGTCTGTGATGGGCTCTAATTCACAGGCCCCAAAGAGCTCGGCTCAGGAGCAGCCGCTCCCTTGGCATTGCTCAATTGTCTCCTGACTCCTTGCAACCGAGGGCATCGCCCTTCTTGCAGGGCCAGCTCTGGTTTATGGCAACAATCGCTGCTCCTGTCAGACATGATCTCAAAGCCATAAAGAGTTTTACAGTTTCACTCTTTTCAAGATAAGGCTGGGAGCCCTTCCCAAGGCCGGGCACAGTCTCAGAGCTCAGGAGGAGGGATTGGGCGCTGGGGACTGGCACAAGTTTTATGGCCTCCACTTCTCTAAAAATACCACGTCCTCATAGTCCCAGCCTGAGTGTGCTGGTGTGGCTTCAGCACCTGGAGTACAGTGACAATCACTCATTCCAAA
>OU015742.1:71348313-71364847 GCA_907169655.1 Acomys percivali
GGTGTGGCTTCAGCACCTGGAGTACAGTGACAATCACTCATTCCAAACACATTCATTCATTCATCCATTCACTTGTTTGGAATGCGGTGTGGAACACAACAGCTTGGGTTTCTTACCATGGCACGTCATACTGCTGGTTAAGCCAGGCAAGTCACTTACTTCCCTTCCTATGCATAATGAGAAGGCATTTAACCTCCCCACAGCCTCACGGAGGTTCACGTGGACAGGGAACACACGTAGCATGCAGTAGCATGGCAAGAAAAGACTTGAAGCCTTTTCCCTCACCATCGACTTCCATCCTGTTGGCTCCTCTTCCCAGCCTCCATGTAGGCTGACCCAAGAAAAGCCCTCACCGTTCACCTCCTTGCTACCTACACCCACTTAACTGAGATCAAGCCACCGTTTGGGTGTCCCCCAATATCGAAATGGACCCATCACTAAGTGTGTATTTCTAAAAGTTCTGGAAATTGTTTAAAGTCTTGTCCTCACCTCCAGTCAAAATGTCAGAATATTTATAGACCAGTGGTGCCAAAAGACAGCTCGGTGGTTCAAGGTACTTGCTACCAAATTTGGTGACTTGAGTTCAATCCCTGGAAGGAAATAACTGACTAGCAAATTATCCTCTGACCTTCATATGTATGCTATGCCATGAGTCTACGCAAACACCCACACCCACACCCACCCACCCACCCACACACACACATACACACACACACACACAGAGAGAGAGAGAGAGAGAGACAGAGACAGAGACAGAGACAGAGACAGAGAGATAGAGAGACAGAGAGTCATGTAAGTAAACTTCATTTTATTTTTAAAAGTAAAAGAGACAGTTGTGGTGGTGGAGCCTTTAATCCCAGCACTGAGAAAGGCAGAAGCAGGTGGATCTCTAAGTTAGAAGCTAGCTGGGCCTATACAGCAAGTTCCAGGCTATACAGTGAGACTCTTGAAAAATAAAAAACTAAACTAAAACAAGAGAAAGAAAGAAAAAGAAGACGAATCACTGCCCTATCTTAAATGTCTAAGAATCCTGATTTCTCACTTCACACTGCATAGCAAATAGACTCCAAGACCTGGCTGTTCTGGCCCTGCCTTAAGATTCATAAAAGTGCCTAGAGCACATCTTAAGTGACCTCTGGGTCCAAGCCTTTAGGCTGTTCTCCTTTCTTTGGAAAAATTCCCCACTGGGTGTGAAGATGTCTTTAAGATCTTTGTGGCACGTGTCAGTCACCTGTCTCACACTGTACTTTTGAGAGTAGGTCTCGGTATGTTGCCTGGGTTTGCTGAAAACTCCTGGGCTTAAGGCATCCTCCTGCTTTGGCCTTCTGAACAGCTGACACTACAGACAGACCTATAGCACTGCACTTGGCTTTAATTTTCCAAAGGGAAGGAGGGAAGAAGGAAGGAAGGGAGCGAGGGAGGGAGGGAGGGGCAAGTGAGGAAGGGATGGAGGGAAGAAAGAAGGGATGTAGGAAGGGATAAAGGGAGGGAAGAAGGGAGGGGAGGGGGAGGGAGAAAGTGACAAAGAGAGACATTGGTGTGATGACACACCTCTGTAATACCGACACTTGGGATTCTGAGACAGGAGGATTGAGAGTTCGAGGCTATCTCGGACTCTTAATCTTCACTCAGGAGACAGTGTCTCAAAAACTAACCAAACCAAACCAAGCAAACATACACACAGAGAAGAAATGGAAACAGAGCCTTTCCTGGCCACCTTTGCTGGTTACCGCAAAAAATTAAATTTCTTTCCACTTTGACTTTGCAGTCACTTCCTGTTTGTGTCTTTCCTATTTCTGTCAATGGCTTTGGGTTTAAAGAGAATATTTATGAACTGATTGAAGAAAAGGTTCGAGGATGGAGAAGGCCCATGTGGCATGTGCTGTGGCTGAAAGCAAGATAGGATGCTGACTTCCTCCCATCTGTAGGCCTTCGGTGTCTCTTCTGACTCCAACTCCACCTCAAGTGTACTTTCCCCTGCCTCGCTATTGACTCTAAACCATTTTCCTCCAACATACCACTCCCTTTCCCAGACATTAGCAATCTCTCGCATCCTTCCACCTTACCACCCCTCCTTGGCTCTCAACAGTGAGCTACGTGCTGCCTTTTCCTCTATATGTGTGCATGACCAGCTCTAGGAGGGAGGGAGGGACCGCATGGTGTTGCTTCTCTGTAATCCCAGAATGCCTCATCTCATCCTGGGTCTTTGCCCATTGACCTTTGTCACTTTTTCAGTGCTCTCCCCACTGCACAGCGACTGAGTCATCAATGGCTCCCCAGTGTCTTCATGGTGGCCTCTGGTGTCAGACAATGGGCACCTGATCAGCTGTTACACCAGCTAAGGACCTTTGGCAACTCCCTTTCTTCTCCTAAGCCCTGAGCTATGGCAGAACAATCACTTCCCCAGAGAGTGGGGGAATTTCATTACGCCCAGCCAGCTAGACAAAGAGGAAGTACCCAGGCACATTGCACCTGACATTGTGAGTCCATGCCATCATCAAATAGCTGCAAGGGATTCTGGAACCTTGGTCCCTTAGACCTCAGCTTGGACTTTACATAGGATACACAGACTGGAGAAGTGTCAAATCTAGGTGATCTGGGCTCTAAAACTGAGGTGAACCTGGGGTGACAGGTCATTCATGCTACCTGAGACTTTCTTTGGCTGTTGAAGCTGCCTGTCAGTCAGTGTTCTTTGTGTTTCTTCTGTGAACACTGGGGCCCTGCTGGGGATGATGGGCTAAGAAGCTTCTGGTTCATGTCTTGGAAAAGAACCTTTAAAGAAGAGCTGACAGGAAGAGGAAGAGTCCTTCCAAAGGCCCCAGTTCTCGGCCAGCTCTCGGTTCCTTCATTTTTCTCAACTTTTGTTTTAGCCATCTCCAAGTGAAGGCACTACCGTTTGTCACCTAAGCTGATGTTGTTTTAGCAGTTGAAATGGGAACCAGCTTTGATGCTCTGGCCACCTACACTGAGACAGGAGGGAGGGCAAAGGGCAGGTGAGGTGGAGGAACCAAGGTCGGGGAATTTATGGCAGTCCGAGGTTTATGGTTTTGATATGGATTTATTAAGCACAATTTAGGGCCGAATGTTCTCCTCTGATCCCCACCCCCACAGCCGTGTTGGCAGGAGTGGAGACAGGGCTTATTGCAACATCATCAAAATATTTCCTGGAGCTTATGGCTGAGGGAAGGGACAGGAAGGCAGGAGTGGCCCCAGGGGCCAGGAAGGGAAGTTAGTGGGTGCTCTTGGAGATAGCAAATGGGATGGTTTGTCTCACCCCAGAAACTCGTGTGAGGACAGCACCCCTCAGGGTAGGGTTCCCATTACAGCTGGGCTTACAGAGGTGGAGTGATGGGCCCTACATGACACCGACCACAAAAGTGTGTGATTCACAAACTAGAATGCTTATGAACCCCTTTAGGAGGGCTACAAGTGTCACTGTAGCTGGGCAAGAGAAAGTCCCACCATTCCTGGATGACCTGGGAAGTGACACCCAGCTTTCACACACAGGCTCCAGCACACCCCACCTGAATGTGAAGATGTGATCTGCAGTGGCCGAACATGGAGCCATTGCGACCTAAGGGGAAAGGACCATGGAGACCTGGCTGGAGAGCCTCCCCCACACACCACTTCATTATTATTGCTCTTATGACCTCCTGGTGTCCATGTGCCTGAAAGGTTGAGGTGACCCAAAAGAGTTTCATCTTTGGATCTCTGTCTATTCTTGCAACCCTCTGCCTCATCCCTTCCCACGTTCACTCTCTCCATACATCTGATACTTAGAGCCAAGAAGCCAGGGTCGGGGCTGGGAAATAGATCAGTTAGTGAAGTGCTTATCTCGCAAGCACAAGGACTCAAATTCAATCCCCAGAAACCGGGTGTAGAATCACATGTGGTGCCGCACGCCTGTAATCCCAGCACTCGGGAGGCAGAGACAGATGGATCTCTGTGAGTTCCAGGTCATTCTGGTCTATAAAGTGAATCCGGGCCAGCCAAGTCTACACAGAGAAATCCTGTCTCGAAAAACCAAAAAGAAAAAAAAAAGTGTTTTAAATTAATTCAGTATGCATGGGTGTTTCTCCTGCATGCATACTTGTGCATGGCATTTGTGTCTGGTACCTTAGGAGACCAGAAGAGGGAGTCGGATTCCCTGCAAGGGAGCTACAGATGATTGTGAGCCACCGCGTGGGTGCCAGGAATTGAACCCTAGTCCTCTGGAAGAGCAGTCAGTGCTCTTCACCGATGAATCATCCCCTGGAGAATGCTGTGAATCCCAGTGATTAAGACGAGCAGATCCTCAAGGTTTGCTAGCCACTAGCCTAGCCTGATCAGTGAATTCCATGCCAGTGAGAGGCCTTGTCTCCAGAAACAAAGTGTGTGATGTCTTTGGAACAACACATGAAGCCGTTCTTTGACCTCCCTGGGCGCGCGCGCGCGCACACACACACACACACACACACACACACACAGGGTTGTGGTTGTGGTAAACGATTGGATTTCTACCTCTGCCTTTCAAAGACAATGACTATTTTGAGTCTCAGCTTCCTCATCTTTACAATGGGCGATTATTCATGTAGTTTAACCTCTTGATAGGAAGAGGTTTGTTTTGTTTTGCTTTTGTTTTTGTTTTCTTGAGACAGGGTCTCTCTGTGTAGCCTTAGCTGTCCTGGACTCACTTTGTAGGCCAGGCTGGCCTCGAACTCACAGGGATCCCACCTGCCTCTGCCTCTCGAGTGCTGTGATTACAGGTGTGCACCACCATTGCCCAGCAGATAGGAAGAATTTTCCAAAAGGAAAGATTCTTGCCCACTCTGAACATCCCAGATTGTCCTTATTCTAACACTAAGGGGAAAAAGACACCAGCACAAGGACTTAGAAAACATATGTGCCATTTATTTTGTTTGATATATATATATATTTTTTTTTTGCTAAAACACAGAGTAAGAACTGTTTTTGAGGTTATTTTTTTTCTTTTTTGACGCCTTAGGCAGTAATGGTGGGGACTTGGGGATCTGTGTGGGACCCCATGATGTTTGCACACCCACAGGAAGATGCAGATTTACCTGATGGAACACAGCCTACTTACAAATGTTTCATGTGAAGTTCACTATTTGTATTTTACCAAGGTAGGTCACAGAGAGTTCTAGCAAAGGCAAATGGTATAGTTACCACAAGAAATCAAGGACATCCATGTCTAATCCTCCCTTGTCTACTCTCTGGAAAGCCTCCTTTATCCTGGAAGTTTCTGGGGACTCCCTGAGGAAAAGAGGGTGGTCTTGGGAGAAAACAAGAGGAAAACCCTTGTCCACTGCCAACTTGTACTTAGTCCCTTACATTATGTATTGGGGGGGGGGAACTCAGAAGAAAAAACTTCAACATAGTGTCCTCCGCTTATGATCAGAAGAGTAAACGTTATTTTATTTCATGTCTCCCGTATTGCAATAAAGTTATTAATGTGAGTGGATTTCTCCTTCAGAAAGGATGAATCAGGGCAATGGCTGACCCCTGCCTCAGAAGACTGCTACCTACCACCGAAGGCCAGCATTGCCTACTCCGCTTACGAGCATCACTGGAGATGGAGGGACAAAGGGTGAAAGCGACAAAGTCTAGAAGGAGCTTAGCTGTCCTGCTTCCTGCAGGGAAGTCTGAGAAATCTGACTGGGGTCTCTGGGGGGTACTGGAGTGAGGGTGGCCAAGGAAGGCTTGAGATCTGTGAGCATGGGAAAGTCTCTCCTGAGACCTAGCATTTGGCTTGAGGGGTTAACACAACCTGTCCAAAACTCTTTTTCAGAGGACCTATCCTAAAGGCTGGAATTTCTGGTTACTGGGTTGCCAGCCTCATCCACTCAGAAAGATCAGCCAGTCTCCCACTTAGCACACTTCCAGCCCCAGAGGCATTCCTTTTATTCTGGTTGGTCAGCGGCACTTTGTAGGGGCATCGAGAGTCAGCCAGGGCCTAAGCGCTGACTGTGGGATTAGTAGTTTCAGAATGTACCCTGAATGTAGCTCCTCAAGCAAGCCTGAAATCCAGGCTTTCTTGTCCCTCTCCTGCCCCTCACCCAAACTCTCTCAGCTCTAATTGCCGGACTAGACCTCTTCCGGAAACCACAGCCTTGTTGCTCCTCACCTGCGCTTGGGGAGAGCAGAGGAAAAAGAGGACAGGAGCCATGCGTCCATTTTACTATTATCAGTAAACAGGATTCTGGACTGCCAGTGGACTCTAGCCTGCCAGTTCTGCAGAGAGTAAGTCTCTGGGTTTGACACTGGTAAAGGATAAGGGAATCTCTTGAATTGCATCATGGGAAAGACAAGGTAGCTAAGATCTACTTTCATCTTCTGTGACAATGTCTGGGTGATGGGGAGGATTCCATAAGATGGTGGATGTCAAATGCCTTGTGACATCATCTGGGAGTATGGAAGAGCTTGGCTGGCCCTGGGGAGAGCTCTGATCCATCCCTTTGCCTCATCCCCAGGCTCTGGTATGTCCTCCTTGCTCGCTACCAGCAGTCCTACATCTGTGGGTTGTTGTATTCATTTTCTGACAGCCTCACACTGCAGTTACTCCTGGCTTTAGTCTATTTTTTCAATGGTCTCCATTGAATCCATGGTCCCTAGTGTGTGCCCCATCTCAATGCCATGGAAACTGATTCCTTCACTGCCTCCTTCCCATGCTGTTTTACCTACCTCCAGACCTTTGTCCTGGTCTGTGTCAGTTGCTGTGCTACCCAGAAGCCCACCTTCCCTGGCAAGGGACCGCTGAAAAGCTAGACTCTTTCTAGATGCTTTCCTGAGGACAGCTGCTTGCTGCAAAGCTAGACTCTTTCTAGATGCTTTCCTGAGGATGGCTGCCCTCTATCCATATTCTGCTGAAATGGTCACGCTTGAGTGGTTCTCCGCTGTAGAAAAGCATAGAGCTTATTACTTCAAAGTTACAGCCTAGTGCTTGAGGGAACAACGTGTTGACCCAGGTCAGTGCTTACACAAGGTTCTCAGAATGGATGGGGGAAATGGCTGCCACGCCTTCCTCGCCCTCCAGAGAAGTGGCTTCGGAGAGGATGGGGTAGAAGATCACTTGAGGTCGGCACAGCAGGAGAAGGAGGAGTACTACACTGCAAGCTGACCCAGCCTCAGAGTCTTGGCATCCAGACCGCCCTGACCAGCACCAGGAAGGAAGGGGCCCCACCTGGGGGAGAAGGGCCGTGTGTTTAAACAAAGTCCTGTAGCATCTGCAGATGGCCCTCCTTTCGGGGGTGAAGAAGTTGCGGGAAGATACAGAGGAAGATGAAGACAGTGGCTTCAACTTGAAAAAAGTAGTCCAAGCAGTGGAAGACTTCCCAGCCGGGGTCTCCTCAAAGCAAAGCCCTGCCCTCTAGGATGCGGGGCCAGGGGTTGGCAATGCGTGTTTTTGGGCCCTACACCCTTTCCGTGGCTGCTCTGGGACTGACCCTCTTGTCACATCTTCCTTGCTGTGACTAAGTTTCAACCAGGCGGTCTCTGAGGGTGGGAGCCAACAGAACCCCCAACCCCCGGTGACTTGCTAGATGGCTTCTTGCTTGGTGATCGTTGGCTGGGGAATGGCAGAGGGAGGCTTGACGATGGTGGTGATGGCTCCTGGCAGGAGCTTGTAGGGTTCAGATCCTGAGCCACTTGGTGGTGATGGCTGTGGAGTCTCAGGGGTGGCTGAAAGGAGAAAAAGGTTACTCAGAATTGCAGCCTTTGTGGGGATAACTGAAGCTCTCTAGGGAAGCTCTTCCATCTGCCAAGACGAGTCCATAAAACACCACGATAAATCTAACCCCTAAGATTCTAGGAGTCGCAGACCCCAAAATCTGTGTTTCATGAGGTCTTATTGGCCATCTCTCTGCCATTTGACTTGGAAACTCAGGCTGCTTTTCCCAGACCAGGGCCCAGGTGTGACTATTCCCAAAAGCAATCAGATATGTGGCAAAAATTATTCTGGCCCAGTGGCTACGTCATCTCACTGATAATTCTGTCCTTTAAAGAGTTTGGTTGGCCCTGCTTAGTTGTCAGTCTCATTTAACTGTCCAAAATGAGCTTACTTACTATCTGGCCAGCTCTATTTCCATGAACACTTTCACCCACTGGATGACTTCATCTGATGGAATTCCCAGCCAACAAACATTCTCAGTGGTCCCCTCACCTAGTGGATGGCTTCACTTAGTAGACATTGTCAATCACCTCACTGAACACACAGCCTCATGGAATAAACAGCTTTAACTGGCAACAGCCCCACCTCCCCAGTGTCCGCTCTGAAACACAGAGAACTATGATCCCGGTTCCAACTACTAGACACAATCTTCTCCTGCCTCCTTTCTGAGACCCCCTCCCCCCGCACCCCCTTATAGGGTAGACCCCAGGCTGCCCACCTGCCTGCCCCCTGGGTCGGGGCCACTCACACATCTGTCCATTGCTGAGGTGAGAGGGCATCGTGTTGGCAACTATGACATTGGTGCCCATGTGTTCCTGCATCAGGTGGGGGTGCAAGGGGTGGTGAGCATGGGGTGCATCACTGGCGGACCCTGTAGACAAAGAGGAGGATGTCAGTCAGGATTGGAGATCTTGGAGAAGGAGCACAGCCTTGAGGCACCATTTCCCCCAATGTGGCAGTCAGCCTGCCCATCAAGACCAACAGTGCCTCTTGGGCGCTTATTCCTGGCTTACTAATGCCGAAATCACCAGGCATGTCCATGGGCTTAGTGACTTGAAAGAGACCAGGCCCTTCTGAGTTGAAATACAATAAGTGGTCCCTTTGGTTGCATAGTAAGACGACCACTAATTGCTCAGCACTGCCTTAAAGCACTTTCTAATTTTTACATAATTTTATCCTCCTGTTAGTTCTACAGAACGGACACCATTATCACCCATTCTACAGACAAGATAGCAGTATCCCAGGGAGGTTATCTCGGCCAAGTGTGTTGGGAAGCAGATCACAACTCCTGATCCTGACAGCCAGTGACACCTGACCCACAACAACCTATTCACAGGCCACTGTGAGAACGAGGTGAGTCCTGCCTGACAGTGGTTCTCACTGTAGGAAACATTTAACAGTTTCTGGAGATATTTTTTTTAAATTGTGATTCCTGGAGAAATTCTCCTTACATCTCATGGGCAGGGGCCAGCCATGCAGCTAAGCAACATGCAGAACATCCCTCTCAAAGTGGAGTCACCCCCAACCCCAAATACCAACAGGGCTGAAGCAGACAGCCTTGGGGTCGCTGTGCTGCCTCAGTACTCCCCACGCCTCCAGTTCCAGCATCTCCTGCTGAGTGTCACCCACCCCAGAAAGTGCTTCAGCCTTATTGAGGGGGTTAGAACTGACTGCTCGCCTTTTCTCTAAAGGGTGATGTCAAGTTTTCCTTTAGTTCAGCCAAGATGCCATGGTCTGTGGCTAAAGCCACCACCTCCCAGCCAACCTCAGCTCTGGCCCATCTCCCCTTTGTGGAGAACGTTATCAAGGGTTTGTCTGTTGTGTCTCGGCTTCATCACTTTCCCATTGCCCATTGCTCACTATGTGATACCCTCCCAATCTGGTCATCCTCCAAACCCTCTAATACTGCTCTCAACAAAAGGACCGAGACCTTGCATGCTGCCACTCCCTTCCCTCTCCCTACTCAGCCCTGCACGCTGCCACTCTCTTCCCTCTCCCTACTCAGCCCTGCACGCTGCCACTCTCTTCCCTACTCAGCTCTGCACCCTGCCACTCCCTTCTCTCTCCCTACTCCTTTCTTGACTTCTGGCTTCCATCCCTTCCCACACCCCCTTTCCTCCCTTCCTTTTTACCTTCCCCTTCTCCCTGCCCCCATTTAGCACCGTCGTACTTGGCTCCTCTGGCTTTCCTGCTTTTCTCCCATGCCCCTGGTGGGTCTTTTCTAAAGCTTCCATGACACTCCTTAAATGCTACAAAGCCCATGGCTGCCTTTCCTCTGTTGCTGGGGCATCTGATGTATGTGTTTATGGTCTTGGTAACCCAGTTTGGATTTCCAACACACCTGCTGTGTCAAGTCCTGGGTCTGGGTTTTCTGACCTGCATTCCAAATCTATTCAGGTATTTCCCATCTTCCTTGTCAGTAATTTATTCCATCATTGTTTCTACCACTCAAAGGGAAAATGTAGACTTTTTCCTCTTCTGTCATTCCTTGCTTCAGCATTTGATGCATACAGAATTTCTTTCTCTGCTTGCTCTGTTCCCGAGTCTAAGCCACCATTGTCTCAGGTGCTGGGAGAGCAATATTCCAGGGAATTTTCTCTGTCCCCTGCTCCCTAAAATTCACTATTTACACCTAAATAAGACTGGCCTAAGCCAGGCATTGGTGGTGCATGCCTTTAATCCCAGCACTTGGGAGGCAGAGGCAGGAGTATTGCTATGAGTTCGAGGCCAGCCTGGTCTACAAAGCAAGTCCAGGATAGTCTAGGCTATATAGAAAAACCCTGTCTTGAAACACCAAAAAACAAACAAACAAACAAACAAAAACAAACAAACAAAAACAAACAAACAAAAACACCCCCCCAAAAGACTGGCCCACTTAAAATTTTAATTTTGGTCTCTTTATAAAAGTTGCAGAGAGAAATAAATACAATTCCCCCCCTTTTTCCTTATTATCTTACTTCTCCCCCTCTCTTCCTTCTTTCCTCCTTTTCTTCGTTCCTTTCCCTCATTCTTTCCTTCCAAAGCCTCCTGATATTTCCCAGGTTACCTCACAAACTCATCATCCTCCTGCCTCAGCCTCCCTGTTGCTGAGGGTTTGCTGCTGGATGAAAGCTCAATCTTTATGAGCCTGGCCCCTTAAGCCCTATTTGTGACCAGGTTTCTAATTAATTTCCACCTGCATCTTCTCCAACAATCCTGACTCAGACATGCATCCTCCTCCCTTACCAAAGAGCCTGGGGAAAAAAATGACCTCTGCTTGGAACGTTTTGCAAGACTCTAAACTCTAGTGATTTTACCCACCAGTCTTAGACACCACCTCACGGAGCCATCTCTTGGTTGCATCATCTAAAGACCCACGCATGACCTGTTTCACATTTGTTTTTGTTATTCACTTGGTTATTATTTCCATGACATCTCTTGCTAGACCCTCAGTGCCTGAACAAATGGACCTCTTTTTTTTTTTTAATCACATTTTTCTTCCTGATAAGAAAACAAGGTCCAACAGACAAGCAAGATTGTCCAAGGTCCTCACGGAGGAAACAGTGGAGTCTAGAGGCTAGCTCGCTGAGGCCTATGTGAAGCCTCTGTCCCAAAGAAACGCAGCACTACCGATCCACAGAGAGCCCTCCCAGTGTCACACACCTCCAAGCAGCATCTCCTGCAGCAGGTTGTCAATTTTGGCCATGCCAAAGAGCTTAATGAACTGGATCTGCTCGATCATCTGCCAGGTGATGCTCTGCAGGGTGGGCAGCAGCAGCAGCAGCTCACCAAAACGGCCCCGGGAGTCATACTGTCTGTCGTTGATGTAATCCTCCAGGCTCACCTGCACCTGTGACCGCAGCCGCTTGATCTTGCCTGGGTCGCTCAGCCCCTTGGCATCTGAAATAGGAGAGGTGGTCAGGGAAGGCCGGATGTCCCTGACTTGTAGGCCCAAATTGGGCGGCTTCTTCACCTGAACAGAGGGAGTCTTAACCACTTCTGGGATAAGAATTTAGGATCCTCAGCAACCAGTTTAGTCTAGAACAAATAGTGGCTCCCTATAACCAAGCGGGAAAGATGCAAGACCCACCACGGCATCTTATAATCTCTTATTTATTTATTTATTTATTTATTTATTTATTTATTTATTATCTATCTATTTTATTTTATTTTGGTTTTTTGAGACAGGGTGTCTCTGTGTAGCCCTGGCTATCCTGGACTCACTTTGTAGACCAGGCTGGCCTTGAACTCACAGCGATCCGCCTGCCTCTGCCTCCTAGTGCTGGGATTAAAGGCATGTGCCGCCACTCCCAGCTTCATTTCTTTTTTTAAAAAAATTTTATGCTCTGCTAGGGATCAAACCCCGTGTCTTTCACAGACTAAGTGAGAGCTCTGCTGTCGAGAGGCCCAGCCTCTCTCTCTGTCTTGGTCAAGGAGAGATAAGGAAGATGTGGCCAGTTCAGTTAACCAGCTGCTGGAAGAACCACAGGTAAGTTTTCACCATCTAGACCTTGCTCTTGTCACACCAACGTATTCTCTCCTCCCTTGCCTGCTGCCATCTGTCACCCGGGGACTCAGGTGAGGCTTCAGCTCCTCTGACGGAAAGAGACCCCACTCCACACTTTGCATTTTTTTTTTTCATCCAGTCGATCATCTCTCATGGAGTGCCTGTTCTATTCTAGCCTAGACTAGGTCCTCTGCCCTCAGCCAAGCCGCTGACTCTGAATCACACCTGTCACTTAGCAATGACCACTCCTGCTCAGCCCCAGGCTTTGCTCTGCGGGACTAGAACTAGACCCTTGCCCTCTGGGAAATCAGGAGTTGGCATGTGGAAACGCAAGACCATGAATTGGAAAGACCTACATAACAGCCTGAAGTTCAAATCTGTGACCTTGCTGTAGCCAATCAGTCCCTGTATATCTCCCTATTTGAAAATGGGGCGATGATGGTTCCTACACCACAGGTAACATGCTGTAAGATAATCTGCACCAAATGTTTAAAACTGTGCACCTGGGAGCCCTTAATAAATAAATGGCAGTCGTTTTCCTCTTACTGCTAGAGGCCATGTCTGTGAAACCGAGGACCAGTACCAAGGACAGCGCCCAGCGCCTAACAGGTCCCCTTTGTTGCAGGTAAGGGGGAAGCCAGCAAGCCGCAGATACTGAGAAACAAAAGCAGATGTTGCACAAAGATTCCACTACAGACATCTGTGCAAACTCAGGGACGAGAGTCAACACAGTCAGCAGGGAGAGGACAGAGAGCCAGAAGGGGGGCAATACAGCATCCTGATCCCAAGAAGAGAAGGGTAGAAGGCACTGCCCATAGCTGGTGGGGAAAAGGGCAAAGTGTATCACTGAAAGCTTTCATTAACAGAGACAGAGGGCAGCAACAGTGGTGCCCTGGGGGGATGGGAGAAAGAATGCTCAGGGTTATGGACAAGAAGGAAGCTTGGAAATGTAAAGCCAAGGCCTGTAGTCTGTGCCCTGCCAACAAGTCCTTCCTCCCTGAGAACCCTGGTCTGACTCCTCGACTCGGTGGGGTTGGTGAAAATTCTTTTTGTTGCCATGACAATGAACGAGGCTGTGAGCCTAGCAGGAGCTCCTACAGCAGGTCTGGGGATGTGAAGGTCAGGTTAGAGGGTGTGCACGGTTACCTGGGTCGAAGAAGATGATGGCTTTGAGGCAGGCATATTCATTGTCGTCGATCTGTAGCTCCTGGAAGGGCAGGACCAGCTCGTCAAGGATGCGAATGGACACGCGGCTCATCTCTGCTAGCTCCGGGCAGTGCCGAGGGACGATGTAGTCATTGCCTGGATGGGTGGAGGGGAGAGGATGGGGCTGTCACCTCGGTTGACCCCTATCACCCTGGCTGTGGCTTACAGCTAAGAACGTGCCTGGTATTCCTCGGGGTTGGGGGGAGCTATTGGGTCACCATGCACATTTCACAGATCAGAAATCTGAGGCCACGGTGAGAAAGGTGATTGCCTGAAGTCCTGGGTGAGCTAAGAACTTGGCTTTTTTGGGGGCTTTCCATATCACCCAAACCTTTTTTTTCCCCAGCATGTGGATTATACATTTTATTTCTGCAGAAAAGACTATATGATTTCTCTCTATTTAGTGTGTTTGATGTGTGTGTGTGATGTTTCTCTTTCCCAGTTTGTTTTATTTATTTGCTTGTTTGTTTTCCCATTCATTCATTCATTCATTCATTCATTCACTCACTTTACATCTTTATCACAGCTCCCTCCCTCCCTCTAAAACTACACAAAAAGACCAATAGAGTCAACTGAGGACCATGGGGCTCATGGAGACTGAACATGCATTGACATACTATACACAAATGTAGCTGATGGTCAGTTTGGTCTTCATGAGAGTCCCCTAGCAATTAGAGAGAGGTCTGTCTCTGGCATGGGTTCTCTTTCCTGCCTTTGGATCACTTTCCTCTAGCTGAGCTACCTTGTTGGGCCTCAGTGGAATCAAATGCATTTAGTCCTGATGCCACTTGATGTGTCAGGGAGGGTAGGTAGGGCGGGAGGGTGGGGGGCGGGCTCCTAAACCCCTTTTACTTGCATGACTCAAGATAAAGGAAAAGAAGTCAGGGATCCCTTAGGAGACACTAAGGCATCAAGGTCAAAGGTCAGATTCTGGAACTGAGTCACCCCATCTGAATGACTCTGTCATTTATGGCTGGATGTATGTTTAGGTAACATAGTTGACTTGTTTGTCCCTCAGTTTCCTCAACTAAAAAAAAAAAACATTAATATCTATCAAATACCTGGAGATGGTGTATTGAAAGAGGTCATAAACATTTGTCTGGCAGTTTGCACAGTCCTTAATATATAGGGTATGTTACACAAGAACTCCAAATAAGTATGTCCTGAAGGCTCAGGTGACTTGGGCGTGTGCTGGGGTGGGGTGGGGATTGGGGTGGGGCTGGAGCACTGTACCACTTCTGGCCACTTTTTGTTCAACCCCAGAAGGACTTCTGAGATGTACTTGAGGTTCTGGGAACAGTGGGCTGGCTGGAAGAACCCCTCACTCACACTTGTGTTTCCTACATCTGACTTGGGGAACCCCCTGAGAACTGAGTTCTGGAATCTTGGTCAAGTCTAAGAGCAGGGCTGAGTTACATTTGTTTTAACTTTGCTGTGGTGGTGTGGGTAGCTATGCGTTCTACCACCGAGCTACACCTCCAGGCTCCCCTTAAAAGTTTTTTTTAAATTGCATTTTATTTATTTATTCTGGGGAGTAGTCTGTGTGTCACAGTGTGCACCCAGAAATCAGTGCATAATCTCAGGAGCTGGTTTTCTCTTCCTACCATGTGGGTCCCTAGGCTTGAACTCAGGTTATAAGTCTTGGCAGCAGACCTCTACCACCTGAGCCATCTCGCCAACCCAAGGTATTGTTAGTACGCTCTCAACTGAGAGTCCCTATAATTAAAAACAAAACAAAACAAAACTTATTTTAGCTGAAGATAAGGTCTTGTTATGTTTCCCAGGCTGACCTTCAGCTGTAGGCATAAGGTTATTATATAATTCAAATGCTGATTTCTGTACCCCCTCATATTTGGCTGTAATCCTTGTTTTGAGAATCTCCCGTCTCAATGTTGTGTAGCCATACATTCAAGCCCCTATAGGGCCTATAGGCATATCTTGACCTTGTAAACCTCCTGCCTAGCTTCCTAAGTAGCTTACAACAGTGTATCCAGTTTGGGATGTTTTTTATCTGCCTGCTGGTCCCTGTGTGTTACTATGGAGACACTCTTCCCTTGTGGGTGTACCAATCTGGGCTCCTGGATCTCAAGCTCTGGCAGCCTCCTCACCTAGGAGCAGCACGTCCTTGAACACCATGGACCTCTTGGTGGCCCCAAGAAGCAGATGCTCCCCGGCATGGGCTCTGAGAAGCGCCACCTGGAAGAAAGAAAGCGTAACGCTTAGCATCTGCATCCCAGGAAGACTGCACACAGTCACGTCAGTGGCCTTGGCAAGTCAGCTCTGCCTTTGCTTACCTCAAGTCTGAAGAGAACACCATAAAACCTCTGCCTTCCATGACTGACGAAACACGGGACATACAAAAGATTCTAGGAAGGTGGAAGTCTGTGCTCTGCAAACTTATTTTTCGCTCTGCTCTTGAACTGCTGTGTCTCCATCTTTGGGCAAGGAGCCATGCCCTGGCCTCATCAGGGTGTTGGCCGTATCTGATGTGCATGATTCAGAACCAGTTCCTCAAAAGAGCCTTAACTTACACCAGATGTTTTAAAACCGGGAGCTCCAAGTTCCTACCTGTGTGCCAGCTCCAGGGAACTGTGAGGGGTGCTCTATGGAAACTCATATAATCTTGGGCTTAGCCCTCAGTGGTTCCGAGTCTGGATGTATGAGCTGGACCTGAGATAGGCTGGCAGCAAGCTTCTCAGCTGGTTCTAAGGCTCCACTGAGTTTGGGAAGTCACTGGTGCTAAGGACCTCCACAGAACCTGTGCTCCTGACAACGCTAAGATTCTGGGATTCTCAGAGACTCTGCACGAGCCTCCATGTGGATGTCAGTTCTTCAACTGTGCTCTCCTCAAGTACAGGAGCAGCAGGAGGAGATCTGTTGTCAGGCCCTGTCTGTGAAGACTGAAGTTCCGGGGTCAAGTCCAGCTGCCTCACAGGACATCACCTGTGCCTTGGCCTTAGTGCCTGTGTGAAGACCAAAGAACAGCAACACGCTGGTGGCCCTGGGGGACCTGCGTGCTCAGTGGTGGTGGCCCTGGGCACCTGTGTACTCCACAGGAGACTGCAGATACCAAGATGGTGGGAGGGTCATGTGCTGCTATATACTCATTCGTTTGATTTCTCATTCATTTAGTTGTCAAATATGAGATGCCCATGATGTGTCACTTTAAAAAAAAA
>OU015742.1:71375820-71387916 GCA_907169655.1 Acomys percivali
GTCGCCATCTCTAGGCGTGAGACAGATTTTTTGTTGTTTGCACATAGTAAGCCCAGGGGCTTGAAGGCGAGGCCATGTTGGGTAGGATTTCTGTAGCCACCCACAGGAAGCTCACCATCACGGCCCTATTTCCTTAACATGGTAAGCAGGGCAGCGGGAGACCCCAGGGCCTAAGTAGGGAGGCCCTGGGAATTTTTCTGTTGGAAATCCACCTCTGCAGGCCTCCCTCACCCAGAATGCCTCTGGCCACATTATGAAGGCCCACTTACTTCACCAGGCAACACCTGTACAAGCCTATAGGACCAACCTACAATTTTCTATGTTTCTCCTCCCATCCCAAAGTCCAGTGCCAAAGATCCGCTCCATACCTGGGCACAACTGCCCCCACCTACCATTGCCCATGGTCAACACCTGCACATTTTCAAACTCCAGGGTAGTGTAGGCTGGGTCCAGAGCGGCACTGTAGTCAGCCATATCCATGTCGACGAGGGTTTTAGAGAGTCGCATTCTCCCCTTCCCACGACTCAGCCCCCTGTCCTGCCCTGCCCAGGATGCCACCCAAGCCCCTGGGCTGAGCCCCAGCCCCCTGTCCCCGCCCTCCCCCCTACCTCCTCCCAGGTCCCTTCTCTGCCTTCCTCTGTTTCAAACTGTCCTCTGGGAGACTCAGCCTGGCGTCCCGGCCTAGCCTCTGCAGAGGGTGGAGGCTGTGTGGGGAGGGGTGGGAGTTAATGGTTAATCACCCCCGGTTGCTGGGTAGGCTGGGCGGAGCCGCAGGGATTTGGCTGTTTGTTGGTTTCTGACTGACACCTGGGGTGCTAATTACAACTGTTGGGCCCCAGCTCATTAATATTCAGTTATCAATCTTCTGAAGCAGGCACCGAACAGGGCTGGCATTTGTTGGACTCTTACCTCATCAGCCCCCAAGCCAATGTCGCTCCAAGTTGGACATCCTAGCTGACATGCTTAGACACTGACAAGTCTACCTCCAAGAAGCCCTAATCCAACCATTCCCCAAGCCATAGACATCCATCTTTGATGCAAGCCGTCCAGTGTGGCGCTTGAAACCTAAACCCCAGGCCCACACTTGGGTTTTTCGGATCCTTGCTGAGGAAGATTCTTCTGGGTCCCTATTGGTTTCTCACCTGCCCTGGGAGCCACTGGGACTCACCTGCCCTGGGAGCCACTGGGACTCACCTTCAGGTCCCTTCTCTGGCCCCTCATAGCTCCCGGCTGCTCCAGCTGGATGAAATGCCGTGGATGGTCCCCTGTCACACTGACTGCTTTCACAGTCCCCCACCCCTCCCAGGACAGACACAGACAGGATCTGCAGCCCATAGATCCCGGGCTTAAGTTCAGGTGCCTGTCACCTGCTAACTGTGACTGGGTAAATGAATTCTCCTTGCAAGCCTCAGTTTCCATCCCTATAAAATGTCCAGGCAATCTGAAAGGGTAAATTTGGTAACACATGAGACATAAAGATAGCTCAAGACGTGCTGGCGAATGCCTTAGCCCCAAACCAGCGCTTTTGCTCTGCTGTGTAGCCCAGGCAGGGTTCAAATTCTTGATAGTCCTGCCTCAGCCTCCCAAGAACTGGAATTAACAGGAATGTTCCACCATGCCTAACTAATTTCTCTTATAGTGTTGTGCCACTTCAGCCACTTCAGCCACCCTGTTTCTGTCTGTCTACCTCTTCCCTTTGGGGTGAGCTTTATGGATGTACCCCTGTGCAGACACAGAAGAGCTTATGCTCAAAATGTCTCTTCTGCGTGCTCAACACTTGGTCCATCTTGTAAGGTTTTTTTTTTTTTTTTTCAGATTAAAAATAAATCATCTGTCAAATTTTTTTGCCTCCATGTATGTCTGTGCACCACATGCATGCCTGGTGCTCATGAAGGCCAGAAGAGGGTGTTGGATCCCCCAGGAACGGGAGTTAAGAGACAGTTGTGAACCACCATGTGGGTACTGGGAATTAAACTCCGGTCCTCTAGACGAGCAGCCAGTGTTCTTAACTGCTGAGCCATCTCTCAGCCCTCCCTCTCCCCCCCCCCTTTTTTTTAGCCTTCAAAATGCTTTTTTCTTCCAATTTTCATTTCATTGTCCCCATCCTTTATGAGGCTTGACTATGGCCCCGGTGCATCTGTCCCCTTGCACGGTCCCCCTCTGTGTCTTTCTCTGCTGACACTTTTGAGACTCCCAAGAGCTGGGGAGAGAGAGAGAGTCACAGAAGGGAGGGCAGGAACTCTGGGAGCTTCAGGGCCCGCCTTGCTCAGCTAGTTGAAAGAGCAATTCAGAGGGTGTGGTAACAACACAGAGCAAGCAGGAGAGACAGAGTCTGCTTTGGGGTGAGTGAATGAACCAGGAAAGTGAGTGAATGGGAGTCCATGTAAAATAATGAGTGAATGAGTGAAACTCATGAGTGTGTAAAAAGGTGAATGGATGAGTGAGTGAGTGGGCAACAACCATTAGCATCCTTCATTCTGTGCTTCTTCGCTTCATTATGTCCCTTCTAGCCTTCCCGAGAGGCAAGATGGTGGAAGACAGCATGGGAGGCAATTGTGGGGAAGTCAGAGGCAAGTGTCCCGGCTTTAGATACTATCTCTGGGGGCCCACGGGCCGGCTCAATGGGTAACAGCACTTGCCTTGCAAGCTTGGTGATCTGAGTTTGATTCCTGGCATGCCCTGCTCCTATCGCATACACTCTCAGATAATTGAAAGCAAGTGGAAACTACTTCTGTCACTCTTCAAATGGCTTTGTAGTTCACATTTTTTCCTCTGGGTTTCTCACATTATAGTAGAGGGAAGACCCTAGTCTCATCCTTCGTTTCTTGGTTGAAGGGAGAGGAAAAGATTGGAGCCAGCAGCCCACACCTTAAGATCCAAAAAAGATTTACGGTCCTTTCCGGAGACACTTGGCGACATCTGGTCCAGTGTCCCTGGGGGAAGGGTTGGGTTGGGCGGAAAGGGAAGGCCTGTGACAGGCTATGCACAGCTACTACACAGCCTTTGGTGTATGTGTCCTACATGGGACTTGCCACCCAGAAGAGACACAGTTCCGCATTTCTACAAGTGGAATGTGATCGTTAGCAAGCCAGAGTTTTATTAGGTAACAAACCAACACCGGGCCTTTTTATAGATGACAACGTAGATTCCATTAAATACAGTCAGTGTTCAACTAGGGTTGGCCAGGACGCAACGTGCATAGACATAGAACTCTCAAGAGGACAAGAGAGCTTGCATGACGAGAGCTGCCAGGTACACAAACCACAGTGTACACGATGTGTTGCACATTCCACCCCCACCTACCCCCACTCTGTCACAACTCACCCACAGCAACCAGTCATAAACTGCATAACTGACTCATCCATAATTTCCTTCCCCTTTAGCCGACTCTGACCAGTACCTTCATGGCAGCTCTCCTTCACGTCCACACATAACCTCTGCGATCCTACAGTCCAGGAGTCTGGGACAAGCTATTTTGAATCTAGTGTCTCCGTACAACAGGCCTGACTAGTGGGGTTGGTTGTTGTTTGGGTAGCAATTGAGACCCTGCTGCGACTTAGCTGCCCCTGCTCACTGTCACTACAGATCATGGAGCCCAATATATGTGCATCAAAATCTCTGTCTCCTTGGGCTCTAGTTTTCTCAGCTTTGCTTTCAGCACCAGGACAGACCCTTCCCACAAAAGGGTGTGGCTGTGGCCAGTGATGACCAGGATGTCAGCCAGTCCTCCAGATCCACAGGTTTTACATTCAAGGATTGACACTTTGGCTGGAAAATACTAGGGAACAGTGTGTCTGAGCCAGAGGTAGTGGACATGCCTGGAGTCCCAGTGCCTGGGAGGTGGGGACAAGGAAGACGGGGAGTTAAGGCCAGCCTGGAACAAAAGATCAGCAACAACCACAGAGCTGACTAGATGGCTGAACAGGTGCTTGCCTCACAAAACGGCTGGCCTGAGTTCAACTTCTGGTACCCAGAGTAGAAGAGAACCAACTTCTCAGCGCAGTTCTCTGATCTCAACATGATCGTGCCCACCTCCACTCCACCTCTCCATCTCTGTGTCCACCTTCACCCCACCTCTCCATCTCTGTGCCCACCCTCACCCCACCTCTCCATCTGTGTCTACCTTCACCCCACCTCTCCATCTGTGTCCACCTTCAGCCCACCTCTCTATTTCTGTGCCCACCCTCACCCACTTTTCTATCTCTGTGTCTACCCTTACCACACTTTTCCATCTATGTGCTCACCCTCACCCACCTTTCTATCTCTGTGTCTAACCTCACCCCAGTTTTCCATCCATGTACCCACCCTCACCCTATCTCCCCACCTCTGTGCCACCTTCGTCCCCCCTCGCCACCTCTGTGCCCACCCTACTATAACTCTATATTTCTCTCTACCCACAAATAGTAAATAATTTTTATTTTACAGCAATTCTGGGGAGATGGTCAGTGTGTAAAGTGCTTGCTATACAAGCATGAAGACGTGAGTTCAAATCCCAAGCACACACAGGAAGAACTTGGCATGGCTTGTATGTTCCTAATCTCAGTAACAGGAGGCAGAGACAGGAGGCTCTCAAGGCTCACAGCCCATCCAACCAGTGAGCTCCAGGTTCACTGAGAAACTCTGTCAAAGAGCAAGGTGGAAAGTAATAGAAGGAGACACCGGACATACAGACATATACATATATATTCATCCCACACACACATGTGCACAACTAAGCCACAAACATATGAACACACATATTACCAAAATTATTATTATCATCACTATTATTAATTATGACCTCAACATGTGCAAAATGGGGATATGTGTTTATTCAAGATGGGGCTTACTATGTTACCCAGCCTGGCCTTGAACTCCTACACTCAGAGAATCCCTCTGCCTCAGCCTGGAACACAGACAAGCACCACTTGCCTGATCATGATACAGATTTTTTTTCCTTGACATTACTCTTTAACTGATTTAATCTAACAAGTAGACAACTAGATAGCCAGCACTCCCATGGTGCCATACATAACCTGAAGATGACTGAAAACTTAGCGGGCTGTGGGTAAGGCCATACGCAAATGCAGCAGTCATTTGTATCAAGTGATTGAGTAGCTGTGAGTTTGGATATCAGAGGAGGGTTCGGGGAGCACCATCGTGGATGCCCAGGGATACGATGTACAGCACAATGGTTGTCATCACTGGCTGGGGACACCTGGCTCCATGGCTGCGTGATCTTTGGGAATCAAAAGCCCTTCTCTAAGAAGCACCTAAGTAGGGCGGTTTCCAGTCTCAATACCATCAGTGTGGGGACTTGTTCATCACCTGTGTTCTTTCTTGTTGTGCTGGTCAGGCCCCAGCTCAAGGGAGAGATGAACTCAGAGCTCACCTGGAGGCTCAACTCCTTCACCTTGCAGATGGAGACAGAGCTCGAGCAAGGAAGAGAATGGTACAAAGAGGTGGCAGGTAGCCAAGAGGAGGGCCCAGAGCCTCACACGTCTCTGCTGTGAACAGAGTAAGGACCCCGCCACAATGGACCGTATCTTCCTCCCTCGCTCTTTCTTTCTGAGGCCAGGTCTCCTGTGGCCTCAGCTCTCCAGGTAGCTAAGGGTGACTTTCACTTCTGACCTTCCAGCTTCCACCTTCTGGGTGCTGGGACAGCGGGTGTGTCCCACCATGGCTGGCTCACGGGTTAACACAAGGGCTTCCCTCATGCTAGCAAAGCCCAGTACTGACTGAGCTTTACCCTCAGCCTCTCAACCAAGCAGCGGAGGTGTACTCGGCCTCAGGATAAAACCCCCTCCCTCCCTCATTTTTCCTGAAGCCTGAAGGGTTCTCACTTTCTAAAACCAAAAGAAGACTCAAAGAGGTAAACTACATTTGCCCAAAGGCCATGACGTGTCTAAGGCACTGCCATTTGCACCAAGGCTGACTTTGAGACCCAGGGCCTCTTCCCTCCATGTTGCCCCATCCCCGCGGGGTGGGGTGGGGTGGGGTGGGGTGGGGTGGGGTGTGGAATAACTACAGAATCCTGGAGGTTGGGTCTGGCTCCAGCTGGTTTCCTATCTCGGTACAGCCGGAGGTGGGGGTGGGGGTGTTGTCATGAACCTGAGTAGCCTCCTGCCCTGTCTCTGGTCACATGCCGGTCTAGAGGCATACTACTACAGACATCTAGCCACCTGGGGCCACCTGGCGCCTTGGCTTCTCCTCTCAGAGCTCATCTCAGCTCTATCTCCTCTCCTTCCTTCCCCCCACCTGCCGCCCGGGGCACAGTGCAGGGGAAACCACTTATCAAGACAAAGAACAAAAGTCGTGGGGGCAAGAAGCCAAGAGCCATCTCCACTCTGGGGTAGGGCCTTCAGCTTCGCCCCTTTGAAATTTCAAATTCCAGTTTGTGGACAAAGTCCTAACTACCTCACAATATAGGTCCCCAACTGCTGACCAAACTCCAGTCCAGGCAGCCACCTGGCCTGAGACTGGCCTGGCTTTGCTGGTCCCTTTGGAGGTTCCCAAGACCTGAGGGTAGTTGTCCTGGGCAGCTGGGACCTGCCAGGCCGTCCTGCAGTTCCCAGCTCACTACCCAGGGACCCCTGTCCTATTTGAGAGGACTACCCCTGCGTGAAGCTGATGGAGGCCCACAACTGAAACCAGGTAGGTATCCTCCGTGGGCCTTTCCACTCCTCTTTTGAGATCCTGTGCTCTGCCCCACCGAGACCTCCTGGAACCGGAAAGCTGTCTTCCTAAACTACCCATAGGGAGACCCTGAAGCCCTCGAGCCAAGGGTGCTACTTGCTGCAGTTAAGGAGCTGGGCCAAAGACCTGGGGCCTCTCACCGGGCCCAGAGGGGAGAAGGAACTTGCTTCAGGCTAATTAGTAGTGGCATGTGAATTCTGTCTTTAATAAAGGGGACTCCATTGCTTTCTCACCCCCACAGACCATGTCACTTCACTCAATGACTGACTGATGGCCCAGTGACCGTGGTATCTTGGAGGAAGATGAGGGAGCTGGGGGCTGAAGGCCAGTGGGTTTTTTGGGGGGGGGGGCAAGGAAACAACATCTATGTGGTTAACTGATAACTGGGCCCCATCCCTGGGCCTCCAGCGGCCTCTTCCTCCCTCCGTGTCCTCGCCGCGATTGAGATGAACTTACCTGCCTGCTAATCATTGCTGAGCCTCTTAGTCTCGCTTTAAAAAATTAACTGGGCATGAGTTTGCTGTTTGCCTCACCCCTAACCCTGAAAAGGCCCCGGGTGGGCAGGAGGCCTCCTGGGTTATGCAAGAGGCCATTGGCCTCTTCACGGACATGTCCAGCAGCCTCTGCTGCGCCCCCCGGAGGGAGGGGAGACTTTGCTCGAGTCAACAGCCTGCAAGTGCCCTGCTCCAGGGCCAGGAGTATATTTGTTCTGTTACCACAGGGAGATAAAGGTAGCGTCCCATCCCGAAGGGGGATGTGAGGCAGAGGCTTTTAGCTCTAATGTCCCAGACAGGGAATCTTAGAGGAGACGCAAATGGAGGTGTTTCAAGCTGGGTCTGGGAGTTCCCGGGAGCCCACAGAGCAGGTCAGATGATGCCTCCTTATGTGAGATCAGAATAGTTCATTTGAGCCGGGCGTGGTGGCGCACACCTATAATCCCAGCACTCGGGAGGCAGAGGCAGGTGGATCACTGTGAGTTCGAGGCCAGCCTGGTCTACAAAGTGACTCCAGGACAGCCAAGGCTACACAGAGAGACCTTGTCTCAAAAAAAAAAAAAAATAGTTCATTTGCTAGCTGGGAAAACACTGGTGATGGAGGCAGAGAGGGGACACAGCCTGTCCAAGAGCAGGCCGCTGGACATAGCCTGGGTCTCCTGGGATGGACGTGATAAGCAGGCACTTTCTGGGCTTGAGTGAAGTGTTGAAGGACACTGAGGGCAAGGAGTCTTTTCCCTTTGCTGACAGGTCTCTGAGATCCCCCAGAGGCCCCAAGTTAGGAGATTGCATCTTTGTCCTGCAGGCCCCTGAGTAGTCCCAGCGGCAAGTATGTGGGGTTGGGGTACCTCCTAGCCTTGGCTATGTCCTATCTCTGGAAACCTCAGGCTCATAGAGAAAAGACACAGAACCCAGAGGCCTTCCCAGACTGTCTAGTTTCTTCCCCTATAAGTCGAGAAAATGCCTATGTTCTAATGTTCCCAAGAAGACAAAATAGTGTCAAAGACACACATAGGCAACGTGTAGACATTCGTGTTAGGGAGCTTTGCTCATGAATTCTCACACTGCCCCCCAATGTTTCTGGGTTTTCATCAACAGTTTGTAGGACAGCATGCCCAGAGAGGTCAAATTATGCACCCAAGCTCATATAGTTGATAGGAAATACGACTCAAATCCCAGCTGTCTCCAGAACCTGTATTCCTAGTCCCACGGCTACCCAACCCTTCCAAGACTTTCCCCGAGAGAGTGAGTGCTCAGGGAAGGCTGGCAGGACAAGGACACAGAAGCAGCCCTGGGAAGACAGCAGTGTATCATGGGAGATGCTGGCTGGAAAGGCTTAGGAGGTTTGGTAAGAGGATGGACGGACGGACAGACGGTCTGGGGGAGTAAGAGGACAGACAGATGGTCTGGGGGGATAATCAGGTAGAAGCCAGGATTTGGGCGGTGTTTCCTGAGGGGCTGTTTGCCTACTGGCAGGTGGCTTATGACATCTGAGCTGACATTGCCACTGTCCTGTTTGTGTTCTGAAAGGATGACCTTGGCCTGTGTGGTGGCTGAGGGGTGATGGGGAGTCCCTGCTAACCCAAGTCCTGGTTTTGGGGGTGAGGAATAAGCCTACCATTCAGAACTCACCCTTCATCCCCCTGACTTCAGTTCGGAGGGGCCCCAGGGACTTGTCTGATGTCACCAGGGTAAACTGTTTGGGAGTTCAGAGACAGGCCAGAGTCATTGTGTGTGCTTGCACAGGTTGCCCGTTGCTCAAATGTTCCAGTCAAGAAGGCTGCAGTGGGGGATGGTGGAGAGGGCGGAAGTCCAGACCTGTTCCAAAGCCCCAGGGCCCACCCTATCCAAAGAGGTTCAGTGTTTCTTGTTTGAGCAAAGGCTCCACGAAAGCCATCGAACAGCTTGACCCAGCTTTGTTTTCAGCCATGTGTGGCCTTGGTTTCTCATTTGGAAAATCAAGCAACAGGCTCACTTTGGACCATGAAATGGAACCACGTGTGGCTGTAAAGGTCTTTACATCCTGGCTTTTAGAAGAGGGCTTGTGCTGGAGTGGGGCTCAGTGGGAGCATGCTTGCCTAGCATGTAACAGGCCCTGGGTTCTGGCCCCAGCACCACATGAAAGAGAAGATAAAGACAATGGTCCCCAAAGCCTGTCACAAACAAACAGGCAAGTCTTGGGATTGGGTAGCCAGGCAGGCAAGGTAGCACACACCTATTAGTTACAACAGGAGGATTGGGAATCCCAGACCAACCTGGGCTACATCCTGGTGAGCGGAAGGCCAGCCTGGGCTATGTAGTCACACTCTATCTCAAGACAAAAATCTTGGAGTCGGATGTGCAGCGATAGGTAGGTGTTGGAAATTCACAGAGAAGTCTAGCGGACGGCTGTAGTTCAGAACCTCTGTGGGACCATAGAGAGCTTGAAATGCCTCAGTGTGGGTCCAGATTTGACCATGCGAGTCAAACTTTGGTGAGGCTCAGTTTCCCCACGTGGGTCAGTGATAACGTCTCACAAAGCCCGAATGCTGATTCATGGGTGATGTTTACACCACACCTGGGCCTGTCTCCAGTTTGTAGACAGCTCCAATTCCAGGTACCGAGGGCTACTGCTGTTATTTTTGGCAAAGGCATATTGGCTCCCAGGCCAAGGGTGAGATGACACAGGAGCCATTCCTAGGACGCGCATCTCAGTCTTCACTGCGCACCTGCCGTTGTGGAAGCACATCTAGTTACTGTCCTTATTTATTAGTTTACCTCATTTAAGTTTGTAGTCTTGAACCCTTGCTACACTGCTATGGCTCAAAATAAAAATATAAAAAGGCACCTGTCAAGAAGGCTCGCTTCCCTGACTCTGTCTATCCATCACCCTTCCCTGCGTCTGCGCCACCTGCGCCATCTGCGCCACCTGCGCCATCTCTTACTTTCTCTTGTCTTCCAGGCTTTTCTGGAGCCTTGCATGTACCGCACTCTCCTACACTTTGCTTCTCTAACTTCCTGTGGTGGTCAGTAGGTTATCTTATACCATCAGGGCAAGCCTTGGCTAAGGAGGAGCCAGCTCAGCCGGGAGGCCTCAGTTTCCCAAGGAACCAAGGCTCAGATTTTTTTTTTTTTCTCGAGACAGGGTCTCTCTGTGTTAGCCTTGGCTGTCCTGGACTCACTTTGTAGACCAGGCTGGCCTCGAACTCACAGCGATCCGCCCACCTCTGTTTCCCAAGTGCTGGGATTAAGCCACCAAGCCCGGCTTCAAGGCTCAGATTTTTATTTATTTTTATTTTTTTTATAGGGTTTTGTATGTGGAGCCTAGGCTGGCCTCAAACTTGCTAGCTAGTGGAGAATGACCTTGAACTTCTGCTCTTCCTGCCTAGACCTCCTAAACGCTGGGACTACAGGTGTGCAGCATCATGTCTGATTTACTCAGATAGAGCTGAGTACAGAACACAGGGCTTCATGCATGCTGGGCAAGCAAACACCCTACCAACTGTGTCCCCAGACCCTGGGGTTTAAATTTCCTTCCTGGGGTCAGGTATGGTGTCACACACCTTTAATCCCAGCACTCAGGAGGCAGGGCAGGCAGATCGCTGTGAGTTCGAGGCCAGCCTGGTCTACAAAGTGAGTCCAGGACAGCCAAGGCTACACAGAGAAACCCTGTCTTGAAAAACAACAACAACAACAACAACAACAACAACAACAACAACAACAACATTATTATTATTATTATTATTATTATTATTATTATTATTATTATTCCTTCCTGGTTGCTGGATTGCCAGGGCTTTTTGGAGCTGAAATCCCCAGAGAAACTAAAAGGTGAATGGTGCATCAAAATAGGGACCCAGAGACTAGCTGTTCCCTGGGTGTCAGGGCTCAGTGGCCAAGCCCTCCGGCACTGTGGAGCTGGTCTAGAACTCTCTACCAGCCTCAGGTTGAGTGGGCCTATGGCTGAGAAGGTCAGGATGGGAAAGCAGTGAGGAGAGGATAAAGCAGGCCCACCGAGACAGGCTGCTTCCCGCCCTGAAGACAGAGGACAAGGTGGAGTGCAAAACAGAGCGACAGCAAGTTTCCTTTTGTTTCTTTTTATAAATGTTCTGTATAGAGCACCTTGAGGTCCCCTCTGAATTCTTCACCTGCTTCAGTTTACTGACTTTAGGCAACTCACTCCCCCCTCCCCCGCCTCAGTTTCCCCAACTGCGAAATGTAGATGAGATGGCTGGCCAGCCCTGGAGTACCCCTAAAGAGTCTCTGGGATTCCCCTGGCCTTGTTGAGGGGATCTGGACCCTGTTTTGATCAAATGCCCTCCACCCATCAGGGCCCTTGGCCTTCCTGGGCTGGCTGGCACGGGTACTAAAGGTCTCCACATGCCCTGAATATTCTGGTCATCTCCCTGAGTTCCTGCGCTCTCTCTCTCTCTCTCTCTCTCTCTCTCTCTCTCTCTCTCTCTCTCCACCCAGGGCTTCCTTTTGGACATAGTGAACTCAGGAGCATACCTGGTGGGTCCTGCAGGAAGCCCTGGCCCCTGTCCGACATCTTCCTCCTGTTCCTATCTGGTCACGCACGGTGGGCAACCTCCTCATCCTTGAACAACTTCCTGCTGCCACTCTGGCACCCAAGACCCTGTGAGGGCTGCTGGAGAGCTAATCCCTTAATACTGGTCACAATGAGATTTCGGAGACAGTGGGAGGTGGTCACCATGGAGACTGAAGACCTTTCCAGGACCCATGGGAGCAATCAGCCACAAGTCTCAACAAGGTGCCCGAAGGCCCAACCTAGATAGGTTCGGCAGGCAGAGGCTCCACTTGGGGACCTGTTAGAACCTCCTGATGCCTTTTTATGCTCTCCCTCTAATCTGGGAGCCAGCCACACGTAGTACTCATTTTACACACACACACACACACACACACACACACACACACACACACACACACA
>OU015742.1:71387926-71406837 GCA_907169655.1 Acomys percivali
ACACACACACACACACACACACACACACACACACACACACACACACATGCACGCACATGTACACTAACACACACACTCACATGCACAAAACTAAAGCCACCCTGGCATCACTTGGGGTAGTGATACCCAGTGAGTGTGAATGACTTTCTTGTAACACTGCACACTCCCTACACAGCCACCCACATAACCCCATGGTCCTCCCTGCTCCCCTGACAGGGCTGTGGATCTCCACGTCTCATCTTTTTTTTTTTTTTTTTTAAATTTAATTTTTTAATTTTTATTTTTGGTTTTTCGAGACAGGGTCTCTCTGTGTTAGCCTTGACTGTCCTGGACTCACTTTGTAGTTCAGGCTGGCCTCGAACTCACAGCGATCCGACTGCCTCTGCCTTCCGAGTGCTGGGATTAAAGGCGTGCGCCACCACGCCCGGCTTTCACGTCTCATCTTGGTTGTCTCTCTCCAGGAAAATCTGATGACCTGGGTGGGCTTGGAGACTCCATCTCTGTCCCTTCCCAGACCCCAGAGCTTTACACTGCATTTTTCCATAATCTAATCAGAGGGTGACTGCCTCCTCTTTTGGAGGAGGACACAACTGGTACTTCAAATAAATGAGTTGGCTGAATAAGTGAGTAAAGAATTGAAGGAATTCACCCATCCAAGCACTCAGCTTTTTTTTTGTTTGTTTGTTTTGTTTTTGTAGACAGGGTTTCTCCATGTAGCCTTGGCTGTCCTGGACTCACTCTGTAGACCAGGCTGGCCTTGAACTCACAACAATCCGCCTGCCTCGAGTGCTGGGATTAAAGGCGTGTGCCACCACCGCCCGGCTCCAAGCACTCAGCTTTATCAGCACCATTATTGTGGAGGCTGGAGAGTCAGCAAGGAAGACAGTGAGCAAGAGCCTTCCCTTGCAGGATAGCAGCTGGGAATGAAAATGAAAACATCAGCTGGGTGTGGTGGCACATGCCTATAATCCCAGCACTCGGGAGGCAGAGGCAGGTGGATCGCTGTGAGTTCGAGGCCAGCCTGGTCTACAAAGCAGGTCCAGGACAGCCAAGGCTACACAGAGAAACCCTGTCTGGAAAAACCAAAAAAAAAAAAAAAAAAAAAAAAAAAAAGAAAGAAAGAAAGAAAAAGAAAATGAAAACATCAGCTGGGAGTGGTGGCCCACGCCTTTAATCCCAGCACTTGGGAGGCAGAGACAGGCAGATCTCTGAGAGTTCGAGCCTAGTCTACAAAGAGAGTTCCAGGACAGCCAGGGCTATTGCACAAAGAAATCCTGTCCAAAAAACCAAAAACAAAACAAAACAAAAAACTCAAAACACACAACAAAACAAACAAATGAAAACATGCAGTGAAAGTGTAATTTCAGATAAACAATAGGTACTTTGTAGCATAAGTATATCCCAAACAATGCATTAGACACACTCATACTCAACAAATAAGGGAGGGGCGTGAGGTGGCAGGTAAAGGCCTCTCCCACTTCTAGTCTGACTCTGGCGGCTGAGGAGCCCACCCAGGTAAGCTGTCACCTCCACAGGGGCAGAGACCACCTATCCACCCTCACACTCATAATAAATAAAAATACAATAAAAAAAATTTTAAGGAAGGATGTGGTTTATCTCAAGTCTAAACATAACTGAGAACCCCGGCCCGTGTCTGGCAACTTCATTCTCAGCCTGGAATAACACAGGCAGTAAGGGAGGTAAATGAAAAAGGGAAGTGGATTTTAAGTGGTGAGCGACAAGGAAGCTTGACAGCATCTGGTGGTCCCTGCCTCTGGATAGGGTGAGCTGAGCTAGTACCACTTCCTGGGAGGAGACAATTTATACCCCAGTGAGGAGTTGTTGGAAAAGCTTAATGCACACGTTCATGGTTCGAGGCCGTTACTTCGGAGAGACTGGCAGGGGGCTGCTGGCTGCTGGCTGCTGAGTCACTTGCTAGGCTGTGCAGTTTTGCACCTTGGATCTGGGCCTTCGCAATCCTCCGCAAACCCACGGTCCCACCCCCCAGGGCAGCCAATGTCCTCGATGGGGCTGGGAGCCAGAGGAAAGGGGCCAAAAGAGCTGCGCAGAGAAGCGTGGCCACCTAACCAGAGCTCAGCGTCCTGAAACCCTCTTCTGGCCCATCCCTGTCCCGAGATTGCTTCACGGCTAAGGGTGGCAAGAGCCAGCTCTGCAAGTCAGCGGAGGGCACTTAGCATTGCGATTTGGCCTTCGAGGGCTCCTCCTAGTGGCCAATGTAGGAACTGGCGCTCAGAGACTCGCTACAGTCACATTCATCCCAGGCACTGCAATCCTATCACAGCCACCACTGCACCAATCAGAACGCTAGATTAAGAAAAACACTCTGCTTTCTAACTTCCATGAAAGTTCGGGTTCCAACCCCGGGTGCCAGGCACTTTTGAGGAAGTTCCCAGGCCTTTGTTCTGGCATCAAATGGAAGCCTTCATTTGAATGCAAATGGTATACCTCGCTCCCCTATCATAAAAGTTAACATGGAGATGGTTCCATGATTAAGAGTTTCAGAGGACCAGTGGGGTTCCCAGCACCCATGAGGCAGCTCACAACCTTCTGTACCTCCAGTTCCAGGGAATACGATGCCTTCTTCCGGCCTCCATGGCTCTTGCACACACATGGCACACATAAACACAAACGTCCACATTCAACATACAACACACAGGCACATTGTGTGTACAAGCGCGCTAATAATGAAATAAATAAAAGTTAACATGGAGAGATGAGTGAAAAATCAGCTCTGTTGATTTGGTTCATAGTAACAAGACTGGAAGTTTTGTCCAACAGGATGGCTCGCTCCATTCCTAAATTCTTATCATCATCATCGTCGCCGTAATCGTCACTTTCATTGTCACCACCATCGTTGTCATCGTCCCCACCACCACTACCGCCTACCCTCCTCCATCGCCACATCTGTTCCTGACCTTGTACCCTCCTGTCCCTCCAGGGTCATCAAGAAATCCAGTACATTCTACATCCAACAGCAGCTCTAATTTTTTCCTTCGTTCCACTACAGCCAACTGGGGCACAGTCGCCATGTTTTCTGGAATTAAGCAGAAATCTTTCCACTCCTCCTCCTTGCTCACCCTGGCTCTTGGACCCATCTGTGGGGGTGATCCTGGGCAAACACACCTTGCCTCGGATCACCCTCTCCTTTTTAAACGTTTACGGTGTCCTGAGCATTTATAAAGCTTACAAGACTCCCGTCACAAGCATTTCATTATAGCGTTCCCACCTCTCCAACCGCAGCTCGGCTCTCCATTTCTCCTGCCTGTCTCAGGGCCTTTGCACATCCCGTTGGGGTTGACTTTGGTTGCCATGCTCTGGAGTGAGGGTAGCTCTTTGGCTCCAACCTTGCCGCTTTTCCTCACTGGATGTGTGAGTTCTGTACCTTCCTCAGCCTCATTCTCTGCCTCTGTTATGTGTTCCTCGGATGACAACTTGAAATGGCCAGTGGGTCTGGTTACTTGTAGATAATCTATTTACACTTCTCCAGGCCCCATTTCGGAGATGCCTGCTGGCTGCATCTCTCGTGGTACACCCCAAACCTTGAACAGGGTCCCTATGAAACAAAGGAGAGGCACTGGCAACACTCTAATGAGGCCGGTGAGGACAACTTGATTAGTATGCTCACAGTGCGCTCATCAGGAAAAGGCGCTTGCTTCTCTGCCCATTCACCTGAATTCAATGAGAGGAGCAACTCCTGCCCTTTGACCTCCACGTGATCACTCACTGTAGAACACCCTTCCCCAATACGTACAGACAGGTTTTAAGGAAGAGGATGTCACCAAGTGCCTAGTACGGAGCAGACGATCAGTGGAAAGAATTCTATGACGTCAGTAGAATTCTTGCAAAGTGAACGAAACAGTCTGAGAATCATACGTGATTTGGTGGGGCATGGTGGCAAATGCTTTAAAACCCCAGTGCTTGGAAAGTGGAGGCAGGACAGGAGGGTTCAAGACCATCTTTGGCTACATAATGAGTTTAAGTGTAGCCTTGCACTATATGAAACCATGTCAGAGAGAGAGAGAGAGAGAGAGAGAGAGAGAGAGAGAGAGAGAGAGGGAGAACAATCATTCAAGGAACCAATGAGGTGGCTCAGTGAAGATGACCGATAGGGACTCAATTAGCGGAAAAAGAACTGGCTTTCATTAGTTATCTCTGAGCGCCACACTGCCACGCTTGCTCACATACCTACACATGCACACACAATAAATACATGAAACGAAAAGGTAGGCTATGGCAAATGCTCAGCAGGGGAAGGTGATCTGATGACCTCAGTTTGGTCCCTGGTACCCAAGTGATGGAAGGAGAGTTTCCTGCACTGTTCTCTGACCTCAACACACACACGGAGACCGCGCATGTGCACATGTTTGTAAAAGGAACTTTTATTCACTGGTTTTAATTGTCATCTCAGAGGATCACCCCTCTATCTGCTAACCTAGGCCTACTCCTGGAAGCTTCTAGCCTCCGTACAATCTAACCTAGATCTAGAATGTTTTCAGCCTCTGAGACTTAACTGCTTAATAAGCTCACCCTTACTTGTTCTTTCTGAGCTCTAGGCTGGCTGGTTTAACAGCTGTTCTGGCTCAAACTCCTCTCCCAGCTGACTTATTCCATCTGGATTTTTCTATCGGCCTCTGAATTACTCTGCTTGGCCTCAAACTAACCCCAGGAATCTGCTCTGAACTCCTGGCTCCTTCTTATTCTCTGGCTCATTCAGTCTTCAACTGAGCTTTCCCTCTGCAAACTATCTCTCTATTAATGTCCTGGTAACACTGCCTCCTCTCTCTCTACAACTGCTCCTTAAGTAGCTTCCCTTTCCTCTCTCTTCTCATGAGAGCTCGGCATATCCTGTTCTGTCAAATCTTCTCTGATTTGTCACTTTCTTTTTCTGCCGCTCAATTAGGCATCACTTTCAAACAGGGGACACTTCCTTCTACAAACTAACTTTACCTTCATTGTTTGGGATTAAAGGCATGCGCCACAATGCCTGGACCTAAGCTTTTCTTTACCTGAAACTTGCTCTATACCAGGCTGGCCTTGAACTCAGATCTGCTTGCTTCTGTCTCCTGCATTAAAGGCGTATCTGTATTCCAGCTGGATCACACAGACCTAGAAGGTCTTTGGATATGAAATCTTGCCAGAGCAGCCATGTTCTGAATTAAAATTCTTCTATACATGTGCATGCACATACAGCTAAAGTAAGAAACTATGTAAGTTACAAATAAAAGCATTTTTTTTTAAAGTTTTAAAGAGGAGGAAAAGTCCCTCCAGCCGTCTCCTAAGGCCTTGAAGCCACTCTCAGCTGTGGCTCTTCCGTTCTCTTCCTCCCTTTTCCAGCTAATCTGCACTAGCTACCTGCTCTGATGTCCTTTTAAAACAAGAACGAGCCAACCTCTAGCCCCAGCCCAGCTTCCTTCAGAGCTTAGATAAAGGCTGGCCAGTTAATGAAGAAACGGCACCCTCACGAAAGGCATGGGGCATGCGTTCATAGAGGCGGCCAGGTTCATTGGCTCCCTTACCTAGGCTGCACGCAGGACACTGGTGGGTAAGGACAAATCAAAAGGCCCTGGCTGAACCCACCTCTCTGGACCAGTGTGTTCCTAGTGTATTTGGAGCTATTCACATTGGTTGCTCTGTTCTCTGAAGTTGGATGTGGCTGTTTTTTTTTTTTTTTTTTTAAACAGAAACAAGGGCGGGTATTGAGTTTCCTGGGTGAGGAGCACCCTCTGCTGACCAAGGAGGGACACACACTGAAAGAGAGCTAGAACCAGCTAAGGGAACCTATCTGGGGCCATTTTGTCACTGATCAGATAGGACAGACTTCCCAAAGCATCTCAGTCTCCCATATCTGGAAACCACCTCTAATGTTAGCTACATACAATTTTTCTTGCACCAGGTCACTTCTTTTTACTTAGATTTATTCCCACTCCCTAGTGCTGGAACTTCAGGAATGTGCCTTTAGGCCAGTTTCTAATGGAACACTAGGCAAACACACACCCTACTGCCTGGGCTACATCTCCGGCTCCTAGATTTATTTTCAAAGGAAATGTTATTCTCGTCCGGTGAAATTTCATTTCCTAAGTAGAAAGCAATGAAAAATAATCAGAATGAAGTAAACCATTTTGTTACACCCTGTCTTAACACTGCATGCCTTTCAATGCCTCCGTGCCCCTGGTCTGTTCCCTCTTTGTTTTTTGTTTTGTTTTGTTTTTTAAAAAGGGAGGCTTGTGGGTAAGTGTCACTCGGGAGAGAGGCAGTTGGGTCTTTGAGTTCTGAGTTTGAGGCTAGCCTGGTCTATAGAGTGAGTTCCAGGACAGCTGAAGCTACACAGAGAAACCCTGTCTCAGGAAAAAAAAAAAACATGAAAAGGGGGGAGGGTTCCCTATTATCCTGCAAAATAAAACCCCAGTGGAGATGGTTAGAAAGTGTGGAGCCAGCGCCACGTCAAGGCTGAATAAAAAGAAGTCCAGGCCTTGACTTTCTGGGTTTGGATGAATATGCTCTGCCACTGCACTGCACCCCAGCCCTGGGTCTGTTTCCCTACTTGCAAATAGTATCATCAGCGTGTAGGCTGCTGGGCCATGGTGTGGGTCACTGGCATTCATGTAGATGAAGAATAAAACTGTGTCTGGCACACTGTGAGTGCTACGAAGATACTAGCTGCAAATCAAAGACCATATAAAGATCCAAACACCATCTGGCCCCAGTGGCACACACCTGTGATCCCAGCACCAGGGTCACTGAGGCAAGAGGGTTAGGAGTTCAAAGCCAGCCTGAACTGCAAAGGGAGACTGGCATGGGCTACACGAGACCGACTTAAAACAAAGAAACAAAACACAACAATGACCCAAATGTCTTTGAACAAGAGTATAAACCTCAGGCTGGGCATGGTGGTGCTAGGAAGGTAGAGGCAGGTGGGTCTCTTTGAGTTTGAGGCCAGCCTTGTATACAAAGTGAGTCCAGTTCAGTCAGGGCTATTACACAGAGAAACCCTATCTCAAAAAGCCAAACAAACAAACAGTATGACCCTCCATAGAGAAGAAAAAAAAACTTCTCCATAGATTAAAAAGAAATCCCAAGGATGTGGACAGACACTGGAACACTTAGGGCAAGACAGGCTGCCAAAGCTGTGTCCTTTGGAGAATGGCTGAGGGTGTGGGGAGGACTGGATTGGGTGCTATGAGCAGCGGAGAGGCAGTTCATCTGAGTGCTCTGGGCTGTGGCCTTTGACCTGTCTGATCCTGGGCAGGTTGTAAGCTCTTCAGATCTTATTTGCTTCACCTACAAGACAGGACTCAGCAATAGGGCCTCTTTATAGAGTGCTTTGTGGGGCAAATGTGATAAGCCTTATGCACCTGGCATGCAGGTGCCCAACAGGCAGCTATGTTTGGGTTCAAAATGGGTCTGAGGCTATAGCTCATAAGACGTATCCAGTATGTCCGAAGTCCTGCATCTCATTCCAGCACTGCAAAACAAAGTATTTCTTGGGAAATAAGAATTCGTTGTTAGCTGGGTAGAAACCCTGTCTTAAAGACCAAAACAAACAAACAAACAAACAAAAAATAAAAATAAAACAAAAACCCAAAAATCACTGGCTGGGCGTGGTGGTGCACACCTTTAATCCCAGCACTTGGGAGGCAGAGGCAGGTGTAAGTTCGAGGCCAGCCTGGTCTACAAAGTGAGTCCAGGACATCACAGAGAAACACTGTCTCAAAAAAAAAAACCTTCTCTCTCAGTTCTTTTCACTTTTCTTAATAAATATATGCTCCGTCTATGCTCTCGTGGTCTGCATTGTTTTTTCTTCTGCATTGTTTTTTCTTCAGAGACAGTGAGCCAGATGCCACTGGCCCAAGACAGCTTTGACCGCCATGACCATCCAATATCCTAGGTCCCTGGGCTTGGTGAGTTTAACAAGCAAAGAAAGACTCCATTGTTCCCAAAGAACCCACGTCAAAAAGATATTCTCATCAGAGTGCAAATCAGTCCACAGGCTGGAGGGAAAATACTTGTCAATCATCTAGCAGGTAAGAAGGCATACAGCACAACACCAGAAGACAGGCAGCTTCACCTCAAGGCCTGAATAGACATTTCTTCAAAACATGATCAAATGGCTCCTGTAACCATGGAAAGACAGCACCACCAGGCATTAGTGAAAAATAAAACAAAAGCCACCAACAACAAGAAAACCAGATGCAGTGATGTATGCCTGCAGTCCCAGAACTCAGTAGGCAGAGGCAGGAAGATCCAAAGTTCAATACTAGCCTGGGCTACATAGCAATATTCTGCCTCAAAACCCAAGCCAAGCTGCGTGTTGATGAGGCAGACCTTTAATCCCAGCAGTCAGGAGGCAGAAGCAGGGGATCTCTGAGTTTGAGGCCTGCCTGGTCTACATAGTGAGCTCCAGGACAACCAAGGCTATACATAGTGAGAAACAAAACACAAAAACAAGAGCATGGCCTCCTTTGCAAAATACTATACAACAACTGAACAGAAGCCATGCATAGTGTTTTCTGCCTGCAATCCCATCACTTTGGGAAGATCAGGCAAGATGAATGTCTTGAGTTCAAGGCCAGCCTGTGCTAGCGAGTTTGTGGGGGTGTAGAAACATGAAAATCCTTGTGCATTACTGATGAGAAGAAAAAAATAATAGCCTCTGTGGTCCTCTATATCCCAGGCTGTCTTCGCACTGGCTATGAAGCAAAGGATGACCTTGAACTTTGTATGACCGCCTCAGAAGTGTTGTCCTCTTGCCTTAAGTGATGTGAGAAGACCCATCCCGTATGTGGGTGCACTTTTTGGTAGCGTCCCTGATAAAGAGGGCGTGGCAGAAGGAAGTGTCTTTGTTTGCTTGGCCCCAGGCTTTTTCAGCCTTCCCTCTTTGCCAAATTAACTTTTCTTGTTGTTGAAGCCGCAGATTCCTTCCTGGCAGCAGAATCAGCATTTCCGCACATCCGTCATGACTATGGATCAGCTGTTCTCCCAGAATCCTTCAGGGCTTGGCACTGAGCAACTACTACTGGATTCTGGGCCTCTGTAGTGTGAGACAGCCACTGTGGAGCCAGCCTGACCACTGAGGCACCCCACTTCTGTGTCACAGAACTCCCAGATTCTCAGCCTCTTGGGTGTTATTATTTCAATGTAGACTGATTTAAACAATTACACGTGTATTTTTTTTTCCTCCTATCACTTCTGCTCCGCTAGAGAGTCCTGACTAGTGAGTGCACTGCAGATCCTCCTGCCTCCAGCTCCCTAGTGCTGGAATTACAGACATATGCTTCCCTGTCCAATCCCTCTCAAGAGCTTTTTAAAATATACTTACTGAGCCTAGAACAGTATGTGGCTTGGTTTTTTTTTGTCAACTTGGCACAAACATAGACATGACTGGGAAGAGGGAATCTTAATTGAGAAAATGTCTCTATGAGATTGGCTTGTAGGCAAATTTGTAGGGTAGTGCCTTGAATAATGATTGATGTAGGAGAGCTCCGTGTGGGTGCTGCCACCCCGGGAGCAGTGGCCTAAATGGTATAAGAAGCAGCAGGCTGAGCAAGCCAGTAAGTAAGCAGCATCCCTCCATGGCTTCTACCTCAGTGCCTGCAGCCAGCTCATTCCCTTATTTCCTGCTCGGGCTTCCCTCAGGGATGGAGTGTGACCTATGAGTTATATAAAACAAATAAATCCTTTCCTCCCTAAGTTGCTTTGATCCTGGTGTTCTGCTACAGCAATAGAAACCCAATTAAGGGGGCTGGAGAGATGGCTCAGTGGTTAAGAGCGCCGCCTGCTCTTCCAAAGGTCCTGAGTTCAATTCCCAGCAACCACATGTTGGCTCACAACCATCTGTAATGTGACATGGCGCCCTCTTCAGGAGTACATGCAAGCAGAGCACTGTATACATAATAATAAATCTTAAAAAAAAAAAAAAAGAAACCCAATTAAGACAGACACATTTGCATAATGAAGTAAAAAATTATGACACTGTAAGCCAGTTACTCAATAAAGGGTAACCTGTTCTATGACTAAGGTTAGACTAACTGTTCATCCACATGACAAAAACTATAACGATACCTGCAAGGTTTGAAAGTGGTCCCCAGGTGTCCGGGTATTGGAAACCTAATCGCCAAATATCTATGTTAGTGATATTTTGGAGGAAGGGCCTCTGATAGCTAGTTAGCATTTGATGAGGTCATGAAGAAAAGACACCAGGAAAGGCCTTCAAGGGAAGCCCATACCACACACTTCTCACTTCAGAACTTTGTTTGTTTGTTTTTGGCTTGGTTTGGTTTTTCTGAGACAAAGACAGGGTTTCTCTGTGTAGCCCTGGCTGTCCTGGACTCACTTTGTAGACCAGGCTGGACTCAAACTCACAGAGATCCGCCTGCCTCTGCCTCTCTAGTGCTGGGATCACAGGCGTGTGCTATCACACCCGACTCCTCAGTTCAGAATTTTGGGTCAAATTAATAACAGCTCTTTTTTAAATTTTTCTTTTCTTTTCTTTTCCAGACAGGGTTTCTCTGTGTAGCCCTGGCTGTCCTAGAACTCACTCTGTAGACCAGGTTGGCCTCCAACTCACAGAGATCCACCTGTCTCTGCCTCGCTCATGCTGGGATTAAAGGCATATGTCACCACCACCACCTGGTTTCTTTTTGTTGTTGTTTTAAATAAAATATTTATTTTTTATATGTGTGTGCTTATGCATCTCTCTCTCTCTCTCTCTCTCTCTCTCTCTCTCTCTCTCTCTCTCTCTCTCTGTGTGTGTGTGTGTGCGCGTGCGCCTGCGTGCGCGCAGGCACATGCCCATGAGTGTAGCTGCTCATCAAGGCCAGAAGAGGGCATTATATTCTCTGTAGCTGGAGTTATAGGTAGTTATGACAAGTCCAATGTGAGTGCTAGGAACTGAACTGGGTTCTCTGGAAGAGCTGCAAGCACTCTTAACCCCGAACCACCTCATCAGCCCTTATAAGAATTGCACTTTAGGGCTGGAGAGATGGCTCAGAGGTTAGGAGCTCCACCTGCTCTTCCAAAGGTCCTGAGTTCAATTCCCAGCAACCACATGGTGGCTCACAACCATCCAGAATGAGATCTGGTGCCCTCGTCTAGTGTGCAGGTGTTCATGCAGGCAGAACACTGTATACATAATAAATAAATAAATAAATAAATAAATAAATAAATAAATAAATAAATCTTTTAAAAAAAAAAGAGCACTGTCTGCTCTTCCAAAGGACCCGGGTTCGATTCCCAGCACCCACATGGCAACTCACCACTGTCTGTAACTCCAAGATCTGACACCCTCACACCAATGCACATAAATTAAAATTAAATAAAAATATTTTAAAAAAAAAGAATTGCACTTTATTGTTTTTGTTTTCCAAGACAGGGTTTCTCCCTGTAGCCCTGGCTGTCCTAGAACTCTCTCTGTAGACCAGGCTAGCCTTAAACTCAGGAATCTGCTCTCCTTTGCCTCCTGAATGCTGAAATTAATGGTGTGCACCACCACTACCTGGCATGAACAACAGTTTTTAAATTGGAGGTGGTAGCTCATGTCTACATTCCAGCACTTGATAGGGTGACACATGCTTAAGGCCAGCCTGAGCTGTCTAGAGAGACCTGTCTCAAAGAGACAGACAGACAAAACAAAACATCAGTAATGACCACAAGACGGCAAGATAACTCAGGGGGCAAAGGTGCTTGCTGCCAGGTCTGATGACCTGAACTCAGTCAACCCACACGGTGGAAGGAGAGAACCAAGCCCCACAATTGTTCTCTGACCTTCACATGGACCTTCACACACATGTGCTCAACTCACTCCATGAACACAAAACAGGTAGGTAGGTAGGTAGGTAGATAGAGATAGAGAGGGGGGAAGAGGGGGAGAGAGAGAGAGATGTATTTTTTAGGCTTTATAAGTTTTATTTTATTGCATGTTTTGTGTGCATTCGTATGTACACTTCATGTGTGCCTGGCGGTCACATGAGGCTATGGGAGCTGCTGCACCCTGGTTCTCTGCAAGAGCAAAAAGTGCTCTTATCTGCAGAGCCATCTCTCTGGTCCCTGTACATTTTATTATTTTATGTGGATGAATGTTTTGCTTGCATATATGTCTGGGCACTATGTGTGCCTGGTGCCCACAGAGGTCAGAATAGGGCATCAGATCCATGAGCCTGGATTAAAATAGGCCCAAGTAAGATAACTCAGCAGCTAAAACCACTTACTACATGTGCCCCAAAACCCTGTAGCCTATGGGAGAGAATCAACTCTGGAGGATTGTTCTAGAACATCCTCACTTGTATTGTGGTACATGTGTGCCGGCACACACACACACACACACACACACACACACACACACACACACCACTAATTTTTGTTTTTCGAGATAGGGTTTCTCTGTGTAGCCTTAGCTGTCCTGGATTTGCTCTGTAGACCAGGTTGGCCTGGAACTCAAAGAGATCCACCTGCCTTTGCCTCCCTGAATGCTGGGATTACAGGTGTGTGCACCACACCTGGCTCACTAGTAATAATAATATCAATAAAATGATAAAACAAACATAACTAAACTCAAAGAACATATGGCCACATAGTGGGATTTGATAAGACTGAAAGGTGGCTACATCCTTGTTAACAAAATATCACCTTCTGGGCAGTTGTCCATATTTGGAATATTTTCTACTTAGGAAAAGAGAGAGAGAGTGGCTGGAGAAATAGCTCAGAGGTTAAGAGCACTGGCTGCTCTTCCAGAGGTCCTGAGTTCAATTCCCAGCAACCACATGGTAGCTTATAACTATCTGTAATGAATTTGAATGCCCTCTTCCAGCCTGCAGGCAGAACACTGTATACATACATAATAAACAAATAAATCTTTAAAAAGAGAGAGAGAGCAACTTGAGGGTTGGTCTACTGTTTTAATGTGCACAAGCAACACACAATTCAATAATATAATCTCCTTGAGAGGAGTTTTGTGTAGCCCAGGCTGGCCTCAGACTCATTCCACACCAAAGGCTGGCCTTGAATTCCTGGTTCTCCTGTCTCTACCTCCCAGTTACAGGTGTGTTACAGGGGTGTAACATCATATGTGACTTAATTTTTAAAACCCTACTGTTTAAAATGTCTAGAAAACTGGGCTGGGGATGCAGCCCAGTTGGTGGAGGGTTTGCCTACACACACGAATGAGGCTGTGGGTTCCATTCTTAGCCTTACATAAGCCGGGGGTTGTTGTAAGGCCAGCAAACATAAGGAGATAGTTTGGCGTGAACCCCACTTTGGTTTGGAGTTGTACACACCCCCTCTTGTAATGATGCACTTGGCAGTTCTTTCATTCGTACACAATGCACACACATTTTTCTCTAGATAATGCATCTGGCAACCTCAGAACAACCAAGGGTTGCCAACTGTATTGGGGTGCATGTGCTCCTGCGTGTTTCCCCAGCCCCCCCCCCCCATAACGTTCGGATTCAGACAGTTTCTGTACAGGTGTATTTCCAGCACACCTGGGTGTGAACCAGAGAAGGACTGATCTGGCCTGAAGTGGCTTTGTACATGGCGGGAAAGCAAAATGCTGTCCTCTAGTAATCTCTGATGGGCTATCCCCTACTTAGCATCTCATGTCTCTGCATAATTGGGCGACAAATGGTTAAAAAACAGTTGCATTATGGGAAGGGATATGCAAATCAGAGGAAATGATTATATAACCTGATCTATCAATCAAAGTGGGGAACCATGTAAGTAAACCTGCTAGTAACAAGTTCCACCTCCTTTTGAACCCCATAAAAACAAACACTGAGGGCTTGTGAGTGTTTTCACTCATGGGGCCCACTGTCAGTCATGACAATCTCCCTGGATAACCTGCACTTTGGCTTTGCTATGAATGAAGTTCATTCTGCTTATCTGTGTGATCCCTGTTTTTTTTTTTTTTTTTTTTTTTTTTTTTTTTTTTTTTTTTTTTAATAGTTATAGAGGCCAAGAACCTGGAAAGAGCAGGCCTAGATGCTGACCAGCACTAACAGTAGCACATGCCTGTGTTTAGCACACATGCTGGGACTTGGAAACTGGAGACAGAAGGATTGGCTACACAGTGAGTTCAAGGCCACCCTGGGTAACATGGGACCATGTCTCAAACAAAACAAAACAAACAAGAAAACCAAAGTGAAATATCTAGAAACACAGCTTTTAAAAATAGATTTTAGGTATATAGAAACACTTCTAAGAAGAAAGCTTTCCAGGGCGAGCCAGGGGCAGAGAGAGCTCTGTTAGCTTGACAGGGGCTCTGTGGGAGGGGACGAACTCACTCTGGGCTTTACACACTGTGGGCTCCACACATGACCATGTGCAAAGGGCTCTGAGTTCTCTGGACCTGAAGTCCTTGCTTCTGCAATGGGACATTTTTCACATGTCCAACAACAGAATCTTTCCTGTTATGGTGGCATCATGTCATGGTAAAGGCCGGATGACAGGTGGCCTCAAAGGCACCTCCTGGGTCTCACCAGCCTTCATTCTAGCCTGGGCTCTGACACTAGCTTGTGGCTTGGCCCAGGGCTAGCATGCCCTGACTGGCTGGGAGTGCACCATTAGTAGGAAGGAAGGAAGGAAGGAAGGAAGGAAGGAAGGGAAGAAGGAAGGAAGGAAGGTGAGAGGGAGGGAGGGAAGAAGAGTGGGAGGGAAGGAGGGAGGTGGGAAGGGGCAGAGAGCATTAATGTTATTCCTCTTCCCTTAGTTAACTTTAATTTTTTTATTTTTAAGTGTGTGTGTGTGTGTGTGTGTGTGTGTGTGTGTGTGTGTGTGTGTGTGCATTTGAAAGTGTGAGCTCTCCCTAGAGCTGCAATTAAAGATAATGGTGAGGTTAGCTGGCAGAGGTGGTGCATGCCTTTAGTCTGACACTGGAGCCTAGCACCTGGGAGGCTGAGGCAGGGGGATTGCCATGAACTCAAGGCCACCCTGGCCTACATACTAAGTTCCAAACGAGCTGGGCTACAGAGTGAGACCTTGTGTCAAATAAGCAAATTCAAACATGGCCCCATAATGTACAGGTGAGGCAACTGAACCTCAAAGGCAGATGCCTGGGCATAGGGCTGGGACTATTTCCTGGTTCCTTTTGTGCCCACAGTTGAGCCCAGCAGGGGTCACCAATGCCAGCTCCAGTTTCCTGGGCTCTGGCCAGTACAGGCCTCCCTCTGCCTGCCACACACCCCCCCCACCCAGGGCCTCCTTTTTTTTTTTTCAGTCCTCCTCAGGGCTGTTCAATGAATTGAGTGGCCTCCCAGCCCCTCCCTGAGGTGTGGCTGCCTCTGCTGCCTGTCTTGGGAAATCCTGGGACCTTGGTAGTGCAGTGGCCAGCCTTGGCCAGTCCCACAACAGACACTTGTCAAACAGCGGCTGTCTGGGCAGAGGGAGGCATGTTTACCTAGGGCAGGGCCCAGGCAGGGGCTGTGGCTTCCTACCACACCATGAACCCAGCCAGTTGCTCAGTAGGTGGACCGTACTGTCCTCGTCTGTGTTTGCATTGCCAGCAAATGTCTATGGAGCACCTACTGTGTGCTGTACACACTGTGTCAAACTTCACTGCCATCTGAAAACACGAATCAGGCCAGAACGGTAGTGCATGCCTGTAATTCTAGCTGAGGGTAGAGGATCTGAAGTTCATGGCCACCTTGGGCTACACAGCAAGACTCTGCAGTAAATGAATAATGCTAAACTTAGTTGTATGTGCCTAGAATCTCCTGCTTGACAAGGTAGAAGGAGGTGGGAGAGTCAAGAGTTCAAAACCAGCTTCAGCCACCATAGCAAGTTTTAGGCTAGCCTGGGCTACTTGAGGCCTTGTTTCTAAATAAAGTTTTTTCTTTTTTTTTAGTTTGAGAGTGAGAAAAAGGAAAAAAGGAGCTGGGATAGATGTGAGAAGGCTATAGGGGTAAAGACTAGTGTTAGAGAAGTAACTAAGCTGTCACTGTTGCATGCAGGTACCTGCTGAAAGTCTATGGGCATGGTGGAAGTCTGTGGGCGTGCCATTACACAGACTGATCCCAGCTCTTTGTTGTGTGTCCAGAAGGACCTCACAAGATATGAGTTTGTCCAAGGGTCTGCTGCCTTTTGCTCTGGCACTAACATCTTGTTGTTGTTGTTTGGTTTTTTGGGACAGGTTTTCTCTGTGTAGCCTTGGCTGTCCTAATCTTGCTTTGTAGACCAGGCTGGCCTCGAACTCACAGTGATTCTCCATCTGCCTCTGCCTCCCGATTAAAGGCATGCACCACCACGCCCGGCTGGCACTAACCTCTTTCCAGCCACACTGACCTCCTTTTTTATTATTTAATTAATTTATTCAGATTACATCTCAATTGTTATCCCATCACTTGTATCCTCCCACTCCTCCCTCCCTCCCTCCCTCCTGCTTTCACCCTATTCCCCTCCCCTAGGTCTATGACTGAGGGGGACCTCCTCCCCCACCATATGGTCACAGCCTATCAAGTGTCATCTTGGTAGCCTGCTTACTCTTTCTCTGAGTGCCACCAGGCTTTCCCACCAAGGGGAAGTGGTCAAATATGGGGCACCAGAGTTCATGTCAGAGTCAGTCCCCGCTCTCCACGTAACTGTGGAGAATGTCCTGTCCATTGGCTAGATCAGAGTAGGAGTTCAGTGTTTACTGCATGTATTGTCGTTGGTTGGTGCAGTAGTTTGAGCAGAACCCCCTGGGCCCAGATCCACCTGTCATGATGTTCTTCTTGTAGGTTTCTAGGACCCTCTGGATCCTTCTATTTCCCCCATGCTCCTATATTTCTCTTACCTAGAGTCCCAATAGGATGTCCTCACATCTATCCCAATTTCCTGGTAAGTGAAGACTTTCATGGAACATGCCTTTTGGGCTACACACTGGCCTTCTTATCAACCTCCCCACTCTCCCCAGCCCCTCCCCCCCACTCCCTCCAACACCCCCCCACCCCCCGCTGGACTCATCCCCGTTCTGGGCTCTCTGCACATGCTACATTCTCGGCCAAGGGATCCCTTCTCCTGCTCTTCTCATAACTTGGGCCGTATCTCACGTGACCTCCACTCAGAAGGACTTCCTTGACCACCCCAACCTAAGACCACCTCACCTCTGTCCACCACCATCAAGCCCATTATCTCCTCAGGCGGTGAAGTGACACACTCGTGACCAAAGCGCAAGTGCCCAAGTGCCGTCAGAGCGGGGGATTCCGCCTCGTGGAGAAGAGAGCAGGTGCCCCAGCACCCCTCATGGTGATTTTTGTAAAAGTTTGTTTGTGGTTTTTTGTTATCGTTTTAAGTCCGGGTTTTCCTGTCACGCAGGCTAATCACACACTTGTGAACTTCCTGCCTCACTGTCCCGGGAGCTAGGATTACAGATGTAAGCTACCCCACTGAGCTTCAAAGTCATCGTCTTCCACTGAAGGAACGCATCGCTGGTGCCACTGTTCTCCACAGCTGTCGTCAACCCCAGCCTCGGCCTCCTATGCTCTGTCTCCATCAACCTTTGTATAATGCTGATGCTTTCCACACAGAACACTTCTACAGTTCTCAGAGGAATCCGGAGATCACAGAATTCCCTTTGTCAGCAGAGCTATCAGAACAGGGAACAGAACTAGCATTGTTCCCCTCAGTCTCAGAACCAGGAGCCAAGGGTGATACAGAAAACGTTACCCATGGCAGTGGAGTGATGGGGTAAAAACAGGCATCTTCCAAGTAGTAAGAAAGGTGTGTGTGTGTGTACCTGTGTGTGTTCGCGTGCGTGTGTGTAGGGGGGATGGTGTCCCCCAGATAACTGTGCTTGTAATATCAGCCACCTATGCTCGTCTTCAGAGTTCAAGTCCCATCACTCAGGGGCTGTGTGATGGGTGAGCTATTTAACCTCTCTGAGGCTTGCTAGTCTCAACTTAGAACTGATGTTGTTACAGCACCTACCTCACTGGGTGGCCAAGAGAAATGAAAGCTCTGAGCTTTCCGAAGTGCTTTCAACAGTTCAGAGTCCCAAAGGGGTCAAGAAATAAGCAGCTGTGGGGCTGGAGAGATGGCTCAGAGGTTAAGAGCACTGATTGTTCTTCCACAGGTCATGAGTTCAATTCCCAGCAACCACATGGTGGCTCACAACCATCTATTAACGTGATTTGATGCCCTCCTCTGGCCTGCAGATGTACATGCAGGCAGAGCACTGTATACATAATAGTAATAAATAAATCTTTAAAAAGAAAGAAAAAGAAATAAGCAGCTGGAAAATGAGTTTGTAGGACCTGGAAGCAGCCTCCAGCCTCCCATGCCCCACATCCGGTGCCCCACATCTGTCCTCTCCACAACTCTCTACTCAGCTGCTTATTGGCTGTACTTTCCTTTCATGCAAACATTTACTTGGTATTTTTCTTTCTTTTTTTTTTTTTTTGAAGGTACATGTCAATTTTTAAAAAAAGAACATGGGGTGGCACATGCCTTTAATTCCAGCACTTGGGAGGCAAAGGCAGAGGCAGGCAGATCTCTGAGTTCTAGACCAGCCTGGTCTACAGGACTCCACAGAGAAACCCTGTGTCAAAAACCAAAACAAAACAAAATAAAGGGGGAGATTTTAAAGAATATGGAGTGCTTCATGAACTCACATCCTTGCACAGAGGCCGTGCTGGTCCTCTCTGTGTAGTTCCAATTTCAGTGCATGTGTTCCTGAAGCAAACAGGACACAGGCTAAGTTACAAGGAAATTTTTCTTTCTGCTTTTGTTTCTGAAGAACAAGCAAAGTTAATTGAGAAGTAAAGGGAAGGGACAAAAAACAAACAAACAAACAAAACAAGAGTTACCTGGGGGCTTTTCTATTTATTTTGTGTACACACGTGTATGTGTGCTGGTCAGAGGACAACTTGCTGGAGTCAGCTCTCTCTCTCTCTCTCTCTCTCTCTCTCTCTCTCTCTCTCTCTCTC
>OU015742.1:71419277-71440577 GCA_907169655.1 Acomys percivali
AGGGCATGATGGGAATGCAGTGATGAGGCAGAGGGAAGACAGAGCAGGGCAGATGGAGTGTAGTGATGGAGCAGAGGGAAAGCCATGGGGCACATGGCATACTGCAGGGAAGAAAAGCAGAGTTAGAAACAACTCTTTGGCCAACTTGTGGTTGTATCTTTGGAGAGGGTCCGGGAAGGTTGAAGAAGTGTGAATTTAAGCCTCAGCGTCCTCATCTATGAAACAAGCTTGGATCCTGTGCTTGTTCTGCAAAATGTACCAAGGGTGGGGATATGATATGGACGGTAAAAAAAAAAAAAAGTTAGGACTTGAAATTAGCCCAGTGGCGGAGGAAAGCACCAGTCTGCACAGGCTAGCCAGGAAGGCTGGAATTGGATGGCTGGAGGCAACGGCTTGGCTTGAAGCTGCTTTGTTGTTGTCATCATCATCATCGTTGCTGTTTGTTCTTTAGGGGGCTGAGGATGACTTTCAGCTTCTGACCCTCTTGACTGTACTTTCTAAACCCTGGGGTCGGGGTTGCGCACCATCACGCCGGGCTTGTGGGATGCTTTCAAACCCTCTTAATACTGAGCTCGAGCATGAGACGGCTTAATGGGTGCCTTTCACTACGTGGACAGTCTTGCGTTGGAAGCCTGAGAGTCACAAACTACGTTTTCTATTCTGTTCCGAGCAGCCCTAGCTCCAGATAACCATGCAAATGAAAAAAAAAAAACACAGGTTTTGCAGGACATGGTGGCACGCAAGGCTTTAATCCCAACATTCTGGAGGCAGAGGCATGCAGAATTTTGAGTTCAAGGCCAGCTTGGTCTACACAGACCTGTGCATAGACCTGTCTTAAGAAAGAAAAACAGAGAGAGAGAGAGAGAGAGAGAGAGAGAGAGAGACAGGGAGAGACAGGGAGAGAAAAGAAAAAGAGCATGTCAGATATCAGAGAAAAGAAAGATGTTTCTAAGGATGGGAGAGGAGGCTCCTATGATAGGTACTGACCGTTTAAGAAAAAGAATTTATAAAGAACTGTGGAACCCGCCCAACTCCTGTTCTCCCTCTCCTAGCCAGCAGTGCCATAACATTGGGCCAGCTCAGACCAATGGGAGCCTGTTGGACTTGAGCCCAGAGAAGCACATGTTGCTGTTGCAGTTGCCTTGGTAACTGGGAGGACAGGCAGAACATGGCTTCCCGGTCTTGTAGGGTGCCTCCCCGATCCAGTTGCCCCTAAAAGAGAACAGACCCAGGGGAAACAGGGTTAGGGAACAGGGGAGTTTAGGTTAAATACTCTTCCCAGATTTCCACGTTTCAGCTCGGGGATCCGCTGCCTATGTGACCTTGAGCATGGCACCTCTGTAGGCTCTGGTTTCTTCCTCTGCAAACCCAGCAGAAGATCTCACCTCCATAGGGATCAGAGAACAGCAAAAATGCAGCCTGTGCACATGCGCACAGCATTGTGCTTGGCAAATAGCGACATCCTGTAAGACTTGGTATTCTCCAGCCTTCCAGCCTCCCTGGAGACGACGTACTCTGACCTAAAAGCACCCTGTCCAAAGACCACCGCCTTTTAGGGGAGGGAATTGGGAGTTGTGGCCAAGTGGTTACCGAGTTTTCTGTGGGCTGACAGAAAAGGGACTGGGATGCCTGCGGCTCAGTTGGCAGAGATCTTGTCGAGTGTGCACAGGGCCCTGGGTTCAGTTTCCTGCACCACATATGACAGGTGTGGAGGTACATGCTTATAATTCCAGCACTTGGAGGCAAAGGCAGGAGGATTAGTTCAAGGTCATCCTTAGCTAATTAAGGAGTTAAAAAGCCAGCCTGGTGCCAGGCGTGGTGGCGCACGCCTATAATCCCAGTACTTGGGAGGCAGAGGCAGGTGGATCGCTGTGAGTTTGAGGCCAGCCTGGTCTACAAAGCGGGTCCAGGACAGCCAAGGCTACACAGAGAAACCCTGTCTCGAAAGACCAAAAAAAAAAAAAAAAAAAAAAAAAAAGCCAGCCTGGACTACATGAGACCCTTTCTCAAGAGTGATAGAGCCTGCTGGGCGGTGGTGGCGCATGCCTTTAATCCCAGCACTCTCTGTGAGTTCGAGGCCAGCCCGGTCTACAAAGTTAGTCCAAGACAGCCAAGGCTATACAGAGAAACCCTGTCTGAAAAAAGGAAAAAAAAAAAAAAAGATAAAGCCAGCAAATGGCTCAGCAGATCAAGGCACTTGCTGCCAAGCCTGATGACCTGAGCTCAATTCCCAGAACCCATATGACTGAAGAAGAGAATCAACTCTAAGAAGTTTTCTTCTGATCTCCACACATGTACTGTTTCTTCTGATCTCCACACATGTACTGTGGCATGTGCACACCACCCTCACAAATAAATGACTGTAATATTAATAAATAAAAAATGATATTATGATAATAATTGTCATTGAGTTCTCCACTTAAAAAGACTCAATGGCATCATTTATGTTATATTTTACTACAACTTTAAGGTTTTTTTTATTATTTATTTATTGTGCGTGTGCTTGTGTTTCTGTGGCATAAAAGCATCTATAAAGAGGAGATAAAGGGATCATATCCCTGTGTTTCAGTAAAAGTTTATTTGTACAAGGAGCCACAAGCCAGGTTTGGCCACAGACCACAGTCCTCAGATTGCTGCCTTACAGAATCCCATCACCAGCTGGGGGCCTGGTGTTCCAGAGAGCTTCTCTGTAGTCTTAGTAGTTGGGAGGCTGAACCTGGGAGATTTATGAGTTCGAGGCCAGCTTGGGCTATGGGGAAAGTTCCAAGACAGCCTGGGCCGCATAAAGAGACTTTGTCTTTAAAAAAAAAAGCAAAGCAGCAACAATGAAACAAAGCAACATTTAAAAACCCCACAGTGCGGAGCAGCAGGCGCAGTTAATCCACACTCACTCCCCACATCTGCCTGTGCCTGTCCTTCTTGTTCCTTCCCGCCTGCTCTTGCTCCAGGCTGCCCCAGTGTCTTATCTCTGGCGTTCTGTAAGTTATCTACAACTTTTTTTTTGTTTCTTTGTTTGTTTGTTTTTCGACACAAGGTTTCTCTGTGTAGCCTTGGCTCACTTTGTACACCAGGCCGGCCTCGAACTCACAGCAATCCACGGGCCTCTGCCTCTCGAGTGCTGGGATTAAAGGCGTGCGCCGCCACTCCTGGCTATCTACAACTCCTAAGGTTTATTTTTTGCACTTTTTTGCACTTCTTATGGCAGAAATGTAATCCCACTGCCATGCCCCACCCCCTACCACTCCCACCCTCCACCACCACCATCTCCCACACCCCCACTCCCATCCCCTTATCACTGCTTAACAGTGATCAGATTGGTGTCATGAGTTGCTTGTTTTGTTTTTGGTTTTGAGACATAGTGTCTTATAGCCAAGACTGTTTTGTTTTATCTGTTTTTGGTTTTTTGAGACAGGGTTTCTCCATGTAGCCTTGGCTGTCCTGGACTCACTTTGTAGAGCAGGCTGGCCTCAAACTCAAAGTGGTCCACCTGCTTCAGCCTCCCAAGTGCTAGGATTAAAGGCATGCACCACCATGCCCGGTTTATAGCCAAGACTCATTGTGCAGCCCAGGTGACTATTAACTCCTGACCCTTAGGGTACTACGTTCCCTGTGCTGAGATTGCACAGTGCACACCCAAGCCTCACAAGTACTCAGGAAAATATGTACTTCTGGTTTCATAACAGGTTTCATTAATTTATTCATTCACCCAGGCCGGGCGTGGTGGCGCACGCCTTTAATCCCAGCACTTGGGAGGCAGAGGCTAGTGGATCACTGTGAGTTCGAGGCCAGCCTGGTCTACAGAGTGAGTCCAGGACAGCCAAGGCTACGCAGAGAGACCTAGTCTCGAAACCCGCCCCCCAAAAAATTTATTCATTCATCCATTGACCTCTTCAGAATGGATATCAAGGTTAGTGCCAGATACTAATTTTTGTAACTAAAAATTGTATTTTTTTTTAAGGTACTCTTGGGAGTCAGGCATGGGGGAACACATCTATAACTCTAATAATCAGAAGGCAGGGGGACCAGAAGTTCAGTCATCCTCATTGAAAAATTGAGACCAACCTGGCCTGTAAGAGAGCCTGTCTTTTTGTTTTGTTCTTGTTTTTGGCTTTTTCGAGACAGGGTTTCTCTGTGCAGCCTTGGTTGTCCTGGACTTGCTTTGTAGACCAGGCTGGCCTCGAACTCATAGAGATCCACCTGCCTCTGCCTCCCGAGTGCTGGGATTAAAGGTGTGTGCCACCATGCCTGGCGGAGAGCCTGTCTTTAAAAAAAAAAAAAAAAAAAGGAAGAGGAAGGTTGGGATTGTAGGGCCTTCAAGATACATTCAAAGAAGTTGAGTTCTTTGTTTAACCATTTGAGGGCAAGTTCTGCTTTAAAGAAAAGAAAAAAGATAATGACTAAACTGGGTTGTTCTGGCTCCTAATCCCAGCACTTGGGGAAACTGAGGCAGAAGGTAATCACTGCAAGTCTGAGGCACTCTTGGCTAAGCAGCCAGTTCCAGGCTAGTTTATGTTTCAGAGTGAGACCTGTCTCAACATAACCAAAAGAGTTTGCTTTTTTCTTTCATTTTGAGGTGAAAATCTGTAACATTCACCACAAGCCTGCACACTGATTGATATTGGGTGGGAACGCTTACTGCTATTTCCCTGTGTTTCCAAGAGATTTGTGTAAAAGGTGGCTCTTGATCTCCTGCCTACCAAGGTGAGCCAGAGAGAGAGAGAGAGGAGAGAGAATATTCTGTCCATCTTTGTTCTATTATCCAAATCCACCCGCCTACAGGGGGCAGGTGTTCTTAGTTGTCTGTTTCTTGGGGTGAGCACTGTGCCCATGGTGAGAGATTTGCATATGCTCAGTGACGCCTGGCATCAGTGTGGAAGGCTAACTTTACGGTGAAGTATTAGCACAGACACCTGGAGGGCAGATAGGTCAATTCAGGGCACAAACTCCTGCTTTTCCTCCCTGCCTCTCATCCTCCCTCCTCCTCCTCCTCCTCCTCCGTCCTTTCTCACCCCCCCCCCCATACAGAACGGCCTTGACAGTTGCCAAAATCTGTATAATACTGAATAGGAGGAGCCCTGGTGTACTACTTACTTAATGGCGTAGTTGCAGACCAGGTACACGGCCTGCTGCCAGGTGCTGCCCCACACATTGATGCTGCCACAGGTGTGAAGAGCGCAGCCCAGCCGACTGGAGGATGCCCACACCATCTGCGGAAGCACAGAGACGGGTAGGCTGAGACTTGGAGGAGGCCCAGGAGCCCTGGGCAGCATGGTTACTGGACCCTATACCAGTTAAGTACATTATGTGAATTCTTGGGGGCTGGGGCAGGAGGATGGGGAGGGGCCATGTCTGCCTATTCTATGGAGTTGAGGGATAGCTTGAGGCATTTAGTCTCTCAAATATTATATTTTACTGAAACCAGCTGGGCATGGTGATGACGCATGCCTTTAATCTCAGCACTCGGGAGGCAGAGGGAGGCAGAGGGAGGCAGATTGCTGTGAGTTTGAGGCCAGTCTGGTCTACAAAGTGGGTCCAGGACAGCCAAGGCTACACAGAGAAACCCTGTCTCAAAATACCAAAAAACAAAAAACAAAAAACAAAAAAAAAAAAAAGAGGAAGAAGATGGAAATAGCCAGGCATGGTGGCGCACGGCTGCGATCCCATCACTCAGGGAGGCAGAGGCAGGGAGATCACTGTGAGTTTGAGACCAACCTGGTCTACAAAGCAATCCAGGACAGCCAAGGCTACACAGAGAAACTCTATCTTGAAAAACCAAAGAAAAAAGAAAAGAAAAAAGAAAAATGGAAGTAATAATGCCCCATGATTTTGTTTGTTTTGTTTTGTTTGTTTGTTTGTTTGTTTGAGGCAGAGCCTCATTATGTATCCCTGAATAGCCTGGAACTCCATATGCAGACCAGGCTGACCTTGAACTCCCAGAGATCTGCCTTCCTTTTGCCTCCCAAGTGCTGGGCCTAAAAGCATGAGCCACCATACCTGGATATTTTATTCTCTGAGATAGTTGGATTGAGTGGGGTGTAGCTCAGTGGTAAAACAAAACAGATAGTAGGAGCCTTTGGAAACAGGAAATATCCAAAATATTCTAAACAAAACAATGGCAGGGTAATGGTGCTGTAAGCTCAGAAGGTGAGCCAGGGGAATTTCTATGAGTTCCAGGCCTGTGAGAGCCTGTGTTTCAATATAATTCATCTCAAGTCATTGCCTGCACAATTTCCCAGGAATGGACACTTTACCTAAAGGAAAGTACACACTGGGGATAGTTGGCATGCGTGCAGTCCCACCATTTATGAGGCGGAGACAGGAGGATGGAGAGTTAGGGACCAGCCTGGGATATACAGTGATAGTGACTGTCTATGAGATCAACAAAAGAAAGCCCACTGGGCCCATGTTTTCACTCTCACTTTGACACCCCCACTATCCCCGTCTGAGGTGCCAGGGTCTGTTCAGTAGCAGTCTTGGCTGACAGAAGGGTACCTGGGTATAGTGAGAGCAGACAGGACCGCTGCAGAGCAAAGGGCAGTGTGGGGCACAATCCTCTGGAGTGGGAAATGAGTAATGCCGCTTTTCCTCAGACCAAGGCTTCACAAGATCTACCACAGAACGGTACCTGGGGAGGTCAAGAACATGGAAGAAGGTGAGGGGAGGATGGAAAAGCCACTCTGTCACTGACTCCTGTGGCGAGTCACTTCATTTCCTCATCACGTTCCCCATCTATAAGATAGAATGTGGACAGTTACACTTACCTCATAGTTATATTCTGAGGAGCAGTTGAGGTAAGCTGTGGAAAGCTCGCCTGTCTCTGGCTCATAGTGAGTGTTCAATAAAGCTGGTCAAAGCCCCAGGTTGTGGAGGCATCTCAGAGCTCGCATTTTCAGGGAGGGGGGAGGGATGCTGGTCCATTCAGCCAAGCCAGGAAGCTCTCTGCAGGCTGAACATACCTGATGGTATCTGAGGACTTTCTCCACCAGCTGTGTCTGACGATGCCCACAGCCTGAAGAGATCAGGTCACCTCCCTAGCAGCTCTCCCTGTGACAGAGTTCAGAAGCAGTCTAGTGCTGTCGCTCAATGCTGTGCTGAACTAAATCACATGACCTGAAACTTCCTGGAAGTCCCCTCAAACTTACAAAAGCCTGGTGTTCCTTTTGTCCTTGGGATTGCTCTAGTGCTAATTTCCAAAGAGGCTCTCTGGCCTCTCCTCACCATCCCTCTCATGGCATCTGATTATGTAGCTCTGACTGGCCTTGAACTCACAGAGATTGGCCTGCCTCTGCCTCTGTCTTCCCAGTGCTGGGACTAAAGGTGTTATCACTACAGCTGGCTTTCCCTGTCTCTCTTATTCTCACTCTTTTTTTTTTTTTTTTTTTAAAAAGAATTACTTATTTTTACTTTATTTGCCTGCATGTATGTATGTATGAGGGAATCATATATTGGAGTTATAGACAATTGTTAGCTGCCATATGGGTGCTGGGAATTGAACCTAGGTCCTTTGGAAGAGCAATCAGTGCTCTTAACCACTGAGTCATCTCTCCAGCCCTATTCTCACTCTTTTAAAAAGGCTACATTTTGGAGCTGGAGAGGTGGCTCAGAGATTAAGAGTACTGGCTGCTCTTCCAGAATATCCAAGTTTAGGGCATGAGGACACTGTGGCATACACACACCCCTGTAAATATAATTTTTTTTTTCCTAGACTGGGTTTCTCTGTGTAGCCTTGACTGTCCTGGCCTCACTTTGTAGACCAGGCTGGCCTCGAACTCACAGCGATCCGCCTGCCTCTGCCTCCTGAGTGCTGGGATTAAAGGCATGTGCCACCATCACCCAGCTGTAAATATAATTTTTAAAAGATTTTACTTTTATTTTAAATTGTGTGTGTGTGTGTGTGTGTGTGTATGCACACGCACACATGCATGCATACTCCCAGGTGCACATGAGGTTTACTGCCCAAAGATGTCAAAAGAGGGTGTTGGATCCCTTGGAGCTGAAGTTACTGGCAACTGTGAGCTGTCTGATTCAGGTTCTTTGTAAAGTAGTACTCAACTCATTACCACTGACTTAACCTCTTGCTCTAAATAAGCTGCATCTTCTGAAAAGAGTTATATGCCGCTTTCCTTTCCTGGACTGCCCACTGGTGTCTTATCTGACTCTTTTATAGTTGTATTTAGCAGATAGGCAGAAAACCGGAAGAGTAGGGGGGGGGAGGCAGGGGGAGGACTGGGAGCACCCACACTGACAACGTGCAACGGTGCCTCTGTTCTCTGTGAGCTTCAGAGGGCTCTCAGGCTATTTGAGTGCGCCAAGGAGGACTGCATGGCAGGAGGGAGGGTGTGTGAGCTTGGGGAAGAGCATGGCCATCAAGATCAGCTCTGCAGGGCTCTTAGAGACCATTCACAGTTCCCAAGGCCTGGTGCTGCCTCCAGCCATGGCGACATGCAAAGGCTGAGGAGTTGTTCAGTTGTCTGGAGCAACCTTGACCCAAGCTTAGGCCATGGCAAACTGGTAGGATAAGGAGGGTCATGTTTCCCTAATGTCCTCAATTTGTTGAATAAAAATATGGCATATGACCATCCCTTAAATGTTTCCATGTATATTTGTGTGCACCTGTGCACACGTGTGTGTTCATGTGGGGCATGTGTGTACATGTGGAAGCCAGAAGTCAACCTCAGGTATGTTTTAGAAATCATCTTCCTTTTTTTTTTTTTTTTTTTTTGAGACACGGTCTCTCACTGGCCTGAAATTCATACATTAGACAAATCTTCTTAGTCAGTGGTCTCCAGGGATCCTCCTGCCTCAGTTTCCCCTGTCCTGGGATTTAAGGGAACACCATTATGCTCAGGTTTTTTTTTTCATGTGCTTTGAGGACTGAACACTGTCCTCATGTTTGTAAGGTAAACACTTCAACAGCTGAGCATCTCCTGAGCCCTTGTAAAATGCCTTGAAAGTTTACCAGTTTACAAAACCCACGTGTCTAGAAATAGGTAACCTAGATCAACAGGGGCCCCCAAGTTTTATAATATAGGCATAACTTCCTCAGGTCACACAAATCAGAACTCAGGCGCCCACGTCCTGACTCAGAAGCTGGAATGGTGACAAGAGCCAGGCCAGCAGTTCGGTTTCGTTGTCATTACTGGGCCCTATGTCCTCTCACCTCCTACCTGACATCCTTGCTCCACTCCCCACAGCCCTCATCACCTTATTGTGCATGCGAGTCTTCAAGTCCAACCTCACGCTCTGAAGTGGCGTGAACTGTAATTTGTCTACCCCCTGTTGCCTGTGTCGCCCTCCTAACTGGGCTAGGTTTCCTCATGTGCTGAGCCTGTCTGTCTCACTCTTCACAGTTCGCACCACCACTCATAGCACCCGGGCCAGAGTACGCACTCAGTGGATATTTGTCGAATGACTACATGGACAAAGGGCAGAGGTCCACTCACCGGCCAGAATGGATAGAGAGGTTCTGGCCCACGTATTTCATCAGCTGTGAGGGTCCGTGGGCCCAGATGCACTGAGTGGCCCAGGCTTCAGCAGACCTGGCCAGCTGCTCATCCCAGACCTGAGGAAGGAAAGATCATGAACTTGCCCCAGTGGGGTACAGAGATGCCCATTTACACAGGCCCATGCTCGTTCTCAGTCTCCTGAGATCAGCACACATACTTAGAGATCAGAAAACAGAGGCTCTTCTTCTAAAGTCAAGCACAACTCCACAGCTGAGCTAAGGTCTGCTGTGCTCAGGTCTCTGGCTCTTAGTCCTACGCTCTTTCTTCCTCAGTAGACATAGGATGTAAAGGCCAAAGCTTTGTTTGGAATCACAGGGCATTTATTTAATAGTTAGCAACAGTCCTGCTTGTAGCTGAACCCAAGGTGAAGAGGAGTCATTGATTTTTTTTTTTCAAGGCAGAGTTTCTCTGTGTAGCCTTGGCTGTCCTGGACTCACTTTGTACACCAGGCTGGTCTCGAACTCACAGTGATCCACCTGCCTCTGCCTCCCGAGTGCTGGGATTAAAGGCGTGCACCACCGCGCCCAGCTGGAATCATTGATTTTTAAGTTCACAGTGTTTTCATTTAGAAACTGAATTCAAGACCCTTTTTAAAGGTATGAAAACATGCAGAGAATTAAGATGAAAAATAAAAGCAGGACGTGGCAGTGCATGCCTTTAATCCTAGCATTTGGGAGGCAGAGACAGGAAGATCTCTATAAACGGAGGCCAGTCTGGTCTCCATAGCTAGCATCAGGCCAGCCTGTCATGGAAAAAAAAAAGATATCAAAAGAACGCAGAGACCAGCACTCAGGAGGCAGAGGCAGGTGGATCGCTGTGAGTTCGAGGCCAGCCTGGTCTAAAAAGCGGGTCCAGGACAGCCAAGGCTACACAGAGAAACCCTGTCTCAAAAAACCAAAAAAAAAAAAAAAAAAGAACGCAGAGAGAGGGGCTAGAGAGATGGCTCAGTGGTTAAGAGCATTGACTGCTTTTCCAAAGGACCTGGGTTCAATTCCCAGCACCCCCATGGCAGCTTACAACTGTCTGTAACTCCAAGATCTGACACCCTCACACAGATGCATATGCACACAAAGCACTATTACACATAAAATAAGAGTAAATAATGTGGAGTGGACCATCCTACATCTTTTATCACTCCTGGGAGCCCTGTACCTGTCACCAGCTTGAAATACTCTTTGTACACCCACACATGTGGACACACAAATGGCCATGTGCACCCTGTTCTGCACCCAATTCCTTACCCCCTGACAGGACAGGTCACCCTAGTGATTATATTCCTCATCAGTAGCCATCAAGTCCCCTCTTTATCCTTTTTCATAGTTATATAAGTTTCCAATATGGAAATTCTTCATAGTTTATAGCTGGGGGAAATTATCTCTTAAAAAAAAAAATTCTAGTTCCCAGAGCTGGGAAGGTGGCTCAGAGGGGAAGACCAACTCCTGCTCTTAGAGGACCTGGGTTTGGTCCCCAGTGCCCATGTGGCATCTCCCAACTGACTATAATTCCAGTTCTAGAGGATCTTATACCCTCTTCTGTTTACAGAAAGCCTGGACTACATGAAGTAGCGTAGCTAGACAGGGAAGATTATGAGGACATGGGAAGAGAGAAGAGTCGCTCCCCTGGAGCCTGGTTAAAGTCCCCGGCCAATTGAGACTTAAAGACTAACATAGCTAACAACATTTTTTTTTTCATATCCTGACAAGACTTTGTTTAAAAACCAAACCAAGGGCCAGAGAGAGATGGCTTAATGGTTAAGAGCACCGGCTGCTCTTCCAGAGGACCCAGGTTCAGTTCCCAGCACCCACACGGAAGTTCAGAAGCATCTGTAACTCCAGATTCCGGGGCTCCCAATGCCTTCTCCTGGCCTCTGTAAATACCAGGCTCCCACAGGGTACACAGTCATAATGCAGGCAAAACACTAAAACACACACACACACACACACACACACACACACATAAAAATAGATAAAATATTAACAAACAAGCAGGGTGTGGTGGCACACATCTTTAGTTCCAACACTTAGGGAGGCAGAGGCAGGCAGATGGCTGTGAGTTCAAGGCCAGCCTGGTCTACCAAGTGAGTCCAGGACAGCCAAGGCTATAAGAGAAACCCCATCTTGAAAAAACAAAAAGTTAGCAGGATGTGGTGGTGCACGCCTTTAATCCCAGCACTCAGGAGGCAGAGGCAAATGGGTCTCTGTGAATTTGAAGCCAGCCTGGTCTACAAAGTGAGTTCAGGACAGGCAGGGATACACAGAGAAACCCTGTCTCAAAAAACCAAAAACCAAAAACGAGAGAGAGAGAGAGAGAGAGAGAGAGAGAGAGAGAGAGAGAGAAGAAAAGTTAACAAACAGAACTCCAAACCCCAGTTTCCTTCCATCTCTGACTCCCTGGAATTCTTCGTGTTAGTATTTGTTCACTCAGCAAATATTGAACAATATTCTTTGGCACCAAGGACTCAGTCTAGCAAGGAAATGAGCTGTCAGACGAACATGACTCATGACAAGCCCATGTGGGAATGTGGAAAGTGACCTAGACCTTCTGGGCGCGTGGAAGGCTTCAGGAGTGAGAACTGCTTAGTCCGGGTCACCCTAATCTGTGGGGACAAGCCACCTTGTGAATAAGAAATGGAGGTGCTAAAAAAAAAAAGGCCCAAACACCCCTCACTGCCGCTGCATGCTCTTTTAGGGAAAGCAGAGCAGATAGGAAAAGGGAGGGAAGGGACAAATAAGTCCCGGAGACCTTTCCCAGCATCCCTGGAGAGAGAGACTAGCTAGCTTGTTCCCTGTGTTCTATAACACAGGCAGTAAGTAAACACCTGTTAGGGCTAGTGCCACCCATAGCACTGGTGTTCAATTAAATGTGTCATTTGTTTGGAAACCCCGAGGGCCTTCTGTGTGTCAGTTTTATTGTTAACAAATGAATGAATGAGCCAGCAAACAAATGACATCCCCCCCAGCCCCACCTGCCACCCCCAGCTGCCTGCTATCTGGTTGGCCCCTTCATAATTACCTCCTGATATGTGATATTAGGGCTTTGTATCTTGTTGTGGCCTTTGATTACTCTTACCTTACCCCCCACCCCCACCCCCACCCCTACCCTAAAGTAGGCTTCTTGAGGGAATAAGCCTTGTTCTCTGAAGTATCCAGAAGGCTTAGCACTGCATCTGCCTCCAAATCAGAGGCAGTACGTAAAAGACCACTGAGAAGGGGCCGCCTTTTCAGTTGTCAGGTGGGAGGGGGATGGGGTCAAGCAGTTATCTTTTTGCCTAAAGGCAGTCTCTGTGGACTGGCAGCCTATCTCTCCAGGCTCTGGGGACAATGGTCCTGGGAAGGAGCTATGATAGGAGGGTTTGACTTCTTGGAGACTGAGCTGAGAGACACTAAGACTGACCCTTTGAAAAAGACATCCCAACCGACACTGAGATTTGGCATCCGGCATCTCTCAGCCCAAGATACCTTGGTGCCTGCCAGTCTTCACGGAGGCTGGAAATGAATGGTCTAGGTGTGTCAATCAACCCCCTCTGCTGAGAGATAATAGCCTGGAAAGCAACCGTCTCCCACCCCCTGCAGGTCCCCAGTGTAGAGCAAAATTCCTGGGCAGCATAATGTGTTAGGGGAAAATCCAGCCTTAGCAGAGGGCAGACCTGCCTTGCAATCCAGGCTGGGGAACCTTAGGCAAACTTGTCTTCCTTTTGAAAACAGATAAAGAGCCGGGCATGGTGGCGCACGCCTTTAATCCCAGCCCTTGGGAGGCAGAGGCAGGTGGATCGCTGTGAGTTCGAGGCCAGCCTGGTCTACAAAGTGAGTCTAGGACAGCCAAAGCTCTCACAGAGAGACCTTGTCTCGAAAGACCAAAAAAAAAAAAAAAAAAAAAAAGAAAGAAAACAGATAAAATACTGTCTTGATAGAAGAAGAGGGTTGTGTGAAGGGTACAGGCTACAGATAATATTCCTGTCTCCCTGCCCATCCCTCTCACTGAGGGTTTATGCACGGATCTTACTTTCTGCATCTGTAAAACGGATAACTTCTTTTCACTATCTGCTTGAGCCAGTCAGGCAGGCGGATGCTTCAAGCTCTTGGAAGCCAGCCACTCCAGGCTGCTATTTGCCTGGAAGGTGCACGGGAAGGCTTGGTGGAACTCACCATATACTCCATGTTGGCAGCAGGTGGGCGTACGCTGGCCCGGATGTGGTTGTGATAGTCCAGCAAGGCACTCATGTCCCGTGCAGAGATGTGGCGCTTCCGCCGGTGCCGGGGCACCCCCAGGCCAGACAGGGGCCACGCAGCTATGTTCTTTGGTCGGCCCTGGACCAGTGTGGTGTTGGGCATCTTTAAGGCCCCCACTGTGTGGCCTGTCCAGAGGAGAAGGCCTGCGAGGCCCACAGTGCTGGACAGAAGAGGCATAGCCGTCTGGGATGGTGTAACCTGTCTGGTGCACTTAGAGCTGCTGCCTAGGAGAGGTGGGCGTGAGAATGTCAAAGCCCGAGAGCTCTCCTTGGGCACTGCCAGCCCAGAGAATGCTCCCTTGGGAACTTGGCAGGCATCCCCCGACCCAGCTCTGGTCCAGATACTCAATACTTCCCTCCTTCCTCTCCAGTGGACTCAGTGGGTTAGTTAGGTGATGAGGAGAAATACCCAGACAGTGGCTAATTCAGACTGGGCCCTGGAGCGGGAAGGCGCTACCACCTCAAAGCCAGGGCTCTGTCACTTCTGCCCAGGAGACAGACTGCGATCCCCTCTGGCCAAACACCCATCCCATAATGTTGGACACAGTAGATGCCCACAGAAGCAGGACAGGCCCCTTTTCTGCGTGCAGCAGCCTCAGGATGGAGGGGGTGACAGGGAGGACAGATGGCAGAGAATGACATTGGAGTCAGAGTAAAAGATAAGAGAGACACCCCCCGAAAAAGAGGAGGGTGCACAGGGAGGGGATGGAGAAAGGAAATGCAAGAGAAATAGGAAGGAGGAGGGAAGGAGAGAGCTAGAATGATGGGAATGGAAGAAAGAACGCGCGAGAAAGAGAGGCAAGGGGAGGAGAATGGGAGAAAGGAGTAGAGAGAAGAGAAGAGGAGGCCAGGAAACAGAGGAGGCTAAGTGAGACAAGGCCACCGGTCCCCTGGGGGGGGGGGCACATACCCCGAACAGGCAGCCCCAGGAGGTGTCCGAGAAGTCAGGGGACCTCTGCAAATAGCCTGGTAGTGCAGCGACTTTAACGGTCCCTGGGGAGCGATGGCATCTGACGTCGTCCCAGCCAGCAGCCCCCTCCTTGCCCAGCCAGCACATTCTGAGAGTGAGGCTCCGCCTGCCTCGCCTGTGGGCTTTCCTCCCCAGCCCTCTCCTCCTGGTCCCTTTGCCATCTGGAGTGTGCAGGGCCTGTGGCTAAGCTGCAGCTGGGTGGAGATATACTAAGGGGGTAAAAGTCCTGGAAGGGCATGCCCATGCTCCCAGGGAGGTCCCAGGCCCAGGGGGGAGAGGGTTCTAACTTCTCCCTGAGAATCCCTCAGCCTCAGAGTGGGCAGATGAGCATCTACTAGGTGCCACACCCTAAGGTGAGGCAGGTGCGATGACCCCTCCATATACCATTTTATAGAGGAGGACTCTGGACCCTACAGAGGTGAAGGAAGAAGGCCACAGTCAACACAGCCTGGGTTCAAATCCAGGTCTGTTCCCAGGGCTCTGTTAGCATGAGCAAATAATGTTCTGCTCTGTATCCAAACAGAATACAGATGTATGGGGTGAACCGCACTCAAATGGCATGGGGCGCATGTGTGTGTGTGCATGTTCAGCAAAGCGATTCAAACCCCTTTGTTCTGCTCGTTGCAAAGTCTCCATGAGTAATGGATTGCTGGACTGTTTTACCCTCACTGGTGCAAGTGAGAGAAATAAAGACACCTGTCCCATCATATTGTTGTGAGAGCAAACGAGTCAATGTTTGTGGAGTTACAGCAGCAGCTGGCACACAGTGTGTTTTCTGTGGGTGTGTGCATGCATGTTCATGCATAGCCATGTGCTCTTGACTGTTTACACTTTTGTGTTACACGTGTGCCAGTCCAGTTACACACACATAGGCATGCAGGTTCATGTGCCATATAATGTATATCCAGGTTATGTGTGAGCACACACACGTGTCTATACATACATGTGTGGCAGTGATTTGATCCTCCCACTATTCTCTGAGTTGCTGAAATTGCAGGTTTCACATTCATTCTTCTCTTTGGTAGCTTGTTTTCTGCACAAATAACAAGCATTCCTTTAATACTAGGAAAGAGACATTTATAGGAAATGTATAAAGTTAGCAGGGGGTGGTGGTGCATGCTTTTAATCCTAGCACTGGGGAAGCAAAGGCAAGCGGATTGCTGTGAGGCCAGCCTGGTCTACAAAGTGAGTCCAGGACAGCCAAGGCTACACAGAGAAACCCTGTTTCGAAAAACAAAACACAACAAACAAACAAACAAAAAACAAACAAGCAAAACAGAACAAGAAGAAGAAAAGAAACAAGGATGAAAACCCCCAGGCTGGCCAAAAGCACTTGTTGTTGCAAAGGACCTGGGTTTGATTCCCAGCACCCATACAGAGGTTTACCACTTCCTAGGGCACCAGGCACACATGTAGTGTACAGAAATACATGCAGGCAAAACACACATATACAGAAAATAATAAAAATCTTTAAAAGAAAGTTTTTAAATTATTTTTTTAAAGACACCCCCCTCGCCACCCACTGAAGCAAGTCTGGAAATGGTGAGGTTGAATCCTTGCCCAGCTGGTAGTGGAGGGCTGAAGACTCAAGCCAGGTCTTCCTCCAGACACAGGAGATCTTACCTCCAGCTGCCACCCAGACCGCTCTTCCACAGCCCAGACAACAAGGCCGCCAAAGCACACACTCCTGAAGCAGCCATGTCCCCACCATAGCATCCCCAGCTTGGCCCAAATAACTGCTGGAAACTAAAGGAGGCTGTGGGAGGCTGCGCTCCCTGACCTCAGCAAGGCCTTCCCACCATAGGGTAAGAAAAGCAAACACAAACAGCCCCAGCTCTTGGGGACTGAGGACTGTCAAAATATGTCCAAACCTTTCTGGCTGCCCAGCCTGGACCACTCCCATGTGAAGTACCCAAGCCTTGCTTCAGAACTGAGCATCAATGGTCCCTGTACACAGGGCATCTTTGAGGCAGAGATGCTCTGAGGCCTTCTCTGCTCTGGACAAGGCTGCCCTGTTTCTGCGAGGCAGGTTTTCAGCAGATAAAATAGCCAGTGTGGTGCAGGAAATAATTAGGAGTGGCTCAAATAAGGAGCTTTTGGTTAATCTCTCTCAATGGCTTCTACTCCTGCCTGCTTCTTCCTTCTCTGAGCTTGATCAAGTGGTATTTGAGGCTATGTAGACTGGCAGGTCACAGGGCAGGCTCTGAAGCCAGACAGCCTGGGTTGCTGGTCCACCTCCAGGGATGACTAGCCATGTGACCACCAGCAAGCTACTCGATCGTTCTGTGCCTCGGTTTCTTCACCTATAAAGTAGAGCCACGGGGCTGGAGAGAAGGCTTAGTGGTTAAGAGCATTCACTGCTCTTATAGAGGACCTAAGTTCGGTTCTCAGCACACACACTGGATGGCTCACAAGCCTGAAGCTCCAGCTCCAGGGAGACCTGCTGGCTTCTGTGAGCATCTTCACGTTCAGGCACATGTACCGATGCACGCACAGAGAGAGGGAAGGAGAGGAAACTAAAACTAATAAATAATATGAGGCTGAGGGCTGGCATGGTGGCACACACCTTTAATTCTAGCACCCAGGAGGCAGAAGCAGGTTCTGAATTCAAGGGGAGCCTGGGCTATAAAATGAATTCTAGGCCAGTTGGGGCTATAGCGTGACACTCTGTTTCAAATGAATGAATAAATAAACAAACAAACAAACAAACAAACAAATAAATAATATGTTTCACTCCAGGCTAGTTAGGGCTAGAGAGTGACACTCTGTTTCAAAAGAATGAATGGATGGATGGATGGATGGATGGATGGATGGATGGATCGATGGATGGATGAATAAATAAACACATTACATGTATCACAGCACACCTGTGATGGTCAGAGGTCAGAGAACAGCCTGTGGGAGTCAGCTTTCTCTCTCTACCATGCAGGTCGCAGAGCTCAAGCTCAGGTTGTCAGGCTTGGCAGCAAGTACCTTTACGCACTGAGCCATCTTGCTGGCCCAAGTTAGTATCTCTTAAGATACTCAGTGAAATGCCTATCATAAGCCGGGTGTGGTGGCACATTGCCTCTAATCCCAGCACTCGGGAGGCAGAGCAGGCAGATCTCTGTGAGTTTGAGGCCATCTTGGTCTACAAAGGGAGTCCAGAACAGCCAAGGCTACACAGAGAAACTCTGTCTCAAAAAAGAAAAAGAAAAAGAAAAAGAAAAAGAAAAAAACAAACAAACAAATGCCTATCATAGGACACGCCACCAATACTTATAATAACAGCTAATAATGACATCAACAGGCACATGACATGAGAGATAAGAGGATTTTAGTGCCTTATCCATGCAGTCTCCCTAAGCCTCACCCCAGCTTCATGATGTCAGCACCCCTGTTCCCCAGTTGACAAACTGGAGGTTCAGAAAGCTAAGCAGTTTGCCCAGATTCACATGTGCCACCCCCAACCCTTCCTCCCTCCGCGGAGTAACAGGATTCTAAGATGGGTCTCTCCCACTCCTGGGCACTAGGCCTTATCTGAAACAAGAGTGTGGAGCAGGAGACTGATGCTGGACAGAGGAGTCTGAGAAGCTGAGAGGCCTTAGAGATCATCTGGGCCATTTTCCAGTGGAGAAAAGGGGTTCAGAGAGGTTAGACAGTGTGTCCGAGGACAGTACACAGGAGCTGGCAGGCTCAGTCACTCCTGATCCAAGCAGGAGGAAAGCAGCTGTTAGAAACAGAGCAGCTGTGGGGGTTTTGTTGGTTTGGTTTTTTGTTCATTTGCTTGTGTGTTTTGAGACATGGTTAAATTGTAGCCATCCTCCTGCTTTGGCCTCCCCCATGGTTTTATTTTACTGTTTTAATCTTCATTTGCAAAAAGAAAAATAATTAAATTTCTTTTATGTGTGTGAGTAGTTTGCCTGCGCCATGTGTGCGTCTGGTGTCTTCAGAGGGCAGAGCATGGAGCAGAATCACTGGGAACTAGAGTTACAGATGGATATGAGCTGCAAACGCTCTTAACCTCTGGACTGTCTCTCCAGCCGCCATAGCTTTACTTTTGTATTCGCTGACAACTTCATACACACATATTGCATATTCTGATCATTTCACTCCCATTAACCCTCTCTCATCCCCAACCTCTCCCACTCAACCCCTTCTCTCAACAAGTCTCCCTCCTACTTTTTAAACAATTATATGTATGTATGTATGTATGTATGTATGTATGTATGTATGAATGTATGTATGTATGTATGTATGTATGTATCTTCTCTACATAGCCTTGGCTGTTGGCTTTCCTCGAACTCACTTTGTAGACCAGGCTGGTCTTGAACCCACAGAGATCCACCTGCTTTTGCCTCCTGAGTGCTGGGATTAAAGGCATGCACCACCACGCCTGGCATCCCTCCTGCTTTTTATTTATTTATTTTTATTTTTTGGTTTTTCGAGACAAGGTCTCTCTGTGTTAGCCTTGGCTGTCCTGGACTCACTTTGTAGACCAGGCTGGCCTCGAACTCACAGCGATCCGCCTGCATCTGCCTCCCGAGTGCTGGGATTACAGGTATGCGCCAACACGCCCGGCTCCTCCTGCTTTTTAAACAACTATTTACTTACTTATTTTATGTGTCTGCTAGTGTGTCTGTGCTTCACGTGGACCAGTAGAGGGTGTAGACATGCTTAGGAGTTATAGGAGTTATAGGTGGTTGTGAGCCACCTATGAGTGCATGGACTTGAAACCCATTACTTGTGTGCTGGCCACTTTCATGTCAACTTGACACATGTTAGAATCATCAGAAAGGAGGAAACTTTAATTGAGGAAAATGTCTCCATAAGGTCCTTCTAGGCTGGGCCTGGTGGTGAAGGTCTTGTGACCCTAGCTACTCCAGAGAGCGAAGCCAGCCTGTTGGGCATTTTCTTAACTAATGATTGGTGTGGAAAGGCCTGGCCCATTGTGGGTGGGGCCATCCCTGGGCTGGTTATTCTGGGATTTCCTAAGAAAGCTGGCAGATACACGGAAGAAAAATAAAAGAAAAAAGAAAGAAAAGAAATCTGACTGAGCGAGCCAGTAAGCAGCATCCTCCATGGTCTCAGCATCAGCTCCTCCTCCAGGTTCCTGCCAGGTTTGAGTTCCTGTCCTGATTTCCTTTGATGATGAAGAGTGAGCCAAATTAACCCTTTCTTCCCCAAGTTGCTTTAGGCCATTGTGTTTCATCACAAGAATAGTAACCCTGACTTAGACACTCTGGAAGAGCGGATGATGTTCCTATGTTTTGTTTGAGACAGTCTCAAGTAGCTTAGGCAGCCCATGAACTCGATATGTAGCCAAGGATGTCCTGGGACTCCTAATCCATCTGCTTTGAGTCATGGGCCACCTCCCAGCATGTTCAGTGCTGAGAGTGGGACCCAGGGCATGCAGGACATGCCAGCTAAGCACTCTACTGATAAACCAATGAGCTCCCTCCCTGGCCCATATCTAACTTTTTGTGTTTGTGTTATTTTATAATTTAGAAAGCTGAACAATAACAATGACAGTCGTTTTCCAGCCACATCTCCCACCTGTTACTGCCTTAGCTACGTACAGGAATTTTAATCTTCTTTTAACAGTTGAGAACATAGCTTCAAAGAGGGAGGCAACTGCCTGAAGCACAGAGCAAATACATCTGGGCACTAAGATTTGACCTGAAGCCAGGCCTGTGTCCTCAGAACAGCGGAATGGAGAGGTTGCTGGTGACCGTCCTGACCTAGGGAGTGGGGGCTGGAGAAGCTCACAGTAGCTCAGAAGATCTGATGCCTTTGTGAATAAATATACATAAAATACTTCTGAGCCCCAGGGCACTGCCCTTTGGTCTCTCTGCCCTTGGTACAGCATTGTCTGTTCACTCAGAGGAGAACAGAACAGTCCAGTGCAGTGGTTCTTAGCCTTCCTAAGGCTGCGACCCTTTAATACAGTTCCTCATGGCGTGCTGACCCCCAACCACAAAATTATTGTCATTGCTACTTTTTTCAACTGTTTTTCAACTGTTATAAATCGTAATATAGCCGGGCGTGGTGGCGCACGCCTTTAATCCCAGCACTCGGGAGGCAGAGGCAGGTGAATTGCTGTGAGTTCGAGGCCAGTCTGGTCTACAAAGTGAGTCTAGGACAGCCAAGGCTACACAGAGAGACCCTGTCTCAAAAAACAAACAAAAAAAATCATAATATTGGGGATTTTTTGGAGAGATAGATGTTTGCCAGAGGGGTCACAACCCACAGGTTGAGAACTGCTGGTCTAGTGAGCGAAGCCCAGTGTTTCAGGGTCTCGAGTTCCACGTGACCCACACTGAGTCCTAGGTCCTCTCTGGAACTCTTTCCTCATCTGTGAAATGGGAACAAGAAATGGGTCCTTCTAGGCTGGGCCTGGTGGTGAAGGTCTTGTGACCCTAGCTACTCCAGAGAGCGAGGCAGGATGGTGTGTACTCAAGGTTGAACTTAGTGAGATCCTATCTCAAAAAAGGGAAACGGGGGTGGGAAGGTGGGGGGGGACCTGTTATGTGCCCAGTGGGTAAAGGTGGTGTTTTCCACCAGCTTAATAACACACACACACACACACACACACACACACACACACACACACACAC
>OU015742.1:71454967-71474297 GCA_907169655.1 Acomys percivali
TTCTTCTTCTTCTTCTTCTTCTTCTTCTTCTTCTTCTTCTTCTTCTTCTTCTTCTTCTTCTTCTTCTTCTTCTTTTTTTTTTTTGATACAGGGTTTCTCTGTGTAGCCCTGCCTATCCTGGACTCACTTTGTAGACCAGGCTGGCCTTGAACTCACAGAGATCCTCCTGCCTCTGCCTCCCCAGTGCTGGGAATACAGGCGTGTGCCACTGCGCCCAGCTGGCAGGTTTTTTTTTTTTTTTTTTTTTTTTTTTTTTTTTTTTAATTAAACACCTCAATGCCTAAAAGATGCCATCTGGCTGTAGCATCCCTATTCTCTGCAGAATGTTGTCTGTTGCACCTGGCCTGATCAGTTCCCAACAGCGCCCCCTAGCCTTCCCCCCACAGTGCCTGGATGATTTTGTTATTTTGTTTTTCAAGACAGCATTTCTCTGTGTAGCCCTGGCTGTTCTGGAACTCACTCTGTAGACCAGGATAGCTTCAAACTCATGAGGCCCTCTTGCCTCTGCCTCCCAACTGCTGGGATTAAAGGCGTGTGCCACCGTGCCTGGCTACCTGGATGATTTTTATGTAGTGAACAGTAAGATTTTTTAGTTCACACTGTGTATCATTATGTGTTGGTTTTGGGGGCAGTAACAGATAACTCCAATTCCCCCTCTTCTCTCTGGAGTGAGTGCTGTTTGGTTTTTAATCATCACTATGACATTTGTTCTTTGTTGACAGTATCCCAGTACTGCACTTTGGCATGTGAAAATTGTTTTGAGGGTCTGTTTTGTTTTGTTTTGTTAGAACACTAACTTTATAAACCAAATTCTTGGCTTATTGTATTAAATTCCACCTCATAGGATTGTTCTCTCTATAGGAATAAAACTGGAGCCATGGGGCATGGTGCTGCACGCCTTTAATCCCAGCACTAGGGAGGCAGAGGCAGAGGCAGGTGGATCTCCGTGAGTCTGAGGCGAGCCAGGGCTGCATAGTGAGACCCTGATTCAAAAAAGAAAGAAGCCGGGCGTGGTGGCACACGTCTTTAATCCCAGCACTCGGGAGGCAGAGGCAGGCAGATCGCTGTGAGTTCAAGGCCAGCCTGGTCTACAAAGTGAGTCCAGGATAGCCAAGGCTAACACAGAGAAACCTTGTCTCAAAAAACAAAACAAAACAAAACAAAAAACAAAAAAGAAAGAAAGGAAGGAAGAAAGAAAGAAAAAGAAAACAAAGAAATCTGGAATGCGGACACTTTCGTTATTTGATAGGTTTGAAGCTGGGACAGGAATTCTGTCAAGTGCTTGTTTGTACTGAGGATTTCAGAATTAGGTTTGAACCTCATAAGATCATAAGACAAGTCCAACAGCCCAAGGGATTTTTAATCTCTGGAGATTATGATAATTTAGAAATGAAATAAAATGGCTTCCTCCAATGCAGGAAGCCATCCGGCATGCAAAGCCACGCACAGGTATCCACATTACCTTTGGCCCCGCCTCCTCATCCTCATCTCACCAACAGAACAACCCTGGAATGGCGGCATTTCTTGTCTTTCTTTGCAGCACTTCCTGGTTTCCAGCCGTGTAATTAATTATGTGGCCTTCACTGTGACTGCTAGGGTAAGAAGTCTGTCACTGGTGTCCCTTGTGGCAGGCTTCCAGTTTCTGATAAGAAGACCCCTTTCCCCTCCCGGGTGATCTCCTTCGGCCTTTTGGATGATGGTCTTTTTTTTTTTTTTTTTTTTGGTTTTTCGAGACAGGGTTTCTCTGTGGAGCCTTGGCCATCCTGGACTCACTTTGTAGACCAGGCTGGCCTCAAACTCACACCGATCCGCCTGCCTCTGCCTCCCGAGTGCAGGGATTAAAGGCGTGCGCCACCACGTGTGCCACCACGCCCGGCTTCTTTCTTTTTTTTTAAAAAAGATTTATTTATTTATTATGTATACAACATTCTGCCTGCAGGCCAGAAGAGGGCACCAGATCTCCTTATAGATGGTTGTGAGCCACCATGTGGTTGCTGGGAATTGAACTCATGACCTTTGGAAAAGCAGTCAGCGCTCTTAACCTCTGAGCCATCTCTCCAGCCCTGGATGACAGTCCTTGAAGCTGCTTTGCCGCCTCTTCCCCAGCAGAGCTGGCTAATGGTGTTAACTGATAAGCTAACTGACTGGCCTAACTCACACTCAGGTTAGGCGCTTAGTAAATTAAGAGTAACTTCATTCTTTTTATTTTAATTTAATGTTTTGAGTCAGGGTCTTACTATGCAGCCCTGGCTAGTCTGGAACTCTCTATGGAACAGGTTGGGCTCAGACTCACAGAAAGCCACCTGCCCCTGTCTGCTGGGTGCTGGGATTAAAGTATACTAAGGTTAAAGCCACCACATCTGGCTCCTAAGTAATTTTTTAAAAATCCAAGTTTTATATCCTGTTGAGCTACAGGTCAGCTTGACCGATTACAATGTAAGATGTGAGGTGTTGTCACCAAAGGGGAGGAAAGGCAGGCAGTGTCACCATATGTTTTGGTGAGTTAACAGTGGCCTTCTGGGAGTTTCCGCTCATCTCCCCAGGTAGGAATGGGCCTGGAGAAGATGATAGAGCTGGTTACCAGATAAAGTCCCAAGCTTCATGTTCACAACAGAAGGGAGCTGACAGGATGCATCCGGACGCTCCATTGTCACACTGAGGCTCCAGGCATTTTCCTCACATGGCCTGACCAGGTTTAACATTCAACTGACTACAGTGGGCACTCTGAGTTGCTCAGCATCCTCTACGTATTAGATGAAATCGATCACTAGTGCTTAGTCTTGGTACTCCTCCCTTAACTCTCCTGGTGCCAGGGATGGAACCCAGGGTTTTGTATGTGCTGGGGAGTCCCTCTGTTCCTGAGCTACACCGTAAGTCCCTCAGAGCCCTTGATTCTCAAGCATGCCTTCCCTCCTGTGTGAGGAAGTGTGGCATGGATGAGTGAATGAGCTCGGGCAGCCATGAGATGCAGGTCAGAGTGTCACCATCACTCTCAAACCACCTGGCCAGTGCCCAAGCCTTGCCGTCCTTGCCTGTAAAGTGGAGTCAATTCTTTTAGCACTTAAAGGGGATGACATGTAAGATGCTGAGCATGTATGCCACATAGACAATTTTCTCCCCATCTTTCTCTTGACAGCATTTAGAATGTTCTGGCTCCTCTAGAGAAAGCAGAGGAGCCAGTATCTTTGGAGGAAACACTCAGAGTCTTGGTCTCCCATTGAAATAGTCTCATGCCATCTCTCAAGGTGTCTGTTGTCCCTGGGTGTTAAACATGAGGCTTTGGGAGCATCTGACCAGTCATGTCATGCTATTTTGCTTCCCTGTGTGGAGGTTTGCTCACTAGCTTCCATGTGCATCTGTCACTGTCTGGGTACCAGATTGTATTTAGAGAATGGCTCGTGCCACTATTATGTACACAGAGAGCCCATGTGTAAACAAGCACATTAAAGTACACTGCAGATAATGGAATGCCACATTCCAGAGTTTGCTCTGCTTCTTTCCTTATTTGTTTTTAATTTGATATTTTTAACTTTTTAAATTAGGTGTGTGTGTGTGTATGTGTGTGTGTATGTGTGTGTGTGTACATGCATGCACACCATGGCACACGTGTGAAGATCGAAGGACACTTGCATGAGGTAATTCTCTCCTACCATGTAGAACTTTCAGGTCAAACTCAGGTAGTCAGACTTGGCAGCAGGTACCTTCACCAAGGAGCTATCTTGTTGATCCTATTTTTAAAACTATTTATTATTGTGTGTATAATTCATGTATTTGTACACATGTGCCATAATCTACATGTGGAGGTCAGAGGACGACTTGGTAACATTGGTTCTCTCCTGCTATGTGGACCTTGAGGATCAAGCCTAGTCCTTTAGGCTTGACAGCAAAAGCTTTTACTCACTGAGCCATCTCGCCTGGTTAGACGCAGGCTGCTTTCTGATCCTTTCATAAGTTGCTCTCGTAGGAGGAATTTCATAGCTTGAGTTTCTCTGGTTGTTTCGCCTAAGTCCTCTGTCCTAAGTACAGGTATTTTTTTAAAGCTTGCCTTACTCTTTTCTCTGCCATTGGCTCCTGAGGTCTGGGTTAGCCAGGCCTGGGAGTTGTTCTCTTGGCAAAAGGACAGAGGTAGGCCTCACAGACAGAATGCTGAAGGGCAGCAACAGCCTACTGGGATAAGGTCACTTTGCAGCCCTGGAACCCTCTGCACACAAAATAGCTTTTTGTGTCTTTGCACCCACTCTGTCAGCCTGACCTCCTTGGCACAGCTCGGCAGTGTGTGTGTGTCGAAAGCCCATTGGATCGGAGATTAGAAGCTTCTCATGCTATTTGGTCCTGCAGTAGCAGCCAACTCTAAATTCTGTTGCAAGCTAGATACAGGCAGGTCATCTTCAACTCAGGGGTTTGGACTCAGCCGTCCCCTTCCTAGCTAAAGCTGAGTGCGGAGCAGGTCTCTTAGTGCCGTCAGGTGTCCCTGCTGAGCGGGCAAGGTTAGAACCCGGGCACACCGAGCAGAGGACCTTCTACCCTGGTGATCTAGAAACGCATTCGTAGAAGGTAACGCTCCTTTTGATCTGAAAGGATGAAGAACAGTTCAACCCCTCCTGTAGGAAAGGAAGGCCAAGGCAGGGACTGCACACCCAAAGCCATGGCAGGTAGTTCTGTGACTTCTGTTCAGAGGAGGGCGCTTCACTTTCTTCTCTTTCAAAAAGCCCTGGAGACTGAGGAGAGCCTTAGAGGGGGTGGTTGGTGGAGCCTTGCTTTCATCCAAACGGCTCTGGGCTGCTGTTAGGATGCCTGGCTTGGGCAGAGCGCACCACCGCCTTTTCTGCTAGTCTGTCATCTTGAACCCTGGGATCGGCTCTACTCTCCCTTCCTCAGTTTTGCTTGGTGAAAAGCTCTTCCCCAGCTGGTTCTGACTTATTTTAGGAAACAGTGTGAAAAGAAACCCCCACTTGGCTCGAGTGGCAGCTGACTTCCCGGTGAGTGGCGGAGAGAAATCTTTGGGCTTGCAGCTGTTCACCACCCACCTCTTTTGTTTTTGTTTTTGATTTTTTTCTCTCTGTGGACATCTGGATGAGTTCCGACCAGAGCACTTGGACCCATGTGGCTTTCTCAGCACAGGGAAGCAAACCTATTTCCCAGCTTAGGCACCACGGGGATTGTTCTCGAAACCTCTAGGGAGTGTCTGGGAAGTTTTAGTGCTGAATACTCATGGCAGACCTCAGGCACTCTCCTGCTGTAGGAAAAAGGTAGCTGACCAGCATCACCTGGTAGGTGATGACTTGGTAGTAGTCACACTTAACACATGCAGATCTAACTAGGGGTTGAGCTGTGAAATACAGGAAGACTTCATGACAGCTGCCTGCAAAAATGTCAGGAACTCAGATGCTAATTAGTCACATACATGATTGTAGCTCCTTACTAATAATTGAGTGCAGTCACCACAAAGAATGAATGATGTATGTAGTGTCGACTGTGAAGGCAGAAGGGCTGGACTGTGCGTCCTTGGCCAGGTGAACCCCTAAGCCTGTTTCTGGAGTTCAAGCTGGGTTAACAGTTTCACGCAGCAGCCACGGGCTGGAAGGAAAGGGGTCCCGGTGTGCTGAAGTCTGCCTGGCACAGGGAACAGAGCATTAAGTCAGGGGGCACAGACTTGCCTTCTGTGAGTGCTACCAGCTGGGCAGGTACTGGAATGAGTGACCCCTAAAAGTTCATGGCCCATCCAGAGAAGAGTGTTCCTCAGTCAGTGACTGACAAGTAACCAAGCAGGGCCATATTGAAGGTGCTGACAGCTACAGGGAGCTGACGGCTGCCTGACACTGACCTCCAGCAGCTCGCTTGGGGCACAGGGCTGTGAACCTTCTCTCCAAAAGCTGCTGCCCCTCCCTGGCTGCCTTCTCTGCCAGGTTTGGCCACCCAGTGTACATACTCCTGAGAGTCTGCGTGCCTAGGAGGTGAGAGGGTAGGGCACCAGGGAACTGCCTGAGTTAGATCTTAGTATCTAAGAGCAAAGGTGGTACCCTGGAGCTAGAGTTACACAGGTGCTGGGCACTGAACGCGGCTTCTCTGTAAGAGCACTATCTTCTCTTAACCACCAAGCCATCTCCAGCCCCAGCACCTGACATTTGTCTGTATCATCTCACCTCTGGTTCCTTGATACCTTGACCAAGAGGAAAAAATAGCAAGGGCTTTAGCTCTGAACACATGTGGCTTCATAGCGCAGTACCTCCACTGTATAAGTCAGCTATTGCCGCACTGATGCTTGGTAACAACTATCCCCAACCCCAACAAACTCCTTGACTGACATCAAATTCGGCCAACTGTAGTTCTGCTGAATGCTACTTCAGGCTGGAGGTCAGGTGTGCTTATCTGTAGGACACACAAAGGGCTCAGTCCGGCTAAGCTTGTCTTGTTCTGTTTCCAGACTGAAAGGTTGCTGTCCTATGACACTATGACTATAGCAACTCTTTCTTATTTTCTTTCTTTCTTTCTTTCTTTCTTTTTTTTTTTTTTTTTTTTTGGTGTTGTTCTTTTGAGACAAGGCTTCTCTGTGTAGCCTTGGCTGTCCTGGACTCACTTTGTAGACCATGCTGGCCTCGAACTCACAGACATTCACCTGCCTCTACCTCTCTGAGTGCCGGGATTACAGGAGCAAGCCACAACACCCCTCTGACTATAACAACTCTTATAAAGAAAAGCATTGAATTGGAGCTGCCTTACAGTTCAGAGCTTTAGTCTACTGTCCTCTGTCAGAGAGCATGGCAGCCTACAGGCAGACATGGTGCTGGAGAAGGAGCCGGGAGTTCTATGTCTGGATCAGCAGGCAGCAGGAAGAGAGAGTGAGCCACTAGGCCTGCCTTGAGCTTCTGAGACCTCAAAGCCTACCCCCAGTGACGCACTTCCTCCGACAAGACACACCTCCTAATACCACTCCTGGGCCTTTGGGGGCCATTTTCATTCAAACCACCACAGACAGCAACTGCCTGGGGCTTGCTCATTTCAAAGTGGTCACTAGGGTACCCACAACCAAACACAGAGTACATGTGAAGACCCTGCTCAGTCCACGCCCTTTACCAATCAGCCTGTTATCAGTGGGACTGGAATAAAGTCCACCTACAGTGGGAGGAAATTCAGTTTTGTTGCAAAGGCTGCTCATGAAATTCAAATCCAATCTTCAATGTTGGTACTTGGGTACTGAACCTCAGTCTCTTCGTCGACGAAACAAAATTGTATGATTTTTGTGTAAAGTTCCTGGTAGATAACTTATCAACAAATACAGTTCTTGCTGAATCGCTCTTTCATTGTCAACTCCATTTCAGAGATAGGAGGACTGAGGCACTGTGGGCTCAGATTGCTAGAGAAGGGCCAACAGGCTTCTGTGATACCAGAGTGGAGCCAGTGACTTTGGCAGTGAGCTGAAAAACATATGGCCTTTCACAGCCCTTGCTGTCTTCCTCAACAGCAGTCCTTTAGGAGAATGCTGGACATATCTATCCACTCTGCCTCCCTCCCTTCATCCGTCTGCCCCTCCGTCCCTCTGACCCTCTCCTCTCCTCTCCCTTCCTTCCTCCCTCCCTCCTCCATCCCTCCGTCCCTCCCTCCGTCCCTCCCTCTGACCCTCTCCTCTCCCTTCCTTCTTCTTCCCTCCCTCCCTTCATCCGTCTGCCCCTCTGTCCCTCTGACTCCCTCCTCTCCTCTCCCTTCCTTCCTCCCTCCCTCTGACCCTCCCTCTGTCCCTCCCTCTGACCCTCTTCTCTCCTCTCCTCTCCCTTCCTTCTTCCTCCCTCCCTCCCTCCATCCATCCCTCTCTGGCTCCCTCCTCTCCTCTCTCTTCCTTCCTCCTTCTCTCCCACAACTGTCTCATGTATCTCAGGCTGGTTTTGAACTCACTACGTCACCCATGGTGACCTTGAACTCTTGATCCTCATGCCTCATGTCTGAGTGCACCACCACAGCCACGTTATTGTGTCCTAGGTCCAGGGTCTCCGACAAGCTAGGTAACACACTACCAACAGAGCAGTGCCCCAGCTCCAGATCTCTCGTAGTGATAGAGGCCTTGGGACACTCCAGTCCTGTGGTGCTGTGCCCTCTGCAAGGCCCCTGATCTCCATCTCCGTGACACCTCTAACCCTGCACAGAAGGTTGGGGTGTAACTGCCTGTTAACGTGTGGATTTCGTTCATGGTCTTCACAAAGACAGAATGAGGCAAGGCAAGGAAAGGGCTCGTGGCCCTAACTCTGGCACAGTGGGTCATGACCCATTGAAGCACCCATGCCTCCCAAGGCCTTGGCTTCCTTGTTCCCCTTCTCCTTGAGGCTGGAGTCAGAGCCATCCAGCCTAGGGAAGGGCTCTCCCATTCTCCCAAGCACTTCTTTCCCATTACTTATGTAAAAGGCTGCTTCTCTCCCACCCAAATCGGGTTTCCCCTCCTGCAGTTGGCTGCCCCACCAGAGACCGTGCTTCCCAGCCCCCTTTGCAACTGCATGGGGCCTTGCCACGCTTAGAGCTCACGTGCGCTCCTGTAGCCCTCCTTCAGTACCCTAACACGGAAAACCCCGAGCTTTTTGTCGTTACCATCCAGGGTCTTTTTCAGATTCCTTTTCTCTGCCAGCTAAAGAATGAAAAAGCAGGAAAAAAATCTCGGGCAAGTAGCCCTGGTGAAGTCTTGAGTACAGCCTACAGCAGACAGTCTCAGCAGTTGGAGAAATATGTTTATGGCAGGTGGGCGGCGGGGTGAGGAAACACTCATGGCCCAGACACATGGAGAAAAATGCCTTCTTCAAAGCAGAGATGGGCCTTGGAAAACCACACACCCGGTCTCCTCTGAGGTCTGGGGCTTTTTAAGTTTCTGAAGGGTCTTCATCTCCTTCCTAATTTAGGATGCTGATTGGTCCTGCAGCTGTTGGTGCAACATGTCCTGGTCTGGCCTTGTCGAGCCAGCCCATCAGCAGGGGTCTGCTGGCAGGAAAGGAGGACCACAAAGCCAAGAGGTCTTAAGCTGCCAGGCTTTTGTTTCAGGTCAGCGAGGTGAGAGAGAAGCTAGCCATGCTGGAAGTCCTTTACCTTTGTTACCTAGCTGTGGCCAGCTCTCTGCCATCCTCACCACCAGGGCCTCCAACTCTTCTGGTTCCTCATCGCGATAGAGTTTTGGAGGTTTGACAGGTGGAACTCAGGGCCGTCCTGAGCTAGGTCCCAGCCCCTGTGGTCCAGATGAAGGCCGGGGCAGAGCATCAGCGTGGACTGAATGAAGGTGTGGAGGAGGGAAACCTCACGGCAGTCTGTGCCTCTCATCTTGCTAGCATGGATGTTTTCCTTGGGGTTGCGTCCTTCCTGTTAAAACGCCTCAGAATTCACCCTCACGACTCAAAATTCTCCACCTCCTGTACCCGACCCCTCCCACCACCCACATGGGACAGCTCACAATAGTCTGTGATTCCAATCCCAGAGGAAATGATGCCCTCTTCTAGCCTCTGCAGGCACTAGGCAAGTCCATGCTGCACAGACATACGTGCCGGCAAAACACCTGTACACATAAGAAAAAGAAAAAAAGGGGAGGGAGGGACAGTCCCCAACAGACATGTCACAGCCTGACAACCCTTCATCAAGACTGTCTTCCCCCGTGATTGTAGGCTGTGTCAAGTTGATAATTAAAGCGAACACCACACTCCTCCTACTCCTGATGGTGAGTCACCGCTCCCCTACTGCCCCTGCGCCCCGTGTACTGTGCTGCTCTGCAGCTCCCTACCATGCTGGAGGCTTCCCAGGGCAAAGGACTGGGTCGTGTTTATAGTGCCTGGCCGGGGTGTGCACTGGGCATGTTTATGGTGATTCTCCTCATCTTTCTCCAGAGGTCCTGAGCCCACAGCCGCATTGGTCTTTTGCCCTGCTCTTCCTCCAGCAGTTAGAGGAGGCGCGCGCGCACACACACACACACACACACCAGTGCCCTCCCCAGCTTAAATCTTCAGACTTCCCGAACGGTCATCTTTGCTTCTCTCTGGAAGTGAAATGGTTTAAATATTCTCACCAGAGACCCTCCCAAGTGAAAGCCAGTTCCCGATTCTAAGGCTAAGAAGAAGAGTTGTGCCTGGTTTGGGATCTGGGAGGCAGCACACACCCATTTGTGTGCACTGCCAACCCTTGCTGAGTAGCCATAGCACTGTCAGCTTTGAATGGGTCCCAAGGCAGATTCAGGTTGCAGTTTAAGATGCTCTGCCAGCCAGGCTTCACCTCATGACCCCACGGATCCAGTGGTGTTTATGTTCTCAGAGGTAGGCATGCGCTATGGCACTCCCAGAAGACATGAGCAGGAAAGTGCCCGTGTCCCACGATCACTTGGCACAAGGTCGCATCCTCCGCTGATCATTTTGAGAGGTAGCTTCTGAAGAGCACTGGGACCTGGAAGAGACTGCACACCTGACCACACCAAGTAACTATATTAGCCAAGCTCTCTGTCATGAACCGGTGTCAGCCACTGCGTCTGCCCGTCCAGACCTGCTCGGACAGCAACACGTTATCATTAGGAGAGAGTGAGATGGCATATGTCCATTTTGCAGCATTCCTGCGTCTTCCTTATCCTCCCCCTGAGTTCTCGCAGGGGAGTCACTTCTTGTGATGAGTTGGTGGAGGAAGAGCGAGCTCTGGTCTAAAGTGGAAGTGGATGGTTGCAGCTCCACTGAAATCCTCTGGCAGGGCAGCCAGACGCTGCTTCTGGAAAAGGGAATTCTAAGCAGTACCTCTCAGAAGGTCTGTTTTACCAAGATGGAGAAAGAGCTCCAGAAATATAGCCCCAATACTTACCTATGCACGGGGTGGGTGCTTTGTCTGGACGCTCAGGAGAACGGTAAGAGCTGGGAGATTGGAAGCAAGTACACACGTGGGAGAGGGCCTGAGGATGGCGCTCCAGGAGTCCGAGCAAGGTGGGAGGATGGTCTGTCTGGTCCTGTATACAACACCTCTGTCTGTGACCACTGGGCAAGATGCTGGGAGGTTCCAAGCATTCTCTTTGCCCAGGCGCCCTTGTGCTCAGCCAATTGCTTACACACAGGCTGGCCATGGTCCTGAGCTGCAGGTTGTGAATGGACATAACACGGCTTTCCTCTCATCAAAACTGACTTAGGGTTACTTCCTTATATGGCCCCGTTTGCTACAGAACCTGCCTTCTAGATGCAGACTGGCTAAGTGGAATGTCTCCGCTGCAGATGGAACAGTGCTCTTGGTGGGTGTTCCTCCCTGACCGCTGCAGGCACCGACCCGCGAATGCCCCGTTTCCAGTTGTGTGCTCATTGAAGATTTGCTGGTACAGCGAAAGAAACATGACTGTGGTTAGACCCACACAGTGTGCTGCTGTGCTGTGTGGGTCCCGGGAATGGAACTCAGGTCCTCTGGAAGAGCAGCGCGTGCTCTGAGCTGCTGAGCCATCTCTCCAGCCCGTGGGCTTTGGTGGTTTAGAGATTATAGTTCCAGGCAGGAGTGCATCAACGGTGCCGGTGAACTAGACATCCATTTTGGACCTACACTATTGGCATGATAGGCAAAAACTTGGTTCGTTTCCTGGCTGGGCAGATTGGTACTGACTGCTAAAGGCACTTAGGGGTGGCTGCTGTGCCATGGCGGCATGGAGGATAATATATGGAAGAGAGACTACTTCCGTATTTAACCATACAAGATCAACAGAAAACCAAGGAGTCATCTTCCAGATAAACCCCAACTGGAAAGAGAGAAATGATAAAGATCAGTGGGGGTCCAGGGGTCAGTTGCAGAAACTGGTAGGATTTTTTTTCCCATTTCGTGTGTGTGTGTGTGTGTGTGTGTGTGTGTGTGTGTGTGTTTGTAAGAGAGAGAGAGAGAGAGAGAGAGAGAGAGAGAGAGAGAGAGAGAGAGGCAGACTGAATAGGAGGCTGGCAATGATTACACTTAGATCTAATTTGTATATTACAGTATGTGAGGGAGGATTGTGAATGTTGGAACTGAAGGAGGCGTGAGTAGATTCAGCCTCCTGCCTCCTCCAGAGATGAGACTGAGAGAAGGGCTCCGAGAGCCTCGTTTTGGAGCGAGGAGGAGCATGCCCTCTCATAGGGTGCTCACCCACTAGGACCCATGCGTTATTGTTCATGAGCAGAACATTCATTAGGACTGAGAAGGGTCTTCATGGGATGCCCAGTAGGGTGGACAGTGCCAGGCTGTTTCTGTGTCTGCAGATCCCACCCTTGTCCTGTCCTGTCCATGGCTATTTTCATGTGTATGTATGTATGTTTTGCATGCCTAGTGCTTGCAGAGGTCAGAAGAGATGTCCAATCCTCTGCAGGTGGAGTCATAGATTTATTGTGAGCCACCATGTGGGTGCTGGAAATTGAACCTGGGTCCCTTGTAAGAAAAACAAGTTCTCTAAACTTCAAGCCATCTCTCCATCCCCATCTTTTTGTTTTGTTTTGTTGACAGTAGGTCTCACATTGTCCAGGCTGGCCTCAGACTTACTACCTGAGGGTGACCTTAAACTTGATTCTCCTGCCTCTGCCTCTCAAATGCTAGGATTACAGGTGTGGCCCACCATGCCCAGTTTATGCAGTTCTGGGGGATCAAACCCTGGACTTCATGCATGCTTGGCAAGCACTCTACCAACTGAGCCACGTCCCCAGTCCTATTATTTTTTTCTTGTAACCTTGCTGAAGATACACAAATTTTTATACTTTTTTCTTTTCTTTTCTTTTCTTTTTTTTTTTACAAAATAAATAAAACTATGTGTTCTCTGGAACAAGTTATATCCCCAGGCTTTGAGCATTTTAACATGTTTCTCCCACTTAGAAATTAGGGTGGGAGGGCCAGGCATGGTGGCACACGCCTTTAATCTCAGCACTCAGGAGGCAGAGGCAGGCGCATCACTGTGAGTTCGAGGCCAGCTTGGTCTACAAAGTGAGTCCAGGACAGTCAAGGCTACACAGAGAAACCCTGTCTCCAAAAGTCAAAAGAAACAAGAAAAAAAGAAGAAGAAAAATAGATTAGGGCGGGGGCACGTGCCCTGGTCAACCCCAAGAGCAAATATAAGCAAATGGACACACACTATAAACTGAATTTCTGTGCCCAAATAAGTGGCCTTATGACAATGTCAGAAGCTTTGGCTGTAGGTGAGGCTGCACCCTGTCCTTTCCCAGCCTCCCAACTGCTGGGAAATAGGTCTTTGCCACCTTGCCAGGCAATGCTCTCCGGAAGAGCTGGGTCTGAAACCTCACACCTCTACCCCTAGTTCCTGACTTTAGAAATGAAAGTTGAGTAGACAGACACGGGTTAGAAATGAAAAGCAGTTGCTCCTCCTGGATGCTTTATTGGGGACTCTAAGCACGAGCGGCAGTGACACCCAGACCCTTTCCCAACATGCAAAAGGCACAGGAAAGTGAGACTAGGGGGGGCAGTGTGGAGGAGAGACCCCACTGCATGCAGTATGAGTTTCTGGGAAATGGAAAGGTGGAGGTCATGAGGGATGCACCCCTGCAAATGAGCTGAGACTGACCTTCAGAGGTGGAGGTCACGAGGGATGCACCCCTGTGCTTGAGCTGAGACTGACCTTCAGAGGCGGAGGTCATGAGGGATGCACCCCTGTGCTTGAGCTGACTGACCTTGGGAGGGAAGGTCAACATGGCTTTTGCTGGAAGTCCTTCCTTGAAGGGTGGGAACTCAACTCAAGGTAGGGGTGGCTGCTGGCTGCTGCCTTTGGGGATTTCCAGGTAAGTATCAAACCTCATTAGCTGGCCAGTGAGGAAGGGGGTGAAGGGTGTGCCCATGGAGTTAGTTGGTCCCAGCCATGGATGGGTTTTGGGGTGTCACTGCTTGGCTTGAGCCAGTGCTGTCTCACTCAGTCCATGTCCAGGAGAAGAATGAGACCCCTTTGGATCTTCAGAGGCCTCCCACAGGGACCCTGGCTCTGCAGTCCCAGACAGAGGTACTGGTTAGATGAGTTGAGTCTCCATGTTGGCTTTGTCCTATAGAAGAGGTCTCTGCCAAGAGGGAAGGGAAGGCTGGGGTCAGGCCCTCTGAGTCCCCAGCACCTCCCAGAACCTGGGCCCCGCTGAGTGGAACGTCCAGGGACTCACCTCAGATCCTAACCAGTCCCCACAGTAACGTCTTGAGTCCTTGAATCAGAAGAAAAGACATTCGGGTTGCCTTTCTCTTGCTTTCTTTCTGTGTCCTCTGGGAGAGCCGTGGCCGCAGTTCACGGCGTTGACAATGTCTACTTCTAAACTATGGAATGTTGTCACACTGACAATAGAATTACTAGGAAGAGGGGGCAGGAAGTTCTGTCCAGTGCTCATGGGACAGTGAGTTACTGAGAGTGGGAAGTGGGAAGCACACAGCACAGAGACACCGCCAGTCATACACCAGGCCCCAGCCCGGCTCTAGATGTATTTTTTCTTGAGGTACCAGTAGGCAAAGTAACCCATCCCACCCAAGGAGCCCATGAGGAAGGATGCCCCAAAGAATGATGGCGGTTTCCGCTTGACCAGTCGGAATGCATTGGGAATAACAGCTGACAGCAAGGTGGTGTGGATGTCCCCCAGGACTTTCCGGAAGGCAAAGCGTCTCTGGACTCTCTCAAAGAACGACTGCAGGTTGGGCCGGCTGCCATCTTCCCAGTATTTCTTGGACAGTCCCAGGAACTTGAGGCGGTGCAGGGTGGCTCCCAGGAGTACATCCGCCAGGGTGAAGGCACAGCCACAGAGCCACAGCTCACACTTCTGCCCTGGAGAGGGAGAGGACACCTGGCACTCACTTCCCAGAAGCCCTGGCTCTGGTCTGCCGGCCAGTGTCTCCTCAGGCCATATCCTTCCTTGTGCTGCCTCTGCTTTTCCTTTACGTCAACTGACTTGTAAAGATCTACCATATATATATATATATATATATATATATATATATTTTTTTTTTTTTTTAGGCAAGGTCTGATGTAGCCCAGGCTGGCCTCTGACTCACTATGTAGTGAAGATAACCTTGGGTTTCTCACCCCACTGCCCTGTCCTCCCCCTTCTCTCTCTCTCTGTCTCTCTCTCTGTCTCTGTCTCTCTCTCTCTCACACACTCTCTCTCTTTTTGTTTTCAAAACAGAATTTATATCCAAAACTGGTCTCAAACTTGTGATCCTCTCTGTGCTGTGATTCCACTCTATAGTCTCCAGAACTGTTGACTGACATACCTACATACCTAGCTGCCTGGTTGATAGCTCCACCTAGTGTCACTCCACATTCCAACAGGAAACTCTGGATTGTTGTTCCCAAAGCCTCAATGCAGTAGTGTCTCTCCACCCCCAGGGCCTCTGGGCGTCTGTGCCACCACCAATTCGTTTACCCACTGTCCCCCTAGTCAGTCTACTGGTATGCCTGATTAGCTTTCTCTTCAAGATACAGCCAGACTCGTGTCTCTTCTTAAACCACGCCAGCCCGAACAGCCACTCTCTTCTATGCACATTTCTTAATGGCCCCCCCTTGCCCCAGCTTCTGCCTCCTTAAGTCTCCTCTCAGCACTGCGGCACACAGAAGGATCCTGTTAAGATCTACGTGGGATTCTGTCAAAACTGATGCATCATGGCCACAACAGAACCCTGTGGCCTTACTGTGTGGCCTGCTCCCTCCTCCCTTCCTTCCAGGCCTCAGAGTCTGCTTTCCCCTTGACTCTTACCCACCACACTGATCTTGCAGATCCTCGTGCCAAGCCCGATCTCACCCTAGGGCCTATGCTTTGGCAGTCTCCTCTGCCTGGAACAGTGTTCTCCTACAGAAGTGACAGGCTCCTTCACATCCATAGGTCTTTGCTGTCTAGTCAAGGGGCCTCATGGACCATTAGTTTAACATGGAAGGGGCTGAGGGCATAGCTCAGTTGGTAGCACGCACTAGGCCCTTGGTTTGAGCCCCTGGCTTGAGTAAACCGGGCATGGCAGACCATTCCTGTAATCCCAGCATTTGAGAGAGGGGAATCAGGAGGATCAGAAGTTTAAGGCCATTCTTCACTACAAAAGGAGTTCAGAGCAAGCCCGGGCTACTGGCTAATGGGGCCAAATGTGGAGGGGACCCCAGGCCAGAGATGCTACAAAGGGGTATGGTGGGCATGAAGCTGCTGCGTGAGCAGCCATTGGAGCCCCAAGCCTTGCAGGGCCAGGTGAGACGATGGGTGCTAACAGTCACCACATCATCCTTTCCACCCATGGGAGTAGACAGACCCATGCCATGCGCTGCCACCCTGAGTACTCTGAACGTCTCGTGTCATACAGTGTCCCAACGATTCCGTCATTCTCCCTGCTCTGTGAAGGAGAGACTGAGGGCGGGACTTGGCAAGGCCACTGCAGCCCCAGAACCTAGGTCTGCCTGAAGCCCCAGTTCCTGGTCCTAACCAGCTGGGAGGGCTCTGCGATCTCTGGGGGCAGGGGCCAGAGCTGCAGATTGGCAGAGTGGGTAAGGTGAGGTAAGCAGGTGGGCTGAACCCTTTAGTATGGCACCCACCCTCGTTCTCCAGTTTCCTCTTCTCCAGCTCCGCTTCGATCTGGTCCAGCACCATAGCCAGCTCCCCAAGGATCTTCTTCAGGTAGCTCACATCATCGTGCTCCAGGATCTTGGCCTAAGGGCGGGACAGGCAGATGCCCAAGCATGAGCTGGTCTCCTGGGACTCCTGATATCCAGAGATGGAGGAGCTCCACCTAACACCCCCAACACATATAACCCGCCCGGTATATGGCATGGCCCACCATTGCAGTGTACCCTCATCGGGGACTGAGCCAGTCCAGTGAGCTTGACCACTTTGCCCACATTCCCTGGTATGGGGCTGGAGCCATTGTTTTTTTCTCAGAGGATGGCTGCCTGCCTGGGAGGAGCTGTCTTGCTGCTCAGAAGCAGATGGAAGATGAACCCCCACCCCCACCCCGTCAGGCAGTCTGTAGCCAATGGCTGATTGATACAGGGTATTAAAGCATGGCCAAGTGTGTGGAACCTTCTACATTCCAGAGCTTTCTGTGGGGCCAGAGGAGGCTCAGCTACGTGCCCTTCCCTTCCTCACCATGTCCTTGGAGCACTCTCTCCATACCGTCTGATGCAAGCACCTGTGTTCAGGCCTCTGCTTCCAAACTAGAGGCTGGGAGTAGCCGTGGCATTCCATGGCCAAACAGCCAGGATATAGTGGAGGAGACATTACTGGAAGAGCAAGCCAGTGCTTTTTCCAGTCAAAGCATCTGCTGATCCTCCATTTAGAGCTGGTTTCTCCCAGTTGTCCCTGCCTGTGGGAGGAGGGAGGGAGGGAGGGAGGGAGGGAGCGAGGGAGGGAGGGAGGGAGGGGGTGCGGACAGGACACTCACCATAAGCTTCTTCTGTTTGGAAAGGTAGGGCTCAGAGAGCTGTGGTTCCTCCTCATGGTCCAGTTTCATGAGGTCTGTGGTGGCGTTGGCTAAATGTCCTGGGACAGAATAGCAAAACTCTTGTCTCCCTGCTCTCTAGGACCTCTCCTTCCCACACGACCCGGAGAGGACCACCAGCCTGGAGCACATGGGGCCAATAAACCTTGCTGTAGGGGAGACTGTAGCCTTGAGGAGGAGGAGGAGGAGGAGGAGGAGGGGAGGGGAGGAGGGGGAGAGGAGGAGGAGGAGGAGATGATGCTGGAACTGTGTAGAACCTGAAACCCAGGGCTGTTCACCTTCCCAGAATCCATGCCTGGGATGTCTCCAGAGCCCCTCACCTCAAGCCAGGCCCTGGAGGTTCTCCCTCCAGCACTCATCACATTTGCAATCCCCATCCTGACCTTCATCGCTCAGTGCCCACCTGTACCTCCTACTTGAGTGAGTTTCACAGGGTTTGCCATGCAGCCCAACAGACCTAGAACTTGCTGTATAGGCCAGGCTGGCCTCTACCTTGTGGGGATCCTCCTGCCTCTGTCTCCTAAGTGTTGGACTAGAAGTTTGCATCACTCCACCCTTCTCCACTCTTACCCACTGAAGAGCTTCTGTGCACACACTCCTTCCCCTCCCCCTGCCTACAGCTCAGCCTGGGCCCTCCAGATGATGTCCCAGCTCTCGGCTTGCCCTCAGAAACCATCTCTTAGCTTCTCTGTCTCTTACTGAGCTGCCCCCAAACCCTGTCCCACCAGGTATATTTCAGACACTCAGATACGTTTCTATGTGCCAGACCATTCCAAACCTCCTAGCCCACATCTCCTTTCCTGGAATAACCATGTCCCCTACACTTTTTTTTTCTTTCTTTTTTTCCCTTAAGGCCTACTTATTTTTGCTGGACAGTGATGGCACACGCCTTTAATCCCAGCACTTGGGAGGTAGAGGCAGATGGATCTCTGTGAGTTAGAGGTTATCCTGGTCTACAGAGCAAGTTCCAGGACAGCCAGGGCTACACAGAGAAACCCTGGCTGGAAAAACAAACAAACAAAAGATTTATATTTATTTTTATATGTTTTGCCTGCATGTGTGTCTGCACACATATGTAATACTCTTAAGAGTCCAGAAGAGGGTTTCAGAACCTCTGGAGCTGGAGTTTACTGTTTTAGCTGCCTTGTGGGTGCTAGGAACAGAAGCCAGCTCCTCTGCAAAAGCTACAAATGCTCTTCCCTGCTGAGCTGTCTCTCCTGCCCCTTGAAAGCCTCCTGCTGGATCTAGCTAAACGTCTCTCTTTATGAAGTTTCCCCTGATCTCCCTGGTCTGACCTTAGAGCCTTTGTTCCCAGTGCTCTGCAGACCTCTGCCAAGAGACCTAAAGCTACTAACCAGGGCTGCCACAGCCAAATGGCTCATCTGTGGCCTCTGTGAATGGCGTTCCTTGCACAGTGTGGTGCGCAGCCTATATTGTTTGCCAGATGTGGTGACTTGGATGTTGGTGTACTTATCTCTCCTCGCAGTCTCTGAGGTCCCATTGAGTTGCCGCTGTATAAACCTCACCTCTGGTCCCTGAAAACCCAGGGCAAGCTTGGGCCAGAGCAGGACTCAGTGAGTGTGGAAGGAAGGAAGGGAGGGAGGGAGGGAGGGAGGGAGGGAGGGAGGGAAGGAGGGAGGGATGAGCAAGAGTGTGAGAGGCTGCAGCTCTCTGGTGTCTGAGGTCTCCTTACCTACCTCCCACCATGGCATGGTGCAGTAAACACTGTCAACTGGCTCCTCTAGCTCTAGGTTATATTGACTCTCAGTGATGTTTTATGAATGTGAAAGTCGAGAGATCCCTCTCTTCTTTTTTCTTCTTTTCTCTCCTCCCCCCTCTTCCTCCTCTTTCTTCTTTCTTCTTCTTCTTCTTCTTTCTTCTTCTTCTTCTTCTTCTTCTTCTTCTTCTTCTTCTTCTTCTTCTTCTTCTTCTTCTTCTTCTTCTTCTT